>CM034154.1:322571631-323771631 GCA_019776745.2 Taxus chinensis | reverse complement strand
TAGCAGATTAACTCATCTTTGCTTCTCAAATTGTAAGAGTTAATATGTCTTCCATGGCCTTTATCATGTCTCCTAAATTTTGAGGCTTTGTTACTAAACATATTTCATGAAAAAAATAACCATAGAATGAATGGGCATACTTTATTGCACGGGTTTGCTTTCTTGAGGTGTATCGATTCTTGTTATTTTTTACATCAGAATTCCTTGATTTTAGTTCATATTTAATTTTCTTGATTACCTTCTTTCATGTTGGTTCATCATTATTATGTTCCTCCTTAAATATTTGGCCATATTTTTCTTTGAAGGCTCTTTTCTTTCTTAGGAGTTCATCTAGATCATTTGTGTTTTTATCAAAATTTTGGTAGGCCTTCAACTTGCTTGAGGTTTGATCAAATTTTGATTGCAGTAGTTCCAATTATGCCTTGAGTTTTATATGATCTTATTCATTTTTTTAAATATTCCTTAATAAAATTAATTTTTACCTTAAATTCCTTGACCATGTCTGCACATTTTTGAGCATTCCTGTCTTGTCTTTTCTCAAGAAGGCTGATTTTTCTTTCATACTCTTTCACCAATAATTTCAATTTTTTTTTATTATTTCTTTGATGTTTCAATTCTTCTAGATCAATAATTAACACATCTTTAAGGTTCACATCAACATCCTCCTCATCTGAGCTATCATCTACAAACTTAGTTGTAAGAAGTGATTTCTTCCATGGTGATGAATAGATTTTCAGATTGTATACTTTCATCTTCACTTTAAGATTTACTTGAGTCACTAGATCTAGATGAACTTGAGCCCTCATGGGTGTAGAAATTATTCTTGTTCTTGAAGTAATTCTTATTACATTCATGTTTCTGGAATTTATTTTTTTTCCTGTGAGATGTTTCTTCGTCATGTTCATCATGATCTCTCTCGTTTTTATTTAGAAACTTGGATGAAAAATGAACAACTTGACCATAGTTGAAACATTTTAATTGTAGATTTCCTTTGTAATTTCCTAATACTCTTTTAAATTTCCTTACAAACATAGCTTCAACCTTCTCATTATCCACATCCATATCATATTCACATTTTTTTCTTCTTGGTTTGGGATTTCTTATTAGCCTTAAAAGATGATTATTTCTTGACTGATTTTAATTCAGTGGTTCTCATCTCATAGGTGATAAGTATACCATGCAATTAATTCCTTTTAAAATTTCTTAAGTATTTGAATTCTTCCATAGCTTAAATTTGGAATCATAGTTAGTGGAAAAGGATCTCATCACCTTTTGGACAATGACACTCTCCTCTATCTTCTCTCTTAGACCTATGATCAGATTTACTACTTCATCTACCCTTTGCAAGTATGAGGAAATAATTTCATTTTTCCTTCATTTTAAGGCTCTCAAATTGGCTCATGTAGGTATGTATCTCAGATAATTTAACTTTATTGTCACCTTCATAGATGGTATTCAATTTTTCCCAAATCTCCCTAGCTATGGTGTAATGCTTCACCTTTATAAATTCACCCTCATCTATTCCAAAAAGAATTGCATTCAATTCCTTGGAATATTTTTAACCCTCTTTCTTTCTTACTAGATTATTAAGAGGTGTAGCTAGAATTGTGTAGCCATTATTAACTGATTTCCATATGTTAAAGCCAAGAGGTATGATAATTTTTCATTCTGACACTCCAAAAGACATAATTTGAACCATTGAGAAGAGGCTACTTTATGGTAGAGAAGCCACTTTATGATTGATTAGTTTCCATTTCTGAATTTTCTGGATCTCCTTTGAGTTGTTAAACTCACTGTACAAGGACCAAGCTATGATACCAATTGTTAGAAATTAGGACACTAAAAGGGGGGTGAATTAGTGTTAATTCAAATTTTGTATTATAATTCAAGACCAATCATATTATTTAAACTTAACATGAGATTGCATTAACACAATTCACATGAAATCAATAAGAATGCCACATAGAGAGACAAAGTTTTAAGTGGAAAACCCAATATGGGAGAAAAACCATTGAACCAATGTACTAAGCACACAAAGGTTACATATTTTTTTAGCACCTACTCAACATGAAGCACCAAATTCAAGAGTAAAACACCTACTTGATTGGTTGCGAGCTATAAATTACAAGAAAACACCTACTTAAAAAATTTAATGAGCTACAACTCAAACTTTACAACAATTTTGATCATGCTTCTTGTCTTAGTTTCTAAAACAAAAAATTGTGATCCTAAATTTTCACATATACTCTTTTATATCAACTCCTAATTTGTAATAGTTTTAACACATTTTCATTCTTTTCACTCTCTTAAACTAGTACTCGTCTCTCATAAAAATCAACAACTTACTTCATTTAAAAATGAGGTATTGATGAAACAACATGGACTCATACCCTAATTTTTCACTTCATATTCATAAACTCTTCACATACCTCTCTTAACAACTTGTGCCAAGAAGTCTAATTGACATTATATGGTTGTCATCAAGCAAGTGATCACTAACTTCTCCATTTTCTGACTTGTTATGACTCATGGTATGCTTGAGTGGAATAGGGAATACATATCAGACTACGGATAGACTTTTGAGATTACAAATATATTAGGACTGACCTCTACCAACCTAAAATGTAATTGTCATTTGGGTTGCCTTTTAGCACCATGAACTTATACGCATATTTTAGTACTGAAAAACCCTATAGAAGGAGTTACATTATGTAAACACATTACTCACACCTAAAACATCCTTTATAAACTTAATTCAAACTTAAAACCCCACCATTTATGCTTCCATATTAATTTTAGATTGAAGGGGTATGCGAGAATACATTTTATGATCATTGTTATTAGCTTGAAGGAACTATTATGAAATTTGAGAATTGTCAGAAGATTTTGTGAGTGATAAGCTACAGGTGTTCCTCACAAAATAATATTGATTTCAAAGTATCATATCTTGAAGTATCCTCCTTAATTGACAAATCTCTTTGAATACATAAGGATGAAGATCTTAGTTCATAGTAAATATTGTGTTAAGAGTTTACATAGATCAAGTGTTCAAGTTATTGCTAACATGAATAAACACACTAAGACATCTTCAACTACTAAGAGTACAGAGTACCTCATGAACCAAACATTGAGATACAACAAGAATCTATTTTAATAACATTTTCTTCACAACCATCAACACCTAAGCATGGAAAACCAAAAGTAGGAGAATTCACTAGATTATTAAGGTTTTAGTATGGCATTGAAGCCTTGTATACAATATTGAATTTCAAGTGGAGGCATAACATCCTTACCTTACTTCAAGGAGTGTTTCAATGAAAAATATGACCTCCTAAATATATGCACAATACCATTTTTTCATGTTTGATCTTTGTACTCTGCTTAGGTATGGTTTCAAAAACCAAACCATAGTTCATTATTTGAAGGTTTATAACATCTCATAATTAACTTTTACACAAATATAGACATGTTATCACTTTAATGGATGAAATCACTTCAAGTTCTAAGAATTTATTTGCATGAAATGAAAGGAATATGATCAAGATTTAGAGGCACAATATCAATACTTCATGATTGTCACAAAACACAGACACAGTCCTGCAAAATGACCCAATTTGGATATGAAAAACACTATCCTTGGCATATATAACATATTTTGAGAAGATAATTTATTTAGACATCTTGCCACATTGATTTTAATCACAAAATGACATAAAAATTTCATGAGAGATAATCATCCTTGGGAAAAAGTTCATTATTTCTTAAAACATCACACGATAGTCTTGGTTTGTAAACTTATTGTTGTCATTGTTTCACTCACATGATCATATGTGTAAGGAATAATTAAAATAGAGTATATAAACTACCTCCACAAAATTGGATGCATAGTTTGTAGAGGGAATATTTCAAGCACAACCCAAACATTAGTCTTCTTGACAAGAATTGGACACGGTAGTTTAGGAGAAATATAAACTGGGACTATACATACTTCACCAAAGCTATTACGAGCTCCAACAGATCATATTGGACCTATATAAGGTTTTCACAACCATTACTCACCTCAAATATTAGACCAAAGCACAACGAAAACCTTTAAACACCTTACAACCCTTCATTGACTATATTGACATAATTGTCCTTTAGTGGTAGGAGAAGAATAAAGAATGAGTTCATACCAAATGACAAAGGATAATGATTGAAAATATTTAACATCATGGAGTAGAAATAAAATTTAATATTTCATACCTAGTGGTTCACCTTGGATCCTTCAAAACAAGACTATATATGAAAACTTACAAAATTGAGGCATTTCCGTATAGTACAATCATGTTCAGATAACAAAAATGCCACCATATTGACCTATAAGGATTTTTATACAACTATTAGAGGTTTTCTCAAATTTCACAAGTGAAATGATGACCAAAAACTCTATTTCTTGCCTATCGATTCAAGAAGGGGGTTTGGAGAGAGAATTAACAATGTTAGAAAAATGAAGAAAATTTTCTTATTCTTCCACCTTTTGACCTTAAACCTTTTGTAAAAGTTCACTATTAGAGTTATCTTTGAAAATTCCTCCTATAATTTTTTTGTAGGAGGCTTGATAGTTTTGTTTGAGTGCTAAAAATACAAGTCATTCTTTTATCCCATCTCACTTTACCCAATTTTGATACAACTTGAATATCTTCAACAATCCTCTTAAAAATTTGATGAAAGTGACCAAGAGAACTAAAACACCCCCCCTCTACATGATCCATGGCTTGATTTTTCATAAATAATTGTGTATGGTCCAAACCAATCTATTTTGTCTAAGCTTCTACTATTAGTTCTCAAGGACAATTTTAGTGAAAACTCCAAATTTTCCTCCAGAAGATAAAATAGGCCCTATATACGTTCATACATGCTCTAATAGTGTTCTAAGGCTCCTACCATACTTAACTAGGATTTTCATGCCTTGCATTGAGCTATTACACCTCAGTAGGATTTAGAACTAGACCTAAATGGGCTATTTACAACTGTGACTTACAACACATGACCTAATTCTCACCCTAAAAGATCTTACACATCATAGAAACATAATTTTTAACCTGTCAGACACCTGAGCCAAGCACACCAGCTATCTTTATACCTATAGTGGGTACCAACCACATTGAACAAGCATGTAGCACCCTGAAACCATCTTGAGTGTTTGAGAAACCACCATAATACCAATTTGTGACCATAAAAAACCAATTGGAAGGAACCAACCTACTTTACATTTCACTCCTTTTCCACTAATTCCATGTGACATCAATGAAAAGACCAACCAATGCAACATGGTTCAACATATTTAGGCCCTAAATGGTTAGATTTCCTAATGGGATCTTGGTAAATTGATAGTCACAATGGGAAACCTAATCCCTTAAAGCATCAGTTTGGGGGTGGATACCTCCATAAACCTTTCTCCTTGTGACCCCATCACCATTCTTGATAATATTCTTAATTCCTATGGTGGTCTATATGGCTTTAAAGAGATTATTCTTTGAAGGTCAACTTCCTCTACTTGTACTCTTACCTTTCTCTTCCTTGGGAGGGCTGATATTAATCAACTTACAGATTGAATGCTTCCTTCCCTCTATTATTTTTGTTAGGGAAAATGCTGTCCTATCATAATCCCATGAGGTGCAAAAATATTAAGCTTGGAGTCTTCCACTTGTGCCATTAGTAGAAGACTCAATAGAGTGTGCTTGAGATCTTCCTTTTTCTTCCCCTAAGTCTTGTAACTCTTCCTGTGTTATAGTTTAAGATGCTTGAGTGTTTATATCTGTCATTTTTGTGACCTCAAACTCTTCTTCTATAGATGGAGAAGACTCAGTTTTCTCATCTTGTATCTATTCCTAATGTTGAGCTTCCCATTATGCAACTTCATGAGTTGTAATCTCCCTTGAAAATGCCTCCAAGGTTCACCAAGTAGGCTCCTTGATACTTTATTTTTCAATCTACACTAATGGGACCCCTTTATCACGGGTTTTCTCCACTTATCATGTATAAAATTCATCCTTAATAGTTTTCTCCACCTCACTACTTTCAACCTTCTGTGTGGCATGTATTTTTTGTGATGTTTGGTCTCCCTTCTTTTCCCCAACTAATGTATCTTGTTTGGTCTCATGGGGAAGGTCATAACCAACATATTAGTCCAACCCATGTAATAATTAATTTAATTTTTATTCCATTGATGTGTCTATTACTTATGTTCTTTCTTATTGTTTGGTTTCTTACCCTTAAAATTCTTGGATAGGCACACAACCATGAATTTATTATGTAGGAACGCTAGAAAATGCCTCATGTTGCACATGAGGCAGGGTAGTGAGTACTAGATTTAAAATTTGAGAGGTAGTAGTAGATGTGTGAACTTATAAAGATATCCCATGAGATGTTTCACATGTGGTTACTTCCATTATAGGTGTTTCCACCTTTTTTCGTTTGGTCCTTACAAAATGCAAGGTTGCAAGTTCCTCCTATTCTTCCTCTTCCTCACGGTTATTTTCCAATAATGGATCTATCCTTGGAAGCTATGGGGAAATACTCCCTCTAATTTTATTTCCCTTGCTAGATGACCCCATTAAGGAAGAAGTTGGAGCATTAACCTAGGTGGTTTCCTTTGTCTTAGTTTCCTTTTTCCCTGAAGTTGGATGTGGGATATTTAGAGAGGTGTGGAAATAATAACAAGACTATCATGCATATTTTCTTCAGCAATTTCTCTTCCATACATGTTAACCTGGACACATGATTTCTTGTGTTTTTAGTTGCTACACTAAGCTCCTTCACAACCCTTGAACTTGGCCCTCTAATAGAAATTCATGGGGACTTTCCCTTCAAGTTTTCCAAACTTGAAGCTTCCTTCTTGAAAGGGGGGAGTATATCCTTTATGATCACATTTTCGCTATACTCCCTCAAAACTGATGTATTCTTAAGGGTCAAGTCAATTCCTTTCTTTCCTACCAATATCAAGGTCCTCTAAATTAAATCTTTAGTCATACTATGAAATGAAGTACCCTCTTGTATTTTCCAATTCACGATTGGGATAGGATGTGAGGCTATATTTTTGACAACATATAACTTGATTACTAAATCCTTCTCATCTTCAAGTCCTTGAGGGACAACTAAAATATTTTAATGCAGCACTTAGGTAAGGGTTATCCTATACTAGTGCCTTAATCTCACTTCCTCCTCATACTTATAATTCATACAATAGTCCTCATAATGAGTCTCATACTCATAATAATTCCCAAAATCTCCTACAATTATCCACCTAATATCATAATTGGGCCTAGGAGAGAGTTTTTGTAAAGTGGTTATGTCTATATCTACCTGTAAGAGTCTACTCTTGTTTAAGATGGGGCATGTGTACCTTCCAATGTTAATTGAAAACTTGATGTTTTCCATGTGTTTCCCTACAATATTATTTTATACTCATACCAACTTTGATACCTCCTAAAGTTCCAATATATCATCCAATTACCTTGGTAACATATAAGGGGCATCATGAAATCCACTTGTCCTGATGTAGGTGAATGTTTAGATTTGGAAGAAGTAGCATCCATACTCAATGATTACCTTCTTTACTTGTGCATATATCTAGTTATTTTCCCACTTAGGCTTGAATAGGCATATGAGGGGAGAAAATAAAGTGGCATGTATGAACCTAAACCTCTAGATGTAGTTATCCAAATTAAATTGTGAGTACACATCATACAAATTACATTTTTAAAAATCTCTTATTTTATACAGTCTAGGGAATTTTATACGATGAGAAATGTTGTATACTAAATAAGAAGTCATATAAAACTCCATTTTTCTAGTGGAGCCTTCTTGAATTTCTACTTCCATCTTGAGAAGATATTGGTGGTTGCAGTAACAGATGAATTATCCCCAATGAATGTGTATTTTTCTAATGAGGATATTTTGGATCAATTTGAACATCCAATCATTGTAAGGGTATGAAGATTGATTCCCCATAACCATGTTCAAAAATTTTATAATGTCTCCAATTTCCTCCACGACATTAGTTATTCTTAAATTCTTGGGAATCTTGGAGGAAACAATCCTTGGAATGTTAAGCCAATTCTTGTACAATATTTTAGAGCAATTAGAAATATTGCATTATAGTATTCCTTTGCACTTTCAATATAAATTTATTCCATGTGAGATGTATCAAGGAGACCTACTAACTCCTCAAAAGATTCAATGGTTGGAGATAGGACCAAAACATTTCTTCCATCCCTAACCTCCCCAGTTGTTGGGTTGTAGTTTTGTACACATACCAAAACCAACCCTGGATACTGAGCAGATGGGGGAAAATAAATTGTAAGGGAAAGTTAATTCAAGTCATTCTTCCCCACAATATCATTCTTATCATTTACGTCCAACCTTTACTACAAATTCAACTAGGTCTACATTGCCTAGGTTTGTGTCTATGATTTTTTCTAAATCAGATGTAAGGTGAGAAGTATTTTAGACACCATCTAATTGAATATTTATAGTTTTAAGGTGAAGGTGTAAAAAATTATATTGATAAGAGAGATTTACTACAATTTATACATATTTAACCTTTCTAATATTGTTTGCCAATCTACCACAGGATTATAAAATATTTGAAAGTACAAGTAAATCTCTTACCCATGCAACTGGATAACTCTCGTTTGCAATGATAATTAACAAATAGATCATATTTGAATATCTAACATAATAATTCATATAATTTGAATTCATAAATTTGATTTCTTTCTTGTTTTAGGGCTTCAAATTACTCTTTAAGCTTGAAAATTTGAGGCAAAGTGATGATTTTCACAAATTGCAACCTGATATTGCTCCTTCACATGTTTCTATTAATGGAGACATCTTCCTCCATGGTTTCTTCATTCGTATTTGTTGATTCTTTACTTTAAAATTTGAATTTTTGCCTTACATTTGGACAAATGGGCCACATGTTATTTCACTTAGATGACTTGGAAATTTCCCATTTGTCCATGCCTTACAGACATCTTACGTAGCATCTTTGCATGATTTTCCTTTTTATTAGTTACATTTTTCAGGTGTCGGGGATGTGTAGATAATTTGTAGTTTTGAAAAAATTGTAGAACTATGAGCTGCAAAGTTGGTTTCCTTTCCAAGAGTCACAAGACACTGACATGTGTCCATCTTGTTAGGTTGTGGGAGTGGGGATGGAGTTTGTAATATTACAATGACTTTAAAACTATAAATTGCAAAAATAGTGATATGATTTCTTCATCTATCACTTCCAAATCATGACACATGTTCCCCTGTGGGTTATGGGGATGAAAATGTAATTCACAATTTTACAAAAATTATAAAGTTACAAATTACAAAACTGCATATTTTTTCTCTTCATTCTAGTTACGATAGCATGCCACATGTCCCTTTTGTACTTCAGGGACCAATTCAAAATTTACAAGATTTAAGTAGCTATAAGACTAACCATTGCAATACTTTGAATCAACATGTTTTCTTCACTCTTTCCATATTTGAGGAACATTCACTTGTTTTCCTCGAGGATGGAATCAAAAATTACAATTTTGTAGTAACTTTTACTTTTCAAGACAAGTGAGTGGGTGAGAGAATATTACTTAAATATTCCTTTTTGTGAGGTTGAGACTTGCATTCGTAGTTTACAATCTCTTTTAAAAAGTGAAAAATTGATTTAAGGATCTGCATTACCCTAATAATTTGAATATTCCCTTTTGCATGGGTCATGCTTGGGCATGAAATTTGTAAACTTACAACTGTAGAAACACAAAGTACTCCCCTTTATAAAAATACTAAACTTTTTCGAAATGGGTATTTTTACTTTGGGACTGAAATGGGAATGTAAAGGTTTAGGGATCACCATGAGACCTACAAATATGAAAATTTTCCCTAAAATTGAAGGAAACATGTAAAACATGTTAAGTATTATATTTCAAGTAAAGACATGATGCCAAGGGGGAAAACATGATGAGAGTGGATGATAAAAAATTACAATAGAGGATTAATCATGAGGAAAAGTGGTAGAAACATATGAATATACAATGATCAACTCTTAGTTCAACCTCCAAATCTACACAACTATTCTAAAACCATACTAATATGTAAGTTAGCCTCTTAAAATTTCTTCAAATCATGAATAAGGAAATGAGTTAACATTGTGCCACATGAATATGCAATATCATTCTTGGAACTTATTTAACCTATAAATGAACTTCATAGAGCCCTTTAAGCCTCCTTAGGACAGAGTAATAAGTACCTTAGGTAATCATGGGATAACATGATGATGTAATATAAGGTTTTCATCAAAATGACCACAATCAATCTCACAAGTTAGAAGAAGAATGAGGAATAACATGGGAATGGGAAGGTCATCCTAAGCCACAATGGAGAACTCTATAAGATGGTGCCAAGGATACAAAGGGAGCAAAATTAGCACCAAAAGGGTAACCAAGACACCCTAAATAATAATTTTATGGATGGAGACTGGAATAGATAATGTGTCAGAGATAAGTGAGTCATCTATATCAAAATCATCAAATGAAATGATTAGTGTAGAATATGATGTGTGATTAATAATTCCAATCATAGAATCAAGAGGAAGATCATAAGAGGGTAATGGTGGCACCCCAAAATTAGTGTTATGAAATTTTGAAGTAGATGTGTCATTAGTGTGCTTACGAAGTGGATCAATGAATATTTTCAACCTAGAATTATTACTAGTAGGCTTAGAAGATTATGTGGGATCATCCCATTCAATTGCATTATATTCAATAAGATCTTGAATGATGTGTTATAATTTAAGACATCTATTTGTAGAGTGACCAATACATTTATGATAATCACAAGAATCATTAACATCAAAGCTCTTATTTTGAGGCTTTCTTGTATCAACCTCAAAAAATGGAGGGAGAGACACGGAAAGGTTATGTATTCAAGTAAGAAATTAGATGTATAGTTGGACGTTAAAGAGAATACTAAAGTGGCCTATAGAGCTACTTATAGAAAGAAAACAAAGGGTTTAAGATATGAGAAGATGAAAAGTGAATGAAGAAGCACTTGATGAAGGGATGAAGAAAAGGAGGAAATTTTATAGGAATGAGGAACTCATGGAGACATTTTAGTCTCTTATTTTTCTATTTAATAATGTGTTTTAGTTATTTTGTATAGGTGTGAAGAATATTGGGAAGAAGATAAAAAATAATACATGGTAATTTGTAAGAAATGGATCAAGACAAGTATTTATGGAGGAAAATGAATGTAATGAAGAAAGAGAGAAGGTCATAAAAGATATTTATTAGCATACTTATTGGGCCATGAATTGACTAAGTCCCAAGGCAGAAGGTCAGCATGTGCAGAAGGTAGTAAAAGAGGAAGCCACACAAGGAAAAGAGAGCAAGAAAAGGGTTTGAGTTAGAACTAGAGCACACACAGAAGTAGAACAAGGGTTTAAGGACTTAGCCATATATTGTTTTATGGTGCCACATAGAAAAACACATGAAGACTCGAGTAGGTGTGATGAGTGGATATGGTTCCATCCTTGAGTCTTGGGGCTCATGAAAATAATATTCCATGAAGGTAATATTATGGGATAAGAATCATTACAGTTAGTGGAGACTTATCAGGATTTAGTGAGATGGTGAAGGAACTCAATCATAAAGGATCACATTTCCACCTCACATGTGATCTACTCATGGGTGAAATATGGCGGTGGAAGAAAGATCCAAATTCTATTTAAAGGAGTGTTTGGGTCTAAAATAAATAGAGTTGGAGAGGTAATGAAGTGCTGCAAGAATGTTGTGGGTCATGGTGTTTAGAGTTTCCATTTTTATGGTTAGTTGTTGTTAGTTCTAGATAGAGGTTAGGGAAGAATGATGATATGCATAAATGTAGGTGTTCAAGTTTGAAACTAGAGCCGAGATGGAAGAACATAGCTAGGGTTTTCTGTGTAGAGTATCTTGTAGGGATTTTGAGATGGAATTTCTTTGTATATTCAATCTATATGACCCTTGTGATGTAATGAGGAAAATGTAAATGTTTATAAATAAATATATGAGGTGTTATTCTAGATATCCCTATTTATGGGTATAAAACCTTGTGTTATTCATGTTTTTTATGGATCAGATATAGTTTCTTTATGCCTAGTACAATGTTTAACTCCATTGATGGTTCATTTATGCTTGGATCTAGTATTTATACTTCCTGGTTTTTAGTGAATGCATATAATCATGAATCTCACATAAACTAAGGGCTCGGTGCCGTGCGCACCTTGGGTGAGCACCTAGCACATACTAGGTGATAGGCTGGTGCACTTGGGGTAGATAGAAAGTATATGAAAGATGACTACATTTTGGTTCCATTCTCCGGACCTCTTTTGAAGTTGTTGTGAGAAAGATGAGTGATGACGAAGTGTCTGACCTTAAACAATGTTGATACCTAGCTTAAAAATTTGAGGTGTTATTCCAGATATCCCTATTTATGGGTATAAAACCTTATGTTATTCATGTTTTTTATGGATCAGATATAGTTTCTTTATGCCTAGTACAATGTTTAACTCCATTGATGGTTCATTTATGCTTGGATCTAGTATTTATACTTCTTAGTTTTTAGTGAATGCATATAATCATGAATCTCACATAAACTAGGGGCTTGGTGCCGTGCGCACCTTGGGTGAGCACTTAACACATACTAGGTGATAGGCTGGTGCACTTGGGGTAGATAGAAGGTATATGAAAGATGACTACATTTTGGTTCCATTCTCGGGACCGCTTTTGAAGTTGTTGTGAGAAAGATGAGTGATGACGAAGTGTCTGACCTTAAACAATGTCGATACCTAGCTTAAAAGCACATAGGATGAGGTTTCTCAGAGGTTCTTTAATGGATTTGAGTTTGATGCATGTAAATGGTGGAGAAGAACCTATATTATGAGATCTTTGAGACATTCTTCTGTTGTTTCCTAGTATATTTGTATGAATGGATCTCATCATATGTATCAAGCATGAGTTGGTACTATAGACCTCATGTTTGGACCCAGGAGGAATATCAATGGTTGTAGGATGTTGATCTAACCTATCCTCATGCTTTTGATCACTAGTGGAAAGGTTTGTTGACTAGTTACACATTGGAGTATGTAATATCACCTTAGTCTTATCCAAAGGTTATTGAGTTTGAGTTCTTGTGAGAACCCAGAGGATATTTCTTATGTGTTTTACTGTTATCCATCAAGATCTTGATTATTACTTTGATTTTGGAAGCATTTCCTATGGTTGGCTAAACTCTCTCTAGGCATGGGGCAAAAAATTTGGTGTGGTGGAGATGGCAGACCTTACGGTGGAGGCAAGGAGAGAGGAGAAGTAACTAAAGTACAATGAAGCCTGAGAAAGGGAGTTTGTGAGATAGTGTGAAGTTATCGGTATCATGGACTTATGGAGATAGATGCTACAAGAAGCATTTGAGGTTAGCATGGAGGGTGTCAGACCTAAGCAGTCTATGCTACCCCATCTTGTAAAGTGTAGGAGAGAAACCCCCTTGGCTACTGGTGAGAGATCTTTGTATGGAGAAAGGAGGAGAGTCATAGGCACACATCTTATCCCACCTAGAGACCAAACCCTGACGTTTAATTTTCCAGTATCTAAGACAAGTATTTCTAGTTCAATTGGTGTTGGTGAGTAGATAGCATTAGGTAGATATCATTTTACATTACACCCATCTATGGTTGTGCAAACATTTCTGGTGTTTGGAGGTATTTTTTCTGGCACATCATTTAGGTAAGGTGTGGGTTCATAAGGTTTTAGTATCACATCTAGAAGTGGCAAGGGAAACACAACTGGGAGTTGTTCAGTATCAAAAAATGTTGGCACGTAGTTTAGTGTGATGGTGGGAATGTAGAGCGTAACTACTTTAGGGCCATTTCCTACTACGAGAGGAGGATCAGGTGGATCCAGAGGAATAGGAGCTAGTGGATCTAATGGATCTGGTGATAGAGGAAACACATGAGAGAATGAAGGTCCTGGATCTAGTAACCAAATTCCACAACACCATCAATAGGTTTTTTATGAAATGTCTCTTGACTTACCTGATTACAAGGGTGTTGAGGATGTCATGGAACATGTACACAAGTGTGAGTTGCTATGACATAGAAAGCGCATAATTTCCCTAGAGTGAAAAGCAAGTCATTTTGTAACTACATTGGAATTACACGTGCAAAGTTGGTACCAGAATTATGACCCCCATCAGAATGTGGTGGATTATACCGCGTTGTGTGATTACTTCTTGGCAGAGTTCCACATTTTTGAGTTCAAACATAAGCACATCATCACATTGAAGGAAATTCAACAAGGTATGGAAGAAATTTTACGAGAGTATGACACGTATTTTAAGACTCTCATATCACAATTATCATATGATATCCATTTGTCCCATCATGCATAATGGTTCATCAGGGGCTTAATCATGCCCTTCAGGAGAGCCCTTTCACATAAAACTTTCACAGATATGCACGAGGCATTGGAGGATACTTTGGGCGCTAAGGCCATGGGAAGTGTTGACATTTTCATGAGTCAATTTTTGGAAGCTCATATTACCTCCATGGCTAAACAACTTTAGAATTTGTCTCCAAATTCAGCTCATGAAACATGCTGTGGAATTTGGTGCATGGATATTGAAGTGAAGGGGCACACAAAGGATAGTTTCCCTTAAAATATGGTGTGTTCCATGTCATTAGATAGTGAAATATTTCATGGATATCTTGATGTAAGTAGATGCCCATTTTAGTCATGTGCAATTTGAAAGAACGTGTCCTGTTATTATAAGATTTTCACATCCACTATGCCATTGATCTCAGTGTGTGCCAGACCAATATTGAGAGAAGTTCTAAGGTTGAGGATCATCATTATGAAGGTAACATGGATGGAGGAGGTTCAGGAAGAGTTTTTTGCGGAGGCTTTAGAGACCGTAATAGTCACATAGGAAGAGGTTACTTTCCCCCTAGGACCTATTACAATTATGGATTGAATGAACACTACAAGCACGAGTGTCCTAGTTTTTTACAGTACTCATGGTGTGGAAAGAAGCATAAGTATGAAGAATTATCAGATTTATATGACCACATGAGAAAGAACTATAAGAAGGAAAAAGGCACAGGGATGGTGAGTGTAAAGAGGATCGGCCCACAATGGATGTCGTGGATAGTTATTAACTCTAAGCTAGATCCGATTTTGGTCACTACAAGCGTTGAGGATGCATGTGCACAAGAGGAACCAAATAAGAAGCATCTTATCATAAGAGAAGAAGTGATACATTGGAAATATCTTGATCCTACCCAGTAGAAGAAGGTTTACCAAGAAAACATGGAGGTGATTAGGAGTTTGCAAGGAGAAATCCAATGTCTGAAGGAGCAACACGTCAATTAGAGCAGAAGAAGAGAAATGAGGTTTCTCAATAGGATATGGATGAGGTTAGGGAAGTGTGTCAGATGTTGTGGTAGGAGAACATTGTTCCTCTGTTGGGAGAATGGATGAGGGAAAAGGTACAATGCACTGGAGGAGAACGTGAGAGAAAATTTCTACATGCTAACCTACTCCTCACAACATTGATTATGATAAGGATATCACACTGAATGAAGTTTTTGATGGGTGGCTACTAAGTAATATATTAATTGGCATAGGCATAGAGGTCAATGTCCTTACTCTAGAAGCATAAAATAAAATGGATAGGCCCCCATTGCATCCATCTTCAAATGTTTTGTAGATGGCTAATAGGATGAAGGTCATGCCTCTAGGAGTGTTGAAAGATGTATCCATAAATATTCAAGAGGAAACATTTACTTGATATTTTGAGGTTCTAGAGCTTGGTGAGGTTGATATTTTCCTATTTTTACTTTGTCACCCTTGGTGCTATGCAAATAATGTTGATTTGTGTTTCAATAAAGGATACATCATTTTTTAGAACAAGGATGAGCGCGTGATCATTCTATTGACTGATGGACGGTCTGCAAATTATGTGGAACCATTGGGTGAAGAAGACTTAAACAATATATATGTACACACCATCATGGACCTAGAGTTAATTAAGCCATCAAAGGAAGGGGTTATTCAGTGGGACGGTGCTCATTCTATGAGTGATACAACTAGCATTACTTTTGACAATTTAGCACATGGGATCAGAAGGATACTATGACAAGAGTTGTCAAAACGCACTCAGTTAGGCACTTGGGAGGAAGGAATTTTCCATTATACATTGGGGAGGGAAACCCTGATGTCTTTTTGTGTAAATTGAGGTCTAGTGGACGTACCAAGTGGAGAGAAGGAATATAGTTACCTATACTTTGCGTAGAACATTACCATGGTGGTGGGAAATCCATCGAGACAATATTTTATAATGACGCGAGCTGAGAATCACCCTCTTTGTATAATTTATCTAAATCAATGCACCATCTTAGATGTGTGACTGTGATGGAAAGGGACCCACCTCATACCATGTTTGTGAGTGTGAGAAGACTTATATGGGAGGTGCGGAAGCTTTATCCCCTTCCCTATGAGTGTTTAATTTTTATTCCACCTTGTAGGGTTGTGCACGCGCTGGGTACATCCATTCATAGTTACGTTGTTAGATGGGGAATTGGTAGGAGATGACGGAAGATATCATCTAGACCTTTGAGTACCAATCCCCTAAGAAATTGGTGAATGAGGCACTATGGGTAGTCAAGTACCTTACCTTAGGAGATTGTATAATTGTCAAGGACCAAATATTTCATTTTATAGGTGAACCTAAGTTAGGGCACACTTTGCAGAAGAAGAAGAGGTAGAATAAGTACAACTTGAGTGTGCCTACATGGAGAAAGAAAAGGGTAAGCTGGTGTACCTGGTGGTTTGCAAGGAGATGGAGAATTCACATGTTGATCATTTAGATTTAATGCGTGAGATCCTGGATAAGGCATATGAGAAAGTGTGCACTTACCATGAACCCTTGAAAACAAATAAGGTTAATAGTGGTACCAAAGCAAAGCCCAAAGAAGTTGTTATTGGATACTACTGGACAAACCAAAAGGTTTTGAAAGTGGTTAAACTATTGTGTAGTTTCTAATATTTTTTCCCACATGAGTACTATGGGTTAAAAGGGGTTCATCCTTTGTTGGTTGAAATGTGGATCAAATATAAAGAAGGTGTGCACCCCATTAAGAAAAGGCCCTATAAAATGAACCGAATTTATGCCTAAAGGTTAAGGAGGAACTTGACAAGATGATAGAGTAAAAAATTATTGAGGCTATCTAGGAATCTAAGTGGGTAAGTCCAATGGTCATTAGTATAAAAAAGGATGGAATAATAAGGATAAGTGTAGACTATAGGGATCTCAATGTTGTATGTGTTATAGACTCTTTTCCAACCCCATTTACTGAAGAGATTCTGGAAGGTGTAGCTAGGAAAGAGATCTATTCTTTTACAGATGGATTCTTGAGTTATCACCAGGTGGGAATTATGATGGAAGACCAGGAGGAAACAAAATTTACCATTTAATGGGGAAGTTTTTCTTAAATGGTCATGCCTTTTTTATTGAAAAACGTGCTTACTATGTTTTCACACATTTTTGTGTAGGCCTTTCAAGACTTCATCCATAAATTTCTACAAGTTTACCTGGATTACTGGATGGTGTATGGGTTAGTGAAGGATCATTTTGTCAATCCATGGTTGATGTTTGAGAGATGCAGGTAGTTGAGCATCTCCCTAAATATTAAGAAATGTGTTTTTTTACTCCTTTTGGAAATTTGTTGGGACACATTATTTGTAAATAAGGGTTACTGGTAGACCCCGCAAAGGTTGTTGTTATAGTAAGATTGGAGGATCCTACCAGTCAAAGTGTAGTGTGTGGGTTCCTAGTGCATATGGGGTACTATAGGAAATTAATCAAGGGATATGTCTAGATTTCCATGCCCCTGGAAGATTTATTGAAACACAAAATTAAGTTCTATTATGGAGAGGTGCAATAGGTAACATTTGACACCTTGAAATAAAAGCTTACCATCATGCCCATTTTATGCTTTCCCTCTTGGGATAAGTTATTTCATGTGCATTTTTATGCATCTGGTGTAGTGATTGGAGTGGTCTTAGCACAACCAAAAGAAGGGATTGTTGACCATCCCTTGTGTTTTGCTAGTAGGAATCTTACCCCAGTAGAAAATAATTATACCGCCATAGAGCATGAGGTATTGAAAATGATCTAGGCAATGCACAAATTCAGGAAGTACTTACTAGCAACACCTTTTATTTTCTACATGGATCATATTGCATTAAAGTACTTAGTGAACAAGCCCTTTTTGCAAGGGCTCATATTCCGATGGGTCCTATTGTTTCAGGAGTTTGAGTTTACAGTTTTCGTGAAACTATGGAAAAGTAATTTGGGACCTGATCATTTGTTAAGGATTACCTCATGTGAGGATGCGTAGACAATTTAGGATATGATGCTAGATGCATAGTTATTCAGGATACAACACACACCCTCTAACTTGGAAGATATTTTTTTATTCCTACGAATGGGTGGGGCACCAGAAGGGATGAAGGAATTAGAGACGAAGTAGTTAGCCATACAGGTCATTCCCTATATATTAATTGGTGGGGACTTATATAAGCTAGGTCATGATGAGGTTTTGCATCGGTGTGTACTATAACATGAGTGCACTGTAATCATGGAGGAGGCTCATGGTGGAATTATAGGAGGACACTATGCGGGGAATGTGATCACGTGTAATGTATTTTTAGTTGGCTTTTCATGGGAAATGGTTTGCAAGGATTGTATCGATTATTGTAAGGCTTATGCCCATTTCTAGCTCCTTGGTAAACTAGGGAAAAGAGATGAAATGCCATTAAGGTCTATCGCCAATGCAGAATCATTCAAGAAGTGGGAAATTAAATTCGTGGGCCCTATTTCCCCAGCCGTGTGAAGGACAAGTTTGTGTTTTATCATTACATGCATAGAATAGCTTATATGGTGGGTAGAAGTTATGCCTACGAAGGATTATACGAAAATGACATTAGCTAGATTCTTGTGGGAGAATATAATCAGCAGGTATGGATTCCTGCTGAGTTTAACAAGTGATAGGGGTACTCATTTCCTAAATGAGACAGTTAGAATCTTATTGGAATAATTAGTGGTGGCCCATCGCAAGACTACCCCTTATCACCCACAAGATAATGGGTCAACATAAGCTTTGAACAAAATTTTGAGTCACATGTTGACCAAGATTTGTGATGTTTGGAGGAAGGACTCGGATGATAAAGTTTATGTTGTGTTATATTCATATCAGACAACCTATAAAAGACTAAACAAGGCAAAAAAATTTCAATTTTTGTTTAGAATGGAGGTTGTGTTACCTATTGAATTCATGTTACAATCATTGTGTATTGCACACATAGGAGGCTTAGCTGGTGAACAAGCACTTGAGGAAAGGGTTGACAAGTTAGTGTAGTTGGATGAAATATGTATAATAGCACGATGGAGCCAGAAAATGGAAAAGGCTAGGAAAAAAGGCATGACATGATAGGCACATCAAGAATAAGAATTTTGAGGTTGGGAAGATGGTCCTTTTGTATGATTCCAAGTTTTTGCGCCACACAGGAAAGCTTAAATTTCAATGGTTGGGTCCATATGTGATATCTCATATACTTGATTAAAAATCTTGCAAGTTGTAAGCACTAGATGGAACAATGTTTTTTGGTTATTTTAATAGGAGTAGGTTGAAGACCTACTATAAATAAGTCTTATTTATGTTTGTAAATAAGGCAGTAGTGCTAGATAGTTTAGGTTTCCCTTAATGTACTTTCCCATTCCTGTGTTTCCTTTCATCGTTTTTTTTCTATCTTTTCGTTTTATTATGGGCACATTTTCTCACTAGTAGCAAGTTACTTTTGAAAGGTTTTTTATGTACAGAGGACCATGCATCTATTTAGAGTGGGGTGGAATTTAAAAGAGAACTTAAGAGAAGAATTTGGTAAGTGTTGGGATCAATGTTGGTTGGTGGCCCGAGTTGTAAGGTAAAAGGCATGTAGAATGGAGGGAGGCGCATAGCAAAAGTGTTCATGGTAGAAGAATGGTGTCAAAGGCTTTGAGAAAACCATGTATAAGGGTAAAAAGTGTAGAACAACATAAGGTAGGTAGTGTCAAGAACCAAAATTATGATGCAGAGGAAGATTTCCTTTGGCATTGTAACCACGTGCAAGGATTTGTTATCAGTAAAATTTTTATACACCATAAGGTTGTGATAATTTTGCATAGGCTTTTTGGACCCTTAAATATTGGTTAAGTACCAAGAGGTGTGCACATGCAAGATCAATAGATAAAATAACGCTCAATGAAAAGCGTGTAGGAAAAATGGGTTTAAGAAGGTTTTAAATGAAACAAGGACATGCGGGGGGGGGGGGCATGTAGCATAATAACGGCTTAAAGAATTTATCCATATTTGGCATCATGGAGTCACTTGAGGAAAATTTGAGGACCCGAATAGGCGTGATAAGAGGATAAGGTGCCATCCTGGAGCCTTAGAGGACAAGATAAGGATATTCCAAATATGGAATATTCCAAGAGGCATCATTATAGTTAGTGTAAGGTTTGCAAAGAGGATAAACATTCACCAATGGAAGACCACATCATCACTTGGAACACGATCTAATCATGAGAGAAGTTATGGTAGTGGATGATGGTCCTAGTTAAAGGATTGCTTGGGACAAGAACATAGATAAAGAGAAATATACATGTGTAGAGTACAAAGGGGAGAAGAGAAAGAGAATGAGAGTAATGTAGTGATGTGGAAATGTTAGGAAATGCTAAGGGTTTGGAGTTCATGGTGCTAGGGTTTAGAGTACTTAGTGCTAAAGGGTTGTAAGGGATTCCATTAAGCATATGTATGGGTACTGGGATCTTTAATAAGGGATATAATTGGGAAAATCGTAGTTAGGATCTCTGATCAGATAGGTTTACAGGAGTTGAGTTCTGTCATTTGATGTATATGGTCTAAAATTACCCTTTTGAATGTAATATGGATACCAGAACTCTAGTAAATAAAAATCCATGGATCTATTCTATATAAATTGCTTATGGGTGTAAACCCTTATGTTATTTGTCTTATCATGACTCATATCTAGTTGCTTGTAATTCTTAGAATGTTATTTAGCTTTTTTGATGCATTATTGTGTAGATTTTTTAGTTATATCTTTTACATTTTTAAAGTAGATGAATGTACTTATGTTTCTACAAATAATCCTCCATTAATGGAAAAAATATCTTGCAAATCTCACATAAAGGAGGGGCCCAGTTCCCACGCATGCCTCTTGTGAGTACCCAACGTATGTTAGATGATGAGCCGACGTGCTCGGGGTTAGAAAAAAGTATTGAGGGTGAAATAATGACTACATCTTGGTTCCATTGCCAGGACCTCTTTTGAAGCTATTATGAGAGTAAAGTGTGATGACAGAGTACTTAACCTTGGATAATGTCAAAGTGTAGCTTGAAATCATAGAGGATGATTTTTCTCATAGGTTCAATACTAGATATGAGTTTGATGCATGTAAATGGATGGAGGAGAACCTGTTTCAAAAACTCTATGAGAAATTCTTCTTTTGTTTCCTAGTAGAGTTTTATGAATTTCTATCAGCATATGCATCAAGGATGAGTTGGTACTATAGACCTTGTGATTGGACACAGGAGGAATATCAACAGTTGTATGATGTTGATCTGACATTGACCCGTGTTGTTGATCACTAGTGGAGTAGAGTGTTGACTAGTTATACCTTGGAATACTTTATTTCTAAGTATTCTTTCCTGTAAATTGTTGAGTTCAAGTTCTTGAGGGAGCCTAGAGGATCATTCTTTCGTGTTATGCCACTGGCTATCAAGATCTTGGTCATTAATTTGATTTTGGAAGCCTTTCCCATGGTCAGATAAATTCCTTCTAGACACGGGGCATGAAAACTAGCATGGTAGAGGATAGTAGACCTTGTGGCAGAAATGGAGAGAGAGGAGAGATGGATCAAGTATAATGAATCTCGAGAGATGGATTTGGAAAGACAACAAAAAGATGCAAGAGTGATGTATTTATGGAGGTAGATGTTGTTTGAAGAATTTGAGGTTTGTGCAGATGATGTAAAACCTAAGAAGTCTCAGATACCCCATCTTGGAAACCATGGAAGAGAAACCCCTCAGCTTCTAGAGATAACTTTTCATATGAAGAAAGGAGAAGAGCTACAAGCATGCATCTTAACCCACATGGTGACCAGGCCCTTGTGCTTAGTTTTCCAATTCCTGAGATAAGTGTTGATAATCCAGTTGGTATCAGTATTCGTAGTCAAATGACACCTAGGAGCTATAATTTTTCATTTGGTACATTTATGGTTGTATATTCATTCCCTATGTTTAGGGTTATTTTTTTGCCACAACATTTGGGCAAGGTGTGGGATCATAAGGTTTGAGTATCGCATTTGGGAGCAGCGTAGGAAAAACATCTGGGAGTGGTTTGGTATCATAGACTGTCAGCACTCAGTTTAATGCAACATTGGGTTTGTAGGGCACAACTAGGTTAGACCCCTTTCCTATGATAGAAGGAGGATCTGGTGGATCTAGAGTTATTGGCACTAGTGACTCTAGTGGGTCTAGTGTTAGAGGTAACATCGGATGGAATCAAGGTCATGGATCTGGTGGAAAAGTTCCACAACAACATCAATAGGTGTCTTATGAGATGTCACTCCACTTACCTGATCACAATGATGTTGAGGATGCCGCAGAACATATACAAAAGTGTGAGTTACTATGGTGCACGAAGGGAATCACTTTTCCATAGTGGAAAGAAAGTCAGTTTGCAATCACATTGTAAGGATGCACGTATAGCTTGTATAGGAAGTATGACCCACTCTAGAAAGTGGTGGATTACATTATGTTGCATAATGTCTTTTTGGTAGAGTTCCACATACCTGAGTTTGAACAGAAAATCATCAACGCATTGAAGGATATTCAGCAAGGAATGGTAGAGAGTGTGTGGGAGTATGACCTGTGTTTCAAGACTCTCCTATCCAAGTTATCTTATGACATTCATCCTTTGCAGAATGTTTAATGTTTTATCGGAGGATTGATCACACCATTCAGGAGGGAAATTTCATATATCTGTGCAAGTCCTTAGATGCTACCTTGCATGTTGAGGCTGAAGGAAGCATTGATATAGGATTTAGTCTATTCCTAGAAGCCCAAATTACTACAATGGAAAAGCAGTTGCAGAAATTATCTGTGAACTCATCTCATGAGACTCAAAGTGGGTTACGGTGTATGTATTTTGAGGAAGGGCATACAGAGGATTTTTTCCTCAAAGATTGGTATGCACGATGATGGTAGGCTATGATATTCTCCACAAAGATCATGATGCACATAGGTGTCTGTTACTGTAATCTGCAATCCATAAGAATGTGTCTTATTATTACAAAATTTTCACCTCTACTATTCATAACATCAAGGATTATATATTAATTGACCAAATACATGACACCATTGATACGGAGGATGTAGAGACTGTGGAAACCACAAAGGTAGAAGAAGTGAGTTTCCATGTGGATATTGTTACAATTGTGGGTCTATGGAACACTATAAGTGTGAATTCCCTGATCTGATACAATTCTCTTTATGTGGAAAGAAGCACAAGTATGAGGAGTGCCTATAATTATTTGAACACATGAGCTAGAAGTAGAGGAAGGATAAGGGCATTGGGATGATGAGCTTAAATCTTTCTGATCAATAGTGGATGTTAAGAATGGAATGTGAGTCAGAGTTAGAAAATGTACATATGATGATGCAAGCTAAGGCTATGCATGTGAAGGAAATACCAAAGTAAAGGCCACTAATTACAAGAGAAGAAATGGTGCATGGGAATTATATGGACCCTATGCATCAAAAGGAAGTCTATCAAAAGACCATGGATGTAATCAGAATTTTTCAAGGGGAAATCTGATGTCTAAAAGATAAATCCAAGAATTTGGACTAGAAGAAGAGTGCTGAGGTCCCTTAGTCATATATAGATAATGTCAGATAGGTGTGTAAGATGTTGCACTAAGATAATATCATTCCTCTATTAGAAGAATGGTTGAGAGGTAAAGTACCAAGTGATGGAGGAGAGTGCGAGAGGCAAGTTTTGCATGCTAACCTTCCTCCTCACTGCCTTAACTATGATAAGGAGATTATCATGAATGCAGTTGTATATTGATGGCTCCAAATCAATATTCTAATTGACACGGGTGTGAAAGTTAATATTCTCACCCTGGACACATGGAATCAAATGGGAAGTCCCCCAATATAGTTATCTTCAAATTTATTGCATATGGATACTAAGACAAAAGCAATTCACATTGGTGTTTTAAAGGATGCTACTATCACTATCCAAGGGGTGAAATTCACTAGATACTTAGAATTCTTATTTCTTACTGAGGCGGAAAACTTGTTGGAATTACTTAGGCACCCCTAGTGCTATAAGAACAATGTTTACTTACATTTCAATGATGGTTATTTAAGTTTTGAGAACAAGAAGGAATGTGTTATCATTCCTTTGATGGATGGGAAGTCAACACCCTATACTGAGCCCTTAGGAGAAGAATAACTAGACAAAATTTATGTGTGCACTATCAGGGACCCTGAGGTTGAGAAACCAAAAAAAGAAGGTGTTATTCAGTGGGAATATGCTCAATCTAAAATTGATACAACTAGTGTGGCATGTAACAATTGGGCACAAGGGACATATGAGTTAGTCAGAAAGTAGTTAAGAGGCTCTGTGACAAGAGTAATAAAGGTGCACTCAATCAAGTGCTTGGGAGGAAAGAAGTTTCCAAGTTATATTGGGGGAGTCGACCCTGATTTTTTCCTGTGAGCAATGGAGACCCAGTGGATATGTGAGATCAAAAGGAGAAGGATGCTTAGACATAATTTTCTTGGGACCGTAGCATGTTGGTGGGTGAAATATTGCAATAACCTTCTAGAGTGGCATGAGGTATGGATTTACTTCTTTATTAGGTTTCTCTGAAGTAATTCACCTACTTTTATACAATATTATTATGGGAAGGAACCCACCTCGTTTCACTTCCAAGCATGTGAGAAGGTCTAGATGGAAGGCACAAAAGCATTGCCTCCATATTTATGGGTACATAAGCTTTACTCCACCTTACAAGGCTATGAACACACATGGTACATTCACTCCAAGTTGTATTGTCAAATAGGAAAATGACAGGATTTGATGGTTGATCTCCATCAACCTTTCAAGTACCAAAGTACTAAATGGTTTGTGAATGAGGTGCTACGGGTTGTTAAGTGCCTAACTATGGGAGATAGTGCCATGGAGGAAGATAGAGTACTGGAATTGTTGAGAGAACCTGGTTTGGAAGTGCACTTTGATGAGGAAGAATTAGAGGAGATACATCTTGAGCACACATGCATGGAAAAATAAAAAGTAAAATTGGTCTATGTAGCAGATGGTAAAGAAGCGGAAGAAGTGGATTTTAACCATATTATGGGCACGAGCGAGGTTATGGATAGTGCTGATGAGCAAGTGCACACCTACCATGAACCCCTAAAAAACCAAGAAGGTTAACATTGGTTTGAAGGTGGAACATAAGGAGGCTACTATTGGATATTACTAGACAGAAAAGAAGGTTTTGAAGATCATCGATCTATTTTGTGAATTTCAGGATTTATTTCCATGTGGGTATAATGAGCTGAAAGGAGTTAACCACTCCTTGAGACAAATGAAGATCAATTTAAAGGAAGGTGCACGCCCAATTCAAAAGAGACCTTATCAAATGAATCTGAATCTACGCGTCAAATTCAAGGAGGATATTAACAAGATGGTCGCATTAGGAATCATTGAGGATGTAGAAGAATCATAATGGATAAGTTCGATGGTCATCAACATTAAAAAGGATGTAAGGATAAGAATTTGTATTGATTACATAGATTTTAATGCGGTATGTTTCATCTACCCTTTTCTAACCCCCTTCACTAAGAATATCCTGGAAGGAGTAGTTTGGCGAGATACATATTCTTTCATAGATGGATTCTTAGGATATCATCATGTTAAAATTGCAAAGGAGGACAAAGAAAAGATAAATTTCTCCACTGAATGGGGAATATTTTCCTATACGGTCATGCCTTTTAGACCAAAGAATGTGCCTACTCTATTTTCAGGCATTGTGGTTCAGGTATTTTAGGACTTCATCCACAAGTTTCTACAATTATACCTAGATAAATGGATAGTATATGGATTAGTGAGGGACCATTATGACAATCTGAGGCTGATTTTTGAGAGATGTTGACAGTTGAGTGTATCCCTCAACATTAAGAAATGTGTTTTCGCTACTCCATTTAACACCCTGTTGGGACATATCACATATAAGGAAGGATTTTTAGTGGATCCTTTCAGTGTTTCCATTATTGTGGGATTGGGGGAACCTACCACCTAGAGAGTCATGTGTGGATTCCTTAGGCATTGTTATCATATGGATTTGCACACATGCAAAAGACATGCAACAGTGTGGGAATGAAGTCCCTCCTCAATGAAGGTGAGGTTGCCTTTATTGAAAACCAAAACTATATTTACATTTTTACATTCAAAATTATATGTGGGGGGTGTTTTGTAACATCAATGGAAAGAAAAGTGAATGAGGGGGATGGAAAGGAATGATTAAAAGGAACATGTAAGACTTAGGTAAAACAGAGCCTAATATTACACGAAGAGGAAAGAGGAATAACTAACACAAATAAAATGGAGTTTGAGTTAGCTAAACAAGAATATGTAAAAGGGAACACATGTAAGCAAGTAGATAATCAAAGATTGATCACTATCAACTAGAACAACAGATTAATAATGTTGACAATAATATCAAAGATAATATTTGCATGCAAGATTCAAACACTAACATCTAATGACCATAAGAACATCAAATGCTATAAGAGACAATGAATGGGATTCAAAGTTCATATTTCATTAACTCCAAAATGTCTTCTCAAAAGAAAACAAAGTTTCTTCCTTTGAAGTAAATCTTGCATACAAAAGTATTTTCTTCTCCTCTCTCAAAGTCCCTTTACAAATGAGCCCCTCACCTCCTTTTATAACCCAAAAGTTGGTTACAAAGTAGTTAGGGTTTAACATGATCATTAAATAAGGCACCTAAGTGATCTTTGAATTTTTCTAACCAACTTTATTAAAGACAACCAAAAATAGAAACCACTTAAGTTACCCACAGTTTCTGAAAACAAATAATAACATCCTTTTCTTAAAAATCCACTTTTTAAAAATATACAATAATAATTAGTGCCTTATCCATTGAAATGGGGTCCGCCTATCTCAAGCGTATGAGAAATGGACTCTCCCACTTTTTTATATACTAAGAAAATTATCCCCCTGAACTGCTGGTGAAATTAGGATATGTCGCTTTTCCATTTGAAAGGATCTAAACCTTCCCAAAGTTTCAAACATTTTTTCTTCTTTTGGAGGTTCATTTGGTTGAAGAATAGCCTCACAAAATATCTACAATTCAAGAATCCTACTTGGCATATCATTTAAATTAACAATTTTGGATTAAGCGTTCTTAAATAAGTTCTTTAATTTGATGCACTGCTCCATTGAAACTGACAAGAAATTGTTGGTGGGAGTGTACATGTCCTAAACAATTATGAAAATTGCTCTTCCACCTACTCTGATGAACACCTTTGATTATGCTCATTTACGAGGTTACAAGGAATCTAAGCTATGAATTATTGAATCAAGGAGAGTGAAGTGAAGGATTCTTTGCACATACTCTCATAATGGATCATATAATCCTTGAGAAGCATCTTCCTTGATTTGAGATGCAGACACCAAATAAAACATGTCCCTCGATGTTCAAATTTGAGAATTCCTTCAATGACTAAAACTAAGGATTCCATACTTGTCATTTTCTGCAAACTGGGCAATATCTCATCCAAATTAGATATATTAGAAACAAAATTTTCTTTGAAAGAAAGAATTGGATCAAGATATGAACTGCCATCTTCATGAAGCTTAACTGCAGTCTTGATCATCCCTTGGCCTAAAACAAGAATATCTGAAAGAAAAGTTTTAGTGACATGGCCTAATGTGTTTATTTATTTTGACAAATTGAGAGTTTCTTTATTAGGGTCAGCCACTACATCAAGTACTAGGAAAGTGAATGATATGGGATTTATCAAATGTTGAACATATTCCACTAATTGATTCTTTTCGGCCTTGAGTTGAGAGTTCTGAGACTTATATTTTACAGGTCTCTTTAGCACAATATCAATTGAATCTCGAGCCATCACCATGTCACTTTCTAATGTAGACCTCCCAAGTCTAATTCTTGAAACTTCATAATCAGCAGGTGTCATGGCATCACACTCCTTATCAACTTGTGGGATTATGAGATCTGTAAATCTATTTTCATCATTATCCACCATTATTCAAAAAATCACCTTAGGCTTCTTTGGAATGATGTCGTTTGAAAGTTTGAAAAGTGCATCAAAATCAATGTCAATTGCCTTGACAACCCTCTTCATTTTCTTAAACTCAAAATCAACCCAAGAAGGAGTATCATGCACTATTTCCGCATACAAAATCCTAGAAATCAAATCAATATTCTCATTATTATCGACATCATGATATCCTTATTAAATCCTATCTATGACCTTGATTTGAGGAGAAACACCCTCAATATTTACCTCTTGATTATTCAGGAGATTTTGGGAAATCCCTTCATGAACTACATCCACTGAAGTGTTTGATATTTGAAATACATGCATCTGAGTGGATTCTTGTTCAAAGCATGGCTGAGGAACGTTTGCCGTGAAGCTTCTGAGAACTATTAACAATGTGGGTATAAGAATCTCTACTCGAGGTAGAAATTCTTGATACACACTCTCTTCTTTCTTCAGGGTTAGGATCTTTAGATTTTTCTCCTCGTGACATGTTACTTGGAGAAGTAGATTTTTGAAAACACTCCTTTCTTGATTGTTGTGTATGATTAGAATGGTATAGAGGATTGATTGATAAGACGGCTTTGGTTGAATGAAGGCCTCCTCGTGTTGGACAATTTTTTTGATCCTGAAGCATGATCTTGGATTGATTCTAACTTGGCAAGTTCTCTGTCATAACTAGATATGCTTCTTTCAAGAATCGGTTGATTCTTGCTATCAAGAGAAAATTCATCTCTTTTGGTCCAGTCAATTCAAGGCAACGGGGGTAAAAGTAACTGCATCATATGAGGGATCAATGACATATTTATCATCATTTATGAATGAATTAGGAGGGTTATTGATGTGGAAGGCCTTGATCTGAGCCAGTGTTTGGTGAGAAAACTCTCATCTTCTTACTTCATGTTCGTCCGAACATAGGCAGCCCATAAATCTTCCATGGTAGGGTTATGTTGATACTTTGCTCTATGAATCGTATGCATATATCCATTGATATCAAACTAGGGATCTCTTCACATATGGATGGATTGTAATGAGAGAAAACTATTTTTCCATGAGTTGTGCACTGAAAATATTTGGACATTGGTATTCCCCAATTTGGATTGGGAAATGAATTACTGAACGGTGTTTGTCACTAAGAATAAATTAAACTTGGAATAGTTTTCGTGTAAGTTCCATTAATGCCCATATGTCACTGACGTAATTAGGAAGATTCCATGGAGTACCAACAAAGCCACTCACATGAATGTAGGAAAAGGATGAAAATTGAATCAACCATGTTCCCCTTTGGGAAATGACACTCATGGCTTCTTTAGAAAATAATTCCTCTGTATTCCAATTCAGGTTCCGAATCACATGGAAAGTGAATGCATTGTTGAATCTTATAAAATGGTGAGAGTCTATTTTTGAAACTTGAGTTGTGGATAATAATGAAAAACACTATTTGACATCCCCATGACTCCTCTCATTTCAAGTTCCAAAAATAGCTTTCTTCTTACTACTACATAATTCAGATAGGATGTCATGTAGAAGCATCTAGTCATCTTAACTTCTATCAATTTTTTTGTGAAGGGTGTTACTAATGATGGTGGCCCAATCCACAAACTCTTTCTTGGCTAGGATGATACAAATAAATTGATACATCCATGGGTGGAAAATCCTAGCAGAGGGTAAACTCAAAAACTTGACTTAGGAGAGTAATCATGTCCCCGATTTCTTCCACAAACTCAACATGGTACAGTTCTTTTGGAAGCTAATCAATTTGAGGCCTCTTGGTCACTAACCAGTTGTTATCAACCATCTTGCTCCATCTCAGGGGTTCTTCATCCAAAAATTCTTACGCTGACTGGGCGAGTGATATCCACATTCTCAGGAAAGTCAGGTATGCTGAGTAGATTCCTCAATGTGCTATGGTGTGATTAAGAGGAAAGGCTCGCGAATTATTTTTACAAATTTCTCATCTCTTAGGATCATAGTGCTCAGCACAAGTGATAACCAACTCATAGACACTGCACCGAGATAGGAAATGTTGCTGCTTGAGGTATACCACTATGGTAAAGCCTATCTAAGAATATGGTTTTGCCTTTAGTCTTCACCCATTCACAGAATTATTGCACATTGATGTGACCCAGATTTGTATCAGTTATATTGTTGTATGCTGATTTGATAGGAACTGGGAGGAATGATTCCTTGGAATTCGTACTTGAGTGTGGAGTTATTTGATTTATCCACTTGGCTTCCTTGATCTTCTTGTAGATTTGTTAGATTTATCGGCCATTATAAATATCACAGAAGAATGACTCGGGTGCATGCAAAACAATGCAAGCGGGGTCGGGTCTCAGTCTCCGAAACTCCCGTCAATGCAATAGAAAATATGACTCACTTTAATTTTTTTATTTATTATTATTATTTTAAAAATAATAATAATAATTCAATCCAAGTGTACAAGATTATAATTTTTTTTTAATACAAATATAACGAGACTAAGCTCGAGTTCCAAATCGGCGATACAATTATATATATTTTAAATATAATAATCTCTCAATTATACTATTTCTCCATCTTGTACAAAGCAAATTCTCCCTGTTGCGTGGATAAGAATTTCTATTACTTATCCAGTGCGTGGACTTTCTGGTGAAGGTGTCATGGATTGTTTTAACTGCTTGATGCAATGGATGCGTGAGGCAATTATCAAGAATTAATGCGTGACGGTTTATTTCCGGCTAAATTGTGAGCCTATGAATGGATTTAATATTCACTTCTGGCTACATTGAAAATGTGCTTAGAAGATGCTTTTTTGTATGGAAACTCTTCCTAATGTGTGGAACTCCCTTGGACTCTGCCAATGTGTGGCCTTGAATCTAGAGCAATATGTGAATCTATATTGCTTTACATGGTTGCATGGGAATGCTTCTTTCAGCACATGGGTCTTTTTCTCCAATGTAGGAACTGTCATTAACTTTATCTAGGTGCTTGGAGATTTGTTCTTTTCCTTAAACCTATCTTTGGACAGTTCCTTTAAAACAATGGGTGGAATATTCTCTTCTGAGTGTTCTCCTTGTCTTCCCCCTGACGTGTGGAAAGGATCTCTTGTTTGCCTGTGGACTATTTTCTTTGCTGGACTACCTATCTTTTTAAATATGCGGAGGATTATGGTTCTAAGCTTTGGCCCCTCCACAAAATGAAAACATATGCTTTGGACTGTTATTTGACTTGAGCAATTTACTGTGTGGAGTGATAATGGATCTGTCTATTAACCTGTATTGAAATGGCGCATGGTATTCCTCCTTTTCATTTTGGCATTAAAATGTGTGTTACAAGGGCATGGCGAAATTTTTACTTTGGTATGTCTATACTTGCTTGTGTGGACTAGTTTGGTATTTCCTTTCTCCAGCGTTGAAATTTTGGAGCTGTTCAAAACCTTTGCAACATGGACCTTATAAACGTAGCCTCCTTTGGATTGCTTCTTGTGTGGTGTATGTTGGGAAGCTTGGACTATTTATCCTTTTATCTTCATGCCTGTGTAGACTATTACTTTTTGTCTATTCCTCCACATGACCATCTGCATGGTATTTGGCTTGGATTTGTTGAATGACTCCTTTATCTCTTCTTCCACCTTGGCTAGTTGTGTGTGATTCTTGTTATTTACTGATCTTATGCCAGTCAATGCGTGGAGAAGCTGTATTTTGACTATCCTCCTGGGTCCTGCATGGGATCCTCTTTGTGACATGGAATGTGGAGCTCTATTCTTTTCGTTGGCTTATGCATGGTGTATGAATAACTTCTTTCCTGGAGATAGCCCTTTAATTAATGTGTGGTATTCCCTGTATGTTGCGTTGACACAACGGTCTTGGAAAACTGTGTGTGGAACAGTTTGGAGAGTGCACGAAGCTTATTGAATGTTTGTGATACAAGTATCATTACTATGTTCCTTAGAACAAATAAGAAGCAGTTTTAGAAAGCTTCGCATGACTCTTTCCAACTGATTTTGATGGAGGAAGTTCATGAGGATTAATCCAACTTCCTCTCTTCCTATGTAGTGGAATTAATTGCTAGGGGAAATGGGGGAAAGCAACGACCAATTGCCAATGGGAATGGCAAAGTGGGTTAGACAATCTCCGTTCAATTTCCCCATGTTGGAAATTGGGAGATTTCTTGCTCATTTGCCAATTTATTAATTTGGAAACTATGGGGGAAGAAATCCCACAAGCAGGAATTTAAAACAATTTTTCCAGGAAAGGGGAAATCCGGGACCCGGGAAGCCAATTTGGCATTTCCGGCAATGGGAAGCGGAAGCTTATTTTCCCCTCATAAATTAAAATAAAAAATTGTCAAACAAATTTTAATTAATATTTATTTAATTAAATAATCTAAAATTATTAAAAATTAATTTTATCAAAGCAAAGAGTAATTAATTAATTAATTAATTTTAATGCGAGTTTAGATGCCTGGCATGAGGCGTTCTCGCCCGAAAAGGATGGAACGAATACCGAAACAATCACAAAAATGAGACAGTCATGATGAAAGTGACAAACCATGCAAAGTAACAAATTTTGAAAAATTTCAAAATTTCCTTTTTTATTTTATTTATTTATTATTATTTTTATAAATTTTGCATAGACAAAATTGGCTGATAACAGTTGGCTTTAATTGGGGACAAGGACTTCATGGATGCAGCAACAGACCTGGACCAAAATATTCATGAACATGATCTCAATACGACGGGGCACAAAAATGGGGTGACATAAGAGAGGAGACCGAAAGACGGGGAAAAGAAACAAACCAAAACTCCTAATTACCTATGTACATATGAGGAACAACCCGTTTTCAATTTTGATAGTGCTTGAGATATTTCCCACTGTAGGGAAAAGGATTAATGAGTTCCATCAAGTATACGCCAAGTAATAGGTGTTATCTCCATAGAAATGTTTGATTTTGAAAGGGCCTAGCCACAGCGAATCAAACTTCCCATGCTTTCCTTTTGGTTCACGTCTCTTGTCCCAGAGAAGAACCAAGTCATTGATTTGGAATTTCCTCTCTTTGGTTTTCCTGTCAAACAACCTCTTTACCTTGGATTGATGTTCCTCAATCTATTTTTACCACTTGAATTCTTTGTTCCTCAATCTTGCTTAGGAACATGATCCTTTTATGTAATGCATTGGTGAAGCATTCATCATCAACTTCTTGGGCTAATTTTAATGCTGGTAACTCCAGTGTGATGGGAATTTGAGCATCAGTTCCATACAAGAGTTGGAATGGAGACATCCTGATTGCTCTTTTGGGAGTTATGTGGTCAACCCACAATGCATCATATAAATTTTTGTGCTAAGTGCTTTGATTTTCTTCGATTAACTTGTGCACGATAGTAATGATGTTCTTGTTACTAGATTCATCCTGGCCATTTCCCTGAGGGTAGTAATCTAACGAATGAGATCAAAGATATCCCATACCCATAACAAAAACCTATCATCTCTGCAGAAGAAAAATTTGAGGCATTTTCCATCACGATCTTGTGTGGAATTCCATAATGAACCAAAATATTTTCTTTGATGAAGTCACAAATTACTGGAGTAGATGTTTGTTTCACTTGTATATCTCCTACCCACTTTGTAAAGTAGTCAGTTGTAGTGAGCACGTGATTATGACCAGCACTAGAATTAGGATTCAAAACCCTGATGAAATCTAAACTCCATTGTTGAAAGGGTTCTTCAATGACAACTGGATTCATAGGAAACAGCTGCCAACTTTGGTCTTCCAAAAAATTGTTGACAAGCTTCGCATTTTGTCACCCATTTATGAGCATTGAGAAAACATAGTGGGCCAGTAATAATGTGCTTGCACAGAATGTTATGAGCCATCATTGGGCCAGAGAAATGACCACCGTAAGCGTGATTGTGAAAATCTTCCAACAACCTAGACTTGTTGTCTCTTTATCAACACATTTGAGGAACATGCCGTCAATTCCTTTCTTGAACAACGTGTTGTCCAAAATGACGTACCTAGAAGCTCTTAGTTAGATAGATCGTTTCTACCTTAGCTGTCAGATTCTCTAGACACTCTGCCATATGTGAGAAAGTAGGCAATATCAAAATACCATTCATTTGTGGTACTGACAAAAACTACCAGTGGTGAATTTTCTTCAACTGGTTCTTCTTCAGAGTTATCTCGTGGTTCATTCTCTGCGATGAGTTGGTAGATTCCTATTCCTCAAACCAAATTGGTAGGCTTGATATCCAAATCATATTTGTGGATCTTGGAGACCAAATTACCTCTTTTACATCCTAGTTCCTGTTGTGTTAGCATCGATTTAACTGCAATGGCATCTGAAACTAAGACTTTGGTGTGAGAATTCAACACATAGTACCTGAAGTGTTTCATGGATCTCACCACCGCATGTACGCATGTATCTAAAGAGGAGTGTAATTAAGTTCATGTTTCTTGGGATCCAGAACTCATGAATGCAATAGGAGATTCAATCCCCTCTTGATTGTGTTGAGTCAAAATGGTGGAGATTGTGTGCTGGCGAAGCCATAACAATAAATTATGAAATCCTTTTTAAAATCGGGACACACCAATGTAGGAGCTTTTGCAATAGCACCCTTGATTTGCTGGAATGCCTCTCTACCTTCCTTTGACCATTTGAAGGATTATTTTCCTTTCATCATATCAGCGATTTCTTTAGTTAGCTTGGCAAAATATTGCACAAACCTTCTCAAAAAGTTCACCTTCCCAAAGAAGGAGTGGACTCTATGTTTACTTGTAGGCAAGGAAAGATTCTTGATTGCTTGAACAAGACTCAGGATTGATCTTAGTTCCTTCCTTAGAAATAATATGACCTAGGAGTTTCCCTTCTATAACACTAAACATTGAATTTTTTGGATTTAAATAAATCTTATGGAGTCTACATCTTTGCAATATTTTCTCTAAATATCTTAGGTGATCTCCTCACTTCTTTGAGAACATTGTCAAGTCATCTAGGTATATCATGATGATCTTGTCTTTATAATCTACAAATGCCATATCCATAGCCCTTTAAAAAGTAGCATTAGAAATTAATCAAACCAAAAGGCATTCTTTTATACGTGAATGTATCCCAGTGGCTGGTGAATGTGGTTTTATGTTGATCTTCTCTAGCCACTTCAATCTGATTATAGCCAGAGAAGCCATCTAGCATAGATAGTCATTTCCAATCTAGTTACTACCTGCAGAATATGGTCCATGAGTGGTAGTGGGTAGTTATCCTTCAAGGAAGCCTGATTAAGATTATGAAAAATCCATGCAAATCCTAATTTCTCTATTTTTCTTGCAAACCAATACAATATTAGCTATACTAGGTCGAATGTCAAATAGGAAACACTATTTGTGCATCTAACATCTTTTGAACTTCACGAAATATTGTCCTTGTAATCTTGGGATTATATTGTCTTTTCTTTTTCCTGAATGGAACTACACCAAGCTTCAAAGGTATGGCATGCTCCATTTCCCTAGGTCGAAAATAATTCAAGTCTTTGTATGAGTAAGCCAAAATGTCAGAACATTTAGTAAGGAGGCTTATGAATTTCCTGCGCTCCTCAGGTGAGCAACATTTACCGATATTGACCAAGCGAGGTTTATCCTTGGTACCAATGTTAACTTGCTCGTAGTCAGCAGAATTCGCAGGTCCTTCCTGCTCTTTCTCTTTAATAAACTTGTCATGTTTGTCGAAAAGTTTTTCAAGTGAAACCAATCCTTTGGGAAGTTTATTTCCTTTGAGTTGGATGATGCCATCACCAGGATATTCATCTCTCAACTCCTTCCTGAATGGGTGAGGTAGTTGATTCGTGAAACGTAGAATCACTTCCTTCAAAGTACAATTGTTAAAAATTATCCCTCTTTTCCAAGAAGGCGATAATTTGTTAATCGTCATTAAATACTTGCCAATTTTCAGCATTGTTAGGAACATTTGGCCTAAAAACCATTTCAATGGTATATTTGACTTGATCAAACTCTAAATGAGGAATCATTAATGAAGTTGAGACTGCTATAGAATCTTCTTTTTCATTCTTTTCATGAGGGATAGATTTTATGGAAAAAGCATCGAAAGCTTCTATTGCATCCCACACTTTATTTCTGTAGTGTCTCAAATGATCATTCTTTACTTGGAACTGATTTCTTACTTGTTTCACGATCAATTTTGCATCTCCAAAGACTTGAAAATTTTTCATCCCTTTATCCTCTATAGCTTAGAAGGCTAAGGATTAATTCCTCATACTCTGTAGTGTTGTTAGTATTTGAAAATTCAAGTTTGTAGGAAAAAGGAAATATTTTACCATTTAGAGATATGAGCACCACTCCTGCACCAGAACCCGTTGAGACAACAACTTCCATCGAACTCAAGAGTCCATATCTCATTGTGAATCTTGACAAGAGACCTCAGGGGCATGTACTTTCTGCATTTATTATATAATTACCCATACCTGAGCCTTGGAACAAGCCCTGTGCATAAGGATCATTGGTTTTTCATCACTATGAATTTTTCCTGAGTTTCTGGCATAAGCTTCTTCATTTCTCCATTTATAGGGATCATGGCATGAGACCAGTCCATTTGAATCTCACCACCCAAATCTATGACAAAATTTCCTGCTCAACAACATTCCATATGAGGCGAGAATATCAACAACTAAAATAGTTACCTTAGCTCACTTTTGAGGGAATTGGGATAAAACCATTTGGTCATCTTTAATCTTCCTGATTAGAGGAACTTGTTTGGTTTCCATAGAGTAACATGATATAAATGTTCTCGTACAAGTCAAACCAAGAGCATGTGCTACCTTGGCAGAAATCACATTATCCAAGGCTCCAAAATCTATAATGCAATTACTTAATTTACATCCGTTGATCAAAAAGGACACAAAGAAAGGTTCAATATTTTCATTTGAAGGTGTAGTGGCCACCAAAATATTTTGAGTCTTCCCATCTTTGGGAGTTTTCAGAATTCCTTTGGAGAAATGAACAGTAGAGTTGCCTTTAATAAACTGGACCAATTTCTCGAGTTGGTCCTTATTGGACTTCAAGTACTTTGCCTGTGACATGGAAATTTTTGTTTTATTCATATGATCAATGATATAAAATTTGGGCAAAGTAATCGTACATGTTGTTTCCGGTACTAGTTATTTTGAACTTGATGATGGCTCACTTTTTACCTTCACTTCGGGCTTGGTTGACATTGATGTAGAAGAAGAAAATTTCTTCGTAGCTGATTTATCTATGGATTAACTCAGCAAGGGTTCTCCTTTCTTTAAGATAGTTTTGACCTTAGGAGTCTCAGATATATTTGATTGTTTGGAAGCTTCTTTAGTTTTGTATTCTTTAGAAACTTCCTTGGAAACCTCTTTATCTCCCACCTTATTGGTATTTTGCTCCTTTTTTCTATGAGCATGTGAAGACATCGAAAGACTGGATATTCATATCTTCTATAATTTCTTCGTATTCATCTTCTTCTTATGAACGGTACTCAAAGAAATGATTATTACTTTCTCCCTCAGGATCTTTAATTTTAGGTTCAGATGTTCCAGAATCTGGCTCTTCCTCATTAACTTCAACGACTTCGAATTCATCATCGCTTTCTTCAATGACATCACATTTTGAGTTAGTTGCGGGAGCTACCTCAATAGCAAGCCTCGTCAGAGGACCTGCAATCGTAGCTTTGTTGGGAATGTATCCTTTTCTTTGGATGTATTTTTAAGGAGTAGGTTTACTACGTTGAGCAACTTGCTTTTTCAAATCCAGCACATCATTAGCCAACATAGTAAGTATAGCTTCTGAAGCATTGGGAGTTTCTTGAACATTTCCCTTGAGGGAGGTTTTCTTGAATTTTCCTACCATGATTAAGTCATCTTCAATTTCTATGGCTAAGGATTGAGCAAGTTCCAAATTAGCCACTCTATCCCTTCTCATTTGATAGCACACTTCTATTTGTTGTGCGTTAATAAAGAAACATTTTTTTCCATTAAGGTTTGGACCAATCCTAGCGGGAACTTTGTTCACCATTTTGTTGAATTTTTCCACGAAATTCCTCATGGGTCCTGTTGGCTCTTTCTTTTCCTGAGATAGTTGGGCAAGAAGAGCATGTTCATATTCTATCATCTTGAATCAATTTTCAAACTTAGTTTTCATATCATTTCAATTTTTTATACATCCATTGGGCAGATGATGAAACCAATCTTTAACAACATCATGCAATGTTTTGATGAAGAGGTAAATAGCAACATCTTCATATTCTACTAAAAAAATAGCACATGCAACAAAGAAAGCAGAAATGTGGTCATCAGGTGACATCTTCCCATCTCCATCAAACTTGGGAAGAATCTTCTTCGATCCTCTCGGGAGGTCATGTCGAGCGGGTAGGGCTAATGGGCCTATGGCATTTCCCCATGGTATGTTGAATGCCATTTTGGGAAAGGTGGTATGTGAAGGTAAAACAATGTGAGCAAGGACAAGTGCTTGACTGGTGGTGATTCCTTCCTTGCTTGCTCTTTTAAGACTTGATGTAAGGCTTACAGATCTACAAGGTTTGTTCTTCTTTGGAGGAGATAACTTGAAAAAAAACTTTCTTTGAAAGTCAAAAATGGGATCAGATCGACCTTTAACTTTTTCTCCTTCGCGTAAACCTCTTTCCTTCTAGTTTGAAATCTTTATTGTGAAGGGATCACTGGTGTGTTCCGACCAGCTCTAGCCTTTTCTCTTCGCTCTCTTTCTTGAGCTATTTGCACCTGAATAGCTCTAGCAAATCTCACAGACTTGCTCTTCTTCGTTATGTAGTACTGATGCGGACGAGATGAAAATGATAGTTATTCGTGCACTTTTCCCAAATAGCTTGCCTCAAATCTGATGATATATCTTCTTGATTATCTGTAAAAACAATATTTGGTTACAAGATAAGTTGGGTTACCTATAATAGTCATACAACTTATTACCTTGGTGGAAGAGGACCACGTCAGTGAACAATGATCAAAACATGTCCAGGAGGTCTTCTTGCCAAAAGTGTGAGTTCTCTTCTTCTAAGGTCTTCGATGTAGATTTATCTATCAATGGCTCTATCAACAGCCACAAATTGCTGCAAGATTTCGCAGTTTTCCCAAGCTACTGTTCGAAGGTTGGCAAGCAATGTCTCCTTGAAAATATTCATCAAGCACAAGGTTTGGTTAAAGAACTAGAGATTGTGCAGAGGGGATAGTCATAAAGATTTAACCAAGAACTCGGTTAATGATTCCTGAATCCCCAATAGAGTCACCAAAAATTGTTAGCATATGGATTTTCACGTATGCAAAATGACATGCAAAAGTGTGGGAATGAAGTCCCTTCTCAATAGAAGCGTGAGTCTACCTTTATTGAAAACCAAAACTATATTTACATCTATACATTCAAAATTGTATGTGGTGGGTGTTTTGGAACATCAATGGAAGAAAAAAATGAATGAGAGAGACGAAATGGAATGAAGGAAAGGAATGGAAAGGAATGAACTGAAAGAACATGCAAGAGTTAGGTAAAAATAGAGCCTAATATTGTACATGAAGAGGAAAGAGGAATAACCAACACAAATAAAATGGAGTTTGAGTTAGCCAAACAAGAACGTGTAAAAGGGAACACACATGAGCAAGTAGATAATCAAAGCTTGATAACTGTGAACTAGAACAACATATTAATAATGTTGACAATAAGATCAAAGACAATATTTGCATGCAAGATTCAAACATTAACATCTAATGAACATAAGAACATCACAATGCTATAAGAGACAATGAATGGGACACAAAGTTCATATTTCATTAGCTCCATAGAATGTCTTCTCAAAAGAACACAAAGTTTCTTTATTTGAAGTAAAGCTTGCATACAAAAGTATTTCCTTCTCCTCTCTCAAATTCCTCTTTACAAATGAGCCCCTCACCTCCTTTTATAACCCAAAATTTGGTTACAAAGTAGTTAGGGTTTAACAGGATCATTAAATAAGGCACCTAAGTGACATTTGACTTTTTCTAACCAACTTTATAAAAGACAACCAAAAATAGAAATCACGTAAGTTACCCATAGTTCCCGAGAACAAATAACAACATCATTTTCTTAAAAAATCCACTTTTTAAAAATATACAATAATAACTAGTGCCTTAGCCATTGAAATGGGGTCTTCCTATCTCAAGCGTATGAGAAATGGACTCTCCCACTTTGTTAGATACCAAGAAAATTATTCCCCTTGAACTGCCGGTGAAATTAGGATTTGTCGCTTTTGCCAGTTGAAAGGATCTAAACCTTCCCAAAGTTTCAAATATTTCTTCTTCTTTTGGAGGTTCATTTGGTTGAATAATAGCCTAAAAAAAATACGTGCAATTCAAGAATCCTACTTGACATATCATTTAAATTAACAAATTTAGATTGAGTGTTCTCAAATAAGTTCTTTAATTTGATGCACCGCTCCATTTAAACTGATGAGAAATTTTTGGTGGGAGTGTACATGTCCTTAAACAATTGTGAAAATTCCTCTTCCACCTACTCTGATGAACACCTTTGATTATGCTCATTTACAAGGTTGTAAGGAATCTCAGCTATGAATTATTGAATCAAGGAGATTGAAGTGAAGGACTTCATTGCACAATGCTCTCATAATGGATCATAGAATCCTTGAGAAGTGTCTTCCTTGATTTGAGATGCAAACACCAAAGAAAACATGTCCCTTAATGTTCAAATTCGAGAACTCCTTCAATGGATACAACTGAGGATTCCATACTTGTCATCTCCTACAAACTGGGCAATATCTCATCCAAATTTGATATATTAGAAATAAAAGTTTCTTTGAAAGAAAGAATTGGATCAAGATACGTACTGACATCTTCATGAAGCTTAATCATGGTCTTGATAATCCCTTGGCCTAAAATGAGAATATCTGAAAACCAATTTTTAGTGACATAGCTTAATGTGTTTATTTATTTTGACAAATTGAGAGTTTCTTCATCAGGGGCAGCCACTGCATCAGGTACTGAGAAAGTGGATGATATGGGATTTATCAAATGTTGAACATATTCCACCAATTGATTCTTTTCGGCCTTGAGCTGAGAGTTTTGACACTTATATTTCTCAAGTCTCTTTAGCACGATATCAATTGAATCTCAAGCCATCGCTATGTCACTTTCTAATGTAGACCTCCCAATTCCAAGTCTGGAAACTTCATAATCAGCAGGTGTCATGGCATCACGCTCCTTATCAACTTGTGGGATGGCGAGATCTACAAATCTATTTTCATCATTATTGACCAATATTTGAGAAAGCACCTTAGGCTTCTTTAGAATGACATCATTTGAAAGTTTGAAAAGGGCATTAAAATCAATGTCAATTTCCTTGACAACCCTCTTCATTTTCTTAACCTCGGAATCAACCTAGGAAGGAGTATCATGCACTATTTCCGCATACAAAATCCTAGAGCTCAAATCGATATACTCATTGTTCTCGACATCATGAGATCCTACTTGAATCTTATATACGACCTCGATTTGAGGAGAAACAACCTCAATATCCACCTCCTGATTATTTGGGATATTTTGGAAAATCCCTTCATGAACTACATGATCCAAAGTGTTTTATATTTGAACTACCTACACCTGAGTGGATGCTTGTTCGAAGCATGGCTGAGGATCATTTGCCATGAGATTCTGAGAACTATTAACAATGTGGGTAGAAGAATCTCTACTCAAGGTAGAAAATCTTGATACACACTCTCTTCCTTCTTTGGGGTTAGGATCTTTAGATTTTTCTCCTCGTGACACGTTACTTATCAAAGTGGATTTTGGAAACCACTCCTTTCTTACTTGTTATGTATGATAGGATGGTACAGAAGTTGATCGAGAAGAGGCTTTTTTTGAATGAAGGCCTCCCCATGTTGGAAATTTTTGTGATCCCGAAGCATGATTTAAATTGATTGTAACTTGGTAAGTTCTCTGTCGTACCAATATATGCTTCTTTCAAGAATTTGTTGATTCTTTCTATCAAGAGAAAATTCTTCTCTTTTGGTCCAGTCGATTCGAGGCAATGGGGTAAAAGCAACTGCATCATATGAGGGATCAATGACATCTTCATCATCATTTATGAATGAATCAAGAGGGTTCTTGATGTGGAAGGACTTGATCTGAGAAATTTTTAGGTGAGAAAAATCTTGTCTTCTTACTTCATGTTCATTCAAACAGGTAGCCCAGAAATCTTCCATGGTAGGGTTATGTTGATACTTTTCTCCAAGAATCTTTTGCATATGTCCATTGATATCAAACTAGGATCTCTTCACATATGGATGGATTGTAATGAGAGTGAACTCTTTTTCCTTGAGTTGTGCACTAAAAATATTTGTACATTGGTATTCCTCGATTTGGATTGGGAAATGAATTCCTGAATAGTGCTTGTCACTGAGAAGACACTGAACTTGGAATAGTTTTCATGCAAGTTCCATTAATGCCCATCTATCACTGATGTACTTAGGAAGCTTCCATGGAGTACCAAAAATCCACTCATGTAAATGTAGGAAAATGATGAAAATTGAATAAACCATGTTCCCCATTGGGAAATGATACTCATGACTTCTTTGAAAAAATTTCCTCTTTATTCCGATTCAGGTTCTGAATCACATGGAAGGTGAATGCATTGTTGACTCTTATAAAATGGTGAGAGCTATTTTTGAAACTGAGTTGTAGGTAATAATGAAAAACACTATTTGACAGTCTCATGACTCCTCTTGTTTCAAGTCTCGAAAATAGATTTCTTATTACTACTGCATAAGGCAAATAGTATGACATGTAGAAGCATCCAATCATCTTAACTTCTATCAATTGTTTGTGAAGGGTGTTATTGATGATGGTAGGCCGATCCACAAACTCTTTCTTGGTAAGGATGATACAGATAAACTGATACATCCATTGGCGGAAAATCCTAGAAGAGGGTAAACTAAAAACTCGACTTAGGATAGTAATCATGTCCCCGATTTCTTCCAAAAACTCAACACGGTATAGTTCTTTAGGAAGCCTGTCAATTCAAGGCCTCTTGGTCACTAACCAGTTGTTATTAACCATCTTGCTCCATCTTAGGGGTTCCTCATCCCAAAATTCTTACGCTGACTGGTGAGTGATATCCACATTCTCAGGAAAGTCAGGTATGCCGAGTAATTCCTCAATGTGCTCTGGTGTGATTAAGAGGAAAGGCTCACGATTATATTTAAAAATTCCTCATCTCTCAGGATCATAGTGCTCATCACAAGCGATAACCAACTCTGGAAACTACACCGAGATAGGAAATTTTGCTGCTTGAGGTAGACCACTATGGTAAAGCCTATCCAAGAATATGGTTTTGCCTTCAATTTTCACCCGTTCATAGAATTGTTACACATTGATGTGACCCAGATTTGTATTAGTGATATCGTTATATGATGACTTAATGGAATTGGGAGAAATGATTCCTTGGAATTTGTAGTTGAGTGTGGACTTATTCAATTTCTCCAGTAGTTTCCTTCATCTTCCCATGGATTTGTTAGATTTTTTGGCCATTATGAATTTCACAGAAGAATGACTTGGGCATGTAAAACAATGCAAGAAGGGTCAGGTATCAGTCTCTGAAACCCCATCAATGCAAAGAAAATATGACTCGTTTTAATATTATTATTATTTAAAAATAATAATAATAATAACCAATCCCAGTTATAAGAAAAAATTGCAGTCACAAGTGAAATATCAAGACTAAGCTTGAATTACAAATCTGGCAACAATAATATTTTTTAAAAAAACTCCCGATTATAATATTTCTACGTCTTGTGTGATTCAAGTTGCTTCAACATAAGAATTTCTCTGATTTGTCTGGTGCGAGGATTTTATTGTGAATGTGTTGAATTTTTTTATGCCTGATGAATATGTATTTAGACTATGAGGACAGTTTATTTCTAGCTAAAATGTGGACAGTGGTCTAATCTTTAGTTCTGACTGCATTGAAAATGTGCTTGGAAATGTATTTTGCATTTTTCTGGCTGAGTGGTGCTCCCTTTAACCCTACCAATGTGTGGCCCTTCTTCTAGACAAATACATGGTTGTATTGCTTTACCAACATGGCTAATCTTATTTTTTTGTCACCCTTTGCTATTTTGGATTGTCTTCTTTCTCCAGGCATTGAAATATGTTCTTTTCCTTTTTCCTATTTTTTGACTATTCTTTCTGAAGAATGGGTGAAATCTTCTTTTCTATTTTCCTTGTATTCTTGTTGAAACGTGGAGCATCTCAAAATGGCTTGTGATTATTGTATTTCTAATTAAATTTCTTTTTAAATTTACGTTAGAAATGGGTCAAGCTGGTGCATGCGTGGAAACTACTTCTTTATTTGATGTGAGCAGTTTGGTCTTGGAGTGATATGGATCTACATGTCAATGTTTTGACTAGTGCATGGTATTTCCTTTTATTTTGGCATCAGTTGTGTGTTCCTTCTCCCTGGCGTGGCTTTGGTATAACTGTACCTACTAGTGTGTGGAGCTTGGTTTTCAAACTGTGTTGAAATTTTGGATCTTTCAAAACCTTTGCAACGTGCTCCTTATCAACTTGTCTGTGTGGATTTCTTCCTTGGGCCTGTGTTGAAAATCTTGGACTATTTTTTTTATCTTATGCCTATGTGGATTTACCTTCTTCTGCCCCATGCGACCTCCTGCTTGGTTTTGGCTTAGATTTGCTGAAGATCTTGCTTCTTCCTCCTTGGCTGATGCATGGGATTTGCAAATTGTCCTCTCCTCCTGCGTGGAAAGCTTATTTTGCTATCTTGGGCTGTGTGGGAACTTTTTTACTATTCTCCTTTCTTTGCTTTGTCCTATGCGTGGTGTATGAACAACTTCTTGCATGGAGATATCCCTCTGATTAATGTTTGGTCTTTCTTGTCTTTTTCACACTTCCGCTAAAAAATGTGTGTGGAAAGTCTGGTAGAAGTTATTGAGGGAAGTGATAAAATATTACTTTGTTCCTTTGAAGAAGTGAGAAGAAATTTTAGAAAGCTTCGTACGACTCTTTCTAATGAGTTCGACAGAGGAATTTATGAGCATTAACCTAACTTTCCCTCTTCTCGGGTAGTGGAATTAATTACCAAGGGAAATGGGGGAAGCAAAAACCAATTGCCAACGGGAATGATAAAGTGGGCTGACAATCTCCGTTCAATTTCCCCATGTGGGAAATCGGGAGATTTCTTGCCCATTTGACAATTTATTAATTTGGAAATTGGGGGAAGAAATCCCATGAGTGGGAATTTAAAACAATTTTTCCAGGAAAGGGGAAATCCAGGACAGGGAAGCCAATTTGGCATTCCCAACAATGGGAAGCGGAGACTTATTTTTCCCCTGCTAATTAAAATAAAACTTGTTGAATGAATTTTAGTTAATATTTATTTAATTAAATACTTCAAACTTATTAAAAATTAATTTTATCAAATAAAGAGTAATTAATTAATTAATTATTAATTAATTAATTTTTAATGCAACTTGAAACCTGACGGGAGGAGTTCTTGCCCGAAAATGACGAAACGAAGACTGAAACGATCACAAAAATGAAATGGTCGTGATGAAAGTGACAAACCATGCAAAGTAATAAATTTTGAAAAATTTCAAAATTTCCATTTTTTATTTTATTTTTTTATTTTTATTTTTTTATAAACTTTGCGTAGTCAAAATTGGCTGATAACAGGCGTACGGGGTATTACCATAAATTTACTAAGGGGTATGCCAAGATCGCCGCACCATTGGAAAATTTGTTGAAGAAAAAAGGAAAATTTCATTGGGGAGAGGTGCAACAAATGGCATTTGACACATTAAAGAATGGGCTTATCACCATGCCCATATTAAAATTTCCCTCTTGGGATAAACCATTCCATGTACATGTTAATGCTTTAGGGATGGCAATTGAAGCAATCTTAACACAACCTAGAGAGGGAATAATTAACCACCCCTTGTGTTTTCCTAGTAGGAAGTTAACCCCAAAAAAACATAAATATACTACTACTGAGCGTGAGGCATTGTTGATGATCTATGAGCTACAAAAATTAAGGCAATATATATTGGAAAAACCCTTTATATTCTACATGGACCACATGGAATTGAAGTACTTGGTAAACAAGCCCATTCTAAAAGGGTGCATATGCCGATGGGTCCTACTATTTCAAGAGTTTGAGTTTATGGTTGTTGGAAAACTGGGTAAGAGTAATTTGGGGCTTGACCATATATCAAGGATTGAATTAGGAGAGGATGCATAGAGTATTAAGGACATAATGCCAGATGCACAACTATTTATATTACAGTGCACACCCTCTAACCTTGAAGATATTCCAGTGTTTCTCAAAATGGGTGTGGTGCCAGAGGGAATGAAGACTTTAGAAAGGAAGTAGTTATCCATACATGCCATGCCATATATGTTAATTAGTGGAGACTCATACAAGCTAAGCTACAATGAGGTTTTGCGTCGGTGCATGTTAGATCATGAGTGCACTGTAATCATGGAGGAAGCACATGGTGGAATTGCATGAGGACACTATGCAGGGAATGTAACTGCGTAGAAAATTATTCTAGCAATATTTTGATGGGAAATGGTTTAGAAAGATTGTATCGAGTATTGTAAGGCCTGTGACCACTGCTAGCACCTTGGTAGACTAGGGAAAATATATGAAATACCATTAAGACCGATTGTCAGTGTAAAACCATTTTAGAAGTGGGAAATTGAGTTTGTAAGACATATTTCTCCAACCGCGTGAAGGATAGGTTCACGCTATATCACATGCATATATTACCTTAGAAGGTGGGCAGAAGCAGTGCCTACAAGGGATTATACAATAATAATAATAATAATAGCTAGGTTCTTGTGGGAAAATATATTCAGCAAATATGGATGCTCGCTAAGTTTAACAAGTAATAGGGGTACTCATTTCTTAAATGAGACAGTTAGAATATTCTTGGAAAAATTAATGGTAGCCCATCACAAGACTACCCCTTATCACCCATAAGCTAATGGGACTGCTGAGGCATTTTAAAAATTTCTGAATCACACGTTAGCCAAGATTTGTGATGTGGGAAGAAACGATTGGGATGATAAAGTTTATGTTGTGTTATGGTCATATCGGACTACTTATAAGATATTGAATAAGGCCACACCTTTTCAATTGGTGTTTGGTGTGGAAGCTATGTTACCTAATTAATTCATGTTACCATTGTTGTTTATAAAGCACACAGGAGGGTTAGATGATGAACAATTGCTCGAGGAAAGGATTGATAATTTGATACAGTTGGATGAGAGGTGGGATATTACTTGTTAGAGTCAGAAAATAGGAAAAAGCCAATTAGAAGGCATGGCATGATAGAGACATAAAGAACAAGCAATTTGAGGTTGAGTAGATGGTTCTATTGTATGATTCCAAGTTTTTGCGCCATCCTGGAAACTCAAATTCCATTAGGTGGGCACATACATTGTATCATATATACTTGATTCAAGTGCTTTCCAGTGACAAGCGCTAGATGGAACATGGTTTCCAGGCCATTTCAATGGGATTAGGTTGAATCCCTACTATAAATAAGTCTTCTTTGTGTTTGTAAATAAGGCAATATTGCCAGTTAGCCTAGGTTTTTCTTTCATGCAGTTTCCCTCCTTTGTGTTTCCCTTTCTTGTTGTTTTGTTTTGTGCACTAGTAACCACTTATTATTTTTAAACATTTTCTATGGACATAAGACCGTACATCCAGTTTTATGTGGGGAGGAGTGATGCGACAAGTGCTAGAAGCTATGGTTGTGGATGGCCTAGGTTGAAAAATAAAAAACAAGTGGATTGGAAGATCACATATGGAAAAGGTGATAAGCGAAGGATGGTGTCAAAAGGCTTTGAGAAACCATGTATAAGGGTAAAAATCATAGGAGCAACATGAGGTAGGAAGTGAAAATAAATTTGACCAATACATAGAGGAAGAATTGACTTTGGCAAGGGAGAAAGTGCAAAGAATTATATGGTCAAGGCAGTTGCACGCCAGAAGGTTATGGAAGTGTTCACATAGGATCGAGTGTAGAGGAAAAGAACTGAAGGTTTGTGTTGAGAAAAGGCCACCTTTTTTACAAAATTATGTTGGTAGGCGGTATGGCATTTATTACGGAGAAGAGAAAAGGTTATAAATAGAAGATCGGGGGTGTGTTATTTCCTACCTTATTTTTTAAGTTATCAAAGATATCTCGTGAACTAGGGAATCCTTGTGAATAAGGTTTGAGAAAAGTTGTAAATATTTGCGTGCATAGCTAGTTTGATTAGCAAAATAGAGTGGAAAGGATTACATGGTCATAAGCAGAGAAGGTTGTGCGGAAGAATCCTATGGGTGTTACATCGTCTTATGGAAAAAGGGTTTTCTAGGTTAGGGTTTCATAGCTAGGGCACGAGGTTTGAAGGAAATTTTGCAAAGGAGTGGAGCCACTACGTAGGGTAGAGCCAGTAAAAGGAGAGAGAAATTTTTTTTAAGGAACCGATAAAGGAATGACACCAAGGAAAGTAGTAAATGTTTCATTGAAGAACGGAAAGGGAAAGGGAATGAATAATGGTACGTGGAAATGGAGTACCTGGACAATGCATTACTTAGTAAAGAATGCATGTCTCACATCAAGAAGATGGATGTCATTTATTACAACCATTGAACGAGCACCATAAAAAATGAAATGAAACTAGAACTGGTTTGCCCTATAGAGAAGAGGATATAAGATGGAATTCCCATTTATGACAATGAGGTAAATGTGAAAATGGAGAACGTTGGGTTATTGCAACTCTACAAGTTTCCCTATTTTAGTAAGCCCAACTGAGTATACCAATGGTTAATGTAGTGTGTGCATGAAGACCACTTCTATTTCACAAGTTGGAGGATACACATAACTCCCAACTGATTTCTAATTTCGCCAACCTTATCTGTGAAAGAGATTCATTGGATGATGATTTGGAAGAAAAGGAATCCATAAAGAAGACCGATGAAGCTTATAAATACAAGAAGGGTTCACGCTACTTTGACATTTTTACAATTATTGACTTGGTGATGAGGATGGCCACACACTTAGTTATAAATCTGAATGGGCAACATAGATGGAAACAGATCAACAAGGCTTAGTTGAATGTGTGCCAAAAGATCTAGGAGTGAACCATCTATAACCTCTCAACTTTTATTATAAAGGAGATTATAAACATCATGCACGATGGAGAGAAGATCATGTTTGGTAATGTCCTCCTCACCATTTTCTTTTTAGATATTAGATTTCCCGATGGGCCAAATAAGTCTGTTTTGGAATACCTAGATGAGAACCCCTCCCCCGCCAAGAGGTTTGAACAATATACTTGTGACATCATGATGACCGCTCATAAGGCACACCTAGAAAAGTGGTATAAGTGGATGCGTGATGCATTTGGGGTTGAATGAGAACACATGAGAAATTAGCCTCATTAGTACAAGGATAGGTTGATTTCATTGTATACAATCATTTTTTTATTAGTAGATTTACTTTGGTAGATGACACCAAGAGTCCTTGGTGTAAATTTCCTTTCTCCTTCACAACACAATACTTCTAGGTTGGGGTTAATCGATTCAAAGAGGTGAAGAAACTCATATTTTATCTAAGTTTGGTAGATCAAGACTACCGTGAGATGAAAAAGAAGATAATATACCCAAATAAGAGTGCCTATGTTGAGACATATGTCTCTCATGACATGCACATGGTAAAACCGGTAACATTACCCATTGCATGGAAGAAAAAGTGAGGGTGTATTTGTGCATAAGGCCTAAGTATGAAAAGTGTGCTTATGTTGAAGATGATGTCTCCATTCCTGAGGACCCCACCACATTGAAAAATACTATGATAAGGAAAAGAGATAGAGGAGAGGATTCTGAGAAAAATACTCCAAGCACATAGACAATACATACAGTAGGGGCACAAGAGTCAGGAATGGGCATAAATACTTACATTTTCTAGAAGATGTCTCCTGTGAGAAAAGAGTACCTGCAAAAGGATGAATCGTCATAGAAGGAAGAGACTTCATAGAAGGAAGAGTCACTAGTAAGAGGATAGTCACCCGAGAAAGAAGAAAAAGAGAAGTACCCTGAATTGGAGTCACCAGTAAGGAAGAAGCATAGGGTGATAAAAGGGTCAAAATCAGGAAAAGTAGAAATCATGGAGGTTGAAAAGGGTGATGAAGATGATGAAGAGCATGATGAGGCTTAGAATCATCATGTGTATGATGTAAATGAGTGAGATGAAGAAATAAATGAAGAGAAGGATGAGAACGAGGAAGGAATTCATGACAAAGGGGGGAATGAAAAAGTAAACCTGAAGTATAAGAAGATCCCAACCCTGACCAAGGAGCATATGGATAGTACCATAGAGAGGGAAGTGGAAGGAATTATCCAGTAGTTGGTGGAGCACAAAGTCAAGAAAAGTTCTGAAGAAGTGTAAAAGGAAATCGAGGAGACATAAAGTGTAGGAAAGGGGTATGGGAGCATAGGTGGAGACCCTAGCCTTATAGTAAACTTCCCTAAGGCAGTGCACAAATGTGGAAAGGGCATAATAGTGATGTAGGAACAAGAAATGACTTATATTAATGATCCAAACAAGATACTATGCATGCACTTCTAAAGTATTGTGCCCACAAAAAAACTCCTCACTTGGTCTTCTATTGATGAAGGTGTGTACCTGCGCATAAGGAAAATATTATCTTGGGCTTTTGAGTCCCACATTGATGAACTTGAGTTTTAGATAAATAGGGATGCATGGATGAAGATACCAAATGCCAAGGGAGTTAACCTTATGGTAGATTCCCAACAATTGTCTGATGAGAAATTTTTCAATGCACTCAATAAAGCATCAGTGGAGGAGGCAAGACTCTTCAGGAAAAATGATAGGATAAGGGTCTTGGAGGAAGAGCTTGATAAAAAGAATGAGGAAATCATTGAGTGGGACAAAGAAATTAAAAAAAGGAATTGATCAATGCACAATTAAGGAATGAGCTGAGGGACTTAAAGGTAAAGGTGCATAAAGTCCATAAGAAGATAGAGGCCATTTAAGATGCCATTATCTTGAAGCACTCATACCTGGCTCCACCTGAGTAGAAATACGATTCAACCATACACTACTTGGAAGAATTTACCCACATCCTCACCATAGAAAGGAGGCCACTTGCATTAGAATCAACAAAAGAGGTGATGGCACACCAGAAGAAGGAGGAAAAGTGGAAGATTGGGGAGATATTGACTCAGTACTTTGAGCTCCTTGTAAATGGCCGAAGCCATGTATGAAAACTATGTCAAAAGAGATAGGGTAGCAAGAATATTGGTTTCTACACATGAGGTGGATCTGAAATATTTTTAGGAGAAGCACAAAGGCAATAGGGAAGAGCACAACAAGATCTTAGGCGAAGTTGAGAAGAATTTGGAACCAATCAAAACCTTACATGGTTGGATTAAGAATAAGCTAAAGGATTTCTTCCCCCCAAGTCACTCATAGAATGGATGTAGTAGGCAATCTTAGCAAGCAGATGGAAAAAATTATAGATACGCTGAAAAATAAGAGCAAGGAACTTAGTTTTGATAAAGTAAGCACATTAGTGGGTGACCTACTTCAACAGGCGCAGGGCGAAGTAGACGCATGTGTATTCATTTTTATGCCCATAAAATAACCTTCTAAACCCATGCACGTTAACCTATCATCCAACGGGTGATGAGTACTCACCTAAGAGGCACGCAGATGTGGAGCCCCTCCTTTATGTGAGCATTGTGAGAAGATATTGTCATTGACGACAGATTAATTGTAGAAAATTAAATGATCATGCATATATTCTGAAAGCATAAGATGAGTCTTTACACCAACATACCCATTCAGATAACAAAATAAACATCACATAGATAGTAGATTTGTTCCATAACATAAATAAAAAGGCACTAGGGTTTACACCCATGAACAATATATTTAGAACACAACCATATATTCATGTTGATCATAGTTTAGTAACCATATTACATCTAAAAGGGTCATATCAGACTGATATATCATGACTCATGCATTAGAAGCTCTAGCTATGCTTCCCTATTCCAAAAATTTAGTAGACCCACTCCCCTAAGTATGCTATCATTCCTATAGTCATCTAATGAGAACCCCAAACCCTAGAATCTTATGCTCATTTTTTCAGATCTTCACCTACTCTGTTATGGTTTATCACACCATGGTCCTCTCTCCTCCCTCTACATACATTTATTATACCCAAGAATCTCTATAAATAGGTTTAACACCCATCACCATGCCTTCATGAAGTAGCAGATCAATTGCGCAATGTCAATATGGTCCTCCAATGGAGCATGATTCTTCTGATCCGAGATCCCCGCTCTCTATAATGATGTCTTCAGGAATGTTCCATGTATGGAGTATTATTTTCTTTACCACCAAGTTGCCAGGATTTCACCTTATCCATTTTGCATGCCTAATCAGATCATGTTTTTCCTCAAGTACCTCTTGGAATGCCAACTATGACCAAGTCCTAAAATCCTTTGCTCTACCTTGCGCATGCATCTTGGTTTCTATTAAACCCTTCTAAAACCTTTGTCTTGTGCATTTTTTCCCACACATCCATCCTCTTCATTGGTCCCACACGGGAATGCACCATTTGGGAATCAGCCAATATTTTGAGGCCCAACATCACCCCACACTAATATTATTCTCCATCCTTGAAGACATCCTCTCCAAAGAATAAAGATTGGTGGGACTAAACAATGAAGAATGAAGAATGATAAATGGAAGAAATAAATAATGGAGGAATGAAGGAGAATTTGTCTATTGTTTAAGAATGAGTGGGAAATCATTCCTTATATCTACCTAAATCTTCTCACAGGCATCCACCTTTCCATGTACCTATTGACAGAGGTCACCTACTAAGGCACTCACCTCTTAAAATCCTAGTTCATCACCCTTAGCTATCAGTGTATTAAATAAAATTCCATCTACTTGCTAAGGTTGTCTAGTGCATCCATCCTATGGGTGATCTAAGGATTTAATTCCTTCAGCCTATTTTTGATTAATCCTCTTAGGGTCTCAATGGATTTAGACTTCTTCTCTACCTTTCTCAGGATCATATTCTGCTCTACCCTATTTCCTTTATTCTTCTCCTAAAACTCCTTAAGGTATACCTCATGGGTGGCAACTAGAATGCTTGATACTTTATCTCTTTCCATGCAATTTCTATAAGTGTATTTGGCTATCTATGTAGAGACCTTTACATTGGCAAGGAATTTAGTGTACCAAGTGACTATCTCCATAAAATTCAGATTCTCCTCTTTCTCCTAGCGTGTTAACAATTCTTATTCTGATTCCAAAGTGGGAGGCTACCTCTCCATGCTGATGATGAAAGTTAGGTCTTCCAGGAATTGCAAGGTTGACTCAAACTTTTTCTTAGATTGTGCTAGGTCTGGATGCTTTAAGATGATAACATCTGTAATAATTTCTTCCTTTTTATATACTTCACACACCCTAGCCTTTTCCTCCTTCAGCTTGCACCTTAGTTGTGTGCTGATTAGTTCCTCCTACTTCAGATTCTTACTCTTTTAAATGAGATCATACTTTTTCTTCTCCAATTCCTCTTCTAGGAATCTCACATGGTCATTCCTTCCAAAGAGCCTTATCTCAACTTCAACTGAAACCTTGTTGAGCACATTATATAATTTCTCATTAGACAATTGTTGAGCATTCACTAGTAGGTTTATAACTTTGGTCTATGGCACCTTCATCGGCACTCCTTGATTAACTTTGAACTCATGTTCATCAACATGGGACTCAAAATCCTAAGATACCATCTTCCTGGTTCATGGGTACGTTCCTTATTCCTGAAATGAAGATATTGCTAGGATTTGATCTTTCAGCATGACACTATGGAAGCATGTGCATAGCACTTTAATTAGATCATGGATATAACCCATTCCCTTCCCTTGTGTTACTACCATGTTCTTCCGTCTCGTGTGCGTAACCTTTGGAAATCTCACCGCTAAGTTGGGATCTCCACCCATGCTTCCATACTCCTTCCCTATGCTCTCTTCTTCTATCTCCTTGAGTATAACATCTACACTCTGGTCCACTTCTTGCTCCACTAACTTCTCTATTATGCCTTATACTTATCTTTTTCTGAACTCTTCTATCTAATCCTTGGTGAGGATGGGGGTCCTCTGATCCTTAGTATTTACTTCTTCACTCTCCCATTTTCCTTGAGCGTCTTCATCTTCTCCACCCTTCCCCTCACTTATTTCTTCCTCTGAATCATGTACATTGTACATGGGATGATTCTGAACTTCTTCATCCTCATCATCATCTCTCTGACCCCTGTAGGTCTCCAAGCTCTCTTTCTCCTCCAAGTATTCCTTCCCCACTACCTTCTGTTTCTTCCTAGCTAGGGATTATTCATCTTCCTTAGCAAGTGATTCCCTTATAGGTGACTCTTCTTATTCTGACACCTCTTCATCTGGTGTATTTTCCTTCTCCTTTATAGGAGACTTCTTCCTGCGTGTGTATGTGTTTTTCTTAGCACCTAACTCTGGTGTGCCCATAGATTGTGATGTCTGCACACTTGGTGCTTTCTTCTCTGGTTCCTCTTTCTCCAGGGTCTCTTCCCTTTCCCTCTTCTTTGGAATGGATTTTTTCCTACCAATGGGGTCCTCTGGGATGGATACATCAATCTCAAAGTAAGTTCCCTTTTCAAACTTGGGCCAAATGCGCAAGTACATTCTTTCTAAGGCCCTTCCAGTAATTGGCAACATCAAGGGTTTTATCATGTGTACTTCATGGGAGACATAATTCTCCACATAAGCATGCTTCTTTAGATATACCAGCTTCCTTAAAAAAATTTGGTGGTCCTGGTCCACCTTGCTAAGGTTGAACCTTAGTATTTTAGCTTCCTTAAAGTGATTTACCCCTACTTGGAAATATTGCATGATGAAGGAGAAGGCTAATTTACACCATGGGATCTTGGTTCCATCTGACATAGTGAACCTACCAATGTAGAAATGTTAATACACAGTGAACTCAAATTCTCCATTTACTAGTGCTCGCAACTATTTTGGTATCCTCCACCCATCCCCGAATGTGTCACATATTTTCTTGTACCATTTCTCCAGGCATACTTTGTTTGAGGCCGTTATGCTATCGCATGTGTATTTCTCAAACCTCTTTATGGGGGAGGGATCTTCATCTAGATACTCCCATACAAACTTCTCTAGCCCCTTGGGCACTCCAATTTTTGAGAAGATGATGGTGAGAAGAACATTGTAAAACATTATTTTCTCTCCTTCTTACACAACACTAATGATCTCTACTGCAGTATAGGTGGAACGGTTATAGATGGTTCCCTTTGAAATTTTCTGACATACATTCTGACATAGATGGTTCCATTGAGGGTCAAATATCTCCTCAACCTAGGAAGGAGCATAGAGGAGAGAACTACAATGCGGAGTCAGCCAGAGTAGAGTCACCACCTAGGGGACATGGTGACCGAGTTTCAGAGTGTAGAGAGAGGACTTAGAGCCCTAAGCTTAGGGATGAGCATGCAGAGAGACCCAGAGGCCATTAGACCATAGCTTTAGATCACATCAGGGAGATCCTGAAGATTTGGCCCTCACATTACTCAGGTGACATGGGTGGATTTCAGGTAGAGGCCTGGCTAGTGAGCTTGAGAGGTTGCTTCAATCTTTGTCCTTGTTCTAGCAACATGAAAGCTCATGTTGTGATCCATCTATTAAGGGATGGAGCACGAGTATGATGGAGGACAGAGGAGTAGAAACTCCATGTAGATTCTGAGATAGTGACCTATGATGTTTTTGAGGAGATATTTAGGAGTAGGTATTTGTCATAGAGGTTCATATAGTAGAGGATCGATGAGTTCCATGACCTCCGATAGGAATCTCTTTCAGTAGTAGAGTATGAGAGTATATTTCTGGATCTACTCTAGTACGTTGTGTATATGTAGGATGAGTAGGTGTTGATTCATAGGTTCATCTGAGGCCTGAATTTAGATATTAGAGGTGTAGTATGGATCCACTACCCACAAACATTAGTTGAGGCTATCGAGAAGGCCTATATAGTAGAGGAGACTCGAGGGAAGACCCAGTAGGCTAGAGACAGAGTCCGAAGCTTCATACAATAGATGTAGGACAATAGATCAAGGGGTTTAGTACCTCTCCCTCAATGTGGCCAGGTTTCATCACAGTCATCCTTTAGGCCACAACAGTAGTAATAACAGTCCTACCCACCTCATAGAACTCTATAGAGATCTAATGCACAAAGAGCTCATAGTATGGGGCCTCCTCCTAGGGGTCTCATCAGGACACAGAGTGGACCTAGAGCTCATTCAATGGGAGCTCACCAACAGAGACCTTAGCAGACTATAGCTAGATCATTAGGGTCCACACCATAGAGTTCTAGGGAACCTACTGGAGGTGCTACTCATTGGGGAGGATTAGGAGGATGTTTTGGTTGTGGAGTTACTGGACAATTTTGGAGAGATTTCCCACAAAACCCTAACAACAAGGGTAAGACACAAATCTTTGATCCTATGGTTGGTGATATGGGATGTAGCCACAGGATTTATGTAGTGGTTGAGAACCACCAAGCAGAGCATCAGAGAAAAGTAATTTAGACCACAGGTAGCATTGGTGGTATTCCTACCTTTGTATTATTTGATTTTGGTTCTTATAATTCTTGCATTGCACCATCTTTAGTAGAGCGATGTAGTCTAGTGGTAGTTAGGAAGGGTCTTAGTTGGGATCTCGAGATGGCTTCTTGAGCTAATGTCTCTATCGAATCCTTAGTCAAGGAGTGTGTAGTGGATTTGGGACCTTTCACCACTACCTCAGATCTTTGTATCCTTCCTTTGGGATCGTATGGAGTCATTTTGGGTATGGATTGGTTATCTTCACACAGGGCCAGGATGGATGGTTACCACAAGACTATATCTTGTGCAGATGATTTGGGAGTTAAGTCGATGATTTTAGGGGTCAAGAGACTCATTTCTATTCGCTCCATCTCTGATAAGTAGCTTAAGTGGTGCGTGTGACACCCATTTTGAGAGATTTTTCTGATGTCTTTCTAAGGGAGCTACCGGGGATACCACACCCATGTGAGATTTATTTTCATACATATATAGTTCTTGGAGCAGAGCCTATCTCATGGGAACCTTATCGGATGACCACCCCAGACCTCTGTGAGCTCAAGTTGCAACTTGAGGGCCTTCTGGAGAAAGGCCTTATCCATCCTAGTGTATCCCCTTGGGGTGCACCAGTGATCTTTGTGAAGAAGAAGGATGGATCCTTTCTGTTGTGTATTGATTACTACTAGTTGAGCAAGGTAATAATCACGAATCATTATCCTCTTCCTTGTATTGATGACTTGTTTGATCAGATGAAGGGAGCTATAGGTTACTCTAAGATTGATCTTAAGTTAGGTTGCCATCAGCTGAGAATTTCGGAGGTGGAAATTCACAAGACCACCTTCTGCACAAGATATGGGCACTATGAGTTCACAATGGTGCCTTTTGGTTTGACTAATGCCCCCATAGTGTTCATGAGTCTGATGAATGGGGTATTTAGGACCTTCTTAGATCACTTCGTGCTCATCTTCCTAGATGACATCTTGATATACTCACGTACACATGAGGAGCACAAGGGGCACCTTTGATATGTTCTTCAGTGTCTTCGGGAGTAGTAGCTTTACGGGAACTTGAAGAAGTTTGAATTATTTCAGATAGAGGTATAGTATTTGGGTCATATTATTTTTGGGGAAGGCATCATCATCAATCCTTCCAAGATTAGAGCCATTATGGATTGGCCAGAACTCACTATAGTGATGGAGGTGTGTAGCTTCATGGGATTAGTAGGTTACTACTGGAGATTTGTTCAGGACTTCTCTCAGATTACGCACCCTATCACTTTCCTTCAGAGGAAAGGGAAGAAGTTTGTTTAGTCAGACAGAAGTAAATAGGCCTTCAGGAAACTGAAGGAGTGCCTCACTACAACACCTGTTCTTACAGTGCTGGATCCACAGGGTGAGTTATTTATTTACACATATGCTTCTTTAACAGGACTTGGAGGTGTGTTGATGTAGGAGGGTAGAGTAGTAGCTTTTGAGTCTTGCAAACTCAAAGATCACAAGCTTAATTATCTGACTCATGATATTGAGTTTGCAGCAATTGTGCATGCTTTGTTTAGATGGAGGCATTTTCTTCTTGGCAAGAGATTCACACTCAGGACAGATCATATGAGTCTTCGTCACCTCTTCACGTAGCCCAATCTTAACACTTTTTCAGTAGTGTTGGATGGAGTTTCTTTTTGAGTATGATATGGAGATCAAGCATGTGAAGGGGAAGGAGAATGTGGTAGCAGAAACTCTCAGTAGATGGAGACATGTGGCTATGGCCACCTCAATGAGCATAGATTTATGGAGTAGATTCTTCAGTAGCTTCCTCTTGATAGCTTCTACATTGCAGTATGAGCAGAGATCAAGTCATAGATATCCCTTGAGGGGAAGTTTGATGGTTTTTCCCTAGAGTTAGATGATATTCTCAGGCACAGAGGCAAGATATATGTTCCTAGAGATGGAGGATTAAGGTAGGAAATCTTGGTGGAGGCACATCTTGCACCCTACTCAGCCCATCCCGGGGTGAAGAATATGCACGCCACCTTGAGATAGTTGTATAATTGAAGAGGAATTTGGAGAGACATGGACTAGTTTGTGTCACGATGTTTAGAGTGCCAAAGAGTTAAGGCCAAGCATCAGCATCCAACAGGCCTTCTTTATCCTCATGTTATACCAGAATGGAAGTGGCACACCATTTCTGTGGATTTCATTGTTGGGCTACCGATGTTGAGATATCACCATGACGCCATTATGGTCACGGTTGATAAATTGAAAAAAGTGGCTCATTTTTCTCTAATGAAGACCACTTATATAGCTAGAGCAGTGGCACAAGTGTATTTGGATGAGATTGTCAGGTTACACAGGATTCCATGTAAGATCATTTGTGACAGTGATCCTTTGTACACTTCACATTTCTGGACTACCATGAAGTATGTCCTCAGGACGAGAATCAACTTCAGCACATCATATCACCCTAAGACAAATGGAAAGACTAAGAGGGTGAACAAGATTTTAGAGGACATGCTCAAGATGTATGTGATGGATCAGCAGTCTAAATGGGAGGAGTACCTATACTTAGTGGATTTTTCCTACAATAATAGTTTCCAGAGTTCTATAGGCATGGTTCCTTTTCAGGATTTGTATGGTAGAGAGTGCATGACACCTCTTAGCTAGGACAGGATAGAGGATAGAGTATCTCTTGGACCATATCTTCTATAGGACATGGAGCATCAGGTGGTGTTGATTAGGTAGAGGTTGCAAGAGGCACATGACAGGTAGAAGAAGTATGCAGATCAACATAGGATCGACCATAGTTTTGATGTGGGCATGAAGGTGTTTCTTCGTGTTAGGCCACACAAGATCCCTATCCATTATTGAAAAGGTTCTAAGTTAGCTCCTAGATTCATTGGTCCTTTAGAGATCTTGGAGTGTATCGACCCTTTGGCCTACCGTCTAACATTACCACCCAACTTGTCTCACATACATGATGTTTTTCATGTTTTAATTCTCAGGAGATATATTGCAAATCCTTCTCATGTGTTAGATTGGACATCATTACAGGTGTAGGATCAGGGGCAGGTGATGGTGAAGCCCATTTGCATCCTACATCATAGGACCCTGGGCCTTCGAGGAGAATAGGTTGATCGGGTTCGGGTGTAGTTGGAAAGATATGATGAGACTGTAGCTACATGGGAGGATGCTACTTCATTACGAGTTTAGTTTCCACATTTGTTCCAGTGACTTCCAGAAGGAAGTCGAGTCTAAGGGGAGGGGGATGTAGTGCCCACTTCCCTTTGACACTTTTTGATACTTATTTTGATACGGTTGATTTTATTATGGACATTATAATTTTTTGATTTAGTATGTTGTTAGACATTTGATCATGGATTATTGTTGATCTCAATTTGGTTATGATGCATGATGATTATTAGAGACACTGATATGTGGATGATGATCTAATATTTGACATGGATGTTTTATGGATGTTGTTCAGACATGTGATTTTAGATATTATAAGTAGATCTAGAAAATGAATATTATATGATGATGATATAGTTGTTTATATAAATTGTATGTGATAATGTTAAACTGCCTTGATTTTGTTGTGATTCAATTATTTAGATGATTTCATGATTATATTTATATTCATTTTGGATGTTTTGATATGGCCACAAGGCCGAAGGAGGTATTTGTGTTTTTTAGGTTAAAAATCACAACAAACATCAAGGGATTGAAGACCTACCACAATGGAATTCTAGGTGAATCGAACAAGGTCACCATGGCAAATTGTTTTATTGTGTTGTGTTGTTGTTGTTAGGGATTCCCATTGGGGGATCGCCTTTATATGTGACCATGGGTTTGTGTATTTTATTAATGTGTTTCTTTTTATTATTGTTTGTATGTATTTTATTATTAATGTGTTCCTTTCTTTTATTTAATTAAAATTGTGGTAGAATAATGTGAGAAATCATATGGTTAAAATTTAACTAAGTCGAATTGGGATATGGGAAAGTAATAATGGAAGTTGTTGACTCTTTGTATTAAATATGTAAGGGATCTGTAAGTTGTGTAATATTTGTGTAAGTTAAATTTTGGAGTATGAAACACTCCACCTCCTTGGAAATTCGAATTTTTCCTTGGGGGCTATTTTTGGAGGATTGTGGGACAAGTAAAACTCTTCCCATACCTCTTACTTTAATTTACCAACCATACTTATGGTTGGAGGGGTGATTTTAGAATTTTATAATGCATTTTATTAATCATGTTGTAAGTTTTGATTACACTCTCTTACATTTTATTTAATTTTCATCCCTTTAGGGTGTGGGCTTTTTGGAATGTGCAAGTAATTTGTCATATTTTCACCCACCTCTTTATTGTGCTTGGGAGAATGAAATTTTGTCTTTTATGTTGGAGTTGAGGATGTGTGATGTGGCATCCTACATGGATCCACATCATCCTCTTCTCTTCCCCCTTCTATAAAATTCAAACTCTTTGCTTGTTTTGTTTTATTGATTCATTTGCAACTTCTTTGGGGGCACATTTTTGCTGTTTGGAGCTCTTGTGGATTTTGGAGGTGATTGGAGATAATTTCATACTTGGCTTTGTTTTTTTGGGATTGTGTGTTTGGAATTGAAATATAGCTATTGGAAACAAAAGCTACCATGGACAGGTAGGAGTTTAAACCTTCTTTTATGCTATTATTTTCTTGTTGTGTTGTGTGAATGGTGCATGTTTTTGATTTATTTATTAGCTGGTTGGGTAGACTACCATAGGAATGGTGTAGGAGAAGGCTATGGGGAATCCATGTGGGGGGGCATAAGGGAATGCCATTGGCATCATAATTTTGTGGAGGGAGTTTGGGTTTGGGTTCCACCATGGAGAAGAAATAGCTTGCATTTCTTACTTTGTGGAGGCATAAGGAAATATATGTGGGGAATAAGTAGGGATTGTTGGGGGCATAAGGATATGTGTGGTGAAATTTATTGGAAGTTTGTTCTAGTGGATGCCCAATTACGTTTAGGAGGCATAAGTAGCTTCCCCCATATTCCTTGCTCCTTTGGCTTGCATGATCAAGCCTGAGTTTTTTGTATTGTTTTCAAATGTAGTTGTAAACTATTGTTTTTGTGTGGACTGTGTTTTATAATGAATTATGAATTTTAAAATAATGTTGTGTGTTTAGTGGAAGCCATTTGTTTCCATGGGTTGAATCACACGTGTTATTGTATTGTGGTTGGGGCTCGGGGGCCAATGATGAAGGATGGATTCTCCTTTCATTGGATATCTTGGTTGGGTGGAGAGCGTTGCCTTTCCCCCCTTTTGTTGTGATCAAACTGGAAGAAAAAGAAAACTTGCATGTTGCTGTTTTGGAGTAGAAGAAGACAGTTTTACCAAATCAAACTGGAAGAAAAAGAAAACTTGCATGTTGTTGTTTTGGAGTAGAAGAAGATAGTTTTAGCAGCCTCTTGTGAAACAAATACATTTTTAATCCTTTCCCACTTGATGTGCATGAAATTGTAATGTATATTTGTGAAGAAAATATGTATGTAACTGATTGTGGAAGGTGTACATTTGAAATGTGAAGGATATTTATACTTTGTTCTGTTTATTGCAAAGAAAGAAATAGAAATGTGTTATTGCATTCAAACATTGAAAGATGTGAAGTTTTATAATTGGAGTCAATAAAGAATTGAAAGATCTTCTCTCATATGCATTTTTGGATTTAATTCAATGTTTCATTGTATGGCAAAAGAGATAGTTAAATCTCTATTTGAAAAGAAGAAATGTACGTGGAAATAATGTTGTAGTTTGTATCTTTAGAAATGTGTAAAATGGAATTTAGTATTTGCATTCTGATTTAGAATGGTTTGTTTAAAACAAATAAATTTATTAGATTAGATTGGAAATGAAATGCCATACTTGCATGATGAAAAGTTAGATGGACCTCTTTTAATTTGATCTCTTGTAAATATTTAAAATTTGTAATTATTTAATTAAAATGCACAGTTCTGGTCTACACACAATAATCAACTTGGAAACATTAAAATTTGGCATGTTGTATCATCAAGGAACTCAATTTGACAAAGAACACTTAAGATTTAATTTAAAACATTGCAAATTCCAATCCTAAACCTTTCCACATCTGTTTTTTGTCAATTGTTGGAAAATTATAAATTGGAATCAATCAAGAAAATTTACCTTCCTAAAACACTCTAAATCCTTCCTAGAACAATCCTCCATGTCCTTTTGGCATGTTGTGTGAAGGAGGAGACCAAATTGAATAAATTTTATAAGTTAAAAATTACCAGTTTGCTATTTAAAAGCCTGCAGGCTGTTTTCATAAAATTGACCCCTCAAAATTTATCAAAATGTAAAATTTATGATTCCTATACAAAGAGGGCATCAAGAGATTTCTAGAAAGTCCTCATTTTCCCTAAACTAAGCTTTCTAGAAAAATTTATGGCACTCTGAATTTTTCCTGCCTTGGCAAGAAAATTTGGGAAAACTTCCCTGGGGGCTCGCGGCCCAAAAATTCTCCGTTGAAATAATCCTTAGAATTTTTTTTTGGAAAATTGTTGGGGAAATTTTTTGAAATTACCCCCACTGACCTGTAACCAACCAGAGGTTGCCATGTGGAAGTATGGGGGGTGATAGCGGGGAGGGGAAACTTTTGCGACCTTTCCTTTTTTGTAATTTTTGTTTTGGAAAAAATTTCAAAGGATCCCCGTGACCCCGCACTCCCACTCCTACACCTTTGGAGATGATTCCATGGATGCACAGACCCATGTGTCAAATTTACCTATTTCCCCCTCCGTTGGCAAAAATTCCAATCAACCCCAGCCACCCCGCATCTTCCACGTCTTCATCCCCGTGTTGTTTGATTGGCTGCCACATGTCCCTGGCAGACCCGCATTCACGTGAATGTGTATCATAGTTTCTCCCTCCTTGGAAAATTTTCCACAACACCTCTACCATCCTACCCTTCCCTCTGTTCTCCTGGTGATGACTCAGAGCCCGACACATGTCCCTCGTGGCACAGAAGAGGCACAGGCACAAATGGGAATTTTCTCCCACACAAGAAAAATTTCAAACACCGCCCCGCAACCCACCAACCTGACAAAGGGTCTTCTTCCCCACTCAACACATGTCCCCTTGGGGGAAAATTTGACCCTTAAATTCCATCGGTCCATATCTGGATTTCTACAAGGAGTTAGGAGGACTTCTTTATATCGTTGAAAAGGTGAGAAAATTTCCTATCCAATGGGAATGATTTATGGAAATTTTGAATGAGTTAAGTGTGATAAAAATAAATTTGAAACTCTGATCCTGTTAGAAAATGGGTATGGTGATATTTTACTCCCTGAACCTAACTGAAACTTCTAACCCTAAAAATTTGGACCATGTGACCTATGATAATTATTAATAAAGGAAAAGTATGTTCTAGTAATTTTAAACTTGTTCTGGAACCTGTTAGTGTCAACGATTATCTTGCAACCTGGTTATAGACACTTCTAAACAAAAAAATATATTCCATAAATTTCCTAACTAACCCTAGGTTGTCTCTTGGGTCTCAAGTGGGTTGTTTTAACGAGCATCACAAGAAATTTGACTCACATTATGAGTTAAGCCATAAAAATTTGCATATGGTTTGGGGAGCCAAATGGGTACTCAAATTAAATTTTACTTTACATGGGGATTTATGGATTGCTCCCAACCAGATTTCATGGATGTAATTGACTTAAGAAGCCAAATAGGGTAGTTTAGAGAGATTTGACAAATGATTATGATTTCTTTTGGTTTCAATCTCTTAGAAGATTGATAATGCATGCAAATTATGGGAGAATTATTTTATTTAAGTTATAACACAACTAAGTTCCCAAATAACCTTATTTTCATGTTTTGGAGCCATTCAGGATTGTGAAGAAGATCCTCTTACAGAGGTGAAAGGAACTTATTTGTTGTTGGCATTTGATTTAACAAAAATTGAATTATGTTAAACCCTAATTGTAGATTCGCTGATCTAAATAATAGAATAAAACTACTAGATATAATTTGACTCAAGCAATAAGGTAATAAAATATAAAACCCTAAGTGAAAGAGAGATAGAGAGAGAACGAATTAGCTAATTTACGCTTGATCCTAGAATTGATCAGGATTGGAAAACTAATGAACAGGAAGAAACATGTGTCATCAATGACAAGATTAAATTTTGTGACTGTCAGGTTAGTTCAAACTAGGTCATTTAGACTAGGTCAGGGGCACTTGAGCACTAGAGTCTACTACTGGGAGCTCATGACTACGTAGTTGGTTAGAATCTCATTTTTCTAGCGTCGCGTAAGTGTCACTGATAGTCATTATTGGTCACCTGTATGTTTCACCTTGATTGTTAGATGTACCTATAACCTGCAAAACCTACAATACCATAGCAAATCTAAAAAAATAAGGATGTAATATGGGGATTCAGATTAACCCCATCGGTCACCCAAATGAGTGAACTTATGACTAAGTGATTCACTACATATCATACTCCATGTATTTCTTGTGAGTGTGTTAATAAATTTTTCCCTAGGATGCCCTTATACAAGTGCACTTGAAAGCAGGAAATAGCTATATATAGAAATGTAAATAGATGTGTGGATGGAATAATTAACTTATCCTTCCTATGTAATGTATTCGGAAAATTCAATCGCTTGTCCCTTGATTAGATGTTAGATGGATGTCTTTAGTTCTCTTATTTTCCTTTAGATGGATGCTTAGGTGATGATAATAGATGCTTAGAGCTTGGTACTTTATTTTGATCACATACCTTTGTATTTATATTATTCTCTTCGTTGAATTTTGTAATTGAGAAATAGAAGGTCGACCCATAAGAAATAAGATGCCCAAAATATAAAAGAATCCCAAAAAGAGTGATTAAGGTAGAAATAGGTCAGGGCGCCAAAAGGGGAGGAGGGTGCCTGGGCACTGGCATCCTAGCTAGGCACTAGTGTCCAAATTCATAAAAGATAAGTAATTAAAGTAACCACTGGGCTGTAGGATGTAACAAAAAAGAAACAAAGCAAAGAGGCCAAAGATAGTTTTCAATTACTATTTTTCTCTCTTAGGAATCATATAAACATAATTATTCTTTTAAGACCTAGAATTGTACCCAAGTGCATGATTTTGTGTCTAAATTTACCCCCACTTTATGTTGTTGAGTGAATACTCGATAACATAAAGTAGATAAGATATGTGTATCTGATAACCATGTAGAATGTGATGGCAATAACGTGCTAAGGAGACAAGTGAAAGTGTTAAGTGATAAAAAATGAAGCGTGGAAATTAAGAAAGATGAAGTCACCCTAGGGGTGAAGTGTGTTGTGTTGTACTTGTTATTGTGCCTGGTGTAGGGATACTTCTTGTTATGTATTAAGGATGGGCCTACAAAATAAGAGCGAAAAGAATAATCAAATTCATGTATTATGAAAAGTCTATAAAAGTATGTAAATATGTGTAAAATTAGTAAAAGGAAAGTGTGCACCCGATGATCATGAGTGTAAGAGGTTAGAAAGATGTCCTAAAAAAAATTATAAGAGATTTTTTTGGATGATCTCATGCCAAGAGCAAGTTTTTTTGGAAATCTCATGCCAAGAAAAAGTTTTTTGGGTGATCTCATGCCAAGAGTGATTTTTTTAAGAAATATAATGCCACAGCAACAGATTTTGGGGAGAGAGGTATTATATAACTCTCCTTCCATGGTTTCTTCTTGATTATATACCATTATAGATGGTGTGATCTTATTTTCTTCCTAGTTGTATTGTATTAGTTTTGTATTTTTTCTGAGTTGAAATGGAGAAAGAATGTATTTTACTTACTAGAGTATTGTTCATGTACTATGAAAATTGATATGTGAACTACTAAAAATAGTGTTGATATGAGAAAGTGGTTGTATCTTCTCCTAGGACATAGGCACCCAGGTGAGACCAGGAGTTCCCAAGTGCTAAAGTATGTATCTGGGCACTAGATTCTATGTTGAACTGAGGACCCAAGTCATATTATGGTTTTTTTTATGTAACTATAACCTGTGTTGATTCTATATTATACATATCTGAATTGTAGCTCTTAGCTCCTATATGGGGTGATTGATTCACCCAATATATGCCCCCCTCATTTTGGGTGCATGCAACACTGTTAGGATAACGTGGCCTAAATAGAGGACCTAATGTTGAACTTAATTATATCCCTACAGGGGAGGGAATGTGTAAGATGGAAACTAAGGAACATGCAAACAAAGTGGCTAGTAAGATGTGTTAGTAGAAAATGTAGTAAGCATGCAATATACAATAATGTAACAAGAAAGTGTGCATATAAAATGGACCATGAAAAAGTGGATTTCAAGCATGGGACATCACTCACAATGCAACAAGATAATCATGGCTGAAGCCATCAAAATCATATAGTGTGCATACAAGACAAAGGCCATATCCTACAAATAATAACATACAATGGAAATCAATGTCAAGTAAAGTAATATAAAACCATGGTGGAAAATAGTCCTACAAATAAAATTCTACACATGAAACACCCATTAGCATGTTAGAAAGATAAAAATTATTTCAAAGTGTGTACAGATAAATGGAAATTAATGTGCTAAGAAGTAGAAGTAGTAAGTAATGAAATAATAGAACTTGTAATGTGTGAGAAAGTAGATGCCCCCTGATCCTTATTGGGACTTGTAAGAGGTACAATTTCAAGCATCATTCCTACATTTAAAGATTTGTAGGAAGTCTACATTTATAACTAAATACCAAGTGAATATGCATGTGTATATAGAAAATATATTGGCATACTAAGTATCTGTATAGAGTGGGAAACAAAGTGTACATGTAAGCATAAGAAAGCAAGAGTAAATACAACCAAGATATGTAAATATAGTGTATGATTGTAATGGAATGGTATGCAATGTGAATTTGATAGGAGTAGCATGCCCCACAACGTATGTGGATGAGTATGAGATGAGGATCCCTCAAAAATCAAGAATGAACCATAGAACAAGAGTGTGTCATCAGGATATGGTTTGAAAATAGATTCTATAGAGATAGATCATGAAACATGGAGTGTAAAGTGTAGAAGAGGTGAGGTTTATTTTATACTTATACCCTCAACATTGGAGTATGAACCGTGGAACTAGGTTGTGTCATAGGGTGGTATGATGTGTGAGAATGGAATGCTAGAAATATGTATCATGAATTATGGAGTATGAAATGTGTAGTGTGTGAGGTTTATGAATGTAGTATTCCCTCAATAGTAAACTGTGAACCTTAGCACAAGAGTGTGTCATGGGGTAATGATGATACATATTATATCAATATGTGTAGGATTTCTTAGAAATAGAAATTGAAGAGTGGATCATAAGAGTAAGAATGGAAGAAACTTGATGGTGTTAGAAAAAAAAAGGGGGATTGCGAAGTAAGAATGATTCCCCCCAAGTGTATGATGATAAGTGAGATATCAAATGAAATTGAAGGGAAAGGTTCCTCCACCTAATTTCTGAGGAGATAAAATTGTGTGACCATGCTCTCATATCAGTGATGTATAAGGATGGTGGCGTATATGTGAAGGAATCCTAGGAGGTGAACACTTATGTGAAGGATACCAAGGAGGTGATGAGAACCTATCTGAAGAAGGCCTATGAGGTGATGAGAACCTATGTGAAGTAGACCGAGGATGTGATGAGAACCTATGTGAAGCATACCTAGAAGGTGAAAGAGGTGGTGAACTCCTATGTGAAGGATTTACCCGAGTCAGGGACTTAGAAGATGGACTAGTAGACTAATGAGAATGAGTAGGTTGTGTGTGAATAATAGAGTTAGGTGTAGAAGATGCCTTAGATTTGAGAGGCCTAAGGGGCCTAGATGCTGTAAATATTGAGAGTACATCCTCAATAGGAGGAAAAAGAAATAGGTTGGATGGCGAAACACCTTTGAGAGTGAAAACTTGCTTATTGTGAATGAATTTGAGACATGAATGATTCATGGAAAATATAGTTTGAGTGGCACAGAGCCAATGAAGACCTAATAGCATGTCACATCTTTTGATCAAGAGTGCTACAATGAATGGCACAAGCATGGTGAGTGGCCCAACTGTAACTAGAAAATTGACATAACCATAAAATTTGGGAATTGGATATGAAATTTGAGAGAGTGGATAGTTGGTATCGATAAAGAGTGTAAGAGAGAATACCCTAATAGGATCCAATGTATTGATCATATCATTTTTATAGTATAAGATCTGATACAATAATTGATGTGTAGTGTATTATAAAAAAATTAGCATGATAATCATGATCATAGAATGTGATGAGTGGTGGAGATGCATCAGTATTATCAAATATAAAATCAAGAGCCCCCGATGAAGGAGGAGACACAACACAATATGTATGATCAGCTGAAGAATCAATAGCTTGCTTGTCTTGCTTAGGCAATGGATCTTTGAATATTTTGAGCTTTTGGTTTTCATTGTCTAGATTAAATGCCAAAGGCTCAGGTATCTCAATTGTATTATTGTCGATAATATCTTGAATGAGGTGCATAAGTTGTAAACACTGATCATTGGAATGCCCAACACATTTATGATAGTCACATCTAGCATTTTCATCATAATTTCATCCTTTAGGGTGAGATGGATTAATATTTAGTGTTGGGGGAGGTGTAATAAGATTTATTTCAATGAGTTGTGGAAATATAAGATGAGGAGCATAAGGAAATTTTGTAAATGTATGCTTTGAAATTGCCATAGAAGTTTTCCATGAGTAGTAACATCGTTAATAGTATTTTTTACTTCATTGGGCTTAGGAGATGGCTTGAAAGAAGATTAACTTTGAAATATATTAAAATATGAATCCTGATCATGATATTTGAGCATTCCCATAGATAGGAGTTTGATTTCACAAAAGTTAAGAGTATGGCATAGAGTATCAAATGATGGAGAGGTTTTAAAGATGATGCTTTCTTGTAATGGAGTTAAGAGACTTTAGGAAAACTATCTTGTAGTTCAAAATCTATGAGTACATTGGTCATCCTAGCTAAATTTTTCTTATATCGTAACACATAGTCCTCTATATGCTCATTAGATCCTTTTTTGAGTTGTGTCAGCTGAGCATAGGATATTTTAGAACCAATATTTATGGGAAAATGAGTAAGAATTTTTTTGGCTAAATGCATAAATTATGTTACCAAATGAATAGGTAGATCGTAAAACCAATGAATAACATAGTCTTGGAGAATTTGAGGAAATATAATAGCTAATAAGGTATGATCATCTACATATCTAGATATTCCACATGAAAAGATTAAATATTCTCTTGAGGTTCATCATGGCCATTAAAGGTGGATAGCTTAGGAGTGATGAAGTTTGGAGGTACTGCATAAGTGGAAATGGCAGGTACAAAAGGAGTGCATAGGAGTAAGGTAAAATTGAGATATGGAGATGCACGAGAAGTAACCTATTGAAGTTGATGGATTTGAACTTGTAGATCCTAATAGAGATATGATAAGTCTTGAGTGTCAGAGGAAGATACTTTCCGCATGTGGGAAGTAATAGGATGGGTAAAATGATTAGTAGGGGTGGGCATAGAAACATGAACATTGGAAGTAGGTGGAATGGTGGAATTAGGAGGTTGAGGAGAAATAGGCATAGAGTTGGTAGTGGATGTAGGAACATTAAGCTCAACAAGATTAGTGGCCTCCTCACAAGCAGTGAATAAGTGCAGATCTAGATCCTATGGATGTTCAGCAAGATGAGCATTGATATCATGAAGGTTTTCATCAGTAAAGGATACATGAGTTTCAGCCATTATAAATAGATGATAAATACCTAGAAGTAAGTTTGGGTTCAAGCGATGTGTTCACAAATGATTTAACAAAAATGGAATTATGTTAAACCCTAATTCCAGAGTCATTGATAGAAATAATATAATATATCTACTAAATACAATTTTACTCAAGAAATAAGGTAATGAAATATAAAACCCTAAGTGTAAGATAGAGAGAGATGGAATTAGTTGATTTAAAATTTATCCTAGAACTGATATGGACTGGAAAACTAGTGAATAAGAAGGTATATGTGTCATCAATTGTCAGCTTAAATTCTACAACTGTCGGATAAGTTCAGACTAGGGTGCCTAGACTAGGTCAGGGATGTCTAGGTGTCAGAGTCTGCTATTAGGTGCTCATGACTATGCAGGTGTTTAGAATCTGATTTTTCTAGTGTCACTGATAGTCATTATTGATCACTGGATGTAACTATAACCTACAAAATAAAAATTTACCTGTAAAACCCAAAATACCATATCAAATCCAAAAAATAAAGATGCAATATGGGGATTTGGACTAACCCCGGTGACCACCTAATTGAGTGAACTTACAACTGAGTGTTACACTACATCCTATAATCCATGTAGTTCTTATGAGTTTTTATAAGAATCATGCCCTAGGATGGTCATGTGCAAGTGCACATGATAACAGGTAATAGCTATATGTAGCAATGTAAATAGATGTGTGGATGGAATATTGAAATTCCCCTTCCTATGCAGTGTTTAAAATAAATGCATTCCTTTGTCCCTTGAATGGATGGTAGATTGATTTCTTTGGATGTAATCTTAGGTGATGATAATAGATGCATAGATCTTGGTCCTTTATTTTGGCCACATAGCTTTGTATTTATATGATTCTCTTGGTTGAATTTCATAATTAACCACTGGAAGGCCAACCCATAATAATTAAGATGTCTAAAAGATTAAAAAATCCCAAAAATATTGATTAAGGTGGAAAGAGGTCAGGGGAACCTGGTGAGGATGAGGGCACCTAAGAGCTAGCATCCTGGTTGGGTGTTGGTGTCCGAAGTCATAAAATATAAGTAAGTGAAGTATCGACTGGGATGTAGGGTGTAAAAGAATAGAAAGAAGACAAGAAACAAATAAAAGAGGCCAAAGAAAGTTTTTAATTACTATCTTTCTCTCTTATGAATCATATGAATGCACGTATGCTTTTAGGACCTATAAATGTACCCAAGTGCGTGATTTTTTGTCTACATCCTTAATTACTTTGCATCAATAACAAAAAATATACATGTATATGTGCAATAAACCCAAATAAACCTCCTAATAATTATTATTTCCCACTCAATTGACTGTCACTGGTAGGAAGAATAAAAAAATTACTTAAGAATGGGAAAGGATTGTAGACAACTAGATCGTTACACCAAATATATATCTAAATTTATATCAAATAGACCTCTAAATGTACATGAGATTTAAATATATGTATCAGGAGGTGGTTGTACAAAAATATATAATAAAAGAGGAGGATTTTGATCCCTATAACTTCAAATGTTCCTTTTACATTGGGCCAATCATAAAAAAGATGAGATGAAGGTGTTAAACATAAGAATTGATTCACTCTACACAACTACTTCAATTCCCTACAATTTAGATAATTAAGAAACCACATACACTAATATTTTCTTAATTATCAAAAAATTTCATCTTAGAATCCAAATTATAGCATTAGATAAGCTTGTTGAGAGAAAATGAAACTAAAACCTTGTAATTATTTTATAATTATGTGCTTTGGTGACTACACATTTGACCTCTACACCTAATTACTAAAGGAAAATACAAATAATTTGAGTGAATACAATTCTAAATCATATGATATCTTCCATATAAATCCACTATCTCATTAATGTCTCAAAAAAATATACATAGCTACTCTCGCATAACTTTATTATAATGTCTTTGAATTTATTATTTCTAATATTAACTCTAACACCTATAACAAAGTTGAAAATGGACACCTACAGACTAGATTACCAAAAGGGGTTATAGATATAACCAATAATGGAAAGCTAAAATATGATTTGAATAATCACATACTTCATCAATTTAGGCCACAATAGAACATTCTATACTTAGAAATGGGGGGAACTGCAGAATGTGGACAACCAATCAGAGAAGAGGAATAAGCATGCACAAATCAATCTAGTGGCTACATCATGGATCAAATGACAATTGGAACCAATTATAATATTACAAAATATTTAGGTGCCCCAATTATATTTATTGAGAATCACGCAATCATCTGAAAAGTAAAAATAGAGGCCTCACATGTGATAGAGCAAGAAAACTAGAGAAATCAACTCACAGATGGCGGAAAAGGATGGGAAATTCTATTATAAGTTTTATTAGAAAGTATACTACAAATATCTCATCAATTTTCCCAAAAAAATGACCAGAAACATATGATTTTTATATAATCTTTCCAATGACGTCATTTTGTATGATTTGAATTTCCCAGTAAAATGTTCTAAGAAAAAAATTAAGCCTTCGGTTTCTTGAATAGAGCCTCCTAATTTGACGTCCCCAGTCCACATTTTGCACCTAATGAGCCCATAAAATTTAACCAAGTGTCATGTATATTATAACATGTCACCATATTCTACCTTGTGTCTACCTCGCATCAGTTATGGCCTTTTGGGTTCACTGGTTCACAAGGTCTCCTTTACCACTAATATTTATGCCATCATAAGGGTTGGAGCGACTCATGATTGGTTCACATAAACCAATCATTGGTTCTCGGGTATTCTTAGAGTCACTCAGGTCTTCAAACTTTCTCGTGACTCCTAGTGACTTGTGATTACTCCACATCCTTTTTATGTTCCTTTAGGAGTCTCAATTTGTCATATGGTTCCTGAGATCTCAAGATCCCAAGACTCCATGCCTTACTCAATTATTTCTTTCAATATATGATATTAAGAAGCTTTGTCATTAGTCCACGTGGACCAATCATTGAATTATGTGATCTTGGGCCTCCATTATCCTCTTGGTCTTAACTCAGATCATGACTACTCAAGCTTGGAATCCCAAATTAGCAACCCTGGATTGCCCCAACTTGTCCACTTTTAATTTCCCCTTCCATTCCTTAGCCATTTTTTATCTCAAGTAAAATGTTTAAGCCACATATTCGTCACTCCACTTAACCAAAGCAACCATTCTTCTTATAATCCCAATAATCTCCTTCACCTTGAAATTATGGGATTAATCCCTTAATAAAAACCAAATACGGCCACCATTTGAGCCTTAAACCCAATATGATTGGATTTTATGGATTTTTTATTGAAGGAAATGAAGGAAAAGAATGTCAATTACTCATGTGGAGTCTGAAAACACTTCAAAACTTGCCAAATATTTTGGACCAACCTTTACACATGCAAAGCAAGGAAGGGAGACAATTTTTGGTAAGTTATAAACATAAGGATGCCTAAAATGACATTTTTCTCATTTTTTAAGTTCAAAATTTAAATTCGAAGGACCTAAAATGTAGTGAACAATTTTGGGTGCCAAGACCTCTTTTGAAGACAAGGAAGCTAAGATGTGAAATTGGAGATCATTTGTAACATCCAACGAAATTATTCCTTTAGATTCATCTTACTTGTACACATATTATTACTTGTCTTTTTCACTAGTGAATACAAGTATGGTTTCTTACAAGATGCGCTAGAGACTCTGATATTTGAGAAATTACTCTATTTTTTAGTTTCCAAGCTTGATAGTTTTTCAAATTTAGAGGTTTGAATAAATGGATATCTATTAAGTTTTTAGGAATAGATGAGGAGGCCACACTTCTAAAAATATTGATTAAGAAAAAATTACAATCCCCTCAAAGAATAACAATGGTATATTTTTACATTTTGGGAAAAAAATAACTTGTTAAATAAACACCTTATGTCTGAAAAAAAATTCCTACCAAAAAAAACTTCAAAAAATATACCTCAAAAAAATTATTTATCTTAATAAGCTAGAAAATACTTCAGTGGATGAACTTAGTGAGATCATCGACAATATGAGTGAGTAGGTGAGTTAGGAAGGAGATCTCTACGAGCCCTATGTTGATTGGGTTCAAAAGGAACTTCCTAATATTTGAACTTGATACCTCTCATACCTAGAACTCAAGGGCTAACCAACTGACCACAAACCACTTTAAGACTATAGAGGAAGGAATTGCCTTATATTTTTTATTAATTAATGGAGATAAAAAAAGAATTTGATTAAGGTTTACACCCTAATATCTTGCATATAAATGGTCCTCCTCACACATGTATCCACTTCCATGAAAAACAAATATTTTTCTATCATAGCTTCTGTGTGTTTACATAACATATCCATTCATCAAGCCCTTATGTCACTAGTTGATTTGGTAAAGGGAAAAAAATCCCACCTTCACACCTAACAAGAGAGGATTATCCTCTCAAGTCAAATACCATTGTATCTCACATTGAAATTTTCTTGGAGAGTGGGAAGGAAGTATATTAGTCAATACCGAGTAGGTAAAATACCTACATCAAAGCTAGAGAAATGCTAGGGTCTTAACCCTAAATTTTAATTCACTGACCAAAAGCTTATACTTTCACCTTTATACCAAATCTTCAAGTTATGACATATATGTGAGGTTAAGCCTCATTGCTAATGAATCAAATGGAAGTGAAAGAATGAAGATGCCTCTGAAAAATAAAAAAATAGGTAGAGAAAGGTGAGGAGAATCTCAAGCTAATCTAATAGTACCATGTGAAACAAAATAAAATATCAATTTTGTTAGGGGAAATGGCTGAGCCAAAAAATTGTGTCAATGAATTTTACCATACACCAAAAAAGATGAGATAATAAAATAATATATCAGGTAATATTGAGCTTAAAGAACCTATACGTGCCTAAACTACAATATAAAATTTATAAAATAAGATCTTCTAGATTTTAATAAAATTCTCCAATCATTAAATTCTAAGTAGAGTGTTGGTCCCACTTTTTTTGTAACTTGAAATTTGCACCAAAAACCAATAGGAAGGTGAACACAAGAGAGATTCAGTTTCTTTAATACCATACAGGAGTAACCTATAGGATTGTGTAGAGAACATGACAAATTATTTGCACATAATGAACCCATAAATTGATGAAAAGAATAATAATTATAAAAACCCAAAACACACCAATATTATTCAGTAAAACTCCCATGTTCCCACATCTATGAAGAAGTGAATAAAGAGGCTTCAAATAATATTATCGTCATCTTAGAAATAGGTGAGATAAATTATGTTGGAATATAATGATATCTCCATAAATCAAGGAGAAGACACGTCCTTGAAAACTCCTTTACTATGTACGTGAGTAAAAAAAACTCACTTAAAAATATATTAAATAACAAATAATATAAAAAATCCTTAATGAAGCTTATTAGTTGTGAAAGAAAAAGAGAACTAGCTAGGAAATGTCATAAACTAGTTATGGTGTATTCACACTTACAAAAACACAAAATCATAGAGATACTTAGTGTAAACCCTTGGATACTAAAGGAAGTGTGCACATACATGGTGTTATATTGTATGGTGACCTTATTACATGATGGTGTCATACTTTACTCATAAGGTGATATGACTAAACACCCCAAGAAACCACCATGTTTTATTAATACAGATATAACTAAGAAAAAATGAGTATGAAGTATGGGATGATTCCCACACATGTTCAACCATTTCACACTACACAACCAATATAGCCAGTAGGAGGACAACAACCTATAATATTCTTGCATGCAATAGTTGAGACACGACCTATAACACAAATAAAATAAAAACAAGAAAAAATCAAATGCAAAAAAAATCCAAACAAAAGACAACTACACAACGTGAACAAGCTAAAGAACAAGTGCATAAATATCTTATATTGTCTAGTTGGTTCATGAAATTGGAATTTGAAAAACTAGAGTTCAGCAAAGAAAAAGTACACAATATTATGCTAGAGGAAATTGGTAGAAAGATGTATTTTCCAAAACAGTGGGAGTGTTATACCTAGAAATCCACCAAGAGAGCAAAGGCATTAACTCACAAGATCAAGGATGAAGACATGATTAAATAATTCCTTGAAGAAAAATTAAAAAATATAGGTTGGGGAGTCAATACAAGAACAAGGGAATCATTGATTTGAAAATAAATAGCTCAATAAATAGAAGCAAAACAAGTAAAAAATAAAGTTACACAAGAAAGAGAAGTTCATGCATAGAAGAGGGAAAAAATTAGGACTCCCAACATAGTCAAAATAATAGTTCCTAAAAATACAGTACAATAAACAAAAACCATTCCTTCTCCTCCTCAATTGAAATCTAGTCCTCTAAAAGATACTATAATTGAAGAAACAATTGTGTATCTACAACAAATAGAAACAAAGGCCACAATAACTAGTTCACAAACACCTCTAGTATAATTACCACAAAGTTATGTAATCCAAAAAATCAGATGAGCAACAGAAGTAAAAAGAAGAAGATCATAAGAATAAAGAGGAAGAAGTTAAAAATGATGAAGTGTAGAAATATCAGTAAGATAAATACCAAAAGGAGGAATCTTTCATGGAATATCTCAAGAAGGAAATAGAAGATGAGTGCATTTTGAAGGATAAGGAAGCTAAACAATAGTGAAATGCATAATAGACAAAACTTGAAAATAAAGTTGAGGTGGAAATAAAATAAAAAGAAGAGGAGGAAAAAAAATTAAAGAAGAAGAGGTAAAATAACAATAGAAAATAAGTGTGCAAGCTAAAGTAAAAAGACTACTTGAATAAAATCACTGCAAAGAGAAAAAAATAAGGAAGAAGAGAAGAGAAGAGAAATAAAGAGGAATAAAAAGATAAGAAGGATAAACAAGAAAGAGAGGAGCATAATAAGAAATTTGAAGACATAAAATACATTATTGAAGTTATTATGCAAGTAGAAGAAAGTTCTCAAATTACGAAAGAGTAAGAAATCACATAAGAAAATACTGAGATATAACATAAGAATATGAAATTGAAATTTTATCAAGAAAAATATATAACACAATCTATAGTCACCCCTCAGGAGCAACTGGCCATTATGAAGAGTGATAAAAAGATAAAATATGCCACTATAAATATTAAAACATCCAATGCAAATTTTCCCACCAGAGAAAAATCTAAAAAAGGAGATACATAAATATCATGGTGGGAAACACAATCAACGACACAAATAAGAAAGTGTAAGCTCATTATTACCTCCTCTCATGTGCACACAGTAGATCCATATATTACTTGAATGAGTGCACAAATGAAAACATCATAATCTATGGTTGGAATAGTGGAGGTATATCTTGAGAACCTATCATTGCAAACATATATTGAGGTAGTTCACTCACTTCAATAAAATATTGGTGTATTTGCAATCTAATTGGACAAATAAACAAATTGGATAAAACGTTACGTAGCTTGAAATAAAAAATTGAATATAATTTTCCTTGACTTTTCATGGAAGTTATAGGTGACAATTTATGAGTGAACAAAGGTAATTGACCAATTTGATTGGTAAAATCATGGACAATTAGCAGGAGCAAGAAAATGCGACCACGGTGATAGTGAAATTCACTCAATCTAAATAGGAAGTAAAAGATGATTTTTTAATTTTTTTTTTGAGTAAAAAAATACTCTAACAAGCTTAAGAACATGCCGAAAATATCACATTTGATATTCTATATTGGAGCACACAACTATAGATTATAATGAGTGAGAATAAGTTTGACATAGACATTCAAAAAATGCAAGCACAAATGATAGTAGAGATAGATGACCATGAGGTGTATAAGGAACTACAAGAATTTTTACATGCTTGAGATAATATCAATGACAGACTTACAGAATGGGATCACAATATGCTATGTAATGTTTTTTTCATGTTGCAAGCACAGTGTGTGAGGGATCATTTATAGGGGTTGATTCAGGATATAGAGAATGATATAAATTTTCATGATCCAATTGTAGAAAATTTAAAATCATATGATTTATATGAATTCATGCAAGCATTTTCATAATTTCAAATATACTTTGGTAGATTAAATGAATCTCTCAAAGGTTAGAATGTAAATAAAGAAAAATTTAAAAAAATCATACCAATAGTGAAAAATATGAAGAATTCCATAAATTAAGGCATCCCTCATATTATGCTCTTAAAGATCAAGGCAGAGCAAGAATTTCCACCTTCATCCATCACTCCAATCATGTAGCTTCAACCAACATCAATAACATTTAAAGTAGCATAAATAGTCTTTAATGTAATAAAATTTTGTAGAAGGTAATTTTTTTGAAGTAATAAGTTTATAGAAATATTGATTAGATATATGTAAGTATGTCCACATGGATTAAAAACTAGTGTGGATGATCTATAATGGAGTTTCCAAAAATTAAAAATATGAAAGGATGGTTTTTTGGAAATATTTCTTAATTGAAAATATGTGAGGGTCATTAAGTAGTACGCAAAGGATGAAAAATGATCAATGACAACCTTTGTGATGACTGTGAGTAGACTATCTCATTATGCAATGTAATCAACATCAAGAAAATTCTAGATCAAAATATGATAGCACCTCCCATATCATTGAAAGCATATTTTTTATCTAAACAATAAAATTATTTAAGTTGTGGAAAGTGTTGGGAGTGTACAGGGGTTAAAATTTTTACTTGATTATATTTTGGATACTGTTGTATATTACACAGCTCCTAATGTATGTGGCTGGTATAGAAAAGACAAAGTATTGAATATGTAATGATTTCTAAGAAGAAGTAGATAATTTAAAGAGCCTATTTTTCAATGAATGTAAGAAGAAGGGATTGGTAACCAAAATTGTCCTCAAGTTATATAAAATCATGTGAACAAATAGTGTAAAAGGTTGATATTTGATCTTGATTTGGATTTCCATTTGCATTCATATTTATGTTCTCAATCCACAATATAATTCCAATCTATTATTGTATCTTCATGTCTCTTGTTTATATCTTTCATTTGGTTGTTTATACCATGTAGCCATTGTGATTATATATGTTATGATTTGTTTCATTGATTCCACATTGGTTTATGTTTAATAAATGAAAGATTTTGAATTTCTCCTCGACTACAAATTGTGGTGTGTCCTGATGAATGATTCCATGGAACTCTACTAAAATTTTCCCAAGTGATGAAATAAAGTGGATTTACAATGGATGGTATCATTATAATACTCAATACAACTCATGACATATGGAGGACATGGTGTCAAGTTCTAAATTTTGGTTATGAGCTAGATGGTCTCTTCACACATTAAAAGTGATGTATTGCAATATAATTTATTGTGTGGTAATTTAAATTGAGAACCCTCCCAAGTAGTTATAATTTCATTGGATTTTACACCCTTTTCAACCTTATTATATTAAATGTTATGGACATATCCAACATTAAAAGGAATGTAAGGTTTGGAAATTAGGAACTATTTTTATTCATTAACTTCCAAAATTAATCGTACAATATCAAATTAACATATTGGTTATTTAAATTAATTATTAGAAAATCCTAAAAACTTAAAAACACAAGGAATATGTACTTAGATATACATGATGGTGTAAAAGAAGTATGGATACACAAACTGGAGGATCTGGGAGTGTAGAGGCTAAAGATGTTTCATTATTAATACTTTATCTTGAAATATCTCTTGTGCAAGACCGTATAACTTTCTTGGGATGTAGAATTTGGTCATTCCCTTATGGTAAATATTGGATCCTCTTATAATGAGAATTTATAATGTTTTTGGTTCCTTTTATGCTCTATAAATGTGTTTTCCTATCAAATCATAATTGTCACACAATATTGAAACCATATGTAATTAGTTGAATCATGTTAGAACCCTAACCATGGGTGAAATACCCTACAAGAATTTTAGTGTTTGGGTTGAAGTGTAAATTTTGCACTTCCTACATTAACACTACTCTAAAGAGGCCTCAAACCACATATATTTCTCCACATAGCATGTAACATCTATATGAATGCAACTAGTTGGCAACCTATACCACTTTGAACATGTCTTATAGGATTATGTTATTTCTAATACTTTGAAGTAGTGAACTATTGACATATGATTTTTCATGTATGCAAAATATGACAACACTATAAGTGGGTAGAGTCCCTCCTCAATTATGGGTGAGGATTCCCTTATTGAAAACCAAAACTTTATATACAATTGTACATTCAAAATTGTATTTTGTGGTTTTGAATTTTTGGGAAGAAATAAAATAGATAGAAAAGGAGGGAAGGAGAAGTGAGAGAAATTGGATGAAGAAGTAAGAAAGGGGTGCATGTAAGTTTAGGAAAATGTGAATCATAATTGAATGCAATTTAGAAACTAACATAATAATTGATAATTGAATCAAAAATGTTAAATCAATAGAGAGGAAGAGTCTTCACATTTATTAAATATAAAAGTAATAAATGTTAAAGAAAGAAAATAACATGAGATACAAATTTCTCCATAAATTATTTGTTATTTCTCTTCACACAAGGACAAAGTTTTTCATTACCTCTCTACAATATTATTTTCTCCTTTCTCTGAAATTCCTTTACAAAATATCTCTAACTTCCTTTTATAACCCGAAAGTTGGTTAGAAAAGTAGCTAGGATTTTTATGACATCATATTAGGACATAATTAAGTAACTTTAATTAATTAACTCTATTTTAATAAATTAAAGTCACTTTATGAAAATAAATTTATAACCCGAGTGACTTAGTAAAAATATTACAAATATTTCAAATAATCGGGTACATGTGGACCCCCACTAGAAAGTGACTTTGGCATACACATAGACTATAATATTGACACATAGATTCTGAAAAAACATACCTAATATTGGTGTCCTTATCCAATTGGAGCCAAGAGTCCTCTTATCTTGATCATATAAGAAATGGACCTCATTAATCACCAAGGACAATCTCATCACATCATTAAAACATTATTTTGAAAATATTGTGTCCAAACATCTCGCCATTTTAAATTTCTTGAATTTCTATAGTAATTCCATCATTTTCTACTCATCAGCAAAGTAGTGAGGTGAAAGGAAATTCTCACAAATGACTTGCATTTTCTAAAACCCTATTACAAGGTAACCATATGAAACTCCACTATTTTCTCTTCCATGTTGGTTAATAGACTTAGATGTTTGATAATTTTTTCAAGAGAATCGGTATTGAAATTTTTCAATTAAGAATATTGATTACTTGACTAGATTAGTTAATTACTCGTTTAGAGAAGTTGTGTAGAGCCCCTTTGATTGTGCTTGTCGATGAAATTGTAAGGAATATTCCTTAAATTGAGTTCCTATCGATTCCACACATGATTTATTTGGATTTTTTATTTTACATAATCAAATTTGTACTTTGACATCATCGAGCACCATCTTCCTAAACTCATGGAAAAATTCAACCATTCAATGTGAATCCCACGGTGTTTGAAATCATAGGATTCCTTCAGGTTACAAGAGATGAGAAGTCCTTTTATGACAATTTCTTAGTTGTCAGAATAAATATTTTCAATAGTTATAATCATGATCCCAAGAGATTATTTGAAATGCGTAATTGAATCTAGATAATTATGAACTTTATTGTAGATTATTATAGCTTCATCAATGACCCACAAACTTTGTATTAGAACATTCTCGATCCATGACTTGGTTACATGAACCATATTATTTATTTATTTACAAAACAAGAGAGGTATCTCTGATCTAGTACCACTACTGTATTACGAACTTTAACAGTAGAAAAATAAATTACATTGATGAGATGTTATACATATGCTATCGACTATGCCAGATTTTATTCTTTGAGTTGGATTGTCTTAGGATTGTATACTTTTCCATCTATCATAAAACTATAGTCAATGGATTATCAAGAATGATCAACATAAATTTCCATATTTTAATTGTGATGGATTACTTTGAATACTTTGTAATAAGCAATAGTCATTTCCCTTTTGTCATTATCAACAAATGGTGTTGTTATGTCAGCATATTGAAGTTACATACTCATTGACTGACAAATTTAGAGGTGGCCTTAGGACTTACTAGGAGTGAATGAATATGACATCAATGAAATATATCCAATGTTAATTTTGATGGGTTTTATTATTCTTTTCCTTTTCTTGATTTCTCTGTATATCTAAGAGGGTACTTCTTCAGTTAGCTTACCACGTAGAATTATTGCATTGGGTGGGAGTTGTTGCTATATTAGTGGAGGATACTCAAATTCAAGTGGGGCATAAATGGATTCTTCATGTTGAGGATGATGATTTGAAAAAATATCTTCATGATGTATGGGAGGATGTTGTGAGATATCTTTAGGATGTGAAGGCTTGGGTGAGTTAGAGATTTAAATCACTAGAACTTGCACCTGATCTGATACCACAAACTGTGGTGTTCTCGATCAGCCCTTAAGAACCTAAATTGGTGTGATTTGATGAATTTTGACTTGATTGTGATATCCTATAAAAATTTTCCTTCCCTTCATTGGATTCTTTCCTCTATTCAGGTTCACTAGTCACCGAAGGTAGATCATGAGTTGACTTTGGTTTTCATTTCCTTTACTTGGTTAAGTATGGGATGAAGCTTATGTGGAGGGGTAAGAGAATGATTGAGTCAATTTTTAAATTTTTTTAAATTTTTTTTTACCTATCCTATGATATTCATGTGTTTTTTATTTCATTTGCAGCACACTTGGCAAATTCTCTCTCATACTAAGCAAGAGTTTTCTTGGTCACTTATTAAATTTTATCTTCATTGATGTATCATCTCTTTTAGACCAATTGATTTTAGGGAGAGGTGATGAAGTAATCAAATAATATATAGGGTTAACTATGTCCAAGACACTACCATTAACTCCTCATGAGTCATATTTTAGTCTAAATCTCATTATTTGACTCAGTTGCATTCAGGATTAATAATGACACTAGACCTCAAATTCATCTGCACAACTAGCCAAATAGTCTTAAAATTCTAGATGATATTTGTATTTTGGGCCAATAACTCTCTCCATAAATTCACAAATGTCAAATTCCCATATTCTTATGAATTTTTGTTGTGTTACAATGGTCATCTCCTTATCCATCATCTCTACATTTTGAAATGACAAACATTTTTACACACCAATGGAGATAGGAAAACATACACCAAATTAATGTTTTTCACCCAAGAAATAATTTATTGATGCATAATATTGGGGAAGTTCCATAAGGGACCACATATCACTTACATATTTTGTAAAATTATATGTCACTCCATTATATCTACAAATACAGATGCATTAAAATGTGGGAAATTTAATGATCCATGTGCTCCATCTAGAAATCACCTCTTTGTCCTAATGTAAAAAGCTTTCATGTGGCTTATTCTCAAGCATCCAGATGATATAGGAAAAATATCATCATTGACACATCAGAAGTGAGGCCTTGCTTTGAATTTTGGTTATGGGTAGTAGTGAAAATTATTGTTTTGATCTAGTGTTACTATGCCTCTAGTTTTCAGACCAGTAAAGATTTTTCTTTGTACCACACCATAGACAAGGTAAGAAGTCATGTAGAAATGGTCCATCATATTCACTCCAATTAGTTTCTTATGTAATTTTTCACTTATGATCGTGGCCCAATAAAAGTAAATTTTTTATATATGATGACACAAATGAACTTGTACATCCATGACAAGAAATATTGTGCAGTAGGAATGGTGAACACGCTCCTCAGTAAGGTGATCATGTCTCTAGTTTCAACTTGAAACTCAATATGGTGTAGTTCTTTGGGAATCCAATTAGAATGAATTCTCTTAGTGTACACTATGGAATATCACAAACAATATGGAAAATAAATACAATATAGAGTGCAAACCTTACATTGTGATAATCCTAAGCCACCTCGGATTAGATCTACCAAAAGGATGGGGTTTTGTAATACAATTTATTGGATTTGTAATATTTTTTGGATTATGGATGCTCCAAGTATCCTGAATGAAATGATCTAAGACATGATCATGTTTGATTGATGTATTTAGTGTGATTTGAACAACATAACGATATGAGGAATTATTCAATTCACAAAAAATGAATATTAAAAATAGCATCATGAATTCTCTTAATCTTTGGTGGATGATTCTTAGAGGGAGGCTTATTGATTTATAGATGAATAAAGTGAATCTTCAAGTTAAGTTCTGGCTGAGTTTCATTAGAGATAACAAAACATGACTTGTCTTGTTTAGTTGAGTTTCTAGATTCGATTGGAGAGTTTTACTGTTGTTCTAATACTGCATGGATGATTCAAGGCTGAGTTAGTAATGAGTTGCACATGATTTTGATTTATAATTCCATTATTGTTATTTATTCACCCAAAATGTTGTGAATAGTTTAAAGGTGGAATAATATGGATTGAATTTGAATTGTCATGACTTGGAAGGTATCTCTAGTTAACTCAAATGCTCATTTGAGTCAATTTAGACACATTTATTTGATTAAAATAATGACATTTCGTTTTATTAAAGACTTGAGTTAACTTGGATTTGAGAGGTGGATAGGATTTGATAATCATTTAATTTATTTAAATGTGGAAATGGACATGTGGATTTAATCATTTATTTCAATATTAAATTAGATAATAATTTTAGGTAAGTGGGTGATAAGGGTGTAAATAGAATTAATTAAATTAATTCTATATAGGGACAAAAATTTAATATTATTTATAACATTTATAATGTGATATAGATATTTTGGGGTGTCTATAGTTTCCTCTCTTTAAAGTGTTATTATGAAGTAATAATGTTTTAAATATAGTAGACACGTGTAAAAAGGTGGAAAGATGATAAAGAAGTGGTAAGGACTACTTGATTTTCCTCAGTGAAGCATTTAGATGCCCTGGCGAGTCGAGTTTAGTTGATTAGATACTTTATTTTCCTTGGTGAAGCTTTGAATGCCCCAAAAATTATGTATTATGTTAATGAATTCCCCCCTCAAGTGGATGGGTGATGCAAGAAAGCAGTGGATAGCTTCTTGATAGGAAGAATAAGAATACTTATTTTTCAAGATGGATTAGAAATAATATGTTATCGAGTAAACAATAATGTTGGGAAACTTATGAGAATTATGATATGATATTTTTTGTGTTTTGAATGAGATGCACAAATGAATGTAATGGTGAGATTATCAATCATTTCTTGTAGCTTAGATTCCATTCAGATTTAATATTTTGAGAGTAACATATTTTGTTTTTGCACATGTAGAGTTAGCACCATGATTATTAAAAACCCATGATGAGCAACCCATATGTGCGTAGAAAACATGCACAGTGAGAGAAAAAGATAAAATGATCCCAATATACATAGTAATTGATAACTCTAAATCTATATATGAAATAAGATGTTAACCATATACCTGTAATTGGTCCAAATTGAAGAAAAAATTAAAAAACAAGTCCAATGTACAAATAAAAATGATTATACAAATACTAACAATAAACCAAGATGGTAGATAAATATAAGCAATTGGTTGAAAAAAAACAAAACTAGAAAACAAGCCCACTATACAAAGAAACACGAATACACCAAAGCTAACAATGAGCCAAGATGGTAGAAAGATACTAGAAATTAGTCAGAAACAAAGACAAGAATGCAAAATAAACCCTATGAATACAATAATATAGACACACCAAGGTTATTTACGAACCAAAAATCATAACAAAATTATTTACAATAGGCCAAAAAATAGCAAAAAATGCAACACAACTTGAAATAACGACATCTAACTATGCTCCTAATGTGTTCCGTAGTGAAGAATAAGTAGATGTCAATTCCCCCAAGTAAGGATATATGCAACGGGATTGGACTGGACCAAAGATCATATTTAAGTAACTCCTCATGACACTCTTATTAGATCCTGTAAATTTTTAATTAGAGATTGATTGGGTTATTTTTCAAAGCAAGGATATATGCGAGGAAAAACATAAGAGCCAAAATTCCCCAAAGCAAAGATACAAGCAAGTGTTTGATTGATTTTCTTTCCCCTATGCAAGGATACATGCAGAGGGTAAGAAATGTGATCATTATGGGATAGTCTAGAACAATCACTTAGGATTATAGTCAAGAGTGTGATATTGTGTAACTTTGTTGAGAGTTGCTGAGAGTTATTTGAAAAAATGAAATGAATGTTTTTTGTTTTTTTGATAGCTTTGATTTTTAATTTTTTGTTTTATTTTTTAGATTTTGAATATTTTGGTTTGTAAGGATTTTAGAATATATGATTTTTTGATTTTGAATGTTTTGATTTTTTTAAATTTTGAATGTTTTGATTTTTAAGGAGTTTTAACTCAGTAAAGGGTGAACTATTTAAATCCATGTTCAAACAATTGTAAACATTCAATTCAATTAGCAGAATGTTGATATAGTGATTAGGATGTTTTACTCTTCACTTGAATCCACACAACTAGTAAGTTATGAGGTCTCACCACTAAAATCCAAGAAGGACATAAGAAAAATTAGATAATTATGTGCAAATGAAGATAATGGATACAAAGACATGAGGTTAACAATGGTACATTTGGGAAAATGTGACTCATCTCCAGTCAAGATTATTTGACCAATTCCAAGATTATTTTACTTGATAATTCATGACTAGACTTAAACCCACAGATGTCCTACTAATTAACAAGATCAGTTGTAAGGAATGATTTTATCTTATCATGAGCAACTAAATTAATTCTTTGGGATTTTTTATGATTAAGAAATTTTGATTCATTTCTTGAAAGGCTTTTTGTTGCTTGGTTTTTTTATGAAGTGGCCCTCTGCATTCTTCCCCATACCACCAGTAAGAGGTAAGGGTACAACATGGAAGATAATATGTAGGAAAGTAAGGGTACCTTTCTCCATTCCCAGTCTCATACTACCAGTGAGAATCATGGGCTCAACACCAAATAATGTGACGGATGAAATGTGTAGTGATTATGAATCTTTTTTTATATTTTTTGATTGATTTTTTCCTTGTTTGTGTATTGTGTTTACTTTAGGAAATATAATTTCCCCCCAAAATCTAAGCCCCATGTGACTATTAGGATGTAATATATCATCACCTTATACTGATATGGGTGGGTAAAAGATCTGGGTAAATAAGTTTAGTACTTTATGCTAAGGATATAAATTCTTCAAAAGGAGGATTTTCAATCAGTAAGCTTATATACAATACCATAGATAAAAATGTCCAAAATGGTAGAAACTAGAATAGTAATGAGATACACAACAAGATGTAGAGAACATGTAATAACTCAATCAAAACAAGAATTTAGATCAATACTTGTAACCATCACTCAAAATCATGTAATTTTTCACAAAACTTGTATTTCAACAAAACAATACTATAAAAAACTGATTCAAATCTCAATAATGCCTTATAAATGTTTGATTTCACCATTCACAAAATTGCACATGCTTGAATAAGTTTCATTTTCACCCAATCTTTCTCTAGACCTCAAATTTGTAACTCACCCTCCAAAAAGACATATTTTGATGTAAAATACAATTTTCAGGGAATTAGGATTCACTAGTAAGTTTTCCAATGACCCATTTAGCCCATTAAATAGGCTAAAAAGTTTATCCACTCAATAATCAATCAATTTTTATTTTATTGTCTCATTACCATTTTTTCGTAGGTAATCCTTTTAGACATATTTCCATGCAAGTCTCTGTGTCTTGAAAAATCCACTAAAGTTAAGAAAATGTGAAATAATTTCCCAATACCCTTTATCCTTCTTGTGCTTTGTGCTCAATTTTAAGAACTAACTCTCTTCCTATAACTCCCAACTCAACTTTCCTTCTTTTTATAGGTCTCCTTTAGGTCTACACCTAGGGTTTCAAGCCATTTCTTATGGTTTTGACTTTTTGGATAAATTTCAATCACTTAAACATCTTCAATCACCTTAGACTAACTTGTTCAAGGTCTTCTCACATCTCATTTACCCTTGTGCATTTCCACTTTTGACATTCTCAAGGATTCTCAGTCTTAACCATTCTTGGTCTTATATACTTTTTTTCTCCCTCCACCTTAACATTTTCTATGATCCTCTCACTCCACTTACTATTATCGACATCCATTTTTCAACTTATTCAAAACTTTCAATTGTTCACACTGATGGTATACTCCTTAAAGACTACTTTGTCCTTACCAAACCCCTTAATAAGACTGTACAAGACAGTCTGAGTTACATCATATTTGATGACTTTAAATCACTCTCAAAAGTTTAAAGAACTCTTTCATACCTCATTCAACATATTATACCACTTTCCTCTTATATATTTGTGCTAGAACAATTGTTTTCTCAATCTTGGATATGACTACCACAAGAGAACTGTAAATGCTTATTCTTCTCCAACCACTCATTTTCTGAGATTTATCAAGGCCATTAGGTTTTATTTCCTCATGTATATGGTTCCTATACTTATCATTACTTCACATACCTTCAAAATGTGGAATGGATTACCCCTCAAAGTATTTTCTTCCTCCCTAAAATTTGGGTACACAAAGTTAGGATAGAAAATGCAAATTTTATTTGACTTTATCACCTTCTTAATCCTTTAAACCTCCTATAAGTATTATCATACTTCTAATACTTCACTACCACCATCAAGATCCCTCAGGGTTGTCAAGGCATGGATTAAGTCCTTCATCTTAACTAATTTTACCCAAACTCTTTAAAATTGTATGTCCATAGTCAAGACTATATTTATCAATACTTAGACTATCTAATTACCTTTTAAATTCTCTCTTCAAACATATCCTCAGATAATAACACCATTATTAGGACTTCCATCAATGTTTCATTCAATATTTATACTGATTTTATTGTTTTCCAAGCCTATAGAACATGGTATACCATACTGTGAAGAAAATTTCAATATTTTCACCCTTGTATTAGAGTTGTGAACTCATTTAATTATTCAATATGTTCCCTCAATTTAGGTTAATGTTATACAACCCTTTCAAACTCCTAGGTACAAGTTAATGTTTACAAACAACCAATCAAGACACTAGTTATAGTGTACACACAATTTGTTGCTTTAACCTTCCATACGAAGAATATTATTCATAATTATAACCTTTATTACTTCATGGATTAATTTACAAAAATTGAATTACTCATACAAGTTTGCATTCATTTACTCCAATTTTTTATCAGACAATCTTACATTTAGTTTACAATGTCATAAACCTTACATAAGATTATTTCCTTGTCAACATCATCTCCTAAGGCTCCTTCATTACCATTATTTGAATCCACCATTCTCCATCACCCATAGAAACATACATTTTATCCTTTTAATGAGTGTTAATCCCAAATTTAAGAACATTCATTGCATAATGTCACAAAAAAACCATTATACATAGTTTGGTCTTATTTAAAGAAGTGTTTATCAGATCACCCATGAAAATATTATTGGGGTTAGCACAAGGTTGTACAGATAATATATCAGATATAAACATACATGTAATGAAATTTTATATTCTACCAGAAGAATTATACAAAATAAAAGATATAAATCAACACCATATTTAACATGGTTCACCTAGTATGGGATACGTCCACCAAGAAACAAGTCAATCTATTATCCAAAGCTTTGACAAGATATACAATTTAATATTTACAATATTCCACACCTCTCAGATGTACAGTATTTTCTTTCACCTGTTTCACCATTTTCTTTAAGTTTTTGATGAAACAGATAAGGGTGTTGGCCAAGGAGGAATACTTGTAGTAATGGTCAATTAGAGGTTGTTGTGTGTGTTCTGAATTCTTGATCTAATGTTGAATCTGAGAAATTCCTTTTGGCTATGATGAAATACCTAAAATACACAACAAGACCATAAAAAGAGGATTAAATAATATATGTCAATGGGTTGCCTAGCATGTGCTAGATCCAGGAAGTGTGATACTTCCTCAGTGGTAGTCAACCCACTATTTTAATACAATTTAATGAAAGAAAAAATGCAAGTAAATATAATCCTATTGTAGTTGATATGATTTAGGTATCTCATCTAAATACAATAAGAAAATCTAACATAACAGGCTAGGCTATGATCAGATCTATAAATAAGGTAAACAACTAAGTTACTAGAACAGGTCAGGGTCAGATTCAGGGTCACTTGAATCACTTAAAAAGGGCTAAAAGGATCTGGTATTAGTAGGAATACTAAATATAGAGACTTAAATTGATCTAGTATGACCAACGATGGTTTAGTAAGGACCGACGACAGTTACTGTGGGCTGGTAATAACTCAATAGTTCATGTTTCTGGGGATTTGTTCTAAGACTGGATCAACAATGATGAAGAGTTGTCTTAGGTCTGGGGGATGTTGGGAATATTCAGTGGTGATCAGTGGTATACAAAGGTGATTAAAAGGGGTGGGAGTGATGGGAATGGTTGGCTTCACAAGAAGTCAATAGTGGTAGGGTGAAAATATAGATGATTGATAAACAAAAGTGAATAAATTTATAAACTGAATGGAAATTAAGTGGTGTAAGATAGAGAAACACGTAATGTTGTGTAGGTTCAATGGATGGGTGGTGGTGATGGTTGATCAGTAAAATGGAAACCAGTGTCCTAGAAGTGCTTCTAGGAATTCTCCTATGAATGTAAAAACCTCTTAATCAATGGTTGTGCTAGTTATGGCTGTCTGGATGTGTGAAAGAGATCTGGTTCTTTCTTGCATGCAAATATCCTTTGATCCAAAACTTTATAATGTGTCTAACCTCTTAAAAAGGTTACCAAAATGGTTATATGGTAACTGACGATGGTTTAGGGTGACTGGCACCAGTTTAGGGTTGATCAACATCGGTTAAAGCGGAAAATCCTAGGTTTACTAAAAATGAAAGATCTTGGCTAGGTCTGTCTATTCTCATGGATCAAAATGGGATTTTTCACTTAGATAACTGGGAATGTGGTTAGAAGAAGAATAGGCGTGTGATTTTAGGGTTGAACTAAGTCTTAGTTAATTAAGGTAGGTAGGAATAAGTCTTAGTTAGTTATGGTGAGTGGATATTGAGTCCTAATAAAAGGGAAATATGCTAAGAATAGGTTTATGATGAGGTGTATAGGTGAGGTTGTGGGGTGATGTGTCTAGGTGAGGTGGAAATTAGTTTTAATTAAGGTAATTCTATAATGAATATTGTGAGCATGGGTATTACTTTAATTATAAATAATTAAACTAATATTAATGTGGGTAAAAAGGTCATGGTTAGGTGAATATGTTTAATTTGGCTATTCGAAAAGGAACCAAGGGGAGTGTGACCCAATTTTGGTGTCTACAATTTGCCCTTTTTTGTTGCATAGCTTGTATTGGTAACAAAAATTTGAATTGATTGCCCCATGTGTGGGTGAGGGTGATCCCCCTCAAACTTGGCACTAATGAGGTGTAATACGGAATTGGTGAGTGGTTTGATAAATGTGCAGTTGGTGAAGATAGGTGGGGAAGGGTATGAGTAGTATGGGAAAGGGTGATGGTCAACAAGAGTAATGGGTAGTAGGTCATGGTCAAAATCAGGTCATGGGTAATGGAAATCAAACATACACACACGTATAGATTAAAACAAGGTACCAGGTGGAAAATATTGAAAATTATACATCGTCCAAGTTCGATAGGTTTATCTAAACAAGGGTAAAGTGATTTAGGTATCCAAGGTATAGGATATGGTCAAGAAACACAATGTAGGTTAGGTGCATGAATGTTTAGGTATTCTTTGGTACACCAAATGTTTTTTCGGGATAAATGGCACAACAATAGGAAAGGTAAGGTTGTTCAGCTAAAACAAAATAGGTAATAACATCATAAGGTATATCGATTACATAAGGTCAATGGTTACACCAAGTATGTCAAGTTCAGTAAAATAGGTCATGGCACAGGTAAGGCCAAGGTATAGGTAAAATAATAACTCCTAAGACGTAGCAAAGGAAATGTAGGGGTAGGTTGGGTTTGTAGGTATGGTTCAAGGGGTGACCAGAATGATAAAAATGGGGTGAGCACGAGTGGAAAAAGGTGAAAAGGGAGCGGGGTAAGGGTAACTAGTTTGAAGTGTGACTGATGTTGGTTACATGTTGAATGATGATGGTTTACTAGGGCACTAATATGACTGACATCGGTCACAGCGGACTGGGATCAAAAAGGAAAATTTCACTCTTTGTAGAATCATTTATCATTTGTGAATAGTAGAAAATGACAAACGAGTGGTGGAAAAGTGGAAAGTGACAGATTGAGATGGAGAGTTGAGTTGGTAAGCCTCGAAGTAGGTAATTGGCATTTGATAGGTAGGTCCACGAGATTGATGTATTCAATTTGATTGGGTGTAGGTGAGGAGGGCATTCAGTGATGGCAGAGGTAGGAGAGGGATTAGGTGGACCACTGGTGTAGCAGCCTAATGTGCCACCACACAAATGGTGTCGCAATGAGCTAGGATTCAATCCCCTTCTACGTGTGGTAGGTAAATTTGTTTGTAGAAATTGGGTTAGGGTAAAATGGGTTTTTGGGGGGAAAATTAAAATTAAATTAGGGAATAAAATGGATGAAATAGGAATGGGGGAAGGTTGATGTAAGGTAAGAAGGAGTGGGGTTGGGGTGAGGGTAGATTTGAGGAGGGAAGGGTAGGTAGGGAGGGTGGAATATGGGATTTTTTAGAGAAAAAAGGCAAGGTTTTGTGGATTTTGTCGCCATGACGGTGACCAACGTCATTCAAGGGTTGATCGACATCGGTGGGAGATATTTGGCATCGGTCACAAATGAGGTGGCCAATGCCAGTTTTTATTGACCATTTACGGTCAATAAGAATCGATGTTGGTCAACATTTAGAGGAAAATGGGATAGAAAAGGAGAGATGTGTGGGGGAGATAGGTCATGAGACAGGAAGATATTGTTGATGGAAAATAGCTTGTGTAAGAAGTGTGAATAGGTATGGTTCGAGGGATGGGAAATAGAGGAGGGATACAAGAGTAAGCTTTTAGGGTTGGGGTGGGGAGATAGGTCTGAGTAGGAAAGGTCTTGGGAATAGGTTGGGTGGGTAAGGGTGAAATGGAGTATGGTTAAGGTCTAATGATATTATGTTTTGTTAGATACAAGCGAAGGACCAGTTACAGATGCATGATAGGGTACCGTACCTATTATTAGTTGTATGAGGGAGCGCGACTATTGAGGAGTGGTGCCATGTGGCAAAGGTTGTCCTTATTTGGGTTAGATGTTACTGGCATGTAGTCTAGGATCCAATTTTGATGACCGCCCTCATCGACAGATGGGATTCGGCAACCAAAACATTTCATTTACTGGCAGGTGAGATGACCACCACCTTAGAGGATGTGTATAGGATCCTACGGATATTGATAGTAGGGACACTGGTGTATTCCATTTCCTCATAGGCATCTGAGGAGTTGATGTTGATAGTGTTTGGTGAGGGGATGGCGGAGTTGAGCTTCCATAGCACTAGCATGAGTTATGGATATATGTATGGGGCCCATCTAGATGAGATGAGGTTAGTGGTGCTGATGATGGAGGCAATATTTTTTTTTGTGCCTCCAGATTTGAAGGGTGGGAGATTCCCATGGGAATTGATGGGGGTTCTTCATGATAGGACCTAGTTTGAATGGGCACCAACATTCTTGGTATAGCTATACATAGAGTTATGGGCCTATGGGTGGTTACGGTGCTTGAGCCTGTGGTGCATGTTCCTCCTACACTATTGGGCATATGATCACATCATGTGTGTGCATCTAGTGTGCATGCCTTGACCTAATGCATTCAAGGCAGGCTTGGTTTGGGTAGGCTATAGGAAATGGGTACTTTCTATTGGAGAGCACCGAGTTATGAGGGCTACACACGATGTACAATATTATAGACATATACTAGAGGGGTTTTTTGGCATGGACATCATTTAGAGGTCATACGTGGGATTCCCATCATATAGGTAGATGGATGAGGAGCTAAAGGAGCTATATTTTCTCTGAAGGAGAGAGGGATGTCATACAGGGTCAGAGGCCGATGGCACCACCATAGACAGTACCCATGGCCAAGTTCAGGGATGTTGTAGGTGAGGTGAGATATTATCAGGATCACCTTATGGCTGCATTGATAGATGTCCCTACCTATGCAGAGTATAGATCATAGCAAGCCTCGAGTGAGAGGATCGGGTCTCACACCCACTATGTGGAGAATATAGGGGGCCGATGGGCCCTTGAGGCCACTAGTTCACATAGGCCATCTCCAAGTGAGGTACCAGCAGAGGTTAAGTTGTGGCCCATGGAGGGTGGTGAGATGCTAGTGAGACATCACATGGGAGTAGAGGAGGAGGAGGAGATAGGTGAGAAATACATGGAGGATATTAAACGGGGGTATGCCTAATAGCTACACATACTTTCATTTTTATGTATTTTTGGTATATATTAGCCTACGTGCCAAATATGGTGAGGCTGTATATGTGAGTTTTGAGATATTTTGATATTTTTTATCAGTGTATGTTGTATGGATACAAAGAATTTTATGATTATGATTGTTGATGATGTATGTGTATTGGTAGATTTTGATTGGTATTGGTAGATGGATGGAAATTAGGTGTACTAGGTATGGTGGAGTTAGGTCATAGGCATGATGGAGTCAGGTTGTAGGCATGGTGGAGTCAGGTCATAGTCATGGTGGATTCAAGTTGTGTTTAGGCATGGTCAAGTTAGGTTGGTGTTATGCATGATTAAGTTAGGTCATAGGCATGGTGGCATTATGTTTGTGTGGTTGAATTAATTTCTAAGGTATTTGATATGATGGAAAATAAATGATGATATATGTATATTTTTTGGTTTGATTTCTAGCATATATGGTAGCATGGATCATGTTGGTATGATCTAAGTGATGTATGATTATGAAAAATAAATGGTAAATGTAATGAAATGAATGTATGTGTTGTAAGGGTGTATGAATGTCTAATGGTTTGGTAATAAAATGGAAACTAACTATAATATAATGTTACTAGAATAGGTAGCCAATGAAAAAATATGAACGGTTGCAGATGGTAAAAGGTGAAGAAGGTGACGATGATGGCCAAGCTAACCGCCAAGGGTCCCATGCCCTCTGAGTGCTACCTACATATCCCCAATAAAAAAGGGGCCTCGGACTTATGTAGTTATCCCAAAATCTAGGGAAGAATATGAGGAATGTTTTGGTAGATGTTAGGCATGATTGAATGTAGGTCATAGGCATGGTTGAGTTTAGGTCATAGGCATGGTTGAGTTGTTTTAAAATTTAGGCATCGATGATCTGGTCCTATATAGGATAATCAATAAGTAATGATGAAGCTGAATGATAAGAGGTGGTTAAAGATCCGCTTAATTGATAAGAACCCTAATGAGTCTATGATACCCAATATGGGCTTATAAATGTAAGACCCTAAAATCATTGCATAATAGACTATTCTAAAGGTAAAGAAAGTCACATGATCATGAAATGTCACATTTGTAGCAAATCCCTTGAGCATAGAGAAAACTAGGGTGTAAAAGGAAATGAAGAAAAATTGGATGGTTGAGCGTAAACTAGTGCGAGACAACATGTCTATTTGGCAAGAGACCCAAGATCAAAATAGGAAAATCCATGATGAAAAAGTTAATCTTTTTTCTTTTTCTTTGACTTTTGTGTTTGTTTTGATAGACTGATCGATGTGGGAAGTCTATGTGGGATGAGTATATTTTCTCCTTGAGGTCTTCATGAAGATGATGAATGCAAGAAGCTTTGAAACATTAATTATATTTTGGAAATGAATTTATATAGTTGTCCTTCAAGGGAGCGGTCTATTTATAGCAGCTAGATAGAGAGAAGAGATGTCCCTTTTTGGGGGAGTCATATTTTTCTAGAAGTTTGACTCAAGGAGTTGAATCCCATTGCGTTTCTTCTTCTTATTTTTGGAAGTTTTAAGTCATGGAAAAGACTATAGAGGAGGATTAGGTTCTTGTTTAGAAGACAAAACCATAACACATAGAGGTTAACTATGAAAGAGGTAGTTTTGAGTGATGAACGACCATGGGATTCCATCTTTTTAAAATTTGAAAAGTATCCATGAAAATCCTGCCATGAGTAGAGTCATGGTACTCATATTGAAGATAGGGCAAAAATGTGATGGGTAATCACATGATTCTTATTTATTCATGGATCCTCAAAAACTGGTAACATGGAAGAAGAATGATGCTTCAAGGGACGAATGATCAATTGACAGAAAGTGATATAGGACTTGATGTCAACAATAAAATGGTTAAAGATGTAAGGCATTAAGAGGCTCAGGTTTGGGTTTACCTTTGAGTGAAGACAAATGATAAGCACCTGATCCATAGGCATGGGTAATGATATAGGGTCCAAGCTAATTAGGAGAAAAATTTTCCCATTTACTTTCTCTTCTTTGGTTACATGTTGATTTTCCTTCAAGACAAGGTCACCAACCTAAAATGTTTTCTCGTGGAAACATTTTTTGTAAGCACGTTCGATAAATTTTTAGTAGATTTGGATATGGTCAAGATAATTGATATGGTTTTTATCTAATAACTTAAGTTGTGCCAAATGATCCTGGTGAAATTCATCGTTGCTGAGCATGTCTTGTAGTGAGATGTGGAGAGATGGAATATGGAATTCGAGAGGCAAGAAAAAATTGGTACCGTAGACCAGAGAAAAAGGTGTGGCATCTGTCAAAGTGTGAATACTAGTGTGATAAGCCCACAAGGAGAAAGGAATGTGTGAATATCAATCCTTTCTAGTATCGTCAACTGCTTTCATAAGAATTTTGTTCAAGGTTTTATTGGTTGATTTTTCTTGGCCATTGGTTTATGGGTAATAAGGTGACGAGAAAATTAGTTAGATGCCAAAATCATCACATAGTTTATGTAGGGTTTTGTTTTTGAATTGATTTTCATTATTAGTGATGAGACGGTGAGGAACACCAAAGTGACAAATGATGTGATGGTTAATGAATTCACATTTTTTCTCAAATTTCATAAAAATGAGGGGGATGGCTTCTACCCATTTAGTGTAATATTCAATAGTGGTTATAATCCATTAATGGCATTGTGAAGAATGGGGATTGATCTCACCAACAAGATCTAAGCCCCATTGAGAGAAAGGCCAAAGGCCTCGTGTGATCTATAAAGCATGACTAGGTGTGTGATGAATATTAGCATGTTGCTAGAATTTTATACAACATTTGACATATTCACAACAGCTGTGGTTTAGGGTGGCCAATAATAGCCAAGATGAAGAATGCATTTTGTGATAGCTAAACCACTAAAGTGACCACAAATTCCATCGTGAACTTCCTTGATAGTGTAGGTGATTTCAGAACTTATAAGGCATCGTAAAAGAATATCATCGAAGCTGCGCTTATAAAGGAGACCACCCATGATTACATAATGAGAGTCACTTTTAAGAAAGGCACGTTTTCCATTACGAGTGAGATCGGTGGGTAGAATGGAAAGGGAAAGATAGTCTACAAACTTCTTATACCAAAGGTCACGTCGGTCAGGTGCAATGGTTCTAATGGAGTAGAACTCACGAGGTAACTAAGAGGGTGATTACAACCTTTGTATTGTGAAAAATATTTTAGAGTCGGCAGGTGAAGCGGGTATCTAAGAAGCTAAGCAGGCCATGTTATCCACAAATTTATTGCTAGAATGTGGAGTGGTTTGAAATTCATAACAGTCAAAGGTGTTCAAAAGTATGTCTATGTGATGTTTATACTTTTGAAGTATCTCATTACGACACTGGTAGATACCATTGACTTGGTTTACGACGAGCTGAGAATCACTGAAGATATTGATTGACTTAACATCTAGGGCATAACCATCCTAGAGACCCAATACAAGTGCTTCATATTCAACGATATTATTTGTACAATAAAAATCTAGTTTGAAAGATAAAGGCATAGGTTCACCATCAAGAGGAATGATGATAACATTATCCCCACCTCCACACTGACACTTAGAGCCATTGAAGAAGAGTGTCATTTGGTAAGAGGGTTCCTCTAAGGATAGGGTAGCTTTGGATTCATCTAGGAAATTGAATTTAGAGGGTTGATTCTAGGAAAGAGGTACATCTGCTAGTTGGTCATTGATAGTTTGGCCCTTGATGGAATTTTGATGAATGAATTCGAGGTCGAGGTCAGCAAGAAGCATAAGCCAACATGCAACATATTGATGTTGATAGGTTTTGGTGTACATATAGTGTAAGGGGTCAGTATTGGTAACAACAAAGGTTTTGTGGTTGAGGAGGTAATGGCGGAGTTTTGTGGCAAATAAAACTACGGATAAACAAAGTTTTTTGGCGTGGGTGTATCTAGTTTCATAGACCATAAGGGTACGTCTTATGTAATAAACCTCTTTCTCTTTGTGTTTCTTATCGTGATGAGTAAGCATGGCACCTAAAGAATGGTCAGTGGTGGAAATATATAGGTAAAAGGGGTGGTTATCCTTAGGAGGAATGAACACTGGTGGTTGCAAAAGGAATTGTTTTAAGGCTTCAAAGGCTTTATGGCATTCATCATCCCATTTGAATGAAACATCCTTCTTGAGAAGATGATGAAATGGTTGACAATGGTCAAAAATATATGAGATAAAATGAAGAATGGATTGCAACTTACCTTGTAGGCTTCGAAGTTGATGGAGATTAGTAGGTGGAGGCATTTCTAGAATAGCCTTTACTTTAGCAGGATCAACTTCTATGCCACGCAAAGAAACGATGAAACCAAGGATTTTTCCTAAGAGTACCACAAAGACACACTTCTTTGGTTAAAGATGAACACAATACTTGATGAGGTGGTCAAATATTTCCTTAAGGATGGCCAAGTGTTCGACTCGATGTTTGGATTTGGCAAGAAGATCATCTACATAATCTTCCAATATGTGATGCATGATGTCATGGAAGATGTAAGTCATGGATCGTTGATATGTAGCACATGCATTTTTAAGGCCAAAAGGCATGAATCAATAGCATAAGGTCCCCCAAGGGGTTGTGAAGGTAGTCTTGTGTTGATATTCTAGAGAAAGTAATATTTGATTATAACTTGAGAAATCATCCATGAGTGATAGCATCTCATGGACGACGGTGAGATCAACTAGTTGGTCAATAGCTAGTAGAGGAAAGTCATCTTTGGGAAAAGCTAGGTTGAGATCATGGAAGTCTGTGCAAATGCAGAGTCCCCCTATTGCCTTTTTGATTGGAATGATGTTATAAATCCATTGGGGATAGGAAATGGGTAGGATGAAGAAAACTGAGAGAAGGCACTTAAGTTATTCTTAGACCAAAAGAGAAATGTGAGGATGCATTTTCAGCAGCTTCTATTTTATGGGTTTGACATAATGAATGGTTAGGATATTATGGAACACAATTTTTGGGTCAATACCAAGCATATCGGCATAGGACTAGCCAAAAGCATTGCTATGGTCTCGAAGGAAAGAAGTAAAAGCTTCATGTTTAGCAACATTTAAAGACTGACCTATCTTTAGGATGTGTGGGTCATCCTGAGTATTAATGCTTATTTTGATAGTCGATTCGTTCAACATGGTTTGTGTCTCAGAGGGTAACGATCGGTGAATACAGGAGTATTCCACACCAAGGTAGGTGAGGATGGACTCATCATCCTGACATTAAATGACGTTAATATAAGGTGTATCATCATCGATCATGTTAAGATATAGAAATAGGAGAGAAGAGGAAGCCTCACCATCACATTGTTAGGTTAGAGGTCCCAGGGAAATGGTTTTTATGAAAAAAAAATTCAGAGGAATAGATTCAAGATCTATGGACTCCATGGGTGAAGATGGTGACATGGGTGAATGAGGTGGAGAAGGTTTATCTTCCTCAATGAGCTTGATGTGGGCATTCTTAGGAGGTGGTGTAGAAAATCCAATGTCACTACGATCATTGTGTTTACGGGTGGTACAGGAAATGATAATATGGCAGCCCTATTTGTAAAAACTAAAGTCAAAGCCTTTCCATACGTAAAATTGGAGGAAAGTATGAGCAAAGCAGCGGTTAGTAAGGGATTGTAGGTCAAATGAAAATTGTTGTGTTTGGGATGGAGATTCAAGTGAATAAGTGGCAATATCAAGTCCACCATATATTAGATTAGTGCGAAGGTGGGGAGGACCATAATGAAAAACCTCGAATACACAGTAGTCATAACTAGGGTGCTAACGTAGGTTCCCATACTCTTGAGGAGTGAGGAATGTGTCGATATTGTATAAGTGGTACTCCCCCAAAGTGAGGAATTGAAAAATGCCTTCTAAGGGATAAGTATTAGATATGTGGGTAGCGGGGATAAATGACTTGCTAGATGATTAGGAAGCATATGAGTCAGTTGTAGAGGTTGCGGCTGTAGTATGAATATAAGAGTTAGGTATGGGAGAGGTAGCGGCAACATTGGTGGATGGGATCATGGGTGAAGGAGAACTGGGGGTAGTGGCAGATGTCTTGACTAGTACAAATACATCGTTAGGCTGGTATAGCATGTTACAGGTCTTGAATGGTGGTGGTTCGATGGGGATGGTATAGTTATGTACCTCATGCTTTAATTTTACACAGCGGTGTAAATTTTAAGGAACACAATGCATGACATGAATCTAGGGTCTATCGAGCAATAGGTTATACTGGAATTCCCCCTCTAAGACGTAGAATAGTTCTGGGATAGTGCTAGGGCCTACGTGAACATGAAGGATAATAGTGCTAAGGGTGGAGGTGATGGCATCACTGAAGGAGCGTAGCATAACTGGGTTATTATGCATAGAGTTAAAAAGAATATGCATTTGGTCATATGCATGGGAGGAGATGATGTTAATGATAGCACCACCATCAATCATGACATGCCATACACATATGTTATCAATATATATAGAGATGAATAGGGCGGGATTAGGGTCATCTGACTAGAGAGGTACAATCTCCTCATCTGAGAAGCTAAGGGTGGTGACGTGAGGAGTATTCGTGGGGGTAGAAGGAGGATCTGATTTGGTTAGCGAGGCCACATGGTAAGGGGTGATAATTGAGACCACTGGTGTGGGGTCATTGGGTATAACTTCAATGGATTGCAAAACCTTGATAAGGGCTTGTCTTTGGGATTCAGAAGTCTAGATGAGATCATACAAAGACATCTTTAGAGGAGACTGATGTAATTATTTTAGCATTGCACAATGAGTGACCCCATCAGAGATAGGGTATGTAGGTCCGTAGGTGGTGATTTTGGGAGTGGATTCAGATGGTATATTTGGTATGGGGTTGGTTGATGGGCCAGTTTATTTTTCTTTGCATTTGTATTTCTAAGCGCGTGTAGCAACATGAACCATGTTAATCTAAGGGGAGGTGGATCGAGAGGTGTTTGTCATGAAAGGTATAATGGCATGAGGGGAAAAATCTTATTAGTGGATAAGAGCCTTGTAAAATGAGTAGGGTGCATTGACATTTGGGTGGTAGTTTGGCTAATTATCTAATATGGACCATGTTGATATTGAATTTTGGAGGTGGGAAAAATGGTTGTGGGGGTGGAGATAATGATCACTAAATGGGTAAAGCACAATTATGTATGGTGATAGGTGGTGATGGAGCATGGTCCTTATCAAGAAATTCATCATCATCAAAATTTTATTTAGGAGGAAAAATTTAAAGAAGAATGATCTTCAGAGCCTTACAATTTTCAACATCATGTCTTGACACACGATGATAGGCACGAATCTTGGTTTCATCAAACCCTTTTGGTTTGGGTTTGAGAGGATTGTCAGGTCAAAGCAGTGGTAATGTGATGATGGAAGTCTCCAAGAGATTGGTTAAAATGTTGGCATAGCACCCTGCTAATGGATTGCAATGGGAGGTGAGTATGGGTTTGGGTACATGTGTGGTTGATTGTGAAGGAAGAGGATTTACAAGAGGGGGAATGGGTTGGTCTACTAGTTTGGTATGTGGAGTGGTCTTAGGTCTTGTTGGCATTTGTTTAGGTAAATTTGGGGTAGAACAGTTGGTGATTGAAGGTTGGTTGGTTTGACTACCTTATTCAAGGGTAGCATATTCTTAGCTTTGATTTACACCTTCTTGAGTAAAGGTGACACAGGAGTACGGGATGAAGAAGGGAAAATGGATGGTGGAAGAGGATGAGTTACCCATAGGGGAAACTGAGTTGCGGTGGAGGTGGCTGGTAGAGGTGGGGTAGGTGGTACTAGTTGGAGTTGTATAGGAAAGGTTGGGGTTATAGTAATTTGTGGAGGTATAGGTGGAAAGAAATGCACAGTTGAGGGTGAGGGAGTTTAGTTTTTGGGTGAATGAGGTGTAACAAAGGCTTGTGATGCAGTAGCAAGTTGTTTAGCTTTTAACTAGTATCGAGTATCATATTTTTTGGTCAATGTTAATGGGTGAGGCCCTAGGATGGACGAAAGGGGGGAAGGTGACAAGGGTGTAGTAGGCGAGACCAGTGTGCACAGCCTAGAGGGTTGGGTTTTCCTTTTAGATGGGAGTATAATGTTGTTGCAGACTTTGTAAGATGTGGCTAAGTCCAATCTAACAGGTGGGTAATCAAGGCTTGATGTTAGCATAACACTCATAGTAGTGAAGGGTCTAGATATGGGTGGGGGGATAAATGTGGGTAGGTTTTTAGGTTTGGGAATAGTTGTAGTGATGGGTAGAAGTTTGGATGGAAGTAGGAATGATGTAGAGGAATCTGTTTAAATTGGCATGGTTAGTGTATTTTTGGTTACCAAAAATACCTTAGAGTAGATCATGGAAGTATATTCAGGCAACATTTGCATTTGAGTCAAAATGGGGAGCCGAAGATGTCCCCAGAGCATGGAATGATCAACATAATCCAAATGATCGACCAATAGTGAAAATGGAACTACATAAGAAGAGGATGGAATGGGTTGGGTGGAAATCCTTGTAAAATATGTGTGTGAGATAGGGAATTTTATGGCCTCATATTTTGTAGGTAAGAGAGTCAAGATCATCTCAATAGGGTCTTTGGAAGCTAGGGGAGAAATATCCCCAACAAGTAGTGACATGTCTGAAGAATCTCCCATGGGTAGGAGAGATAATAGGTTGGGTGAGGTAGACTTCTCTCTTGGTGGAGGAGAAGGTGATTATGATTCTCTTGTGGATGGGAGAATAACAAGTGTTGACAGTTCACAAGGTTGGGAAGCAGACGATGACATGACATCGGTAGAAAGTGTGGGTTCTTCTGTGAAAGCAAGGGGAGATGAGGGGGACTCCTCTGTGGGTGGAGGAGTATAATTGGTATGCTGCTCTATAGGTGGAGGATATTGTGCTAATATTTCCTCAATAGATGAAGTAGGTAGGTTTTTAGGAACAGTTGGTATGATATCAAAAATTGCGTAAACCTCACGGATGATTTTGTTGCTAGATGAAGGTTTTTTATTTTGATTAGACAATGGTTTATGATTTGGGAATGGATTTTTGAATATGTGCAAATTATGATTTGTTGGTGCATTCATGTTGTCTACAACAAGGTCTCCATTGTCTATCATCTCTTGAATAATGTTTTTTATAAGTTATGAAGTTACCATCACTATGTCCTTTAACGTGATGATAATTATAGTAGTCATGATTTTTATACCATCTGGGCATAAGAAGAGCAGGATCGAAACTTGTATCAGGTTTTATGGGAGGAATTGTAATGGCTCAAACTTTAAAAAGTTTTTCCAAGACCAAAGAATAGGGTTCTATGATCGAAGTGTACTTCCGCTGCTCCTGTTAAAGATGAAAGGCCTAGATAGGAGAAAGATCAGAAGAAAGTTGGGCTTGATTAGAAGGATGAGGTGCACCCATCTTGAGGAATACCCTGTTGGTAGATCCTTTAGGATTTGAATAGTTATTTTGGGGTTTTTATGATGAAGAAGAATTGTTTGATTTGAATGGGGTGTTCTTGTTCTATAATTGGATTCTCTTTTCTTCAATGCCTTGAATTTCTAGTTTTCGGGCCATGGTGAATTCTTCATCAAAGGTTTGAAAAGTTTGGACTTCCAGAGTTGGTGAGATGTGTCTAGCACAAACTCTAGTGAAAAACTCAATAAGTTCAGTCTGAGGTAGTTGGAACATCAATTGGTTAATAAGACTCCGCTAGTGGGCAATGAAATCTACGATAGATTCATCTTTGTATTGTTGGGTTGAATAGAGATCAGTCATGGTGACTTTCTTGGTAACATTGATTGAAAAATGATCTAGGAAAGCTTGGGCTACTTGATTAAAGGAATAAATAGAATGTCAAGGTAGTCCACTACACCAATATAATGTTGGTCCTTTGAGAAACATTGGGAAAGTTTGTAGGAGCAAAGTATCATTGTGCGTGATTAGGTAACACCCATGTTTAAATGACCACAAGTGTTTCTGTGGGTCTTCTTTACTGTTGAAGTGATTAAATTTAGGCATTTCCCAATACATTGGGTAAGGATGAATAGGAATAGATAGATGGATAGACTCATTACATATTTCATCATATGTTAAAGAATCATGGATGTCAAAAATAGATGCTTCTAAGGTCTGCATCTTCTCCATCATCATTTTAATGAGGTCGTTAGTAGGCTCGGATGAATGGGATCCCCCTATAGAAAAAGGGGGTTGATGTTAAAGCTATGAGGTAGGTGGGTATCCTAGTATATGGTGGCGCTGAATATGATAACTGCGTAGGAGGAATAGATGCGGGTGTCATATAGCCAGCATAAGCGATAGATGAGGTCGGGGTTTTTTTGTAGTACGTGTAAGTGGGTGGGGTAGTCATAACGATTCTAGTGGTGATTGGGGGTAAGGATTGTGGGATATAAAGGAAGAGGTTTTGGAAAGGGGTGTAATTTTTTGACACTGGAGGAGGTGGTTGGGTATATGGGAAGTGGTGGGTGTAGATGGAGCTATACTCATAGAGGTTATTGGAGGGACAATCAATGTCATGGGCGTGATCGTTGACTTAGATGTTGTGGTTATAGCAGCTGTGGGATTTAGCTGAGACACCACAGGTGATAAAGTGGATGACAGTAGCATCGAACTGGTGTTAAATGATGCAAAAGTAGGGGCTAGATCTAGAGGGATAGATATGGGCATGCCATATATTAACTATCCTGAGGAATCCTGAGTGGAATAATGAGCAAGGTAGTACTGGAGGGTAGCAGGATTATGGTCAAGGAGTCTCACAAACTCCTCTTCGCTAGTGGTGATGGGGAGAAGATGAAGCGGATCCATAGGTGACAAAATGGATGGTGGTGATGGACTAGGTGGGAGTGGTTGGTGGCTAGTGTCAAACACGAGGGCATTAGTTTGGATACGAGTCAAAACCATTTAAATCAATGTAAATCAGGTGAACTATACTCTATAAATGGCACAGGGGATAGTAGAGATGGGAAAAAATAGATTTTGAGAGGAAAATTGGGTAAATATTTTCATAAAAATCAAAGCAGTGTGACCGATGTCAGTTATAAGAACCGATTTTTGTTAATGTATGACCGATGTTGGTAATAAGATGACCGATGATGGTTACTATGAATAATAAAAGTTTCAGCAAATAAAGTAGAAACTGGTGACTGTATTGGAGGACTATGATCAGAATAAAGAGAGTATGGTGACACACATAAACTTTTAGATAGAAAAGAAGGTAAGATGAATGTTCTCTAGGTAAACTTACCAACAGAACAAGGAACCAATGTAGGTTAGGTAAACTGATGTCGGTAAAATGTAAACCAATGATGGCCATGGGAATGATGCCAGTTAATGTGAAATCTGAATAATGAAGAAAAATTAGGTGTTGTGAATTTATATAGTATGAAGAACCAACCCATAAGCCTGGGTATGATAGGATGATGCCTTGGCACACTAAGAGAAAATTAGAATAATTCAAATATGATGGTAGAGTGTGAAAGGAAAAAGAAATATGAAGAAAACATATCCTCTCACCTCAAAACCCAAGTCAAGCAAAGCTATGAAAACACACAGTCCTAACAGTGAATTTTATATTTTTTGTGGCTTATCCTATTTATGACTAACATGTGAATTCAAAATAGAGTTTTTAGTTGGGAAGGCATCCTACAAAAAAGAAAATATAAAGGGTGAGGTTTCAGGTTATGTTATGGTGGGGGCGGTCCTTCCTCTGATGGGGTACTGTATAGAGATAAAAAACTAGGGATTACCTATCAATTCTCTGATTGTGTGATCATTGACAGGCGTTCCTAGGTAAGATGTCATTTAAGAAGGTGTTTATATTCAATTTTTTTTGTAGTTTGGCAATAGAAAGAGAGAGAAGCAAGTGCTTTCTACAGTTCAATTATGTCAACCATCAGTTGGGCATGACTTCCAGTGTATAGGCTGCCCTCATTTTTAATGTGAGGTATAATGCAAAAAGTTAGAATGTGATGCAAGTTTTTTAAACCCAAATCAAAATATGATATTCAATGTATTAAATGATGAATAAGAAGAGGGATGCTTTTTCACTAATGCAATGCAAGAAAGAAGAAGAGGTTCATTTTAAGCCCCAAATGGCAAATGTCATTTAGACAATTAGAAAAAAGGAATATTAATAGTGAGAAGATTAAATGTGTAGTTTTTGAAATGAAAGAAAGAAACAAAAACATTTTCCCTATATGAAGAAAATGTAATGAACACAAGAGAGGGTCCCACTGGGTGTGCCAAAATGTTTCATAGTTATCTTTATTTTTTGATGAAATAGATAAAGGTGTGGGCCAAAAAGGAATACATGTAGTCATGGTCAGTTGGAGGTTGTTGCATGCATTCTGAATTCTTGATCCAATATTGACTATGAGAGATTCTTTTTGGCTAGGAGGAACTACTTGAAATACACAACAAGACCACAAAAAGGGGATTAAATAATATACGTCAGTGGGCTACATAGCATGTGCTAGATCCAAGAAGTGTTATACTTCCTTGGTAGCAGTCAACCCACTATTTTAATACAACTTAATGAAAGAAACAATGTAAGTAAATAGCATTCTATTGTAGTTGATATGATTTAAGTATCTCATCTAAATACAATAAGAAAATTTAACATAATAGGCTAGGCTTCAATCAGATCTAGAAATAAGGTAAACAACTAAGGTACTGGAACAGGTTAGGTTTAGATTTTGGGTCACTTGAATCAATTTAAAAGGGTTATTAAGATATGGTATTATGAGGACTTCCAAATACATAGACTGACGTTGGTTTTGTATGACCAACGACGGTTTAGTAAGGACCGACGATGGTTACTATGGGCTGGTAATAACTCAATAGTTCATGGTTTTGGGGATTAATCTGAGACTGGATCATCAATGATGAGGAGTTGAATTAGGTTTGGGGGGATGTTGGGAATATTCAGAGGTGCTCAGGGATAGACAGAGGTGATTAAAAGGGGTAGGAGTGATGGGAATGGTCAGGTTCACAAGAAGGAAATAGTGGTAGGGTGAAAATTTAGTTGATGATTGATAAACAAAGGTGAAGAACTTTATAAGCTAAATGGAAATGAAGTGTTACAGGTTAGAGACACACTTACTACTATGCAGGTTCAATGGTTGGGTGGTGGTGATGGTTGATCATTGAAATGGAAACCATTATTGTGGTAATGCTTGTTGGAGTGCTCCTGTGAATTCATAAACCTCCTGATCGATGGCTATGCTAGTTATGGCTTCTTGGATGTGTGAAAGAGCTCTGGTTCTTGCTTACATGTAGATCTCTTTTTCTACAAAACTTGAGAATGTATCTAACCTCTCAAATAAGGTTATAAAAATGGTTATATGGTAACTGACAATGGTTTAGGGTGACCGGTGTCGGTTTAGGGTTGACCTATGTTAGTTAAGGTGGTAAATCCTAGGTTTACTAAAAATGAAAGATCTTGGCCAGGTCTGTCTATTCTTGCATATCAAAATGGGATTTTACACTTATATAACTGGTAATGTGGTTAGAGGAAGAATAGGCATGTGATTTTAGGGTTAAACTAATTCTTAGTTAATTAAGGTAGGTAGGACTAAGTCTTAGTTAGTTATGGTGAGTGGATATTGAGTCTTAGTAAAAGGGAAATATGCTAAGAATATGTTTATGATGAGGTGTATAGGTGTCTCGATGAGGTGGAAATTAGTTTTAATTAAGGTAATTATATAATGAATATTGTGAGCATGGTATTACTTTAATTATAAATAATTAAACTAATATTAATGTGGGATTAAAAGGTCACGGTTAGGTGAATATGTTTAAGTTCGCTATTCAAAAATGGACTAATGGGAGTGTGACCCAATTTTGGTATCTACATCACCCAAGATTTTTCTTCTTCACAAAGAATTCTCTCTCACACAATTATTCTCACAATAATCATCAACTTTTGCAATTTTTCTTAATTCTTACTTTTAAACCCTATATTTCATTCTTATATAGGCATATAGAGAGAAGCGGGGGATCCCCTCTATTCTATGGAGCCCCCCTGTCTCCCCCATTTATCTATCTATATAAAATTATGGAACTTGGCCATGTAATTACAGTCAATATATCTACTTTAACACTAAAATAGATCTAATTCCCAAGAGTTAATTAAAACATCTACAACATACAAATGATGTCAGGTAGCCCTAACCAATGTCAGTTCCTCCTTTCCTAACCGATGCCAGTCATTGGTGACCGATGTTGGTTGTTGTGTTTTCCAGCAAGTTTCATACTACATGTTAATCCGAAGTAATTGAGCTCCAAAACTCAACAATCTCCCCCTTGGATATTAGTTACTGCAACATAACTGTATAGTGTCATTCTTAGATCATTCCTTAGCTTTTTTTCTTCTTCTTAAATTCTCAAACTTGAAGACCAATAGAATTGGAGTGTATCTCCAACTTCTCCTTTGCAAATGGATTTGTTAGCATATCCGCAGGGTTCTCACTCATATGAATCTTTTCTAGATTCAACTTCCCATCCTCCAATACCTGCCATATGAAGTGATACCTCAAATGAATATGTTTTTTTCTTGAATGAAACGTCGATTTCTTTACCAAATGAGTTACACTCTAACTGTAACTAAACGATTTTCAATCATCTTTCTCCTTTCTCAACTCTTTCATAAACCTACTCATCCATATCATCTCCTTGCTAGCTTATGTAGCTACAAAATACTCTTCCTCTATAGTAGACAAAGCCAAGAATTTTTAAAATGTTGAAATCTAGCTAACTGTCATCCCACCTACTGTGAAAAATATATCTAGTAGTGCTCCTGCTACCATCTAGATCTCTAGCCATATCTGAAAAAACATAGTCGCATAATGAAATATCCAAACCTCCATAGCATAACCGCATGCTAGATTTCCCTTTCAAATAATTGAGTATCCATTGGACTATTTTCCAATGTGTTTTACTTGGATTAGCCATATATCTACTCACAACTCCCACTTCCTGTGCAATGTCTATTTTGGTACAAACCATATCATACATGATATTCCAAACTACTTAATCATATGGCACTCATGTCATGTATTTGACCTCCTCATGTGATGAAGGACACTAATCTTTTCTCAATTTGAAGTTTCCATCCATAGATGTACTAACAGGTTTTGCATTCTACATCTTGAACCTTTTTTACACCCTATGGATATAATCCTCTTGAGATAAATAAAATTTCTTTTTCTTCCTATCTCTATGTATTTGCATGCCAAGGATTCTTTTTGCAGATCCTAAATCCTTCATAGAAAATGTGTGAGCTATCTTTCCCTTATGATCAACAATTTCTTGCATACTAGATCCTACAATAAGCATATCATCCACATACAGTAACAAAATAATTTAGCTCCCATTTTCAAGCTTCTTGAAATAAACAAAATGGTCAAATTCACATCTCAAGTAAACATGCTCATGCATAAAACTATCAAACCTCATGTATCATTTCATTTGAAGCTTACTTGAGCCCATATAGACTCTTTTTCAAACTACACACTAATTTCTCCTTACCTTTGACTTCATACCCAAGCGATTATTACATATAAATCTCTTCATTTGAATTACCATGAAGGAAAACCTTCTTCACATCTAGTTACTCTAAATGTAAATCCTCTACTACAAATAAACTCAATAAGGTACGAATACGATTCATCTTTATAATAGGAGAAAATAATTCACCAAATTCAATACCTAGTTTCTTTGTAAATCCCTTTACTGCAATTCTTTTCTTATAATTTTTCTATCCACCCTCTTATTCATTGATCCTATAAATCCACTTGTTATGCAATGTCCTCTTACCTACTAGTAACTTAACCAAATCCCAAGTTTGGTTCTATTCCAAGGTGTCCATCTCTTCATTCATGCCATGCTCCCACTGGACGTGGGTCTTATCCTGCATTACTTCTTCAAAAATTTCTGCTTCACCATTTTTAGTCAATAATAAATGAAATAGAGAAGGTGTAAATCTTTGTGTAGGTTTACTTACCCTTTTGACCTTCTCACATGAGTTTGGGGTATGGAGGCTCATTTTGGACCTCCTAGACATTCAAATCCAAATATGTTAGTGACCAACACTGGTCACCTATAACCAACATCAGTTCTGCTAACCGATGTTGGTTTGGATCTTCTCTAATTGATACCGGTCTAGCTAACCGATGCCGGTCAGGGGTCAACCGACACCTATTACGATGTAACTATGTTGGTTTTTCTTTTAAATTAGAGAGTTCATTTTCATTCACAAACTTCTCAATTGTTTCATCCTTAGGTACCAAAATTTGATCTTTGTACATTCTCTTTTCATTGCATTCAATGTCACGACTCCTAATAAGTTTAGAATTCTCTAAATAGCAAAAATGGAATCTGAAATCACTAGATCCATAACTAATGAAACTGCATCTCTTAGATTTTACATCCAACTTTTTCATATTTTCCTTATCAATATGCACGAAAGATTCTGATCCAAAAAGCTTTAAGAAAAGAAATATCTACCTCCTTTTTGGTTTAAGTTTCCTCTAGTAATCCTCCATCTACTGATATTGAAGGCTCACGGTTAATCAAATAAACCATTGTATCAACTGCTTCTGCCCAAAATTACAGAGGTAATCCAGAATGTATCCTCATACTTCTAGCACTTTCCATGATTATCCTATTCATTCTTTCTGTAACACCATTCTCTTGTGGTGTTATTGGAGCCGTCCTTTCTCTATGTATCTCATTCACTGAACAATAATCATTGAAATCCTGCTACAGTATTCACCACCATTTTCATATCTGAGGCACTTTAACTTTGAATTTGATTCATTCTCAACAAGGAATTTTCATATTTTAAAAGTTTCAAAAACATCATATTTATGTTTAATACAATAAAATCGTACCTTTCTTGTAGCATCATCAATGAAAGTAACATAATAATGGGATCCTCCATGAGAAGCTACCTTAGCTAGTCCCCACACATCTGAGTGTACAAGATCCAATTTCTGCTCCTTAATTGCCCTAAATTTGAGAAACCTCACTCTCTTTTGATTTACACAGACACAATGCTCACAAAAATCAAGATCTAAATTTTTCAAATCTGATAACTTACCCTTAGCCTTTAAGATCCACATTCCTTTTTTACCCATATGGCCCAACCAATTATGCAACATGCATGTATTTGAATCTGAAGTAGATAATGCAAAAAATGAATCTGTAACACAGGTAATAAATATAATGTTCATACCTTCTTACCTCTTGCCACAATAAAACCACCCTTAGTGACTTTCCTAGAGTCTCCTGTAAAAGTAACCATGTAACTAGTTTAATCTAGTTTCCCTATAGAAAAAATATTCCTCCTGAGGCTTGGCACATGTCTCACATCTTTGAATACCCATGTATTTTCATTCTGTAATTTTAGATGAGCTTCACCTTTACCAGTAATACTACAAGGTTCATCCTCACCCAAATAAACATGCCCAAAATTGCCCTAGACATAATTTTTGAAATAACCCTTATTAGGGGTTGCATGGAAATAATCTCATGAATCTAAAACCCATGATTCAATTTTATTATCTAAAGAAAGAATAAGAGCATCTTGCATTACCTCTGCTACAATAATATTTTCTTCTTTACCTTTATCTAGTTGTAGGTTCTCTTTATCCTTTGACCAACAATCTTTCTTTGCATGTCTTCCTTTCTTTCCACATTTCCAATATGTAATTCACTTACCTCTGAATTTATATCTATTATCCCTTGACTTTGATTTCCCATTACTCTTACTCTAGGATGTATCCTTTTTCATGCCCCTAATTTCTACCTTTAAAGCATTCCCAAATGATGATTCCTTTGTAATCTTCCTACGAATTACTTCATTCAAGATTATAGTAACCACATCATCAAACTTAAAACTATTATTAGCATATGTTGTGTTACTAACAACCATTACAAAGTTATCCCAATTAGCAGGAAAAGAACATAAGAATAAAATTTATTTCACTTCATCATCAAACAAAATATCAACTGATTTTAACTGATTTATGATAAATTGGAAATCATTCAAATGGCAAGATGCAGATCCACCTTCATGCATCTTAGAACTAAATAGTTTCTTCATCAAATAAAATTTATTTCAAGCACAAGGTTTTTCATATAAATAAGTAAGAGACTTCATTAACCCTACCGTAGGAGTCACTTTTGTAATATTGGAAGCCACATATGTTTTTAGGATCAATCTTATAGATCCCAAAGCCTTTCTATCAAGAATCTTCCCTTCTTCATAAATCATCTTCGTAGGTATAGAATTATCATCCAATGGTAAATAAAAATCTCTTTGATATAAATAATCCTCAATCTATATCTTCCATAATTGATTATTTCAGCAGTCAAACTTTTCTACCTTGTATTTGTTTTCTTCTGCCATTGTTGTAGCTCTCACTCAATTAGAAAACCCTCTATGATTAAATAATTAATCACATAAAACCCTTAAACAAAGGTCTAATACCAATTTTTGGGGTTAGCACAAGGTTATAAAAATAATATATCAGATCTAAGCATACATGCAATGAAAACGGATATTCTATCAGAAGAATTATACAATATAAGAGATATAAATCAACACCAGATTTAACATGGTTCACCCAGTGTGGGCTACGTCCACCAAGAAACAAACAAATATATTATCTAAATCTTTGACAAGATATACAATTGAATATTTACAATCTTCCACACCTCTCATATGTACAGTATTGTCTTTCACCCAAAATTTTGTTTCTTCACCAAGAATTCTCTCTATCATAATTATTCTCACAATAATCATCAACTTTTATAATTTATTTTTAATTATTACTTCTAAACCCTAGCTTTCATGCTTATATAGGTGTATATAAACTTAGGGCACTAAGCCATGCAGTTACAATCAATATATCTTATTTAACACTAAAAATAGATCTAATTCCTGAGAGTTAATTAAAACATCTACACACAAATAACCAACGTCGGTTAGCCCTAACTAATGTCAGTTCTTCCTTTCCTAACCAATTTTGGTCATTGGTGATCTATGTCCCTCCCTCCATAACCAATTTTGGTTACTTTACTTTCCAACAAGTTTCATACTACATACTAATCCAAAGTAATTGAGCTTCACAACTCAACAATCTCCCACTTGGAGATTAATTATTACACCATACCTGTACAACATCATTCTTGGATGCTTCCTTAGCTTTGTTTCTTCCTCTTCAATTCTCAAACTTGAAGACCAAAAAAAGTGGAGTGTAGCTCCAAATTCTCGTTTGTTAACAAATTTATTATCATATCCACAGGGTTCTTAATCATATGAATATTTTCTAGATTCAACTTCCCATCCTCCAATATCTACCATATTAATTGATACCTCAACTTAATGTGTTTCATTCTCGAATGAAACACTGAGTTCTTTGCCAAATTAATCACACTCTGACTGTCACCAAACAATTTGCAATCATCTTCCTCCTTTCCCAACTATTTTATGAACCTACTCATCCATATCATCTCCTTGTTGTCCTTTGTAGCTATAACATACTCTGCCTCTGTAGTAGACAAAGCCACAACCTTCTACAATCTTGAAATCCAGCTAACTATTGTCCCACCTACTATGAAAATATATCCAATAGTGCTCTTCCTACCATCTAAATCTCTAGCCATATTTGAATAAACATAGGCACATAATGAAATATCTAAACCTCCATAGCATAACCGCATGCTAGATTTCCCTTTAAAATACCTAAGTATCCATTGGATTGCTTTCCAATGTGTTTTACCTAGATTATCCATATATCTACTCACAACTCCCACTTCCTATGTAATGTCTAGTCTGGTACAAACCATAACATACATAAGACTCTAAACTTCTGAAGCATATGGCACTCATGTCATGTATTTGACCTCCTCATGTGATGAATTACATTGATCTTTGCTCAATTTGAAGTTTCCAGCCATAGATGTACTAACAAGTTTTGCATTCTACATCTTGAACCTTTCTAACACCCTATGGATATAATCCTCCTGAGACAAATACAATGTCTTATTCTTCCTGTCTCTATATATATGCATGTCAAGGATTCTTTTTGTAGCTCTTAAATCCTTCATAGAAAATGTGTGAGCTTGCTTTCCCTTAAGCTCAACAATGTCTTGCATACTATATCCTACAATAAGCATATCATCCACATATAGTAACAAAATAATATAGCTCCCATTTTCAAGCTTCTTGAAATAAACAAAATGGTTAGATTCACATCTCAAGTAACCATGCTCATGGAAAAAACTATCAAACCTCTTGTATCATTTCCTTGGAGCTTAATTGAGCCCATATATGCTCTTTTTCAAACTAGACACTAATTTATCCTTACCTTTGACTTCATAACCAAGCGGATATTGCATATAAATATTTTCACTCAAATGCAAATCCTCTACTGCAAATAAACTCAATACGGTATGAATAGAAGTCATCTTTACGACAGGAGAAAATATTTCACCAAAGTCAATACCTGCTTTCTTTATAAATCCCTTTACTACAAGCCTTTTCTTATACTTTTTCTATCCACCCTCTTCTTCCTTGATCTTGTAAACCCACTTGTTCTGCAATGTCCTCTTACCTGCTGGTAACTTAACCAAATCCCAAGTTTGTATCTATTCCAAGGATTCCATCTCTTCATTCATGTCATGCTCACATTGGACGTGGGTCTTATCTTGCATTGCTTATTCAAAAAAATTTGGTTCACCATTATCATTCACTAATAAATGAAATAGAGAAGGTGTAAATCTTTTTGTAGGTTTACTTACCCTTTGTGACCTTCTCACAAGAGTTTGGGGTATGGAGGTTCATTCTGGACCTCCTGGATATTTGTATCCAAATTTTTCAGTGATGGATGCCAGTCACCTGTAACCAATGTCGGTTCTACTAACTGATGTCGGTTTGGATATTGTTTAACTGATACTGGATTAGTTGACCGATGTCAATAAGAATTCAACCGACACCTATTACTATGTAACTCTATCCATATTTATTTTAAAACCAAGAGTTCATTTTCATTCACAAACTTCTCAACTGTTTTTTCCTTGGGTGCCAAACTTTGATATCTGTACATTATCTTTTCATTCCATTCAATGACACAACTCCTAATAATTTTAGAATTCTCTAAATCTCAAAAATGAAATCTAAAATCACTAGATCCATAACTAATGAAATTGCATCTCTTGGATTTTTCATCCAACGTTTTCCTATTTTCCTTATCAATATGAAAAAATATTCTAAACTGAAAAATTTAAGAAAAGAACAATCTACCTATTTTCTGGTCCAATCTTCCTCTGATATTCCTCCATCTAGTGAACTTTAATTCTCATGGTTAATCAAATAAACCATTGTATCAACTGCTTCTGACCAAAACTGCAAAGGAAATTTAGAATGTATCCTAATACTTTTAGCACGTTCCATGATTGTCCTATTAATTCTTTCTAGGATACCATTCTCTTGTGGTGTTCTTGGAACTATCATTTCTCTACGTATCTCATTCATTGAACAATAATCATTGAAATTCTTACTACTGTATTCACCACCACTATCAGATTTGAGGCACTTTAACTTTGAATTTGATTCATTCTCAATAAGGGATTTCCATCTTCTAAAAGTATCAAAAACATCAGATTTATGTTTAATACAATGAACCCATACCTTTCTTGTAGCATCATCAATGAAAGTAACATAATATTGGGATCTTCCATGAGAATCTACCTGAGCTGGTCCCCACACATCTGAGTGTACAAGATCCAATTTATGCTCCTTCTTAGTTGCCCCAAATTTGAGAAATCTCACTCTTTTTTTATTTCCAAAGACACAATACTTACAGAAATCAAGATCTAAATCTTTCAAATCTGATAACTTACCCTTAGCCTTTAAGATTTACATTTCTTTTTTACTTATATGACCAAACTGATAATGCCACATGCATGCATTTGAATCTAAAGTATATAATGTAGAAAAGGAATCAGTAACACATGAAGATAAATATAATGTTCCTAAATTCTTACCTCTTACCATAATAAAATAACCCTTGGTGAATTTCCAAGAGTCTCCTGTAAAAGTAACCATTCAACTAGTTTAACCTAGTTTCCCTACAAAAATAAGATTCCTCCTGAGGCTTGGCACATGACTCACATATTTCAATACCCATGTATTTCCATTCTGTAATTTTAGATGAACTTCTCCTTTACCCATAATACTGCAAGGTTCATCATCACACAAATAAACATGCCCAAAATTTTCCTAGACATAATTTCTTAAATAACCCTTATTAGGGGTTACATGGAAATAAGCTCCTGAATCTAAAACCCATGATTTAATTCTATTATCTAAAAAAATAATAAGAGCATATTGTATTACCTCTGTTGCAACAATATTTACTTCTGTACCTTTTTCTAGTTGTAGGTTCTCTTTACCCTTTGACTAACAATATTTCTTTACATGTCTTTTCTTTCCACATTTCTAATAGGTAATTCCCTTACCTCTGGATTTAGATCTGCTATCCCTTGACTTTTATTTCCAATTACTCTTACTCTTGGATCTCTCCTTCTATTTGCCTCTACTTTATACATTCAAAACATTCCCAAATTATGATTCCTCTCTACTCTTCCTGTGAATTTCTTCAATCAAGATTATACTAACCACGTCTTCAAACTTAAAAATATTATTAGTAGATGTTGTATTACTATCAACCATTACCAAGTTATCCTAACTATCAGGAAAAGAACATAAAAATAAAATTTCTTTCACTTCATCAAATAGAATATCAATGGATTTTAAATGATTTACAATAGATTGTAAATCATTCAAATGACATGATGCAAATCCACCTTCATGCATCTTAGAACTAAATATTTTCTTCATCAAATAAAATTTATTTGAAGCACTTGGTTTTCCATATAAATTAGGAAGAGACTTCATTAACCCTACCATAGAAATCACTTCTGTAATATTGGAAGTCACGGATGCTGCCAGGATCAATCTTATAGATCCCAAAGTCTTTCTATCAAGAAATCTTCCATTCTTCATCATTAATCTTCATAGGTCTATACTTCTCATCCAATGGTAAATACAAATCTATTTAATACAAATAATCCTCAATCTGCATCTTCCATAATTGATAATTTCAGTTTTCAGACTTCTCTACCTTGTATTTGTTTTCTTCTTCCATTATTTTGGTTCCCACTCAATTAGAAAACCCTTTGTGAGTAAATTTGTCAACACATAAAACCCTCAAACAAAGATATGATACTAGTTGTTGTGGTGAGCACAAGTTTGTACAAATAATATATTAGATTTAAACATACATGCAATGAAATCAGATATTCTACCAAAAGAATTATACAAAACAAGAGATATAAATCAACATCAAATTTAACGTGGTTCACCCAGTGTGGGCTACATCTACCAAGAAACAAGCCAATCTATTATCCAAAGATTTGACAATATATACAATTGAATATTTATAATCTTTCACACCTCTCAGATTTACAGTATTGTCTTTCACCCAAGCTTTTGCTTCTTCACCAAAAATTCTCTCTCTCACAATTATTATCACAATAATCATCAAATTTTGCAAGTTGTTCTTAATTATTACTTCTAAACCCTGGATTTCATGCTTATATAGGCATATACAAATTAGGGCACTTAGCCATGCAATTATAATCAATAGATCTACTTTAACACCAAAAATAGATCTAATTCCCAAGAGTTAATTAAAACATCTACACACAGGTAACTGACGTCGGTTAGCCCTAACCAATTCTGGTTCCTCCTTTCCTAACCAATTTTGGTCATTGGTGACCGACATCAATCCCTCCATAACCGATGTCGGTTACTGTGTTTTCCACCAAGTTTCATACTGCATGCTAATCCAAAGTAATTGATCTCCATAACTCAACAAATATAGAGCTCTAAGAGCCATCAAGACTCTAAATTAGAGAATACTTCAACACACCCTCACTCCTACCTTCCTACACCCTCATATCCTCATCTTCCATTTGAATAAGTTTATACAAATTGTAATAATATGGTAGTTTGGGTTCAAACTTACAAACCCCAACTATGGATGATCTAACCTAGGAAGGTTTACTCCATAGTTAAGGTCAAGTGGTCATGTCCTTAGGTGAAGAGTATGTCTCTTGACCCATTTAAATACTTTATTTCTCTTAAACTAACCCCTGGGATTGTAACCTAATAACTAGCCAATTTGAAAATTCAAACTTGTGGTTTTGGAGAGAAACCACTTATTACAAAGAAAAATGAGTCCAAATGGATAACTTACATTACATAGACCTCCATATAGACCCGTCACACACCTAGATAGCTAATACCGACCAAAATTACAAGTTACAATGATGCTCCTACATCATACTCCCTAATTGGAGAGAATTGAGCCAAATTGAATGTTTTTTAATTCCTCTTTTTCCAATTCATTTGTCTTTGAGATTCTTCCTCTTCTATTGTATTTGATCTCATCTTCATGTTCTTTATCTTTCTTTTGTCTTCTCCTTTCTTTCTTATTTTCTAGATTGATTTTATCACCCTCTTCTTGCTTCGTTATTTCTCTTTTTCGACATTTTACTTATTATTCTTGCTTCATATGTTCCTTATCTTCATTCTCATGTTTCTTATCATCTTCCTCATTCACTTTTTGGTCCACACCTACACAATCAAAGATAAAATCAACCTTAGTTTGTAAAAATAGAGAAAAAATATTCTCCACATTTTCTTCTCTCTTCATCATTTTTCTGATCATCCTCCATTGCTATCTTTGTATTTTTCTATAAATTATCAAATTCTTGCTTTGTTTCTTCCTCTTGAATCTTCATCATACTTTCATCTTCATTATGCGCCTCTTTTTCCAATATTTTCTTAGTATTTGCTTTAGTTTTGATCTCATCTTCTCCACTCAACTAGCTCCACATGCTTGCAATATCTTTCCATGATCCTTTCATCACACTAGCAGCTGCAATTTCACCTTTGATTGGGTTAAACTGAGCTTAAGCTTATTCACAAAATTTCTTTTCATTCTTGTCTTCAATTTTGATCTTCTTATCTTCTAGATATTCATCCAAGGCATTATTTCTTACCTTCACTTCTTCATATTTTGTACCTAAATTTTCACATGAAATAACAGTATCAAATTGAAAATTTTGAGGCCATTTAGCCTCTTGAGAAACTCTTTGCAAGAGTTATTTTTCATCTTCTTTGAAATGCTCTTCTTCTTTACTAGTTTCTTCTTCTTCTTCACCAAACATTACTCCTACCTCCAGATAACTTAATTTGACTTCCATACATATTTCATTCCTTATTTCCTCTCTTTTCTAAGCCTTCATTTGTCTCCTTCTTATTTTTATAAGCCACTCTATAGGCCATTTCACTCTCTTCTTCATATTCCACTCAAAAACTTGGTTTTCTTCCTTTCTTCTCTCTATTAGCCACTATAAGTCTTATTTTAATTGTATAATCTCTTACATCCAGCCCTAATTATTAATTATCACATTTCATTCAATCTATTTCATCATTTTTTAGTAACCACCTATCAAGAAACCTCTCATTTCACTCTTTTTTCTCTTAACTTACTCTTTTCTCCTCTTCTCAAGAAAGTATTTTCCACCTTACTTCTTCTCAACACCTCACCCTAGGCTTACCTGGTATTTTTTTGCTTCTTAATTCTTATTTTTACCCTCCAAGTCTCTTTCACCTTGGACTTCTTCTATCTTTATTCTTTCTTCATCTTTAGGCCTTTTAGGCTAAGGTTTCTTGTTCACTATTTCTTTCACTCTTCACTTGTTATTATTTTCAATTTCCTTTTCCTTTTACCAATAGAAACCACCTGATTTGATACAAAATGATTCAAAGAACATATAGCAACTTAATATAAATAATAAGTTAGATCCATACTTGTAACCATCACTCAAAATCATGCAATTTTTCACTTTGTCTCAAGAAGCCAAAACTTATATTTCAACACAAAATACTATGAACAACTAATTCAAAGCTCAAGAATTCATTATACCTATTTGAATTCACCATTCAAAAATTTACATATGCTTGAATAAGTTTCAAACCTTTAATCTCACCCAATATCTCTCTAGACCTCAAATATGTTGCTAGCCATCCAAAAAGACATTTTCTAATGTAAAATACACATTTCAGCAAATTAGAATTCACTGGTAGGTTTTCCTATGACCCATTTATCCCATTAAAGAGACTAAAAATTTTCATCACTCAACAATTAGCCAATTTTATTTTATTCTCTCATTATAATTTTTTCTTATATCATCGTTTTAGCCCTATTTCCATGAAATTCTTTTTGTCTAGGAAAATCTAACAATAGATAAGCAAAAGTGAAATACTTTCCTGATACCCTTTATCCTTCTTGTGTTTTGCACCAAATTTTAAGAACTAAATCTCTTCCTATCACTCCCAACTCAGTTTTCCTTCTTGTTCTAGGTCTACACCTAGGGTTTCAATCCATTTCTTAGGGTTTTGAATCTTGATCAATTTCAATCACTTAAACGTTTTCAATCACCTTAAGCCAACTTATTCAAGGTCTTCTCACATATCCTTTACCTCTTTTATCATAGGCCGTGTTACTTTTCCACTTTTGGCATTCTCAAGGCTTCTTAGTCTTACCCCTTCTTGGTCTTCTATACTTTGTTTCTCCCTTCACCTTAACTTTGTCTATACTCCTCTCACTCCACTTACTCACTATTATTGACACCCCTTTTTCAACTTATTCAAACCATTCAATTGTTCACACTCATGGTATACTCCATTAAAACTACTTTGTCCTTACCAAACTCTCTAATACGATTATAGATATGTAGACATAAAATCATGCACTTGGGTGCATTTCTAGGTCCTAAACACATACTGGAATTTATATGATTCCTAAGAAATAAAACTAGTGATTGACAACTATCTTTGACCTCTTTTATTTTTTTCTTGTTTTTTATTTGGTCTTTTACACCCTACAGTCCAGTCATAATTTTATTTATTTATATTTTATGGCTTCAAACACCAGAACTAAGCCAGGAAAAAATCACCCAAGAACTCTTGTCCCCTCTAGATGCCCCTGACATTTTCTCGCCTTAATTTATCCTTTTGGGTCTATATTTATCTTTTGGGAATATTTTTCACTTATGGGTTGGCCTTCGAGTTGTCGATTACAAAATTCAAACAAGGGATTCATATAAACACATAGTTATATGTTCAAAATCAAGGACCAATCAAGAATCATTACTATCATCATCTAAGCTTGCATCTTAAAGGCACCTAAAGCACTCTAAAAAATCCATCTAGCATCCACTTAAGAGACAAGGGTTTCATCAACTCTGCATACATGGCATAGGAAGGGATTCTATTTTATCCACACATTTAGTTACATATCACTATCAAGTGCAACTTACACAAGGGCATCCTAGGGCACAATTTCTACACACTCACCGGAACTACATGGAGTCTGAGATGTAGTGCAGTGCTCGGTCATAAGTTGACTCTCAGGGTGATCGTCAGAGTCAATCCGACTCCCCATATTACATATTTATTTTTAGGTTTGATGTAGTTTGTGGGATTGTGTAGGTGAACTAATATTTTACAGTTTACAGGTACCTTCAGCATTCAAGGAGAAAATCTCAGGTGATCAAAAGGAAGTAATAGCAATAATATTGCAACACTATAGAAATTAGGTTATCATCATTTACACATTCATAGGCACCTAGACATGGTCTACAACACCCACGTGCCCCTGTCTGGTATTATTCATGCATTATAGAAAATTATTGTAAGTAATAATGACACTCTGCCTAGCCTATTCTAAAAGGAATGATAACTAGATTGTGCCAAGCCAAGAACATAGATGCTAATCAAACATCACGATCAATAAGATGAAAGCAATTCACCAGAATAACTTTACATAAACCTTTGCAAACAAATGAGCAACAATATCATATATTATTATGGAACTCAATGAAATACAATGAGAATGGGCCTTGTTTATATAGGCAAGGAATAACAATCTAAGAACCAATCAAGGTCATAGATCAAGCCATAAATCATGGAAAGAACTAGTCATCAAAGAACTAGTCAATACCATATATCAAGGAAATAATTATACCTAACAATTAGATAATATCTCCTAATATCTAAATAAATAAAAAGAAATATCCACACACATAATTGGGTGAGGATAAATACAATAAAGGTAAATAATGTACCTAGGTGAACATGAGCTAAGGTAAATACCTACTCTAACACCCCCCCTCAAGTGAAGCTAGGGGCCAAAAATAGAAGTGGCATGTCCACAATATGAGTCCTGGAAACTAGGCCTGATGAGGTACTCATGTACAATATATCCATGAAGAAATCTTGAACCAAAAGAAGGAAAGAATCCTGCTATAAGGAAAGAGAAAGAAGAAGAAGAAGGAATATGTTCTCATGAACACCCCCCGAGAACAACTTCTAAAACCCCAAGCATTCCACGCAAATCAACGTAGTGAGGTGATGCAAAAGGCTTCGTAAAGATGTCTGTAAGCTGTTGTTGAGTCAGAAGGTACTCCAAGCAAAGAACTCCATCTTGAATGTGCTTCCGAATGAAGTGGATGTGTATCTCGATTTGCTTGGTCTGTTATTGCTCAACTGGGTTGCGAGAAATGTGAATTCACTTTGGTTATCACACCAAAGTAAAGTCGATGAATCCTGATAGAATCCAAACTCTGTCAATAACTGGCGAAGCCAAAGAATCTGTTGACTCACTGTAACTACTACCCTGTACTCTACCTCTGAAGATGAAAGTGCAATAGCCTGTTGCTTTTTACACACCCAAGCAACTAGAGAAGAACTAAGATAGAAAATATAGCCAGAGGTGGAACACATGTCATTAATAAAACCTACCCAATCTGAATCTGTATACCCAACCAACTGAGTAGAGCCCCTAGTGTAGTGTAGGCCAAAGTGGGAAGTGCCATGCAAATAGCCTAAAATCCTTTTAGCGGCCTGCCAGTGTCTACTATGAGGAGAATATGGAAACTGAGATACAAGCCCTACTACAAATGAAATATTAGGGCAAGTATGGGTCAAGTACATGAGACTCCCAACCATGGCCTATACAATGTAGGATCACAAAGTGGTGTGGTACATGTGGATGTAAGAATAACTCCAGATTGAAAAAGAGATGGACTTGTCTTGGAATCAGCCATATCAAAGTGCCTAAGAAGATCATGGGTGTACTTTTGCTGACTCAAATGAATCCCTGAATCTGTCTGAGAAATATGCAAACCAGAGAAATAATGCAATAGCCCAAGATCTGTCATGTCAAACTGTGTAGAAAGAGCCATCTGAATACTCTGAATGTGGGAAGAAGAGCTGCCAGTAAGTAATAGATCATCAACATACAAGACAAGTATCACAATATCCTCACTAACATGTTGGAGATACACTGTATGATCGGAGTGGTAACAAACAAAACTAGTAGATAGAAGAAAAGAATCCATCTTCTCATACCAAGCCCGAGGGGCTTGTATGAGACCGTAGAGAGACCGTCGGAGCCGAAAAACAAGAGAAGAATCCCGAAAAAATCCATTCAGCTACTCCATATATATTTCCTCTTGTATATCTCCATGTAAGAAGGCACTCTTCACGTCGATCTGGTATACGGGCCATCTTTGTGATGAAGCAATAGAAAGTACAAGGCATACAGAATCCATCTTGGCAACGGGTGCAAAAGTCTCAAAGTAATCAATACCTTCGACTTGTGAAAAACACTTTACAACAAGATGAACCTTATACTTTTCAATGGACCCATTAGCTACATATTTGGTTTGGTATACCCACTTACACCTAACCATCTTTCTTCCTTTAGGAAGAGATACCAAATCCCAGGTATGATTCTTCATCAAAGAAGAATACTCAACTGCCACCACATCATCCCACTCCAATATCCCATGAGCCTTTGACAAAGACTATGGATACTCAAAAACTATCAGACACAAAAGTCTAGAACCTGTAGAATGCATGTGATGATTCCTAGTGGGTGGAAGATCCTCTATGAAAGGTGCAGACTCAAAAACTGTAGTACGAACCCACTTAGGCATAATGACAACATTAGTGGGAATAGGATCCTCAATGGCATCTATAACCTCCTCATAAATCTCCTCAAAGAAAGGATCCTCAAGATGAGATGAAGAAGAAGAAGGAATGGAATAAGATGAAGAATTATGAGGAGTGAAATGCTCATCAAACTGAACATGTGTTCAAAAAATAACATCATGTGTATCAGGATCTAAAAGATGATAAGCTCTCATGTCCTCACAATTCCCTATAAAGATCAAGGGTTTACTCTTCTTATCCAAATATTTATTTTTCTTCTTTGGCACAAAGGCCCAAGCATGGCTCCCAAAGACTCGAAAAAATGAGACATCTGGCTTAGTGTTGGACCAAGCTTCCTCTGGAGTCAAATTCTCAAGTGCTCTATGTGGTGTGCAATTCTGAATATAGTTAGCACAATTAACTGCTTCTGCCCAATAGATAGGAGGTATATCTCTAGAATGCATCATACAGTTAGCCATTTCCTTCAAATTTCTATTCTTCCTTTCTACTAATTCATTATGTTATGGAGTATGAGGAACAGAATGCTAGTGAATAATGCCTTGAGTTACCAAAAATTTAGAAAACTCATTGCTGAAGTACTCCCCCCATTATTAGTGCGAAGGTTCTTTATGCTACTAGAAGATTGTTTCTCAACCAAATCCTTGAATACTTTGAAGTGTGAAAAAATATCACTTTTGTAATTGAGAAAATAAACCCAAGTACACCTTGAGAAATTATCAATAAATGTAAGTGCATACTTAGCTCCATTGAAAGATGGGGTAGGAAAAACCATCAAGTCACTATGCACAAGCTCAAGTGGTGAAGAAGCTCTCTTAGACAAATTCTTAGGAAAAGGATCTTGGTGTTGTTTCCCTAATGCATAACCATGATAAAATCCCTCAAGATAAGAAACTCTAGGAAGACCATCTACCATACTATGAGTGCTCAACTCCTTCAAATATCTATAATTGAGATGTCCAAATCCCCTGGGTATTGATCAGGTTTCTAGGTTGATTACTAATATCCAGTGTGATTGCATCAACATTGAATCCTTTCTCCAAGTGTGGGACTTGAAGAGTGAGAAAGGAATCTCCAGAGAAAGGCTGGTTCCTATTCCTCTGTTCAGGTGCATACGAAATATGCAGAGGGTTTTCCTCAAAATCTAATCTAATTTGCCAAGGAGACAAGGAAAGAAGATGCATAAAATAAATCTAAGCTAATAGAGGTGATGCACCAAGGAATGAAGAACATATGCTTTGCCAAATTTAACACAGATCATGTAGATGTAACACAACATCATGCACAGATAGCAAAAATGCAATGAAAGATCAAGAATGACAGTAATAAATATGTAAGAGGGTTTAGAAGTAACCACAGACACATATATATATTGCTCAAGGATAGATTCAATACATTGCAATGGCCAAAAGGCAAAAAACGGTGTTACAGTCTATATGGGAGGTTTGAAAACTCCACAAATCTTCTTATGAACAGGAGAGAAGGGAGGGTGCAAAGCGGAAATGTCCCACCTTAGAAAGAAACCCCTCCTTACAATTTATAGGAAGAATGGGAGAGCAAAGAGAGAGGAATTCGAAATCTGCCCCAACCACCTCTAGGTTGCATTTAATTCGTCCATCATGGCAGAAGCGGCGGGTTCTGGCAAAGCGGCGGTTTGTCTAACAGAAGCGGCGGGTTGTTTGCTGCATTAAAGTGGTTGTTGAAGCATTACCTCTGCTTGTTATTTCGCGCCAGAGGCGTTTCTCAATTTTCATCCTCCAAACTGAACCAAAATGCAAGATTGACCTTGGAAACGTGTAGAGAATCTCATAAGCTTTCCGTTGATATCAAGAACGTGCAAATCCGAGCTCTGGATCGAAAGATATGTCGATCTGAAGATTTAGGGCACGGAACAGGCGAAAACGGATTTTGAAATATTTTCCCGCGCACTGCCACTTGGATGCCACGTGGCATGCTCTGATTCGCTGAATAATTCTCTCTCTTCTGCTTTTCGGCGGGCTGTCTTTTGAATTTTCCTTGTGGGCCCTAGCTGGGACACGTGGCACTATCCCATTGGTTCGGATCGGTGCTCGAAAACTCGCCCATTGACTTTTTGACTTTTCTCTTGTGAGGACACGTGGCAGCTTCTGATTGGTCCTCGGCTGATTCGGCTCCTACGCGTACTTCGCCTCCATTTGTCCCGGATGTCCCATTTGATTTTGGGCCCTTTGTGCTCATTTCGGCCGGTTCGGGCAGTTCGGGCATTTTTGGCCCGCTTGTCCCACTTTGCTTCGGACTGACTTGACTCTTTTCGGCCGGTTCGGCCGGTTCGGGCATTTCTGGCCCGCGCGTCCCAATTGCTTTTGGGCTCCTTGTACTGTTTTCGTGCGATCCGGCCGGTTCGGGCATTTCGCGTCCATTTGTTCCACTCGTCCCGAATGCTACCCTCTTCAGCAGTTAGCCAATTTTTCTCCTCGGCTGGATCGGCTTTTCGCGCCCGCCGCGTACTTCTGTCCCACTTGTCCCATTTGCTTTGTGGGCCGCCTGGACTCATTTCGGCCGGTTCGGGCGGTTCGCGTACCTTTGTCCCACTCGTCCCACCTTGTGCTGGACCAGGACTTAGCCGATTTTCACAATTTTTACTGGCCCAAACTACTTGCTTTCTGCAACCTTCTCCGCACTTTCTCAAAGCTTGCTCCCTCCTTCTTCGGCCTGGGGAGTTTAGAAAGATTCCTGAAGGGACCCTAGAAACCTGATTTTGCTCTGAATCAGTCATTTTTCTTGGAATTTGGACATCCTGATGCATGTTATCAAATTTACCCTGGGGGGGTGAATTTTGGATAACAATTTGGCGACTCAGCGGGATCATTCTGCCTGCTAGATGAAAAGGCCAGTTGCCTGAAGCCATCCATTGGGCATGGAGTCATCAAATATTCTGTTAGAATCCAAACTGACTTAGAATGTGCAAAGGGAAAGATGGAATGTGACCTGATTTAGCAAAGACATGCATCATCTCCATAGACAGTAAGCTGTGCCAAGGCACTTAGGGAAAACAAAACTAATTACAGCAAAACAATGTGCACAAGCACTTGGAGGGAAGAAAATCTAATCTAGTATTTACAGATGTAGTGAAACTCCCTCTAGAAGCAACGCTTGAGATAGATTCCATTTACTGGAATCTGCAGTTCTTCACCATCCAATGAGGCCAATTGGAAAGCATTGTTGTTCTTGCACTTTGTGACCATGTATGGGCCACTCCAAATGGCATCAAATTTTGAATGCCTTCCTGGTTTTGCTCTGTCCACATCCCATTTCAATACTAGATCTCCTACTTGAAAAGATCTATCTTTGGCCTTCCTATCAAAGGTCTTCTTGATCAAAGCCTGATCCTTTTCCATTGCTTGGAATGCCTGATCTCTGATTTCTTGCAGCTCCATCAATTCTGCATATCTCACCTTCATGGGTCCAAACTCTAGCAATTCCAGTTGTTTCATGAGTTCCAACGTTGGCAACTCAAGTGACAGGGGCAAGATTGCCTCTCTTCCGTAGACAAGCCTAAATGGAGAGTTACCTGTGGACCTTTTGGGAGTTATCCTATCAGCCCATAAGGCTGACTTCAGTTTGGTATGCCAAGCCTTCTGATTCTCATCAAGAGTCCTCCTAATGATCCTCAGCAAGTTTTTGTTTGTAGACTCGGCCTGGCCATTACCTTGAGGGTAATAGTTTGATGAAGTGCTGAGGTAGATCCCGTTCTTGACAGCCCACTCAGTAATTTTAGATCCAATGAATGCCAATGCATTATCAGAGACTATTGTAGCAGGCACACCAAATCTGGTAGTTATCCCCTCGTAAAAGTCCAAGATGCTAGACTCATTCGCCTCTTTGAGTGCCACTGCTTCTGTCCATCTGGTGAAGTAGTCTGTGGCTGTCAAAATCCATTTGTGCCCTTGGCTCGAATTGGGATTGATGATTCCAATGAAGTCCAAACCCCATTGCATGAATGGCTGGTCAACTGAGATTGGATGCAATGGGAGGGCTGCAAGTCTCTCTTTTCCTGTGAAGAATGCACAATTCTTACATTTCTTGATCCATGCATAGCAATCACTAAAGATTTTAGGCCAATAATAACCAGCCTTCATGATTTTCAGAGCTGTCACTCTTGGTGCAAAATGGCCACCAGCTGGTCCATCATGAAACTCCTTTAATACCCTTTGAATCTGACCTGTGTTAATGCATCTCAGCAGCACTCCATTGACATCCTTCTTGAACAAAACTCCATCAATGATGGTATATGGAATAGCCTGCAACCTGAAGTGTCTTCTTCTTGCTTTGCTCATTTCTAGAGGGCACATGCCCGTCTGTAGGAAATGTATCATATTTTGAGTCCAACAGGGAATGGACTCATCATCATTTTCCTGTTTTTGATCATTTTGTAAAAGCAGGACAGCGTCTTCTTTATCTTCTGGGTTGTTTAGTTGTTTGGAAGCGAGCTGCTCACACAAACCCTTGCCTCTTACCAGCTTGGTGATCTTGATCTCAATGTCATACTCCATGACACGGGTGATCCATCCTGCCCTTTTCTCATTCAAATCCTTGTTGAGGAGGAAGTCCTTAACCCCAGCATGTGAGACCAGCAACTGGACCTTGTTGTTTGAGATTAAATGCTTGAACTTCTTCAAGCTCCTGACTACTGCAAGCACATGTTTTTCAATAAAAGAGTACCTCAATTCACAGTCATTTAGGCTTTGGCTAAAGAAGGCAATTGGCTGTTCATCATTATCTTTATTCTGTTGCACCAAAATGGCAGAAATAGTGTCATCACCCCCAAATGCATAGAGGATGAAATCCTTGGAAAAGTCCGGGTTGATGAGAGTGGGTGCCTGGGAGATGGCTTCTTTGATTGCTTCAAAACTCTCCTTGCCTTCTGCCGTCCATTTGAAAGCCATGTTTTTTCTTAACATTTTGGTGATGGGCTTGACAAGGGCTGCAAAATTTGGGACAAACCTCCGAACAAAGTTTATCCTTCCCAGGAAACTTTGAAGAGCCTTTTTGTGACTTGGCAATGGCAGAGCTCTTATGGCTTCAACCCTTTCTGGATCAATTGCTAATCCTTCCTTGGAGACAATATGGCCAAGAAGTTTCCCTTCATGTGCAAGAAAGATGCACTTCTTAGGATTTAAAGACACTCCAAACTTTCTACACCTCTGAAATACTTGCCTGAGGTGAAAGAGATGGTCTGCAGCATTCTTTGAGAAGACAGTGATATCATCTAGGTATACCAGCACTATCTTGTTAATCAAGCCTTTGAATGCCATATCCATAGCTCGCTGGAATGTTGCTCCGGCGTTCGACAGTCCAAATGGCATCTTCTTGTAAGCATATGTGCCCCATTTGGTTGTGAAGGCTGTCTTGAACTGGTCTTCCTCCTTCACCATAATTTGATTGAAGCCTGAGTATCCATCAAGCAGCGAAAACCTTTCTGACCCAGCTACAACCTGCAATATTTGCTCCATGGAAGGGAGTGGATAATGGTCCTTGAGAGAGGCTCTATTCAAATCTCTGAAGTCAACACATAGCCTGATCTCTCCACTTTTCTTTCTGACTGGAACTAAGTTGGCAACCCAACTAGAATGCTTGATTGGGAATATAATTGCTGACTCAATCAGCTTGTCCAATTCTTTCCTCATGAGAGGCTCCATGTGTGGATTGACTGGTCTCTGTTTCTGCCTGACAGGCTTAGTATTTGGATCCAACTCGATGGTATGCTGAGCTAAGTTGGGATTGAAGCCCTTCAAGTCTTCATAGCTCCAAGCAAACACGTCAGGGAATTCTTGACAAAGCTGTATGAACTCATATCTCTCTTGCTCAGTTGTCATTTTTCCAATTTGCAATGGCTTGTTCTCTTTTACCAAGATGGATACCGAATCTTCCCTCTTGACCTGAATATTTGCTTTCTCCTTTCTAAACTGATCATTGGGGTTAAAAATGGACTCCAAGGTGACAAGTCCCTTGGGCAGCTTGTCAGTTCTCAGCTGTATCACCTGGTCACCATATTGCTGTTTCAACTTCTCTTGATTTTTAGCTGAGAACTCAGCTTCTTCTTGCAAGAAGTGGATGATTTGCTGGTCATTCTCAAATACTTGCCAATTGACATCGTTATCCGGCACTGAAGGCCTCACAATCACGTGGATGTTTGGCTGTACCTTGTCTTGTTGAATGTTTTCTACAATGTCAAAGGTTGCCCCCACTGCTGCAAGCCTGTCAGCAGCTTGATTCTCTTTTCTGGGAATGGCCTTGATGCTGAAAGCCTCAAAATCTTCCATGAGGTCCCACACCCTGTTTTTGTAGCATCTGAGTAGATCATTTTTGGCAGCATGCTGTCCCTTGACCTGATTTACAATCAGCTCACTGTCCCCAAACACTTGCAAGTTATTTATTTTTCTCTTTATTGCCCAATGCATCCCTTGCACCAAGGCTTCATATTCAGCAGTGTTATTGGAGCATGCAAATTGAAATCTAAAAGCTGAATAATACTTTACTCCTTGAGGTGAAATAAGCATGGCTCCACCTCCTGCGCCTTGTCTACTCCTTGATCCATCAAAAAACAGTTGCCATACCTCATTGTCATCCTTGTGGCTTGGCTTGGTGATGTTAGGAATAGGTTGACTTTCTTCGTGTATACAATAGACCCCTAGCTCAGATTCTTCTACTTCTTGATAAGGATCAAAAGCATGCACCTTGCTTGCCCATTCATCAAGAGTCAAATCTGGGATACTTCCAACCTTAGTGTCAGCTTCATCAGTGCCAAGGTGATCTTCTTGATCAAATGCTGAGCAATTGGTATTAATATGACTTGGAGTATAGGGCTCAATGTGGAAATCTGCAATAGGTTCCGACCTAATTGTAGCTTTAGTTCCATACCTCGTTCTGAACAGCATGTGTGACCAATCAGCGGACAAATATCCCCCAATCTTGGCAGTAAAGTCCCTTGACAAACAGAGGGCAAAGAGTGGTGGAAGGTCTATGACTGATATATCTTGTAAGACAACAACATTTGGACATGCATGCAAGGTAAGACTCAAATTTTTAATCACTCCAACTGTTGCTATTGCTGTCCCATCCAGCTGCACTACTCCCTTAGATGTTATTTCATACTGGAGCCCTAGCTGATCAGCTATCTGTTTAGGCATTACTGAGCTACTTGCCCCAGAGTCTATCATGCAGTTATGCACTAGCTGATTTCCAATAATTAACGAAACATAGAAAGGGGGGGGCTTCAGCATTCTACCTTGTTGTGTTCCATGATTTCCTTCAGGCTGGGCAGCATTTGTAAGCACTTTGTCTTGCCTTTGAACCTGCTGATTTGAAGTTGGCCAATCCTTTATGGCAGCTTGCAGCAGATTTCTTTGGCCTGGGATGGATAGGGATTCCCACATAGATATATTGACGTTTGTCTTCTTCATCTGATCAATGATACTGAATGGTGATGAAGGATCCCTCTGCTGTCCCTTGGTTTGCACATTTGCCCCTTGAATATGGGCAGCAACAGCTGGCATTTGATTTGGCCTAGGGGCTGTTTTTGTCTGCCCTTGTGCATTTGAAACTGGGTTTTGCTTGCCAATCATTTGTGGAGCTGTGGGAGGTTGAGGATTGGCTGGGACTAATGGCTGTTCTTCACCCAAATTTCTCCTTTTTGACCTTGTGTTGGCAGCAACACCCTGAGAAACTATCTGATTCATGCCACAGAAATCCTCTGCTTGCCAATTTACCAACGTGGTATCATTTGGGGCTGATTGCTGTTGGAATGTTTCTTGTTGTTGGCTGTTTTCTTGACTACTCTCACCCTCCACACCAGCACTTGTTACCATTAAAGCTTGGGTTAGAGCACCATTATAGCACATGGATTGATTATGGGGTTCATTACATGGAAAACACCAATCATACTCCTGGGCAATGTTGTTTTGTGCTGGTACTAATGCCTTAGAGGCAGATATGGCATTTGGATTATAGGGCTGGAATGGTCTATTGGCAGGAGGCCTTGTTTGATTCATATTTGTGGCTGGATTAGGTGGTCTTTGAGGCTGATATGGCTGCCTATTCGGTTGAGCTTGAGGCTGATACGAAGGTCTAAAACCTTGAGCTTGCTGCCTCTTGAGTGTGACCAGCTCATTACCTAAATTTTGCAGTTGCTTCATGACTTCTTGAAGCTCATTTGGGGCACTTGGAGATGAAGTGGAAGCTTCATTTGAACTCTGATTTCTAGGAATGGGAGAAGGAGCTAAGACAGGTGCCTGACTAGTACTTGGGCTCTCTAAGCTTGGATATAATGGCATTGGAGGCCTAGGAGATAGCTTGCCAGCTTGAATCAGACAATTTTCAGCTCTAATGGCAATATTATAAGCAGCAGGGATAGTTGTGCCTCCCATGGATTGAATCAATATAGAAATATCAGAATTTAAAGCTTTAAGGTAGTATAGAAAAGCACCTTCTGCTGTTGGTCTGACTGCTACTGGAATTCTATCCCAAGATCTTTGAAATCTGAAGTTGAAATCAGTTAGCTGCTCATTGGAAGCTCTCTTGATGGTTGTCAGCTGCTCCAAAAGAGACAAGTTGTCTCCCTTCTCTCCGAATTGATTATGAAGTGCAATACACAGCTGATTCCAGTTTGTGATAGAGCCAGCTCCAAGGCTCCTAAACCATTGCAATGCTTTCCCCTTGAATGAAGACGCCAGCAATTTGACAGCTACTTGCATCTCGTCGATCTCATGGATTGCACAAATGTTAGCAATGTCCTTGACATGATCGCCAGGAGTGGTCTGATTTTCTCCAGTAAAGTATGGAATGTTCTTCAGTGCTGCTACTGGGATTGGATTTTGTGCATTGAGAGCAAGTGGGCTGCTGCCTGTGAAGTTGACATAGGGGTTCACTGGTTGCGCCATTCTGATTGGTCTTAAAATCCTTGTATATTGAAAGAAAGGCCGCTCAGGTGGAGGAGTTGAGAGAGTTCTGTTTGGTGGAGATGGAGACCTTTGAATCCTTCTTCCTCTTTGCCTTCTTCTTGGAGATAGTTGCAGGTATTCAAACAGCACTTCCTCTTCTCCAGCTCTTGATCTTGTGATTCTTCTCATAAGCTTTTAGGGCTGACTGCTGGAACCAGTTGATTCCTCCCCTTGGAGTCGCCAGATATGCAAATAATAGCTCTTTTCAAGCAAGAAAATTGCAGCAGATGCATATCAACCTTGCTGCAAATAGAAATGAGACCTCTGTCCCACCGGGCGTGCCAAAACTGTTAGTGCAAAATCACAGCACCCCTGGGTATTGATCAGGTTTCTAGGTTGATTACTAATATCCAGTGTGATTGCATCAACATTGAATCCTTTCTCCAAGTGTGGGACTTGAAGAGTGAGAAAGGAATCTCCAGAGAAAGGCTGGTTCCTATTCCTCTGTTCAGGTGCATACGAAATATGCAGAGGGTTTTCCTCAAAATCTAATCTAATTTGCCAAGGAGACAAGGAAAGAAGATGCATAAAATAAATCTAAGCTAATAGAGGTGATGCACCAAGGAATGAAGAACATATGCTTTGCCAAATTTAACACAGATCATGTAGATGTAACACAACATCATGCACAGATAGCAAAAATGCAATGAAAGATCAAGAATGACAGTAATAAATATGTAAGAGGGTTTAGAAGTAACCACAGACACATATATATATTGCTCAAGGATAGATTCAATACATTGCAATGGCCAAAAGGCAAAAAACGGTGTTACAGTCTATATGGGAGGTTTGAAAACTCCACAAATCTTCTTATGAACAGGAGAGAAGGGAGGGTGCAAAGCGGAAAATGTCCCCCTTAGAAAGAAACCCCTCCTTACAATTTATAGGAAGAATGGGAGAGCAAAGAGAGAGGAATTCGAAATCTGCCCCAACCACCTCTAGGTTGCATTTAATTCGTCCATCATGGCAGAAGCGGTGGGTTCTGGCAAAGCGGCGGTTTGTCTAACAGAAGCGGCGGGTTGTTTGCTGCATTAAAGTGGTTGTTGAAGCATTACCTCTGCTTGTTATTTCGCGCCAGAGGCGTTTCTCAATTTTCATCCTCCAAACTGAACCAAAATGCAAGATTGACCTTGGAAACGTGTAGAGAATCTCATAAGCTTTCCGTTGATATCAAGAACGTGCAAATCCGAGCTCTGGATCGAAAGATATGTCGATCTGAAGATTTAGGGCACGGAACAGGCGAAAACGGATTTTGAAATATTTTCCCGCGCACTGCCACTTGGATGCCACGTGGCATGCTCTGATTCGCTGAATAATTCTCTCTCTTCTACTTTTCGGCGGGCTGTCTTTTGAATTTTCCTTGTGGGCCCTAGCTGGGACACGTGGCACTATCCCATTGGTTCGGATCGGTGCTCGAAAACTCGCCCATTGACTTTTTGACTTTTCTCTTGTGAGGACACGTGGCAGCTTCTGATTGGTCCTCGGCTGATTCGGCTCCTACGCGTACTTCGCCTCCATTTGTCCCGGATGTCCCATTTGATTTTGGGCCCTTTGTGCTCATTTCGGCCGGTTCGGGCAGTTCGGGCATTTTTGGCCCGCTTGTCCCACTTTGCTTCGGACTGACTTGACTCTTTTCGGCCGGTTCGGCCGGTTCGGGCATTTCTGGCCCGCGCGTCCCAATTGCTTTTGGGCTCCTTGTACTGTTTTCGCGCGATCCGGCCGGTTCGGGCATTTCGCGTCCATTTGTTCCACTCGTCCCGAATGCTACCCTCTTCAGCAGTTAGCCAATTTTTCTCCTCGGCTGGATCGGCTTTTCGCGCCCGCCGCGTACTTCTGTCCCACTTGTCCCATTTGCTTTGTGGGCCGCCTGGACTCATTTCGGCCGGTTCGGGCGGTTCGCGTACCTTTGTCCCACTCGTCCCACCTTGTGCTGGACCAGGACTTAGCCGATTTTCACAATTTTTACTGGCCCAAACTACTTGCTTTCTGCAACCTTCTCCGCACTTTCTCAAAGCTTGCTCCCTCCTTCTTCGGCCTGGGGAGTTTAGAAAGATTCCTGAAGGGACCCTAGAAACCTGATTTTGCTCTGAATCAGTCATTTTTCTTGGAATTTGGACATCCTGATGCATGTTATCAAATTTACCCTGGGGGGGTACCTTTTCCCTCAACAGAAAGAAAGGAAGAATCTCCAACCTCAATTTTGGAAGTAGAACTCAAACGTAGAGAAACAAAAGACTCCTTAGAAGAAGTCATTTGATGAGAAGCACCAGAATCTATAACCCAATTGTCTACAAGTGGTGACTGAGATCTTCCAACAACATTAAGTGCTTTTCCATGCTGATTAGAAGGAGGTGGAGTGGAGATAGAAATTTTGTGTTTCTTGACTACATCCTTTAAGGCTTGCATTCTCTTATAACACCTATTTTCTTCATAATTACTACCCCCACAAAAATAGCATGAACGGCTAGACTTATTCTTGGACTTAGAAGACTCCTTGGGTTTTGAGTTGTTTTCTTTGGGTTTAGGAGCATTTTGAGAAGGAGAAGGTGTGGATTTAGTTTTACTGTTTAGTTTTCCCTTGCCCTTAGGATTAGATGCAACTAATTCTTTTTTAGAGGTGGAAGACTCAAGGTGAGATAATTTGGATTATTCCCTAGTAATTCTTTCACAAAATGTTTCTAAGTTAGGCATTTTGAAGGTGTCACCTAAGGCATCCATGCTAGAGAAAAAGGTAGAAGCAAAAATTTGGAATGGTCCTCTCAACTTGGATAGAATCAAGTAAACACACTCTTCATCTTTCTTATCTCTTTCACTCCCCTTCAACTGTGTCAACAAATGCTTGAAATTTGTAAGATAGTCTATAATTGTTGGAAAATCTTCATGATTAAGAGAGGTGATCTCAATTTCAAGTTTCATAGCTCTCATATGATCCACCTTACCAAATAAATCCTCCAATTTCTCCCATATTTTGCAAGGAGAGTCACACTTTTCCAAATGACATAAAATATTGTCACTTACATAAGTTCCTATCAAACCCATACACTCATCAAATTTACACTGGTACTGAAATTTCTCATATTATCTAGTGAACATTGGTTGTTCTTTAGGAGTTAAAGCCCATAATTATTTTCGCTTAATTATTGTTTCCATTCTTGGTTTCCATGTGTATTAATTATGTTTTGTTAATGGCTCAACATGATCTAATGTATAATTAGATGCCATCCTAAAAAAAATCACCAAAATAAATGGAAGAACTAAGTAATGCAACAAGACCCCCAAGCAATGCAACAAGAGCCCCCCAGATTTTGGCACGTTATAATGAGTGTGTGTTACAATATGGAACTTTATAATTATATTGAAATTCTCAAAATAAATATTTCTAATGGAAAAATCATGGAAAAATAAGCACTTTTACAAAAAACGACACTCAAAACCGAGTTACTGATCAAAAGTTACAAGCTTTTCAATATTATGCTCTACTATTTATTTTAGTTGCCACTAAAATAGAATAAAATACTCTTTCCTTCACCACACAAATAAAATGAAAGGGGGCTAGAGTTAAGCACCTACTAGTATGAATCACAAGCTTTAAGCCCTCGTATGACTATACCATATGACTAGGGGATAAGAATTTCAATGGGTGTGTGCAACTTACTATTTTGGGGTGTGTCGCTGACCTCCTGTGTGCACACCAAAAATCATGTGCCACAATAAAGAAATACCTAGATCAGATCTCAACAAACCCAGCAAAACCCAAAAAAAAATTCTTGATTTCCTTTTCCATATGGTGTGAATTCTTAGGAGAATCCAATATGTTTCTCTGCACAACAAAAAAATCAAAAAAAACTGACTACCTCCCGAAATGGTCGAGTTTACAGCTGATCTTAGGGTTTTTATGCCTTTTGGATCCAATGGAAGCCTTTTTTTTGCATAAAAATGCATGTAACAACAAAATACGTGAAAATCCTGAACATATGAATATATAAAGAATTTATTTACAAAATAAAACTTACAGACGAATGTCAATAGCAATCTCCTACTCTGATACCATAAAAGAAATGATAACCAAGTCATGCCAAGCCAAGAACACAGATGCTAATCAAACATCTTGATCAATAAGATGGAATCAATTCACCAAAATAACTTTACATAAACCTTTGCAAACAAATGAGTAGCAATATCATATATTATTATGGAATTCAATGAAATACAATGAGAATGGGCCTTGTTTATATAGGAAAGGAATAACAATCTAAGAACTAGTCAAGGTTGTAGATCAAGCCATAAATCATGGAAAGAACTAGTCAAGTCCATATATTTATGAGTGAACTATACATCAAGGATCTAGTCAATACCATAGATCTAGGAAATAACTATTCAATACCATAGATCAAGGAAAGAACTATACCTAACAACTAGATAATATCTCTTAATATCTAAATAAATAAAAATAAATATCCACACACATAAGTGGGTGAAGATAAATATAATAAAGGTAAATAATGTACCTAGGTGAACATGAGCTAAGGTAAATACCTACTCTAACATGTTCAACACTATTCCTAATTTATATCAGTTACAAATTAAGCGTGAATCATCTAAATCCTCTTTCATTCTTCTTTGTTTAGCGTTTCTAATATTACATCTTAGCTTTCTTGTGTCATTTCTTTATTTCAGCATTTATACATCATTTGGTTTAGTGGTGACTCTGTAATATTTAGACTTAATTCAAATTAAATTAAATCATTTGGTGAACCCCACTCATGATCATTCATTTGGATCCCTATTCTATCAGTTCTTCTTTCATGACTCCTAAGGTTCCTCAAGTCTCCTTGAATCAATTTTTTAAAATGCACCCATCTTGCAAAGATGTTATCCAAAAAAACCAAAGATTTTCACAAAAAACCCTAGAAACTTTTTATCTCCCTCGCACTAAGCCACTCGACAAGTAAGTGTTATTGTTTATCGTCTATTTGATGACTCTATCGCTCCTAATCTTCCATCTAATCAAACCATCTTATATTCCATTCAATATTTACATTCTTTATTTCAAGATAAAATTTAAGCTATAGAAACAACAATTACATATCTTAAATCTTAAATCCAACATCTCAAGTATGTTTCTTAAACCCATGCTAGTTCTCCTTCTACATCTCATTCTACTTTTATGACTTCCACATATGCTCATATTAGTAAACCTCAACTCTTTCTACTACCCACACCTCTTAAGTTTGATTTCAATGCTAAGTAATTGTTAGTGCAAAATCATAGCACCGCCAAATGAGTTATCAAATCTACTTTGCTAAGGCAGAGTCATTTGGTGTGAATTTTATAACATGGGACCATATTTCAAGATGTTGGACTTGAAAAAATTGAGATGGACCTCAAGAGAAATTTGATTCTTGCTTCCTAATCTACCTGCCACAAGTTACTCCAGTGCAGGAAGAACCTAACATATCCTAATCTATCCATTCCAAGGGGACAGAGAGAGAGAGAGAGGGTGAACAATCCTACACTAAGCGGTGATACACTAGAAAAGGAAGTGGTTGAATCACAGACCCGGCTACCTGAAGTGGAGAGAGGTGAGTAGAGGAGAGGGTGGACAAAATGTACCATGGACCAAAGATAGATTTCACATAGACACCACTTCGAAACCCATTAAACACAGCTCCCAAGACCTACAATGAACATCATAATATGCATAGTATACCATAAAATGATGAGAGGTAAGAAGAGACAACAAAATAAGATAGGATGGACAGATGCATCAAAAAATTGATTTTATTGCTCCAAAATGTTACACAGTGCACCATCAGTGGGAAAGAGGCAAGAAAATGTCATTACAAAGCCATGAGAGGAGCCTTAGACTCCACATTCAACCATAAGGAAGAAAGGGAAAGGGGGCAGAAAAGAAACAATGACCACCCAGCTGAATGTGCCCCTCTATTACAATATATAGGAAGAATGGGATAGAGAAGAGGGAAGAATTTAGATCCTACTCCAACCACCCTGAGATACACATTGAATCCCATTTTGAAAGCTCAACCACTGAATATCAATGGCTTCTGTAAATCTGCCCACAATATGTCACTTTTGGTTCTCCGACAGATCAAATCGAATCAGATCTGGTAGTTGAAGAGATCAGATTCTTTGTTAATGGTCTCGAAGACTTTTTCCCATTTTTCACCTACCAGAGCCTTCCTAAAATGATATTTTATGTTCCCAAGGTGTAGAGGGTGTCGAGACATTTCTAGAAGGTCTTCCTGCACAAATTTGATTCTTCAGTTGAAAGATATGGCCATTTGTATATTAGGGTTGCGGGGCACAATATTTAAAGATTCTTCCCCTGTAAGGTCCATGTGGTGGCCTCGCGCACCTTGGAGATTTGGCCCCTACCATTCACTCTTGAAATAGCATCAGAATAACATGTGGTGGCCTCCATGAGCTCCTTGGGGTCCCTTGTATTTTGTCTAATTATTTTTCTTGGCAAGCCCAAAAATCTGACCTTGGACATGTGGAGGCTTAGTGCTTGTTTGAGAACCTGCCCCCAATTTTACCTTTGAAATGGCACCACGCTGACACTTGGCACCTTCTTCAAATCTTCCTTTTCTTTGATTATTCAAACCCCCAAAACTTTCCCCTTTTAATACTGGACGTGTGGAGGCTCTGCGCTCACTTAAAAGCCTGATCAATATTTTCCTTTGAAGGAGCATCAGATTGACACTTGGAAGCCTCCACAGGTCTTTGGAATTTTCAATAGCCCCTCTTACCTTTTCTTACCCTAGGTTACATGGTGATCTGGAACTTGTTTGAACCTTTACTTTTGGTATTACCTTTGGAGATGCATCATTTGGACACATGGTAGTCTCCGCCAGCACTTTTATACTTAGCCTTTTTTTAGGTCTGCCTTGTCTGATTTTTGACCTCTATTGACCATTTGCTATGTGGAGGGCTGGTGCAAGTTTGAGTCTCCTCCTTGGGCTCCCATTTTGGAATTACATTGATTCGACACTTAGCCCCTTCTGTCAAGTCAGAGACTTTTCAACGGTTGTGCAACTTTTGGGGCTCTAGACATGTGGAAGCATGGCGATCGTTTGAGCTTCCCTTTTTAGATTCAACTTTGGAGAAGTGTTGTGCTGACATGTGGCTCTCTCCATTGTCTCCTCCATACTTTGAAAAATTTTGGACTTGTTCTAAAAAAATTTTAGCCTAAAGACTTCGAATCTTCACCGTTTCTTCTCTTTCTTGCTCTTAGCTTCTTTGACACTGTCTCCTTCTTCTCCAACTGTACTACTTCATTTATGAGCCCACCTATAATTTGTTTGATGAATTTAAGGCACAAATTCACTTGACAGAGTCATTTCTTCTCTTTATTCTTATATCGGGTTGTTCAATCTTTCACAGGCTCCACCACTCCATCATAGAGTCCTTCTGTGACATGTTTGCAAGATTCAAACATATTTTCTCTAGTTATTTCTATGTGGGGTCATAACTAATCCAATACTTTACCTAAGGTTGAATATGGATAACAGTTTGGTGACTCATAGGGGTATCTACCTGCTAGATGAATGAACTAGTGGCCTTAAAGCATTAATTGGGCATGGAGTCAAGAATGATGGCCTGACACTGATCCTTCTTATAAAATGGACCCTAGCTGCCTGCCTTTGCTACCTTTGCCTGACCTTGAACCTGCCTACGCATCTGCACTCTCAATTTTCATAAGAAATCTTGAAATAAGGAAACTAAGAGCAGAAAATTGTTTGACCTTGGGGATTTCATCTGTCCCTAAAATGGACTATTTTGAAATGACTTTAGTTGCTCTACATTTGGATTGTTTTTTGGAATTTTCAACTGTTACAGGAAACTATGATTCTTCTGCCATAAATAGTGAAGAGTCTGGCCTTGTGCACCTTTGGAGAAAAATGAACAAAACTTATGTACAAAGACAAAATCATACATGCCTCAAATGAGACATGCAAAGTGTGCACAAGCACTACTTTTGCTAAAAGCAAATATCCTCCTACTCCTAGACTACCTAGAGAGAAAGAATGCTAAATAAAGCCTGCAACTTCCAAGGAGAAGTAGCTTCCCTTTCTCGAGAGAGGAAGCCATGCAAATGGTTTGACACTAAATATAGCTTCTTGTATGAGTGAAAAACTCACTATAAGCATGTCCTCCACCCAAATCATCAAGGTATCAACATTAATGGAAAACACCTCCTCAAGTTGACCTGCATTTGACTCCTAAAGGTATTGATAGTGACCCTTAGTAATTTGATGCTCATCCTCATGCCCTGAAGTAGGCATGATTGGTTTTGGTTTCTCCGTTAGCTCTAATGAAGCCAAGTACCTGATTGGGCATGGTCTAATCCTTTGGATGTGCCCATTTCTCTAAAATTAAACTCCAAAAATGGAGTCTTACTGTGGACCTTCTTGGATGGATGGTGTGAGAGAGGTGATGACATCCTCTGCTTAACTTTTCTCTTCCTCTGCAGTAGGTTTTCTTTTGGAAGATCAAAATCTTCCAACTTGGGTTCAGGAGGCATGTTACAAACTGTAGATTGTGCTTGCACATTCTCTTCCATGGTAGCAGGTTCTGGTGGTTGAAGACATTATTTTGAGTCTGATAGGATATCAAACTCTTTATTGTTCTATTGATACAGGTCTCCTTGCAAGGTGTTTGGGATCCAAAAAATCTCTCCAAGTATGCGTTAACATCTCACATACCCCAATTAGCCCCTACATGCCTTTTTTTCTCTTCTCCCCTACTTTTCTTTGCGTTTTGGTCTTCAATGATGAAACCACCGCCCTTCTTAGGCAGCGGTCCTGTAACCGCAGCCCTGCTCAGGGTGGCGGTCCTTCACGCATTTTCTAGAATGTTCTTTTTAACATGACTCACGTAAATTTCAACGTTTACCAGCTTTTTTCACCGCCTTTGCTTGTATTTATGATTCTGGTTCCCTGGAATAGTGTTTTGGCATTGTTTATGGTTAAAGAGTTCAATTTGGTTTTCACCTTTGGGTAAATGGGAATTCTATAAATAGCTGGCTTGTGCTCAAGCAAATGGCCCCTCAAATTTGCCTCTCAATTTCTCATTTCAATAGCTTAGTCTTTCAATTTTTCTTAGGATTCATAGTTTTATTTGTTGCATGCATGGTTAGTGTTGTTTAGCTGTTAGGAAGCCACATAATCTTCTTGTGCTAGTGTTGTTACTGTTTCATGCAATTCATTGGAGTAGGATAGTTTGATTTTCAGTAGGAAGCCATTAAAGTTGCAGGTTTTGTTCATCAAATAGGATAGTTTCAGGTTCTTGATGTTTTATGTTGTATGACTCGCAATAAATCCCGCTAGGAATTACATAAGCCAAGCTCTGTTCTCTTGCGCTATCCCTCTCCTACTCGCATTGTATTCAGTCTGCATCCTAAGCTGCCATTATTTTGATACCTACTTCTATTGATGCTAACATCACATGCTTTTCTGGATTCACGTGAGCATAAAGGAATGAAGAGATCACACTGAGGGGACAAAGCCACACACAACCGGATTCGCCACTGTTCTGCAAAGTCCAGGTTCAAGCTTTCAAAGTTCTAGTTAAAACATATCAAATAGAGTAGTCAATCATTTCATTTCAGTTAATCTCACTTTCGATATTGCCAGGGAAGCTGTGGGGATTGATAGTTTCTGAGAAACTATGATTCACTCCTCACTTCTGAGGTAGGATCGAGAGTCTTTCAAATAGATTAGATCAGTTATCTGGTTATTTAGAATAGATTTACAACTACACAGACAAGTAGCTATACTCGGCTGCTTTGTTTGTTTTAATTTCGTTATTAGTTTAGTTGTCAATTTCTAGATATCTTAAATAGTTTCTCTTTCAAGATTGTTCAAATAGTTCATCAGAAAAACACAAAAATAGAGAAGTCATATATGCAATAGATATACTTTACATAGTTAATTTTACTTTGTTGTAGTTAAAATTATATCATTTCCTTTTGCATGACAATCACGGGACCTAGAGAGCCCAGAGAATACGTGTTCAAGCCAATAGTGCCTCAACCCAATCTTGTTACAGAAATAACTGATATAGATCAGAATCTTAGAATCCAAGTCTTCCGAACAACAACAGACTTACAACAGATCAGCTCACAGTTAAGAGGGTTAAACATAGAAGACGACCAAGCACACACATTTTGGTCAAACCAGCCAAACTACAGATTACCCTAGATAAATATCCACATGACTGTAGAAGGGCTTGAAAGAGAGAAAACGTTTGGTTGTGACCCTTTGGTCCCACAGCCAGATGCAGGAGATATTTTCACTGACATAGACACTAGCTTAAGAATTTAGGTTGCCAGAACACCTGTAAGGTACTCTGAGAAGATTGCACAACTTTAGTTCTCAATATAGAGGCCGAAAAGGCATATGACTATTGGATACTAGGGATTAGAGATTGATTCCACATATGACCATAGCAGGTCCACAACAACCATGAATCTACAGTTGTGATCCACAAATTCCACAACCCAACAGACCCACAAGTCAATTAGACATTGACGCTGGCTGACACACATCAGTATTGAGATCCACTCCACTTCCACCTACCATTATCACATAGTTATCCTTGTTAGACATAGCAGCTAACGAAGCTAAGGATTTCTGGACTAGACCAGAGAATCGACCATAGAATCCACTATACCCATCATCCATCCTATGACCCTATCTGGAGATATACACGAAACAATCCCAGGTCATTTTCCCCATATCCCACAACCTATAGATCGGATCACGCCAGAGCTCGATATTGATTGGAGCCTTTGAGCAGTCATCCTCACCGACCGATCTATCACGCCAGTTCAGGTTAGGAGGGCCTTCTTTGCCTTAGATTCATAGATTCCATTAGTGCGCGTCGAAGACATAAGATTGCCTAACTAGCTTGTCTACATCCCACGTATAGTCCATCCCCACCGGCTGTCTCGGCATGACCTCAGGAGGTCAGGTGCGAGGAAGAGTTACTTGTAGATTCCCATGCTCGCTTATCACTTTTCCATCGTACAAAATTGGTGAACCCAATGTGAACCTTCCTACTTTCTGGTTCGAAGTAATATTTCTACTTGTTCATCTCATTAGTATACTTTTCATCTTTTCCGCCTCGTTAGCCTTCACATCAGCTTCACCCACAAAATTGGTGAACCCAATGTGAATGGAACAGTTTCTTCCCTTTTACCTTTCCCCGTTTAGTGTTTCATATTTCTTCCATCCACCTTCACTCTTTCCCATTATTCTGTGGGTATTCATATACCCCCTGAATATGTCAGGATTCGATGCATATGGCAGACCTCTCCTAGGTCTTGAAGCATATTACGATCAACTGAATAGACAACCATCACCCTCGCTCTCAGCATGGGGTGAAAACTATTCAACTAACCAATTGTCAACACAAACTCTACCCCCAAGGACTAGATATAGTTCTTCTTTCCAAATAGAGGAGTTGGATCAGCTCACTCAAACGCAACACCCAGAGCCTTTAGGCTCGAACGCCATGACATTTACAGGAGAATCTGGTTCGTCTCCTCAGGTATTGCTTAGACCGTAAATTAGTAGACAATCGGATCCATATCCATTTTTAGATGATGAACATTCAGTGCGTTATGCCAGGAATGAACAACGCTCTCAGAGTATGTACCCGCCTATAGGAAGTTTACAAACACAACCCGAGGTCTCGTTTCAAGAAAACACCTCCATGCCGCTACCTATAGGAAATACCCTCAGTGAAACTTGGCAGGGAAACGATCAATTCATAGCGGGGTACCACATGCCTATACAACCTCAGGATATATGACAAACACCACTAAGGAAAAATACTGTGACTTCACCAAATGAAGTCATCTCAACTTTAGTAGAAAAAGTTAGAGGGTTAGAGCTTGCTCAAGCAAGTCAAAATTCTCAATTCATGCAGGTAGGAAATTCCAATCCTCCACATCGTCCCAGCCAAGTAGACCTCCTCACAGGAATAGGCACGTTGGGCATGCCTCCTCAGTATTCGCAACAAACCCCAACTAGAACCATGTTTTCTAACACCATTCCAGTGGAAAATATGACACCTCCCGGTCTAGTACAAAATAATCCATTCCTGGGCAATACTCCTCCATACTTGAACATATATTCCAAATCACCGCAAGGAGATATGTTCTCTTCTCCCAGCATGTTCACTCAACCACAGGGATTGCCTTATGCCCCTGCAAATGCATATGCCATGCCATACCAACAAACCATCCCACCTCCACCCCCTCAGCAGGCACCATCGATGGTCGAAACCTATGCGATAGGGACTTATTCAGAATATTTGAAAGAACCCTTAGACTTCACTATACGAAGCGTCATGCTTCCAAGACCTCTTCCTGATTTTCCCAAATACAAAGGGGAAGGAGACCTGAATGCACATATCAAGGCCTACGCCACAGCTATTCGAGAACTTGCTCCCTTGGGATGGGGTTATTGCTAAAATTTTCCCAAAACATTAGAAGGCATTGCCCTCGATTGGTATTATAGAATACCTAAAGCTTCCATACATTTTTTTAAACAACTCGTTTCAGAGTTCATCAAGTCATTTGACATGAACAAACTATTGAGAATAGGAATCAGGGAGTTCTTGCACATTAAACAAGAACACAATGAATCTGTTGCTCACTTCATCCAAAGATGGTGTACAGTCCTTTATTCTTCAGCAAGTGCTCCAAATATGGACCAAATGGAACTATGTGATTTATTCCTTCATTCTCTCAGCAGAGAGGTAAAGGAAGAAGTCCAGAAGTTCCCACTAAGGACTTACGATGAAGTACTTGAGAGCGCTCTCTGAATAGATCAAGCGGCAATAGATAGTGGTCGCAAGACGTATGGAACAAATGGGAGGCTAATCACCCCCAGCCAGAATACTACGACTTATCCTACTACCGCAAACATCAATCAAGGACCTAAAATCCTTAACAAAAATCACAGCGTAACCACAGATGGAGTAACCAACCAAACAAAAAAAACAAATGTTGTAAATGCTCCACTGCCGATTAACAATCAACGAAACAACAACTTTACCCCGACAATCAATACAGTGGATTTTAATCATCCATAAAAACAACAACAAAAAAGGCAGACCCAGACACACAGTCCAAGTCAAAATTCAACTGGATATCAGAACCAAAACCAAAACCAAAGACAACAAACGCAAAATCCTAATGGTCAACGGTTTAATCAGAGTTTTGGACCACAATATGCGCCAAACCAACAACCTAGGAATTACAATCCTAACTCGTATTGTGGTTTCCACAAAATTTGAGGCCATGACACTAGGACTTGTTGTGATTACAATAAATTCATGCAACGTTTTCCAGAGGAACAAAGACAACTTTTCATAGATATGTTCTTGGTAGATCCTACATCACCATTGCCAAATACTTTTACAGGGGCAGTTTCCCCTCAAAATGCACCCCTCAAGATCTTCAACAATCCGCTCCCAAATCACAATAACAACAAATTAAATCCAAATGGGATGAACAAGAGCGTAATGACAGGAAACAATGATCATGAAGCCTCGACTTCACTAAATCCACCTGTTGCACCACAATTAGGAAGTCAGCCACGACCCAAGATAGTCAGTTTAGTGGAGTTAGACACTGAACTACACATAGAAGCTGTAACAAGGACACGAGAGTATTCCTCTCAGCCAAATCCAAGTTACCCACTAGAGGCAGATAACATCCAGCAATGTTAGTAAAACCCGTAGGTGCCTATGATTTAATTAATGACCTAACAAAAACCTTCTCTCACATCTCCTTTTTGGACTTATTGAAGAACTCTCCTACCCACAGGGCTGCTCTTTTAGAAGCATTAGGTTTAGGTCATTTAATTAACATCACTCCACCTCCTGAAACACAGGTAAACCATATAGACTTTGATATCCACCCTCTGGGGCAGCCGGATAGGGATACTGAGTTTATATTCGAAATAAAAAAATGCCAAAGGACGTTGAGATTACACACAGAGGTGATCCAGCCTTACATTTGCAAGTGTGGGTTTATAACAATTACGTTAAACATGCAATGGTTGACAATGGGGCAGCAGTTAACATAGTCCCCTTCTCTTTCCTTCAAAAGCTAGGGTATGGAGAAACAAATTGTTCCATGACTCGAATACGCTAAGAGGCTATGATAGCCTTAAGGCCACTTCAATTGGGACTATAATACTACCAGTCACCTTAGGACCCAAAACAATCCTCACTGAGTTTTATATTATAGATCGGGAAACCAACTATAATATGATCCTCGGCCAACCGTGGATACACCGTATGAAGGCAATCCCTTCTACATTATTCCAAGAAGTAAGATTCTTGCACTTAGGAAAGGTATTCATAGCAAAAGGTGATCTGAAACCATTCGATATACACCTAGTAGACCTGAAGAAAAGACCAGGCATTCACTCTGAGTTTGAACTCCCAACAAACCAACTTAACAAGCCAACCGACTCGAAACCGGAAGGAAAGTTGGTACCTACAACGGAGTTAGAAGTTACGAACCTAATCAAGAATATCCCAGCCCTCAAGGAAGAGGCTAACACTGTAGAAACAGTATCATTAGGAACTATGGAAAAAATTGTCGAATTGCTAGAACAAGATCTACCAATTTTCCTGCCATTTGATTCTGTAGGCATGGGATATACCCTAGGAGTTGGTTCTCTTCCAGCAGAAGAACTCTACATGGTAGAAGTAACCGAAGCAGATGAAATAGACGTAACAAATGTCCCAACATCCATCTTCCCAATTAAATATTGGACTCTTCATTTTGATGGAGCTAGATGTCATTATGGGGCTGGGGCAGGTGTGATCTTTACTTCACCCGAAGGAAAAATCCTACCATTCACCTTTAAACTAAATTTTGAATGTACAAACAATGGCGCTGAGTACGAAGCCCTCCTCCTTGGCCTCATCCTAGCTAAAAGGCTCAGTGTTAATGACATCAGGGTGTTAGGAGACTCTCAATTAATAGCAAACCAAGTCTTTGAGGTGTATGAGACTAGAGCTGAACACTTACAGCTCTACAAAACAACAGTATTAGATTTGAGCAAAGAGTTTGACTTCATATCAATTGAAGCAATCCCACGAGAACAAAATCTTCTCGCAGATTCGATAGCAACCTCAGCTTCACATTTCACTCCAAGCAGTGAGTTGGAGGACACCCGTTTCATGGTATCCCTTCACACTGAACCATTAGTGAAGAAAATGTCAAACCCTCTTTTAACGAACATAGCTGAGAACAAGTCTACTAGCTTAGATCACATTGATAGTGATAGAGCTACTCTTGATTACTTAAATGCCTATGCAGCATTACATCTCACCCATCACGTGGTAGATTTGTCTTTAATCCCACATTCATCTTCTTACTTCGGAAATCCCATGATAGAGCTTCCCCCGCAAAAGGAACTCGACATATATGCGGTAGAGAATGGAGAAGATCTGGAACTACCTCCAGCCCCGCCTGAGTTTGAAGAAGGTAACACTTCTTTAATCGAAGAAATGATTGATATTAACATCGGAACAGAAGAAGAACCAAAGATCTTGAAACTAGGATCTTCGTTAACTCCAGAAGAAATAGAAATACACACTCGAATCCTCAAAGAACATCAGAAGGATTTTGCATTTAATTATAAAGAAATGACAGGGGTTGCACCACACATCGCGGTACATAACCTCGTCACCAAATCAGATGCAAAGCCAATTAAACAAAAATCAAGACCAATGAAACCCAAGGTAGCTCTCATGGTGAAAGAAGAAGTAATGAAACTCCTCCAAGTGGGATTCATCAAACCGGTCGATTACTCTAAGTGGGTATCTAATATCGTTCCCATTCTAAAAAAAAATGGGAAGATACACATTTGCATAGATTTCTGAGACATTAACAAGGCGTGCCCTAAGGATGACTTCCCGTTACCATCCATAGACATCATCATTGACGCAACAGCTGGATTTGAGCTTTTGTCTCTCATGGATGGATTCTCAGGATACAATCAAATCAGAATATCTGAACAAGACCAAGCCAAAACCACATTTATAACTCCTTGGGGAACCTATTGCTACGTTGTTATGCCATTCGGTCTCAAGAATGCTGGTGCTACATACCAACGGGAAATGACGTATATATTTCATGATCTTATACACAAAATCATGGAATCCTATGTAGATGACTTGTTAGCTAAAGCCAGGAAGTGTTGTGATCACCCGGAAGTGCTCTGTATCATTCTTTCACATTTGATAGAATACAGAGTCACACTAAACCCAAAAAAATGTGTATTTGGTGTGACAGGAGGGAAGCTCCTAGGTTACATTATATCATCATGAGGGATCGATGTAGACCCAGCCAAAATCTGGCTGTTCTTGAAATGATCCCACCATTGGATGAATCTGGAATCAGGTCATTTCTTGGGAAACTCGGTGCAATCCAAAGATTCATCCCAGATTTAAGCTTTGCCATTCATCCAATCAACAATCTACTCAAGAAAGAGTACAGTATCGATTGGACTGAAGACTGCAATGAGGCTTTCGAAGTAGTTAAGCATTTCTTGTTGTCACCACCTACGCTAATGCCTCCTAAGCCAGACCGCCCTTTAATCTTATATTCACGAGCTACCAATGTCTCGCTAGCCTGCATGCTAGCCCAAGAAGATGATGACAAATGAGAATGTGCGATCTATTTTATTAGCCAAACATTACTCGATTATGAGACACGTTATACACAAGCAGAGTGAGAATGCCTCGCCATAGTCTTCGCAACCAAACACTTAAGACATTACATGCTAAATCAAGAAACAAGGGTCATTGTAAAAACAAACCATTTACGAACTTTCCTCACGCAAGGATCTTTGTCTAAAAAGGCTAGACGCTTTATAACCTTAATGGGTGAATTCAAATTAACTTTTGTAAACCAAAAGTCTGTTAAGGGACAAATCATTGTAGATTGGTTAGCTGATAACCTGTTGGATGGAGGCGATCTAGTAGATCTAGATTTTCCCGATGAATGCATATATTACGTCGAAACTAGACCTCCCATCTCTGAATGTCCTTGGTATACTGATATTATTAATTATATCATGGGCCATGCATATCTAGAAGGTGCTACACCACAACAAAGAAGGTGGTTACGCATTATCGTAGCTAAATACATTATTATAGAACAAGTGCTCTATCGTAAGGCTTTCGATGGAATGCTTCTAAGGTGTGTTGACACAGAAGAATCCAAGAAGATTCTCCACGAATCTCACAGTGGAATATGTGGAGGCCACTTCGGTGGTCATGCCACCACTCACAAAATACATCGGATGGGCTATTTCTGGCCCACTCTAGAGCACGACGCAGTAGAGTTTGTACGCAAGTGTCATAAATGCCAAGAATTTTCCCACGAGATTCACATGCCAGCACAAGCTCTACAACCAATCGCAACTCCATGGCCCTTTTCTACATGGGGCCTAGATTTGATAGGGAAATTCTCTCCCTCATCTACAGATGGCCATAACTTCATAATCATGGCCACCGAGTATTTTACTAAATGGGTAGAGGCTATGCCTCTTACCACTGTACCAGGTGCCGTGATCACCAAGTTCATTTTGAACCAGATCATTTACAGGTACGGTGTCCCACAAATCATTATCTCAGATAATGGCACTTCTTTTAAGAATGACGAAGTCCGTGAGCTATGCAGTAAATTTAAAATAAACCATCATACAGCCTCCCTGTATTACCCTCAAGCCAATGGACAGGCTGAAGCAACAAACAAGACATTAAAAGCTATTCTCCTTAAAACGGTAAAAGAAAATAAATGAGATTGGCATTTAAAGTTATACCCGGCCTTGTGGGCCCACCGAACCTCAATAAGAACACCCACAGGAGAAACTCCTTTCTCATTGGTATTCGGAGCAGAAGCAGTTCTCCCACTTGAGGTTGAAATACCCAGTCTCCGCATCTCATTACAAGGGATTCTGGATGAAGACGCTTATAGAGAAGCACATCTCTCCCAACTAGAAAGCCTAGATGAGGCTAGGTTAGATGCTGAACAGTGGCATAGAGTTTATGCTGACCGGATGTGCCAACAGTATAACAAAAAGGTCTATGAATGAGATATATATGAAGGAGATCTAGTTCTAAGACTAGACAACCGGATTGACAAAAAGACTGGTGAAGGAAGGAAATTCTGGCCCAAATGGTTGGGCCCATACCAAGTCACGAAAGACTATGGAAATGGTGCATATCTCTTATGTACACTGGAAGGTGAGGAATTCAATGAAACAGTCAATTCCTTGCATCTTAAACGATTCTATGCATAAGCAACCCGCACTGTTTGTATAATTATATCTACATTGCATCTTCATGTAGTTAGGTTCATTTTGTCCACTTGTTTCATACAATTTTGTGATCAAGGAACTTATTCTCAAAGCAATTCATTACAAACTTTTGATGGTATTGGCATAATCATGCAAATCATACTTCTTCACTTTCATAATCACATCACTTGTTTCTGAATCATCTCATCAAATAAAGCTAGATATGACAAAGTCTTAACGGTAACCATACCAAGGTCTGCATGCTTGTTCTCACTTTTGGTTTCTTCCTAGGATAGGTGTCTTGCCTATGGTCAATTCTAGAAGCTTCATCATGTCACATCTATCCCGTATGCATATTACTTTAGAAATAAGAACATACTGACATTTTGCTCAAATATATAAATCAAATGTAGATCAAACAGAAAATTTTATTTTTACACATTTCCTTGCCCTACCAACCTTCAGTGATGAGCTTGCGTCTCTTACTAGTGACGTAGGGTTGGGAAAGGATGGGAATGCCCTTACTCACCTATACCTTGTCCATGGTGATAAGCCCACGCTTCTTACTAGTAGCATGGGGCAAGGTGTAGGGGGTCCTCTTGACAAATAAACGTTGAAGGTCATAAGCAAACAATTCAAATGAACCTTTGAAATCTTGAGTCAAAAACAAATGAATCAGATGTCCAAAATTCCAAGAGAGCTCAAAACCTCGAAAACCAGATTTTGTCTACCATGTGGCCATCTATGGATCTAAGTCTAGATAAACCACAAAGCAAGTAGCATTCTAAACTATGGAGTCACTCGAGTAGAGTAGGTTTGTAGCATCCTAATTTGGTTCCACCAAATCTTTGTCTATCTCTCATCACTACCATTCAACAAATTTCATAGCTTGTGCCCTTTCTAGCTCTCGGTGATGAGCCCTCGCATCTTACTAGTTGCGTGGAGTTAGGAATGGGGCAAGTTCATCTGCTCATCATACCAGTTTATCATCTCATTTTTTCACAACAAATATGAAGTACCGACAAATTGCTTATAGAAACTAAAGTTCAAGATCACATTGTGTCTACATTATCATATATCAGCATCACGAAATACAAAAAGAAAGAAAGCACTTGTATCATTTGTTCTCCATTGCATACATTCTGAAAAGCATATAAAAACAACATTATAGTTTACATGTGGAAATGAATCACAAAATCATAGATACCAAGAGTCTGATCCAAAAAGAATATATATATATATATATATATATATATATATATATATATATATATATATATATATATATATATATAAAATTTTCCTGTACAATGCCATCATTCGCTAAGCATGGTCAAAATGCTCAAAGAGCTCAGGAAATACAAAATACATCATACAAACAATCTAAGAGAGCCATGTGGCCTCTCAACCCCTATGAGATCCCTCTGAAGGTGCACACCCACGTCTAGGACTCCAGTTATGCCGGTGCTCTGAGTGCACGGAGGGCTCACGGTCCCGAGGAGCAGCTACGGCCTCACCATGAGAGTGACTCCTCATCAGATGCTCTGTTGTCATGTATCCTACCAACTCGGTGTGAAGGGTAGTCACCATCCTGGCCACATGCCAGACAGAGGCAAAAATTCAGTATGCCTACCAGCTGCTGAGGGCTCCCCTGCATCCATGGATAACTCTGCATGGGTCTTCTCCATGGGGATCATCAGGGTATCAGTGCATACCCGACGAATCAGGTCTCGCCACTCGTCAGCAGTCTCTGCAAGCAAAGGAGAAAAAAAAATTAGAAATACTCAAAAGATAAAAACAAAAGTAAACAAAAGGAGAGATAGCAACTAAGACAATCATAGCTAAAAACAAACATTAAAGAGAAGGATGATAACTCACTCGGATCTCCGGGCCTCCAAGATGGATCCCTAGGGTCAGCACCTGCCACAGATGCCACCACTGACTGATGCACTCCTCCTGTGCCTGGAGCCACATAATGTCCTACTACAGACTCATCCTCTCCACCCAAACCCTGAGAAAGTGGCTCCTCTGAAGCTAGGGTCACCCTCTCCGCACTCTACTCTGCCCTCTCCACCTGTAAGATATCCTGAGTGTCATGCCACTCAGGATTTTTGTCCTCCTCTCCGCCTAACTCACTGACCTCAGCCTCGGTCTCCTCCTCCGTCTCTCCCCCTGTGAAATCCTTAGACTCAAATTCTATATCAATGGGTTCATCACTACTATGGGCGGGACCAGTGGCAATCTGAAGTAAGGGAGCTTGAGGAGCACCGGAAGTCCCTCGAGCATGTACCACTTGCTTGGCTGCATTAGGAATGCTAGGAGTAACAATAGTCCAACCCCAGCCTCTAGGACATCCTCTAGCCTCCCAAACTGATCTAAACATTAGCACCACTGGGGGAAGCATATCGATGTAAGGAAGGCCAAACTGCTGAGGCACTTGAGCAGAAGGATGTGTATCCACCTTCCCCATCCTATCCACAAGATTCCCTGTGCTAGAGCAAGAGATCAAAGTGAGGGCCTCCTCCCCCCAAAACTCTATCATGGCCTGATAGGGTGTGGCCTCCATATCATCAGTAGTCAAGGAGGTGACTGGCTGGTGGGGTGCTCTGAGCACTGATATATCTGTCCATCTAGCTGCCCTCACGGCTTTAGGATTTGCCACCTCTACACCTCTCCCATAAGGGATGAAACACTCGTAGACCCAGCTCATAACTAGGGTCGGATGGCCCAAGGAGTACCCCTATAAATGAACCACCTAGTACAAATCATGATAAGTGGTCCTAAGAATGTTGGCTCCCCAGGCATAAATCCAGCCATGTCCCTCAATTTGTGTAATAATGGGGGACCAGCAATAAAGTAAGGTGTCTCGTCCCTTGTCCCCGATAAATCTCAAGGCAAGGATCCCCATAATTTCATGGTGAATCAAGGGGATAGGAAGGCTAGGGATAGATTGGACCCTCACCCCCTTCTTCTAACTAGTGGAGATAACTGCATCGCCCATGTATGAAGCCCACTATGCTATCTGAGCCCGTGACCCTACTGTCTCAAGTGTGAGCTATCTCCCGATGATCGGGACCCCCAAGATGTGGTAAACATCCTCCAAAGTAATGGTCCACTCACCCTTGACTCCAAGAAATCAGAAAGTGTTCTGATCAGCATCCCAATATGAAAACAAGTCACAAAGTATGTGACTAGAAGGTGCAACATGCAAGACCCGTGATATATGTAATATATCGGACCTCTAAAGAGTGTCCTGCTCATCCTGAGAAAGTGCATCCAATACTGCTGGAAGCCAATCACACTCTCTCTCTTGAATCCATATGATAGACTTCTCCTTCACTTGCATACACCCAAAAACACAAAAAAAAGAGTAAGTTAGTATTCAAATCACATTGGAAAAATCATTAAAACATATACGAATGCTAAAAATGAAAAAACAATTTCAAACAAGTATTCTTTTAGCATTATTTGAAGAACCACCGCCCTAAGCAGGGCGGCAGTTCTATAACCACCACCTTAAAGGCGGCGGTCTTGTAACCAACACCTTGAGCAGGGCAGCGGTCATGTAACTGCCACCCTGACCAGGGTGACGGTCGTGTCCCAAATTTCCACGCGGGTCACGTGCCCTAAATGACACCTGTTATCCAAAATTCACCTCTCAAGGTAATTTTGATAACATGCATCAAATTCTTTAATCCCAAGCAATTATGTTGATTCAGAGTGAAAGGTCATGTTTCTAAGGTCCCATCGTATTTTTCTAACTCCCCTGTCCAAGTAGAAGAGAGCAAGTTCTGAGGAAAGGTAAGAAAATTGCAAAAAACAGACTCGGGCCAGGAAAATCCACAAAAAAATGGCTAAGTCCTAGACCAGGCAGCTTGGGACAGTTGGGACGAAAAGGCGCGAACCGGCCGAAATGAGCACAAACAGTCCAAATGCAAGTGGGACAGATGGGACAAAAGTACGCGAACCGGCCGAACCGGCCGAAATTAGTCAAGGTGGCCCGAAAGCAAAAGGGACGCGCGGGCCAAAAGTACGCAAACCGAGCGAACCGGCCGAAATTAGTCAAGGCGGCCCGAAAGCAAAAGGGACGCGCGGGCCAAAGGTATGCGAAGTATGCAAACCGGCCGGACCGGCCGAAATGAGAACTTTTGTCCTGAAACAGTTGGGACAAAAGGGCGCGAACCGGCTGAACCAGGTGAATTTGTCCCAGACGGTCCGAAACCAAATGGGACATATGGGCTGCGAGGGTGCAAACCGGTCGAACCAGGCGAAATGGGAACAAGCAGTCCGAAACAACTGGGACATTTGGGACAAATGGGCACGAACCGGCCGGTTCGCCCGAAATCAGCACAAGGGGCACTGTGCCAAATGGGACAAAGGGACATCCAGGACGCGGAAAGCCGAAATGGCCGAAGGTAGAGGAGAAAAGTCAACATTTGACCCGTGGAACTTCAAACGGCCATAACTTTTGACTCCGAGCTCCAATTTTGATAAAATTAGACTTTCTGGAACGAGCACGACGTCCTCTACGCCAAAAAAATTGGATTTATTATTTTTAATGAGGGTAGATATGTTTAAATAAAAGAAACATATTCGGCTCCAGTCAATCAATGCTCATTCCCGTCAAATGACAAAAAACCCCTGCCAGGCCCAAAAGAGCTGCCCGCACTTAGAAGGCCATAACTTTTGCATTTCTCAACAAAATTGCACAAAATTGGTACCGTTGGAATTTTGGTTCCGATTCCGATGCACAGAAATCAAGAAATTCCAGATTTGATCAAAAATTGATTGAGTTTTGTAAGGAAACGTGGCCTGGTTCAGAACAGTGTTTTATTTGGTAGCTGGGAGTGCAATTAAGAGGCATGGTCATCATTCCTTCTCTGCTGCAGCACATGGGACAGTATGGGGAGCCTTTTTCAAGTAATGTATACCCATTCCACTCAATTTAATGCCTCTTACAGGTGGTTGAAGGACAGATTTCGGGATTTCTATTTTCCCTTCTCTTTTCCTTCTCTTTTTCTATAAATTGGAGTGTTGGGCTCATTGTAAAGGGAGAGTTTTTGGGTAACAAAGCTCTGTCAGAATTGCTTTGTGAAGCCAGTGTGTTGCAGGCCCTTGTATTGGACTCCTTGCATGGTGATCCAGGCCCTTATCTTGTAATAGATTGAACTGTGCATATCATGAAGTAATAAAATATCAGTTTGTGGATATATCTTCCCTTGCCGTGTTTCCTTGCATTCTTCTTGCCCCTTTAATCTTTCTACAAGTATATTGTGTCTATTTATTATGTTCTTGCAGGAATTCATTATCATTGTGTGTGCTTGGAATATTACTGTAAATGCATTTTGCTGGATTATGGTGAACTGTCATCACCTCTTCTAGTGTGCACTTTTCCTCTGTATTTCACACATTTGGAGATTACTCTCACACCCTCCTTTTCTGGTGTATCACCGCTTTAGTGTAGGCTTTCATTTTATGCATTCTCTCTCTCTGGTCCCTTGGAATTTTAGGTTAGAATAGCTAGTTTCTCCTGCATTAGAGTAGATTGTGGCAGGTAGTTTAGGAGCAAGAACCAGCTTTCTCTGGAGGTCTATCTCAAGTAGCAAGTCCCACAACTTGGAGATAGTACCCATGTTATCCAATCACACTGGATGCTTAGAGTGATCAAACTAGAAATCTTATCAACATCCAGGGGTGCTGTGATTCGGTGATAACAACACATAAAAACACCAAAAATGATTATTTTTGACGAAAAAAAAGCCTACCCATTAGGCGCCCCCCCTAAGTGACCCTATTAAAATTGACATTTAAAAAAAAAAATCCACCCATGACAAAGATTTCATCATTTTAATATTTTGGGGATAAAAATGGTAAATCGAGAAAAACTAACCTATGATCTCATGGGTCAGTGTTCCACTCGCAGAGGCATGATCACAATCTCGTCATGAATGTTTTGACTATGCTCTCATCAAAAACTGTCACGGTGGATCCCAAAGCTCAAAATCAATCAAATCGACACGCGCAAATGAATAGGAAAATGGGCCCACTTTTATGTATATAACACCCTGACTTGTTTTGAATGCCCCTTTTCGTAGGTTTGGAGTGCCGATGGAGGTAACTTCTTATCCCTGCACAAATGGTACGTCCTCATTTCATATCATTTTAGTATTTATTTTTTAATTTATTTTATCTATCTGCACTTGAGTCCTCTTTTCATTTTACATGTAGCAGGAGTCTTGAAGGGCATCATTTTGACACACGGACATGTCAGGTATAAATTTTAACTTCCCATTTTGGGACTGCCATACTCAAACCCACCGTTTTACACCTCTTCATGGCTAAAAAGCTTCTCCGAGGGGGAAATATGTATGTACCCAAAATTGTAGGGTACTACACCACTAGAACACAGTTACACGTGCCCCAATGATGATACAGGTATCCTCGCAAGGCGTTTGGGATCCAGAAAAGATCTCCAAGTATGTGTTACCATCCCACATGCCTTGCTTAGCCCCTGTGTGCTTTGTTTTCTCTTCTCCCCTCCTTTTCTTTGCATTTTGGTCTTTAGTGACAAAACCGCCGCACTACCTGGGTGGCGGTCTCGTGACCACCACCCAGGCAGGGAGACGGTCCTGTAACCGCCACCCTACTCAAGGTGGTGGTCCTTCACACATTTTCCATAATATTCTTTTTAATGTGACTCACGTAAATTTCAATGTTTACCATCTTTTTTCACCGCCTTTTCTTGTATTTATGATTTTGGTTCCCTGGAATAGTGTTTTTGCATTGTTTATGGTTAAAGAGTTCAATTTGGTTTTCACCTTTGGGTAAATGGGAATTCTATAAATAGTTGGCTTGTGCTCAAGCAAATTTCCCCTCAAATTTACCTCTCAATTTCTCATTTCAATAGCTTAGTCTTTCAATTTTGTTTAGGATTCATAGTTTTATTCGTTGCATGCATGGTTAGTGTTGTTTAGCTGTTAGGAAGCCACATAATCTTTTTGTGCTAGTGTTGTTACTATTTCATGTAATTCATTGGAGTAGAATACTTTCATTTTCATTCGGAAGCCATTAAAGTTACAGTTCTTGTTTGTCAAACAGGATAGTTTCAGGTTCTGAGACATTTTATGTTGTATGACTCGCAATAAACCCCCGCTAGGAATTGCATAAGCCAAACTCTGTTCTCTTGGACTATCCCTCTCCTACATGCATTGTATTCAGTCTGCATCCTAAACTGCCATTGTCCCACTACCTACTTCTATTGATGCTACCATCACACACTTTTCTAGATTCACGTGAGCACAAAGGAATGAAGAGAACACAGTGAGGGGAAAAAGCCCACACACAACCGGATTCGCCACTATTCTGTAAAATCCAGGTTCAAGCTTTCAAAGTTCTAATTAAAACATATCAAATAAAGTAGTCAGTCATTTCATTTCAGTTAATATCACATTCGATATTATTGGGTAAGGTGTGGGGATTGCTAGTTTCTGAGAAACTATGATTCACTCCTCACTTCTGAGGTAGGATCGAGAGTATTTCAAATAGATTAGATTAGTTATTTGGTTATTTAGAATAGATTTACAACTACATAGAAAAGTAGCTATACTCGGCTGCTTTGTTTGTTTTAAATTTCATTATTAGTTTAGTTGTCAATTTCTAGATATCTTAAATAGTTACTCCTTTCAAATTCATTTAAATAGTTCATCAGAAAAACACAAAAATAAAGAAATTATATATGTTGTAAACATACTTTACATAGTTAATTTTACTTTGCTGTAGTTAAGAATTATATCATTTCCTTTTGCATGAAAATCACGAGACCTAGGGAGCCCAGAGAATACGTGTTTGAGCCAATAGTGTCTTAGCCCAATCTCATTATGGTAATAACTGATATAGATCAGAATCTTAGAATCCAAGTCTTCTGAACAACAACATACTTACAACAGATCAGCTCATAGTTAAGAGGGTTAAACATAGAAGACGACCAAGCACACACGTTTTAGTCAAACCATCCAAACTACAGATTACCCTAGATAAATATCCGCATGACTATAGAAGGGCTTGAAAGATAGAAAATGTTTGGTTGTGACCCTTTGGTCCCATAGCCAGACGCAAGAGATATTTTAACTAACATAGACACTAGCTTAAGAATTTAGGTTGCCAAAACACCTGTAAGGTACTCTAAGAAGATTACACAACTTACAGTTCTAAATATAGAGGCCAAAAAGGCATATGATTACTGGATATTAGGGATTAGAGATTGATTCTACATATGACCATAGTAGGTCCACAACAACCATGAATTTATGATCCACAAATCCCACAACCCAACGAGTCCACAGGTTAATCAGACGTAGATGCTGGCTTACGCACATTAGTATTTAGATCCACGCCACTTCCACCAACCATTATCACACAATTATCCTTGTTAGATATAGTAGCTAACGAAGCTAAGGATTTCTAGACTAGACCCAGAGAATCGACCATAGAATCCAATGTACCCATCATCCATCTTATGACCCTGTCTAGATATATACATGAAATAATCCCAGGTCATTTTCCCCTGTATCCCACAACCTATAGATTGGATCACGCTAGATCTTGATATTGATTGGAGCCCTCGAGTATTCATCCTCACCGACTGATCTATCATGCCCATTTAGGTTAGGAGGGCCTTCTTTTCCTTAGATTTGTAGATTCCATTAGTACGCGTCGAAGACATAAGATTGCCTAACTAGCTTGTCTGCATCCCACGTATAGTCCATCCCCACCAGCCATCTTGACATAACCTTGGGAGGTCGGGTGTTAGGAAGAGTTACTTGTAGATTCCCATGATCGCTTGTCACTTTTCCATCATACAGTCACCTCCATATGCTTCTTTTTAACTGGACTTTGAGCTAGTTGTTCCTATTATTTCTCTTGTGGAGAACATGGAGGACTCATACCTCCCAATCTTGGTTTCAGAGAGGTGTAGTGGAGTGTAGGATGTTGTTCTTGAATTTTCTCCTTCATGGAAATAGGCTCGTATGCTTGGAAGGTTGTTAATGGAGGAAAAAATGGTGTTATCTCTTCATGATTTTCTCCATTAAAACGATCCTCCAAGTCAGACATATAGTCTACCTCTTTATTCTCATGCTGCAAGTGCTCTACCTCCTCTATGGTGTCTTCCTAATCAGAAACTTTCTCACCATGGTTTCCCTCTTCCTCAAACATGAAGTTTGAAAGATCAAACTCTTCTTCAACATCAGAGCTCGAAGGGGATGAAGTGGGAGGAAGAATTGAAGGCTCTTCCATTACCTGCTCCACACTTGGGGCCTCTAAAACTATATGGTCCTCCTCTTCTGCTGGAAAATCAGCCTTTGCCACCACTGGTTCTTCAACCTTGAACTCCTTTGTTAGCTTGACCATCAAAGGAATCTTTGGAAACCCAAATTTAGCAACCCAACTCTTCAGATTGTCTGACATTTCTTCTCTGTTGGGATCCTCCTCTTGTTGTTCTCCTTGACTAGTTTCTTGGGTTTCTTTCCAACATGGACTTGGGAAAGCAAGAGGAGTGACAAGTTGGGGTTCAATCAATTCTGCAATTTTTTTTGGTGGGGAGGGAAGTGGAACTTATTTTTTTTTGAGGGGATGAATGCTTGGGAGAGAAAAGGGGACAAGAATTGAAATGGGGTGGAAGACTAGGGAATGGATAAATGGAATCAACACTTAGGGCAACAACTGGGAAGCTTTGAAATTGGAGCTTGGGTTGAGATGGTTCTTCTTGAGAAAGAGAAAAAGGAAAGCTATGAGATGGTGGACTTACCCATTGACAAGATTGTCTCACACTTTGCTCATAAGCTTCAATGTCCTCAATCCACTGCGTAAGATGAGGTAGTACTTCAACCATGAAGTCAAGATTCTCCTGAGGGCTGTAATGTCTTAGAAAAGGGCCTTCCCATGGGCAAGGTTCCCTATAGCAAATATTGAATGCCTTCATTTTTTCTACGCCCCTGGATTGCACCATGCTAGCCTCTATTCTTTGAATCTTCTCTAAAAAATAAGTATCCTCCATTTGACTATTATCAGTGTATGCATACCCTTGCTCATGATAAGATCCATGACCAAACTGACTTTGACCCTACTCATAGGAGTAGGCATAATTACTTTGGATCTGATCATAGTGCTGATCTAGAGGAGTTGGAATGCATTGGAGGTGTATTGCACTGTTGTAGGTGTGAATTCCATGAAGGGAATGAAGTCATGATTGCAAAACTTCATGAAATGGAATAAAATGGGAGATATGGAAAGAAAATTGAATGAAGATGGGTGGAAATGGCTGGGAAAAGGTCTATAACTTCATAAATGGGGTTGTTGACCAGATGGAGTCTCCATATGTGCTTACATGTGCCTCAAAAGGATGACCATTAACAGGAACACATCAACCTACTAAGATGAAGTGGTAAGGTGCTTCAACCTGTCCCACAGGGCATGCCAAAACTGTTAGTGCAAAATCACAGTACCCCTAAATGATTTTTCAGATCTACTTTTCTAAGGTAAAGTCATTTGGTGTGAATTTCATAACATGGGACCACCTCTCAAGCTATGGGAATTTCAAAACTTGAGATGGACCTCTATAGAAAGCCAGTTCTTGCTTCCTGATCTACCTGCCATAAGCTACTCCAGTGCAAGTGGAACCTAACCTATCCTAATCTAGCCATTCTGAGGGGATAGAGAGAGAGGGGGGGTGAAAGATCCTACACTAAGTGGTGATACACCAGAAAAGGAAGTCGTTGAATCACAAACCCAACCGCCTGAAGTGGAGAGAGATGAACAGAGGAGAGGGTGGACATAATGCACCATAGACCAAAGATAGATTTCACATAGACACCACTTTTAAACCTAATAAACATAGCTCCCAGGACCTACAACGAACATCAGAATATGCACAGTATACCCTGTAACGATGAGAGGTAAGAAGAGACAACAAAATAAGCCAAGGATGGACATATCCATCACAAAACAGATTTTATTTCTCCAAAATGTTACATAGTGCACCATCAGTGGGAAAGAGGCAAGAAAACGCCATTACAAATCCATGAGAGGAGACTTAGAATCCACATTTGACCCTAAGGAAGAAAAGAAGAGGGGGCAGAAAAGAAACAGTGACCAACCAATTGAATGTGCCCCTCTATTACAATATATAGGAAGAATGGGAGAGAGAAAAGGGAAGAATTTTAATCCTAATCCAACCACCCTAAGATATGCATTGAATCCTATTTTCAAAGATCAACCACTGAATATTAATGCCTTCTATAAATCCTCCCACAATATTTCATTTCTGGTTCTCTGACGGATCAAATCAAATCAGATCTGGTAGTTGAAGAGATCATATTCTTTGTTAATGGCCTGGAAGAATTTTTCCTAGTTTTCACCTACCAGAGCCTTCCCAAAATGATAATTTACATTCTCAAGGTGCAGAGGGTGTTGAGATATTTCCAATTGGTCTTCTCCTGCCCAAATATGATTCTTCAGTCCAAAGATATGGCTATTTGAATATTAGGGTTGCGGGGTGTAATATTTAAAGAGTCTTCCCCTGTAGGGTCCATGTGGTGGCCTCGCGCACCTTGGAGATTTGGCACCTGCCCTTCACTCTTGAAATAGTACCACACTAACATGTGGCATCCTCCGTGAGATACTTGGGGTCCCTTGTATTTTTTTTGAGTCTTTTGCTTGGTGCGCCCAAAAAGCTAACCCTGAACATGTGGAGGCTTGGCGCTTGTTTGAGAACCTACCCCCAATTTTACCTTTGAAATGGCGTCATGCTAAAACTTGGCACCTTTCATCGGCCTACCTTTTTTTTGACTGTTCAAACCCCCGAAATTGTCCCCTTTTTGAGACTAGACATGTGGAGGCTCCACGCTCGCTTAAAAGCCTGATCAAGATTTTCCTTTGAAGGAGCATCAGGTTGACACTTGGAATCCTCCATAGGTATTTGGAATTTTCAATGGCCCTTCTTACCTTTTCAGACCCTGGGTTACATGGTGAGTTAGTTCTTGTTTGAGCCTCCACTTTTGGATTTAGCATTGGAGATGCGACATTTGGACATGTAGTTGTCTCCACCAGCACTTCTATACTTGGACTTTTTTTAGGCCCACCTTTTCTACCTTTTGTCCTCTGTTGACCATTTAATACGTGGAGGGTTGGTGCAAGTTTGAGTCTCCACCTTGGGCTCCCATTTTGGAATTGTGCTAAGTCGACACTTAGCCCCTTCCACCGAGTTGGAGACTTTTCAACGGCTGTGCAACTTTTGGGGCTTTGGATGCATGGAAGCCTGGTGCTCGTTTGAGCTTCCCTTTTTTTATTCAACTTTGAAGAAGCACCATACTGACAATTAGATCTCTCCATTGTCTCCTCCTTGGTCAATTTTTGGACTTGTTCTGAATTGTTTTGAGCCCAAAGACTTCAAATCTTCATTGTTTCTTCTCTTTCTTTCTCCTGGCTTCTTTTACAGTCTCCTTCTTCTCTAACTCTACTACTTCATTTCCAATCCTACCTGTAATCTGTTTGATGAATTTAAGGCATTGATTAACTTGACAGAGCCATTTCTTCTCTTTCTTCTTGCATCAGGTCATCCAATCTTTCACAAGCTATGCCACTTCATCGTAGAGTCCTTCTACGACCTGTTCACAAGATTCAAACGTGTTTTCTCTAGTTATTTCTATTTGGGGTTGTGTCTTATCCAATACTTTTCCTGTGGGGTGAAATATGGATAACAGAAACCTAATAGTATTCCTCATCTTCTCACTCACCAATTTATCAACTTTCCATCCACTAATTTATATCCTATTATTGGCTTGATAAATATCAAGGTCTCACAATTCGAAATAATCATTGAATTAATGGACATAATGGAAATGATTTGTATGCTCTAAAATGAAAAATTTTCCACCTTAATCATCATGGTTTAATTTCCTTTGCTACAGAATTTTTTTTGCATACTCATCAACAATTGTAAAATCCCACTGGGATCCTAAATCTGATATTTCTATGTCTAATGAGAATCATTCCATAATCACTCATGTCCCTTCTTCACTAAGTCAAGAGTCACCTAAGAAACCTCCTCTAAAAACAATTCCATCACCTCCTCCTCTCCATTTTTCTACAGTGCTACTAACTCCACCTAATCAGCCTCCTCTAAAATTCAGTCCATTCCCTCCTCTCAAGTCTTCTACAATGTTATCAATCACAAATAAGCTACCACCATTCAAGGTCCCTCTCCATATTACTCCACTTTAGTGTCTAATTATTTTTGTCAAATAATATAATCCTTACATTGATGGCCAAGACACATTTCAAGCTCCACCACTATAACATGGTCCTTCTCACATCAGTGCATAGATCTCCATCACTCACATACTTAGGGGAAATCATAGCTTCTCCCCCTGCATTTTTAGCAAATGTTCCTATCATCTCATGCACTTAATTCTCCATACTTAATGTCTAATATTTCCTACACATCACTTTCAACCCCTTTGATACACGCATTGTATCGTCATTACCCTATGACACACTCTAGTTCCATGGTTCATAATTGATGACTTAGGATCTAAATCTAAAATTAACCTCACCACATTCACTCTTCACTCTCTAAACTTCATTATCTATGTGTCTAGCACACACTTTCAAACCATTTCCCAGTGATGCACTCTTGTTCTATATTTCAATCTTGATTGATGAGGGGTCTTTTATAAATGAACCTCATCTCATACACATCCACTGGGGGGCATGATACTCTTTCCATATTCATGCATTACATACCATTCCACTACACTCATACAATTTATATTGCATATCTTGTTTGCACTTACTCTTTCTTACTTATACTAGTTACATGATGCACTTTTCTTATTATGTTAGGAAAATAATCAGTATGTCATTATCTTTATCATATAAACATGTGTGTTCACTTGGTGTTTTGTATTTAATTCAAAACTCTTACATATTTTCACATGCCACAATGATGTTTGGCATTGTGCCTCTTACCAATCCCACTGAGGATCTGATGGCATATACTTTCTCACCCATTACAAGTGTTACCATTTCATCATATACTACTTATTATTCTTACAAGAACACTACTTTCCATTAATACATACATGTCTTGACATAATTTTTATCTTTCTAACATGCTAATGTATGTTTAATGTGTAACATTTATCTTGCAAGACTATATGCCACCATGGTTATCTAATACACTTTACTTGCAATTGCTTTCTATTGTATGATATTATTTGCAGGCTATGCCCTATGTCTTGTCTAACCATTATTTGATTTCTTATGGCTACTTTGGCCCTGATTGTCTTATGACATTCTAAAAGATGTCCCATGTTTAAAACCTACTTTTCACGGTCTATGTTTTATGCACACTTGTTTTTTACATTATTTTTCTATGATAGCTTGTTGCTTTTTCTACTAACACATGTTTCTAGCAACTTTATTTGCATGTTCCTTGGTTTATACCATGCACATCCCCTATCCCCTATAGGTATCCATGTCACTTTAGCATCAGGTCCTCTCTTTTGGTGTGCATTCTCTTATCGATGTCGCATACACCCCAAACAAGGGGGCATATATTGGGTTAAAAAATCACCCCATACAACAACTCATAGCTATATCATATCACATTACAACACAAAATCAACACAAGAACACAGTTATAGAATGGCATGGAATCAAACTTGGGTTAGAATCAAAACACAGACACCAGTGTCTAGACTCACACAGAAGCACCCGGGTGCCCATGTCCTCCCCTAGGCATTAATTTCCTAAGGGGCACATATAAATATTCTATCAAATCAGCACAATTCACATAATCCATGAGATAATTTTTATAGTATCAAGCATTGGCCTCGAAATATAGAATGCATGTGATCTCCTACAATCAATTTCAATCAGAATAATCAATTCATTTGGATTTAATTTGGGATAGAAAAAACAAAATAGGGATGTATCATCTGTAGTGGTTCTTATCAGTTGGAGTCATGGAAGGAGATAAAAACTATACCACTCTCCCCAACACTTTCTCTTTGGCATGAGATCACCCAAAAAACTCACACTTGGTGTGAGATCACCCAAAAAACTTGCACTTTACATGAGATCTCCCAAAAAACTCACTATTGGTGTGAGATCGCCCAAAAAACTCACTCTACACAACATTTTCAAGACATGTTTTCTATCCTCTTACACTCTTCTCAATCAGGTGCACACTTTCCTTTTTGCATACCTTCACACTTTTACATACCTATACATACTTTACTCAAAAATTTCATCTACATGACTTTGACTACTCTTTCACTCTTCTTTTATAGGTTCATCCTTAATACACAACAAGAAGTGTCTTACGACAAGAAAAAATATAGGTATAACACAACACGTATACTTCACCCCTAGGGTCACTTTCCTTTCTTAGTATCCACACTTCACTCTGCATTAATCCATGCTTCACTTTTCCACTCAACACACATTTCACCACATGCTCTACATTTTAATCAGGTATGCATATTCTATATCCTTTATGTTATCGAGTATTCACTAAACAACAAAAATTAGGGGCAAATGTAGACACAAAATCACACACTTTAGTACATTTCTATGTCATGAACACATACTAGCATTCATATGATTCCTAAGTAAGAAAAATAGTGATTGACAACTATCTTTAGCCTCTTTTCTTTGTTTTTTTCTATTTGGTCTTTTACACCCTACATCCCGGTCAAAATTTTATTCATTTATCTTTTATGGCTTCAGACACTAGTGCCAAGCCATGACAGAAGTGTCCAGGTGCTCTTGTTCCCTTTGGTCACTCCTGACCTTTTCTCACCTTACTCACTCATTTTATATCTCTTTTAACTTTTGGGCATCTTTTTCACTTATGGGTCAGCCTTCCGGTTGTCAATTATGAAATTGAAACAAGGGAACCATATAAACACATAGTTATGTGTTCAAAATCAAGGACTAAGCACTAAGAATTACTATCATCACCTAAGCTTGCATTCCAAAGGAACCTAGAGCATTGTAAAGCATCCACTCAAGGGAAAAGGGCTGCATCAACTCTACATACAAAACATAGGAAGGGGAAGTTCATTCTATTCCATCCACACATTCTACTACATTTTTATATTTAGCTACAACACACTATCAAGTGCAACTTGCACAAGGGCATCCTGGGTCATGATTTTTACGCACACTCACCAAAACTACATGGAGTCTAAGATGTAATGCAGTGATCCATCATAAGTTCACTCTCAAGGTGACTTCCAGGGTCGTTCAGACTCCCCATATTGCATCTTTCTTTTTATTTTTTATGTGGTTTATGGGCTTATGTAGGTGAAATTCTATTTTGTAGGTTATAGGTACCTTCGGTATTCAAGGAGTGACTCTCATGTGATAAACAAGAAGTGATAGCGACAATATTATGACATTACAGAAATCAGGTTCTAAGCATTTTCATAGTCACATACACCTAAAAGTGGTCTCCAATGCCCATGCTTTTGTGTCTTGTTGTGGGCGCCCATGTCTAGCCTTATTCTTACATTTCATAAATTTATTGTGAGCAATAACGACACTCTACCCAACATGATTAGCACTTTCCCATGTTCATATCAGTTCCAGATCAAGTTTAAATCAGATAAGTCCTCTTTCCTTCTGATTTTATTAGGGTCTCAAACATTACATCTTATCTTTCTTGTTTCATTTCTATATTTCAACATTTATACATCATTTGGTTTAGTAGTGACTCTGCAATAGTCGTATTTAATTCAAATTAAATTAAATCAATAGGACAATCTGAGTTACATCATATTTGATGAATTTAAATCACTCTCCAAATTTTAAAGAACTCTTTCATACCTAATTCAACATATTATACCATTTTCCTCTTAGATATTTATCCTGGAATTTTTTTTTTCTCAATCTTCGATATGATTTCCACAAGAGAACTATAAATGCTTATTCTTCTTTAACCACTCAGTTTTTACGATTTATCAAGGTCATTAGGTTTCCTTATCTCATGTAAATGGTTCTCATACTTATTGTGACTTTACACACCTCCCAAATGTGGAATGGATTACCCCACAAAGTATTTTCTTCCTCCCCAAGTCCTCAAATCTAGGTAGACATAGTTAGGACAAAACATACAAATTTTCTTAGAATTTACTACCTTCTTAATCCTTTACACCTCCTATAAGTATTTTCATACTTCTAAGACTTCACTAACACCGTTAATACCCCTCATTATTTTTAAGGCATGGATTAAGTCCTTCATCTCAACTAATTCTCCCCAAACTCTTTAAAAAAAAATTCTCACAGTCAAGACTATATTTATCAACTCTTGGATTTTCTAATTCCCTTTTCAATGCTCTTAATGTTATAGTAACCCTAAAAAATTATCTTAAAACTTATCCTCAACTAATAAAACCATTTTTTTAAGTCTCCCATAAAGTTTTCATTCAAGCTTTATACCAATTTTCTTGTTTTCTAATCCTCTAGAACATGGTATACCGTACTGTGAAGAAAGATTCAATGTTTTCACCCTTGTATTAGACTTGTGAACTCATTTGATTATTCAATAATCTCCCTCAATTCATGTTAATGTTATACCACCATTACAAACTCCTAGAGATAATTTAATGTTTGCAAACAACCAATCAAGACACTAGTTATAGGGTACACACATTCTGTTGCTTCAACCTTCCATACTAAGAAAATTATTCATAATGTTAACCCTTTATTACTCCATGGATTGATTTTCACAAATTGACTCATTCATACAAGTTTTCATTCATTTCCTCCTTCAATTTCTTATCAAACAAACTTACATTTAGTTTACAATGCCACAAACCTTGCACAAGATTATTTTATTTTCAACATCATCTCCTAAGGCTCCTTCATTACTATACTTTGACTGTACCATTCTCCTTCACCTGTATGAACATAAATTTTATCCTTTAAATGAGTGTTAATCCCAAATTTAATAGAATTCATTGCATAATGCCACATAAAAACCTTAATACACAATTTGGTATTATTTAAAGAAGCTTTTATTATATTAACCATAAAATTACAAAGATTCAAGAGCCATCAAGGATCTACATCAGAGAATAATCCAACATACCATCACTCCTAACTTCCTACACCCTCATATCCTCATCTTCAATTTGAATAATTTCATACTAATTGTAATAATGTGGTAGTTATGGTTATAACTTACTAACCCCAACTATGGTTGGTCTAACCTAGGAACGTTTACTCCCTAGTTAAGGTCAAGTTGTCATGTCCTTAGGTAAATATTATGTCTCATGACCCATTTACATCCTTCATTTCTCCTAAACTAACCCCTAGGATTACAACCTATTAACTATCCAATTTGAAAATTCAAACTTGTGGTTTTAGAGGGAAACCACTTATTACAAAGCAAAATGATTCCAAATGGACTAGTTACATTACATATACCGCCATATGGACCCTTCACACACCTATATAGATAATACAAACCAAAATTACATATTTACAATGATGTTCCTACATCACAAAACCCCGTAGGAACAAGATTAACCTACATATTATAGGTGAAGATTGAAAATATGATAATGAGATGATAGAGAAATTATCCAATGGATGAAACAATTGTAAATAATTTGTACAAGTGTCCACCCCTAGTGTGGAGATTACCATTGAATAAGAATTTTATTTTTTTTTGTATTCAATTTTCAAATAGTGCTTTCATAAGTTTTTTAATGTGGAACTTATTTCACTTTTTTCACAGTCTAATGTTTTTTTTATTTTTCACGGACTAGGGTTTGGAATGCACTCATCATGGAAGAGGTCCAAGTTTATGAAATATGAATGGTCCTAATTTACGATACTTGGGTGGATGAGATCTAATCTAATGGAAAGGTAATTTGATATGTTTTTAATTAGATTAAAAAACTTATGTGAAATAAAGTTAATGTTCTGATGTCGAGAATGTGTTAAAATTCATATTCTCTAATACCTTTGTTAATGTTTTTGTGTCGATGCGGTCTTCATCTAAGAATGGCATGATGTGAGGAGAAAAGGATTGATTTTTGGATGCGAATCCAATGCATCTTTTGGGATTTATAGAGAAAATATTCAATGTTTTTGCGATATCTATAAGAATTTGTTTGATTTTATGATTAGTGATGTATGATTCAATGTGTAATAATTTAGTTTTGGAGATGTAAATAGTCAAATGGTCCCATGTACCAAATTATAGGAATATATTATTTAAGGATATATTTATGATTATGTTAGCTAGATTTTCTACATAGTTGAAAACCTAGGAAGTCATGAGATAAATATCCCTCATTTACTGGTGAGGCTCCCATGTAATATTTTTTCAATTATATTTTCTAATATCTATTTGTTGGTTTTACTGTAACCACATAGCTCATGAACCATAGCTAGGAAATTTTGCAAAAAGTAAGCAGTTGTACAGAAATGTGTGCAGAAGAGGGAAATAATTGAGTACAAGAAGAAAATAAATAAGATGTGCAATCCAACCAATAATTCACAGAGTTGATCTCATGTATATAGATAAAAAAATAGATCTTGAAATACAAAATTTAAAGAAAAGGAAACTTTCAAATTTAGATCTAAGATAACACAAAGTTTATGCAAATATATAAAAAGAAATAAGAAACAAAATGCACCATTGAAACAAAATTCTCTGGAAATCTGCCTCCTTTCAATTCCTTATCTTTTAGAAAGATATCAAGGGTTTCAGCTCAAATTCTGGAACACGAGAATGTTGATTACAAATTCTGATTTTTTAGCCCGTAGGTTCTTCCTCTATTTATAGTGGATAGAGGGCAATTACAAATAGGAAGCTTTTAGTGAATTGCCACATGTGGAAGCTATGAAAAAGGGAAACATCTAGCAATATTCCTCTTATATTTCCTCTTTGAATGACATACATGATTTATAACTAAAAATAGAACCTTATATTTTGCATGTTTGCCACCTATTTCCAAGTAATTGACTTCTTCCAGTAACTTGAAGTAATGTATTTTAAACTAATTACTTGAGTTTTACAATTTAATTGATTATTCAATTACTTTGTCATAGAAAATAAGAAAAATAATAAGAAAGAGGAAAAGAAATTAGAAGAAAGCCACAATACTCCCAGTCTTGTTCTTTTTCCATAATCTGCATGTGGTTGACTCTTTTTCCTTTGATTCTCACCAAATTGGATCTGGAAGCAGCTGACTGTGATTTTCCTGTGGGTGCTACCTCTGACCTGTCTTCCCATTTCATCCCTGAAGCTTTTGCAATTCTTATCTAGTATATGCATCAGTGCAATGTTTGTTGTAAATAATTCAAAAAAAAACTCATCATCGTTTATTTTTAATTGTTTATGAGCAATTTTAAATTATGGAAAGCACTCCGGGTGAAGGAAAATACAATTATATTCAATGAAGGCTTCAACCGGATGATTGGGAGCACATGTACAAGCTCATAGAAGGAATTTTCCATGAAATGAATTCTACTTGGGCTACATTAGAAACAAGAGGGTGAATTTTTTTCAGAAGCCTTTACAATTATGAGATCTGGATCTATTTCTCCCTCTGATTCTGAAGATATATTCAATGTATCCAATATTGAATTCTATTTTCTTCACCAATATGGGCATCTGTGATGAATACTTGTAATTGATTCAAAAAAATATGGAGTCCATGGCATGAATACTCAATTTTCATCACCAAAATTTACTTGTAAATCCTGATGCCCTCTATTTTTAGACTTTACTTGCATGTCAAGCAAGATCAAAATATTATTTTATTCACTTGTGCACTCGCATCAACATGTAGATGCTCTAAATAATAAAAATAAATCTTCTCCAACCCTAGGTGCCGAAACTAGATGCTTCTCAGTAATTAAAAAAATTAGTTTTTAGACATTTAGCTATGCTAAAATGGGTCAAAATTTTTGGCTAGAAGTCATGTTAAAAATAAGAAGTCAAAGCAATGGAAATTTTCACCCTACAAGGAAGGCAATAAATTCCCTCTTTCACTTAAGTGACTTTACTTTCATAATGGGAATTTTCATCCTGCAAGGCAAACGAGAAATTCTCACTTTTCACTTAAGCAACTTTACTTTTAAAATGGGAATTTTCACCATGAAAGGAAGGTAAGAAATTCCCACTTTTCACTTAAGTGACTCTACTTTCATAATGGGAATTTTCACCCTACTAGGCAGGTAAGAAATTCCCACCTGCCCATCACCTCCAAAATACCCATTGGCAACTTAAGTGATTTGACTTGATGGGAAAAAGTAACCTGCTAGGCAGGTAAGAAATTACCGCCTTCCTGCCACTACCAAAATTTCCATTGGCAGCTTAAAGTCTTCCTTCCAAAAAGTTTGACTTGCATGAAAGATAAATCTTTTCCAAAAGTTTGATTTGCATTATGACTTATGCCTTTAAAATTGTGTTAAAATTCGTCACTGAAGGCAGCGTGGAAATTAGACGTAGAAGGAAGATTTGAAAATTGTGATTGGCATGTAGACTGCATTTATTTCCTTTTTGGATTTTTGGTGAAGAAATAAGTAGAGGATAAATTTTTCCATTTTTGGAAAGAGTCCAAGAAGATGTAGCAGCAAAAACTTGCATGTGCTATAAATTTCATTATGTGGCGTCATTTTAGGTGTCATTTTCTCTAAAAGTGCATATTTTCTCGAGCTCTATGCATTGATGGAAATATCTTTCTTAATTTCATAGAATCTATTTTTGCACCTTTTTAGACCAACTGACTTCTTGTAATCTTCTAAAAGAATCATGAGATTTGATCGCCTTTAGAAATATTAGTAACTAAAAATAATGGATTACTTTTCAAAACCCTAGGTGTGGGGAAATATCTGGCAGGAAGAATGAATAGGCTACCAGAATTTCCAAAGAAAACAAACCAAAACATAGAAAAAAGAAATTAAAAAAAAAAGTTATCAGCAATTTCTCAAAAATTTCTCCAATTAGGTGATCTGCAAAAATTCTTCCCCCCCCGGGTGAATGTTATGTGGTAATAATGATGGGGTGAAGTGCTTTATATAACCTGAATCCTCCAATTTTACCTCAATCTATTTTTAAGAGAACTTTATTTATTTAATAAATAAATAAATAAAATTCTCTCAAATAAAACCTGATGAAGGGATAGAGTGAGTTTTCGCATGAGGGTATTTGGTGAATTTGGATTTTATGACTCTCTAGGGTTACCTTAGACCGATGAAAACAAATATAGGAAAAACAAACACAAAATGACCCTTTACTTTGAAAAGAATGAAATTTTTTAAAAGGGGTAGTCCTAGATTTCAGGGTGAAATCTCAGGGATGCCAGATTATAACTTGAGATGGTTGTATTTTTATACTCCTAGGAATACACACATTTTGGAAATTGTGAGCAATAAAGTATTGAAATGGAGATAACAATGTATTTAAATCCATGAAAGGGATTTGAGTAAATGTTTTCTTTGACTGTTGGATAATATCTTACAAATATGACAAATAATTTACATTGGATGGATGGTGTGAAACATTAATAATCATTTGAGTGACTATGGACATGGAAGGTTGTGTTTCCACAAGTTTCTAAACTTGTTTTTGTTATGTCTCTACAATAATACTAGGAATATTGGGCGTAGGATCTAACATTGAAAGTATAGAATCAAGCTCAAAGCTGCTTGATATTGGACCCTTTTCTTTAGATTTTTATTTATTATTGTGTTTTGTAAAGGGATCATGAAAATATTTCAATTTTTTATTTGACATTAAAAGGTAATTATTTAAAGTAGTTTCAATTTCCAATTGAAGTAACACAAGAATATTTGGAGAAGAAATGAAATAGTTTTGAGTTGTAGATAATTGGCCCTTGTCATCTTAATCTCATTGAGTTGCATTGTTTAAATGGTTTTGGATAACTTTTAATTCTTCATTGGAAGTTGAGGTAGTTGAAGTGTGTTCTATTTCATTGACTTTTTCGTCAATTAATTCTTGGACATAATGGAAATGTCTTCAACAATGGTCCATAGAAAGGAGTTCAATTTGGTGAAATTCACAATATTATAATTCTTGACACCACTTATGCTTAGGTTCCCCTTCATAGAAGCATCTTATGATTGGATATTTTATCATATTAACATTTATGAATTGATGAAAGACATTAAAGAGGCTCTCTCCAAGGGGTGTAAATTTTAGTTTGACTTTACACGAAGTAGTTTCTTCAGTAGGTTGTATGATTGGCTTTTTGGTTGATTTCTCACTAATTTGGGAATCCATGTGGTCCATTTACTTGGACATCTCTTGAATTATTTTTAATATCTCACCATTGGATGTCTTTCATGACCCTACCATTGTATTAAAGGTAAAGATCTAATGTGAAGAGGTGGTTCGTGGTTTGATTTGGATTTGGATTAAAATTTGATTGTGTTTAAATTTTGACAAAGTGAATGTCAAAATATAAGATATGGACATTAAGATTGATTTTAATTAAATGTTTACAAATTGAATGTCAAAGTATAAGTCTTGTATATAAATTTATGTTTAAAATTATGGTGCTTAAACTTGAAAAAGTGAATGTTTAAGTATAATACTTAAAGCTTTGAAAGATAGTTCTTAAACTTTCACAAAGTGAATGTCAAGATATAAGATCTGGGAGTGATTAAGAATGATAAGATGAGTATCACAAGATAATAAGAAAATGATTTGGCTTAAATTTTATATAAAAAAATGAATGTCAAAGTAAAAATCTTAGAAAATAAATTATTTGTAATGATTGAAAAATTGAACATCAAGGTAGATGACTTAGATAAGAAAGGGTGTGCTTAAATTTTGACAAAGAGAATTTCAAAATGTAAGACGTGGAAATAGAATGGTATTGATGATTGAGAAAGTGAACATCGGTATATGAAGTGTGGTGAAAGATAATAATTAGCTTATACTTTGACAAAGTGAATATTAGAATATAAGAGATAGGGAGGGATTTCTCATATTTTAAAAAAATGAATTGAGATGAATAAAAATTATTCAAATTTCAAAAAAGTAAATTTTGAAATGAGAAGTATAGAAATAGAATTAAATATTTGGTGATTGAATTATGATTGTGCTTCATCCTTGATAAATGAAATATCAAAGGACAAGACTCAGATTGAAATGGAGATATGCTTAAGTTAGGATGTGGATATCTAAAACTTAAGACTTATAATTTGATGTGAATCAAATAATCTAATTAAAATTCGGAAAGGGAATCCAAAGATATAAGACTAAGGTAAGATAAAAATCAGCTCATGATGGATGATCCATATGAAGAGAATTTGGAAAGTTGAAATGAGATGGTGATGATAGATAAGAATGTGGAACACAAACTTAATGACTCATAACTTGGATGAAAATAAAAGTGATAGGAAGGCCTCTAAACTTACTTAAGCTTGGTCAAGTGGGGCTTCCTATAAATTGTTTTTCACCCTAAGTACCAATTATTATCTAAATGAGCATAGTAACTACTGTTATTTTCCATCTTTACTTTACCCACTTGATTAGATAAGCAGGAGTTTACTCCGCTTAAAGAATTAAACCTAGGTCATCACTAAGAATAACCATGGCTCTATATATCTCATAGGTGTACTAGTCAGGTAGCTAGGGGTACCCATTTCATCTGCTAGTTCCCTTAAAGTTCCAACTACTTTGGGGTTCTTGCGGTACTCCACACCATGAGTTTATAGCTCGTGGCCATGCACTTCCCATAGTTATAGTAGATCGGGGAATAAACATGTCTCCAAAAATTTAATTAAAATTATTTTATAAAGTTTAATAAAAATAAAAAGGAAAAGGAATCATGAATCCAAATGTCAGTGGACAATCTACTTGGATGTAAATTAATAAACTTTTAGAGGTTAAGGAGAAAAGCCTCAAAAAATTAGTACTGGTTATGGAGGAAGTTGTTGTGGATGAAGGTTGAGAAAAGGTTAGTGATGAGGTAGCTGAGAAAGAAATAGAAAATATGGAGGAGTTAGTGGAAGTTGCATAATTACATAAATATATCATCATTGGATCTATTTTGCTGGACACATTGGATGTTAGTTTCTTCACTCAAAAACCTAATAAATTCCTTTTGGTAGCCAGAAATAAGTTTAATGTGTTGGATAACAATTTGGAGGATATCCCTACAATTTAAGAGGAATTACAACATATCTTGGAGACAAATAAAAGTTTTGACAGGAATTTTGATTCATTTTAAAATGGGTCTCAATCAGGTGAATCCAAGGAAAATGAACCTAAGATCTTGCCAGCAAGCACAAAGGAAGGGAGAAATGAGGATGTCAAAGAATTAAGCTCCCCTTTTTTTATAGTGGAAGAAAAGAAAAGCCCCCAAATTTTTCCAAAAATAAAAGCAACCCCTAAGAAAAGAGGAGCTTATAATAAGGTTGATGTGGGGGCAAAAAATGCCTCTCCAAGAAGCCCTTCTAAGAAGGAAAAAATGGAAAGAGCCTCCAAGAAGGAAATAATGGAAGGAATACAACAACCATTAGTGGTAGGCCAAAGAAATGCTTCTATAAAATGATAATAATGTCTTGGAATATAAGGGGTTTAAAAAACCCTAGTAAACATAGGATTTTTTCATACATTAGGATTTCCAAGAAACTAGACATCATGATGATTCAAGAAATGAAGATGAATCAAGTGAGGATGGAATATTTTCATAAATACTTTTGGAAAAATGCTAGCTTCTACCATCAAGCTTCTTTGGGAGCCTTGAGTGGACTTATTTGTATGTGGAATAAGAGTGTTTTGGAAGGTAATCCTCTATTCAATAGTCAACACCATATTTCCATCAATTTCACTGTAATTATTTCCAACAAATGGTTTATTCTCTTAAATGTCTATACACCCAATTCCACCATTGGTAGAAGGGTGCTTTAGGAAGATATGACTACTTTTAGAAGGATGTTTAATTATCCAATTTGGGTTATAGGAGGAGATTTAAAGAATCCCTTGATACCCTCATAAAAGAAAGGGGGTGTCAATTTACATACGGAGAGCATGGAAGACTTAACTAACTTCATCAATTGGAATGGGCTATTTGACCTTGGACTTAGTGGCTCCAAATATACCTGGAAAAATAGGTGTAATGGGGAGAATCTAATTCAAATAATATTGGGTCATTTTCTAGTAAATTATTAATAGATTCAGGAACCACAATATTCTCTTTCCTCATTGGCACACATCAAATCTGACCACAATATAATCATCCTCAACTACAATGAAATGGGGAAAACTAAAGGCATACCTTTCAAGTTTGAAAAATGTGGACTACTCTTCCAAATGTGGAAAATATGATAGAATAATGGTGGAATATTGAAGTTAGAGGTAATAGTATGTTCTAAGTATCAACAAAATTAAAAAATGTAAAATAAAAAATCACGAAATGGAACAAAAAAATATTTGGCAACATATTTTTACAAAAAAGTTAAATTTCTAAGGAAATCCATGAATTGGAAGAAATAATGGAACAAGGGGGTGGATCAATGATGATAATCATAAGGAAAATCCTCTACTAGTTGACTATCAAAAAATAATAAATCTCTATTAGTTGACTATCAAAAAAGAATAAAGATCTAATATTCTAAGAAGAGAAGAGATTTACTGGAAGAAAAAATATATAATAAACTAGCTTAAAGAGGGTGATTGTAATACAAAATTCTTCCACATGTTAGCCATTGTTAAAGAAAATAAAGAGAGGATCCAATAAATAAGAAAATAAAATGGTGAACTGGCTATTGAGCCTAAGGATATTTCAAACACCATTGTCTCTTTCTTCAAAAACTTGTTTTCTAAAGAGATCCCACTTTAATGATCTCTATGGTTGATACTCTAAATTTATTTGATTCTTTCATCAACCATGAGGAAAATAGAGATCTAATTATCATTCCTTTGGAGGAATAAGTCAAAGATGTTTTATCATAAATGGAAGGATAAAAACCCCAGGACCTGATGGATTCCCTACATTTTGCTTCCAGATGTATTAGGATATAGCTAAAAAAGAGGTTGTTACTAATTTTCAAGATTTATTTCATACGGGAAGCCTACTAAAGAAAATCAATCACACTTACAAGATCTCATACTGAAAAATCCAAGTGTCAAGGACTTGGAGGACTTCAAACCAATAAGCCTTTGTAATACTATGTACAAACTTATTTCAAAAATTATGGCTTTCAAAATGAGGAAAGTCCTATGTAAATTTTTATCTCCAAATCAAGGTTCCTTTGTGCCAAAAATATAGATTCTCGACAATATCATATCCATCCATGAAATGATTCATTCAATGGAGAAATTTAATAGAGAGGCTATGATCGTTAAACTCAATATGTAAAAAATCATATGACTGTATATCATGGAATTTCATGTTTTCCTTGTTGCATAAACTATGGTTTCACCCACATTTCATCAAAGTGATCCAATCTTGTACTTTTGCCCCATTTTTTCAATCATTATGAAAGGTAAACCAAATGGATTCTTCAATTCAAAAAGAGGTATTAGGTAGAGAGACCCTCTTTCCCCTTTTCTCTACGTTATTGTAGCACAAGCTTTGAGTAGAATGTGTTCAAATCTCAATTTGAAGGAGGTATCGAGGGAATCAAGTTAGATAATGGGGTGGTTAACTAGTGCCTACAGTAATTTTTATATGACACGGTTCTTCTTGGGCAATATTTTGTTTAAGAGGAACTCTCTTTCAAAAATGTCACTAAACTTTATGAAGAAGTTACAAGACAACAAGTTAATTTCCGAAAGAGATTTTGTTTCTTCGTCAATGTTAAGGAAGATCAGCAGACCATGTTAGCTAACATCTTGGAGTGTAATATAAAACCGCTTCTGGATAACTTCCTTGGTATGCCTATCTATGGGGGAAAATGGAAGAAGGGGGGTAGAATAAATTGATTGAGAGGTTCCATAAAAAACTTGCATCTCAGAAATGTTTTTTGCTTACATAGGCTGGAAAATATAACTTCTTTAAAGTTGTTTGCAGGGAGTTATAGTTTATATAATGTCCATTTTCATCATCCTTACAGTATTTGGGAAATATATTGAGACTATTCAAAATAGGTTCTAATAGACATGCACAGAAGATAAGACAAACATCCCTTTAATAGCACGGTATAAGGTCACTCGGCCTAATGATAGAGGGGGTATTGGGTTGAAGAATCTTCATCTTGTGAATGAAGCCTTAATAGCTAAAGTTGGATGGATATTGCTCAAAGAAAAAGGAACTTTGGAAAATATTTTAAAATAAAAATATTTGGTGAACACTGGTGGAACTTTGGGTTTTTTATCAGAACAGGAGATCCCTAAAGGTTTAATTTTTTTGAACAACCTATGTCAGACTAGGAATATTTTGGTTAAAGGTACAAAATGGAATCTTGGGTATGGTTCAAAGATTAAATTTTTAGATGACCCTTGGCTTAGGGGAAAACCCCTAAAAACTGAAGAGCCATGGAGTTATCTAAGACATTTTTTATGTTGGAATTTGGTGAGATGGTAAGCAACTATTGAAACAAGGAGAGAAGTTGGGTTCAAATTATTCCAACCCCAAACCCTCAACATACTTTCAATGATCTTAATCAGAATCTAAAGGAATTTCATTTACCTCATAGAGGAGACCAAGATGAACTAATATGGAAGAACATGGACTCTTGAAAGTATGAGGTTAAATCCGGTTATCTTCTGAACTTTGACCAAATAGAATCAAATAGCTATTGTAAGATGATATGGAATAAAAACTTTATTCCTAAAATTAACTTCTTCTTTTAGGAAGCGGTTCAACAAAATATCTTGATTGTGGACAAGATCAAAAAGAGATGTATGATTATTATAAATAGATGCAGCATGAGTAAATAACAAGATGAAATGATTAATCATATTTTTTTAATGCACCTTTTATTTCCAAGTCTTCTTTGTTTTCCTTGATTTTTTCATGTTACAAATAGTTCTTCGTGGAGATTTCTCTTTACTTCTAGAATAATTGTGTTTTAATGTGATATACCTCATATAATTTGGGGTATTTGGCTTGAGAGAAACAATCAAATCTACCAGAATCAATCTTCAAGCATAAGAAAGGTTGCTGAGAGAATTGGACAGTGTCTTAAGGAAAATGCTCATGTCATTAAGATCAAGTCCTCTAAGTTATGCCATGTATCAGAGAGAACTATCCTACACCGTATGAATCTCAGTTCCAAAAGCCTTGATAAAAATAAAAATATGTGCATTAAAAAATAGAGTTAAATGGGTTTTCCCACCCGAAGGATGTTTCAAACTAAATTTTAGCCACTCAGCTAAATCAGAGGGGATTTTTGGGGGTGGTGGTCTTGTTCATGATCACTTTGAAATATTCTTAAGATTTTATGTGGGGCCCCTGGACAATCACTCAAATAATCATGTAGTGGCTCAGACTATGCTTTGGGGTATTAAAAAAAAATTAGATTTTAAAATCAAATCCCTCGTCATTGAAGGAGATTTTTTATGTGTGATTAATGCCCTTAAAAAACAAAGAATCTATGGATGGAGATTAAACAATATAATCATGGAATCCAATGAGTTGTTGATATCATTTGAAAGTGTGGAAATTCACCACATTTATGGGTTAGGTAATAAACCTGCAGATGGTCTCGCTAATTATGGTAATACCATGACAGAAATGCCAATGTGGCCAGGGGAACTCATGCCTTGGTCGAATATTTTAAATTTGGTTAATAATGATAAGATATTGGAGGTTGTGTAATGATGGTACCCAAATTTCACATGCTTGACACCGTAAGAAGGTCCTTCATATATTGGGAAAGGAAATGTATTATGCATTTTGGTGTTTAATGTAGACTTTGTTTGGGGTTTTTGGTTCTAGTTTGGATATTTCAAAAGTAGGGCAGGGTGCTCCTCTAAGGATGGGTGGAAAAAGAGTCAAAACAGAGCCAATTTGTTTTCTCCACCTCAAAAACAACACCACCCTTTGGAGACTGTTGCAAAGAGGAGGATTATCAAAGTATATTCAACATCTCAAAGGTAATGATCCTCATCTCTCTGAAGATTTTGGTAATTCCTAAGAGGAGAGGATTTTTAATTTTGGGGGCTTGAAATTAGTGTTACTGAGGAATCCATTACTAATGTTATTGGGTTATCTATGGATGGTCTTAAAAAATTTAAAGATAAAACTAGGCGTAAACAAAAAATCACCACATTTTTTCCCTAATGAGAGAATCTTGATGTATGATGACAACATAGCTCATAGTTGTCTTCCTAACCGATGGCTTGATTTTTTTTTGGTGGTTATGAAGTATCTTACGTTAGAGGATAAATTCAAGAGTATCTTCTCTTATCACTTATCCATTCCTAACTACTTGAGAAGGAACAGGGCCATGAGTTTTCCTTTTTTCCTATTTAGATCATTATTTAGATCTATTTGACTTTAAAAATGATAAAGTGTATGTCCCTGTACGTACCCAAAATTTTAAGGTACTGTACTTCCATAACAACGTGACACGTTCCCCAATGATGATAGAGTTCTCCTCGCAAGGTGTTAGGGATCCGGAAAAGCTCTCCAAGTGTGCGTTAAAATCCCACATGCCTCACTTAGCCCCCGCGTGCTTTGTTTTTCCCTTTTCCCCTCTTTTCTTGGCCTTTTTCTCTTCAGTGACTAAACCCCCGCCCTGACTGGGTGGTGGTCTCGTGACCGCCACCCTGAACAGGGCGGTGGTCCTGTAACCGCCACCCTGCTCAGGGCGGCGGTCCTTTACGCATTTTCCATAAAGCTCTTTTAACATGACTCATGTAAATTCAACATTTTACTAGCTTTATTTCAACGCCATAAGCTTGCATTTATGATTCTGGTTCCCTGGAATAGTGTTTTGCCATTGTTTGTAGTTTAAGAGTTCTATTTGGCTTTTACCTTGGGTAAATGCAAATGATATAAATAGTTAGCTTGTGCTCAAGCAAATGGCCCCTCAAAATTTGCCTCTGATTTCTCTTTGTAATATATTTAGTTTTCCTTTTGCTTAGAATGCTTAGTTTCTTTCATTGCATGCTTAGTTAGCATTGTTTTACTGTTGGTAAGCCACATATCCATCTTGTGCAAGCACTGCTATTATTTCATCCAATCCATTGGAGTAGAATAGATTAGGAAACCATTAAAGTTATAGGTTTTTCTCCTCAAACAGGATAGTTTCAGGTTCTGGATGCTTTATGTTGCATGACTCGCAATAAATCCCGCTAGGAATTGCATAAGCCAAGCTCTGTACTCTTGCGCTATCCCTCTCCTACTCGCATTGTATTCAGTGTGTATTCTGAGCTGCCTTTATCCCAATATCTACCTATGTTGATGCTAGCATTACACGCTTTTCTAGATCCACGTGAACACGAAGGAACGAGGAGATCACATTGAGGGGACAAGATCACACACACTAGTGGATTCACCACTGTTCTGCAGAATCCAGGTTCTAGCTTTCAAAGTTCTAGTTAGAATAATATCAAATAGAGTAGTTAATTGCTTTATTTCAGTTAATTCTACTCTCGATATTACCAGGGAAACTGTGGGGATTGATAGTTTCTGAGAAACTATGATTCACTCCTCACTTCTGAGGTAGGATCGAGAGTCTTGCAAATAGATTAGATAAGCTATTTCATTGTTTAGAATAGATCTACAAATTACACAGACAAATAGCTACACTCGGTTATTTTGTTTGTTTTAAATTGATTATTTTAGTTGTCATTTCTAGATATTTTAAATAGCTACTTTCTTAAATTCGTTAAGCTCATCAGAAAAAATAAAAAAATAGAGAAGTCATACATACTATAGATATACTTCACATAGGTAAATTTTATTTTACTGTAGTTCTCTTTACTTTGTTGCTTTTGTATGACAATCACGAGACCTAGAGAGCCCAGGGAATATGTATTTGAGCCAATCATGCCTCAGCCCAATCTCATCATAGAGATAACTAATATAGATCAAAATCTTAGGATTCAAGTCTTCCAAACAACGGTAAGCTTGCAAAAAATCTGGAATTAGGTCATTTCTCGGAAAGTTGGATGCAATCCGAAGATTCATCCCAGACTTAAGTTTTTCCATTCATCCAATCAACAATTTACTCAAGAAAGACTATAGCATTGATTGGACTGAAGATTGTAATAAAGCTTTCAACACAGTTAAGCGTTTCTTGTTGTCACCACCTACGCTAATGCCACCTAAGCTAGATCACCTGTTAATTTTATACTCACGAGATACCAATGTCTCGCTAGCCTGCATGCTGGCTCAAGAAGATGATGACAAAAGAGAACGCAAGATATATTTCATTAGCCAAACGTTGCTCGACTATGAAACATGTTATACACAAGCAGAACGAGAATGCCTCACCATAGTCTTTGCAACCAAACGCCTAAGACATTATATGCTAAATCAAGAAACAAGGTTCATGGTAAAAATGGACCATTTACGAACTTTCCTCACACAAGGGTCCTTGTCTAAAAAGGCTGGACATTTTATAACCTTAATGGGGGAATTCGAATTAACATTTGTCAATCAGAAGTTGGTTGAAGGACAAATCATCACAAATTGGTTAGCTGATAACCCATTAGATGGAGGTGATCTAGTAGATTTAGATTTTCCAGATGAGTGTGTATACTATATCGAAACCCGACCCTCTATCTCTAAGTGTCCCTGGTACACTGATATCATTAATTATATCATGGACTATACGTATCCAGAAGGAGCTACACCGCAACAAAGAAGGCAGTTACGTATTATCATAGCTAAATACATCATTATAGAGCAAGTGCTCTATCGGAAAGCATTCGATGGAATGCTCTTAAGATGTGTTGACATCGAAGAATCCAAAAAGATTCTCCATGAATCCCACAATGGAATGTGTGGAGGCCACTTCAGTGGTCATGTCACCACTCGTAAAATACATCGAATGGGCTATTTTTGGCCTACTCTAAAATATGACGCAGTAGAGTTCATAAGTAGGTGTCATAAGTGCTAAGAATTCTCCCATGAGATCCATATGCTGGCACAAGCTCTGCAACCAATCGCTACTCCATGGCCCTTTTCTACATGGGGCCTAGATTTAATAGGGAAATTCTCTCCCTCGTCCACAGATGGCCATAATTTTATAATCACGGCCACCGAATATTTTACCAAATGGGTAGAGGCTATGCCTCTTACTACTGTACCTAGTTTTGTAATCACCAAGTTCATTTTTAACCAAATCATTTGCAAGTACGGTATCCTGCAAATCATTATCTCTGATAATGGAACTTCTTTTAAAAATGAAGAGTTTCATGAGCTATGCAATAAGTTTAAAATAAGCCATCATACGGCTTCCTTGTATTACCCTCAAGCCAACGGACAGGTTGAAGCGATGAATAAAACACTAAAATCCATTCTCCTTAAAACGGTGAAAGAAAACAAACGAGATTGGCACTTGAAGTTATATCCGGCCTTATGGGCCCACTGAACCTCAATAAAAACACCAACAGGAGCAACTCCTTTCTCACTAGTATTCGGGGCAGAGGCAGTTCTCCCACTCGAGGTTGAAATACCCAGTCTCCGCATTTCATTACAAGGAATTCTGGATGAAGATGCTTACAGGGAAGCACGTCTCTCCCAATTAGAAAGCCTAGATGAAGCTAGGTTAGATGCTGAGCAATGACATAGAGTCTATACTGACCGGATGTGCCGGAAATATAATAAGAAATTCTATGAACGTGACATATATGAAGGTGATCTAGTTCTAAGGCTACACATCCAGATCGACAAGAAGACTAGCAAAGGAAGGAAATTCCGGCCTAAATGTTTGGGCCCATACCGAGTCATGAAAGACTATGGAAACGGTGCATACCTCTTATGTACGCTAGAAGGTGAGGAATTTGGTGAAACGGTCAATTCCCTGCACCTCAAGCGGTTCTACGCATAAGCAGCTAGCACTACTTATATATATATATATATATATATATATATATCTACATTGCATCTTCATATAGATTAGGATCATTTTTTCTACTTGTTTCATACACAAATGGTGATCAAGGAATCTATTCTCAAATCAATTCATTACAAACTCATGATGTTGTTGGCATAAACACTTTAATCATACTTCTCCATTTTCATGATATCATCAAATTATCTCGGAATCATTTTATCAAATAAAGCTAGACATGACAAAGTCTTAACGGTAACCATACCAAGATCTGCAAGTTTATTCTCACTGTTGGTTTCTTCTTAGGGTAGGTGTCTTGCCTATGGTCTGTTCTAGAAGCTTCATGGTGTCACATCTATCCCATATGTATATCTCTTTGGAAATAAACACATACTGACATTTTACTCAAATAAACAAGTCAAACATTGATCAAATAGAAAATTGTAATTTTACACATTTCCTTGCCCCACCAGCCTTTGGTGATGAGCTTGCATCTTTTACTAGTGACGTAGGGTTGGGAAAGGATGGAAATGACCTTACTCGCCTATGCTTTTCCCACGGTGATAAACCCACGCTTCTTATGAGTAGCATGGGGCAAAGTGTAGGGGGTCCTCTTGACAAATAAATGCAAAAGGTCATACACAAACAATTCAAACTTTGAGTCAAAAACAAATGAATCAGATGTTCAAAATCCCAAGAGAGTTAAAATCTTAAAAACCCAGATTTTGTCTACTATGTGGCCATCTACGGGTCTAAGTCTGGATAAACTGCAAAGCAAGTTGCATCCAAAACTATGAAAGTCACTCGAGTGGAGTGGACTTGTGGTGTCCTAATTTGGTTCTGCCAAAGCTTTGTCTGTCTTCCATCACTATCATTTCACTACACCTCATAACTTGCACCCTTCCCAACTCTTGGTGATAAGCCCTCGCATCTTACTAGTTGCGTGGAGTTGGGGGTAGGGGCAGGTTTATCTGTTCATCATACCGGTCTATTTTCATCACTTTGCCAAAACAAACATGAAGTATCCAAAATTTCTTACAGAAACTAAGATTCAAAATCAAATTATATCTACATCATCATATATCAGCATCATGAAACACAAAAGGAAAGTAAAACACTTGCATCATTTGTTCACCATTGCATACATTCTAAAAGAAACATATAAACATACATCATAGTATAGGAAACTGGAAATAGAAAGTGAGCCATGAATACCAAGAGTTTGATCCAGAACAAAAATACATATATATAAATAATCAACGTTTATATAGAATGCCATCATGCACTAAGCATGGTCAAAATGCTCAAAGAGCCTGGGATATACAAAAGAATATATAGTACAAAATCTACGAGAGCCAAGTGGCTTCTCAATCCCTAGGAGACCCCTCTGAAGGTGCATGCCCATGCCTAGGACTCCGGCTACGCCGGCGCTTTGAATGCACGGAGGGCTTAGGATCCCAAGGGGCAGCCACAGTCTCACCATGAGAATGGCTCCTTATCAAGCGCTCAGCCATCCGATACCCCGCTAACTTTGTGTGAAGGGTCGATACCATCCTGGCCACATACAAGACTAGAGTGAAGATGTCGGTATGTCCACCGGCTATTGAAGGCTCCCCAGCGTCCACGGACAACTTTGCGCGGGTCCTCTCCATGGTGATCATTAGGGTATTGGTGCATACCCTGCAAATCAAATCTTGCCACTCATCGGCAGTCTCTACAAACAAAGGAGAAAACAAATTAGAAACCAAAAAAGAAATTAAAAGATACAAGATAACAACTAAGGATATCCTAACAAAGAAACGAACATTAAAAGGGAGAGAGGGTAACTTACTCAGATCACCAGGCCTCCAAGATGGATCTGTGGGATCAACGCCCACCACGGATGCCACTGCCGACTGAGGGGCTACTCCTGTGGCTGGAGCAACATAGCACCCCGTAACGAACTCATCCTCCCCATGGCCCTGGGAGAGTGGCCCCTCTGAAACTAGAGTCACCCTCTCTGCACTCTGCTCGGCCCTCTCCGCCTACATGATATCCTAGGTATCGTGCCACTAAGGATCACTGTCCTCGATCTCCTCCTCTATCTCTCCCCCTGTAAACTCCTCAAACTCAGAGTCTACCTCAATGGGGTCATCGCTGCTATCGGAAGGACCCGCGGTGATCTGAAGCAAAGGTTCCTGATGCGCACCGGCTCTCCCTCTGGCACGTACTGTCCTCCTGGCTGCAATAGGAATGCTAGAAGTAACCACTGTCCAACCCCGGCCTCTAGGCCCCCCTCTGGCCTCTCAGACTAACCTGTATACTGGTGCCACTGGGGGAAGCATACCCATGTATGGTAAGCCAAACTGCTGAGGAACACGGCCAAAGGGGTGCATCTCCACCCGCCCCACTCTATCAATAAGCTGCCTTGTGGTGGAGTAGGAGATCAAGGTAAGAGCATCCTCGCCCCATATGCTTGCCATAGTCTGGTGTGGTGTGGCCTCCATGTCGGCAGTAGTCAGGGAAGCAACTAGCTGATGAGGTGCTCTAAGCACTGACATGTCTGTCCATCTCACTGCCCTCACAGCTCCAGGATCTGCCACCTCCACACCCCTGCCATAAGGGATGAAGTGCTCATAGACCCAACTCATGACTAGGGTTAGGTGGCTCAAGGACTTCCCCTGTAAACGGACCACCCTGTATAAGTCATGGTAGGTGGTCCCAAGAATGTCTGCCCCCCAGGCATATATCCGACTGTGCCCCTCTATCTATGCAATAATGGGGGACCAGCAGTATAATAATTTATCTCCTCCCTTGTCCCTGATCAGTCTCGAGGAAAGGATCCCCATGATGGCCTGGCGAAGTAAGGGGATGGGCAAAGAAGGGATGGATCAAACTCTAACCCCCTTCTTTGACCCCGTGGAGATGACTGCATCTCCAATGTATGTAGCCAACTATGCAATCTGTGCCCGTGAACCTGCTGTCTCTAGGGTGAGTCGTCTCCCAATGATCGGGACCCACAGAATACGATAGACATCCTCTAATGTAATAGTCCACTCACCGCAGACCCCTGGCAATCGGAAGATGTTCCGATCTACATCTAGTATGAGAACAAGTCACAAAGGATTTGACTAGATGGTGTAACATGGGGCACGCGTGAAATGCGTAGTATCCTAGCCTGCTGAAGAGTGTCCTCCTCATCCTTTGAGAGGGCATTTAGTACTCCTGGGAGCTAATCACACTCCCTCTCTCAGCTCCAACGGATATACTCCTCTCTCGCCTACATACACCCAAAAACACACAAAACAGAGCAAGTTAGCATCCAATTAATACTAGAAAAATCATGAAAACACGTAGAAATGCTAAAAATACAAACAAAATCTCAAATAGATGTTCCTTTTACATTCTGTGCAAAACCGCTGCCCTGAGCAGGGAGGAGGTTTTGTAACCGCCGCCCTGAACAGGGCAGCGGTCATGTAACTACCGCCCTGGGCAGGGCAGCGGTTGTGGTCCAAAAACCCACGCGGGTTTTTAAATTTAAAAGTCCTAAAAAGTGCAAAAAAATGACCATTTTACCTAAAAACAAAGCCTACCCAGTAGGCGCCCCCCCTAGGTGGACCTTTTAACACTAACATTTTCAAAAATTACCCCCCATGACAAAGTATTTAGCATTTCAAATTTAAGGGGGTAAAAAGAATAAACTGAAGAAAACTAACCTGTGATCTCACGGGTCGATGTTCCGCACGTGGAGGCATGATCGCTATCTTGTCACGGACATTTTGACTCTACTCATGCAAGAAACCGTCACTGTGGGTCCCAGAGCTCAAAATCAATCAAATCAACTCACAAAAATGAATAGGAAAATGGGCCCACTTTCATATATATAGCGTCCGGATTCATTTCAAATAACTTTTTCACAGGTTTGGAGCACCGACGGAGGTAAACTCCTATTCCCGCACAAATGGTACATTCTCATTCCCTATTATTTTAACGTTTATTTTTCAAACTATTGTGTCTATCTGCACTTGAGTTCTCTTTTCATTTTGCAGGTAGCGGGAATCTTGGACGGCGTCATTTCAACACATGGATGTATCAGGTATAACTTTCAACTTCCCATTTCGGGACCGCCATACTTGGACCCACCATTTTTACACCTCTTCATGGCTAAAATGCTTCTCCGAGGGGGAAATATGTACGTACCTAAAATTGTAAGGTACTGTACTTCCAGAACAACGTGACACATGCCCCAATGATGATATAGGTCTCCTCGCAAGGTTTTCAGGATCCGGAAAATCTCTCCAAGTGTGCGTTAACATCCCGCATACCCCAATGATGATATAGGTCTCCTCGCAAGGTGTTCAGGATCCGGAAAATCTCTCCAAGTGTGCGTTAACATCCTGCATGCCCCGCTTAGCCCCCGCGTGCTTTGTTTTTCCCTTTTTCCCTCTTTTCTTGGCCTTTTTCTCTTCAGTGACGAAACCGCCGCCCTGACTAGGTAGCGGTATTGTGACCGCCGCCCTGAACAGGGCGGCGCCCTGCTCAGGGTGGCGGTCCTTTACGTGTTTTCCAGAAAGCTCTTTTAACACGACTCACGTAAATTCAATGTTTTACCAGCTTTCTTTCACCGCCATAAGCTTGCATTTATGATTCTGGTTCCCTGGAATAGTGTTTTGCCATTGTTTATAGTTTAAGAGTTCTATTTGGCTTTTACCTTGGGTAAATGCAAATGCTATAAATAGTTGGCTTGTGCTCAAGCAAATGGCCCCTCAAAATTTTCCTCTGATTTCTCTTTGTAATAGATTTAGTTTTCCTTTTGCTTAGAATGCTTAGTTTCTTTCATTGCATGCTTAGTTAGCATTGTTTTACTGTTGGTAAGCCACATATCCATCTTGTGCAAGCACTGCTGTTATTTCATCCAATCCATTGGAGTAGAATAGCTTAGGAAGCCATTAAAGTTATAGGTTTTTCTCCTCAAACAGGATAGTTTCAGGTTCTGGACGCTTTATGTTGCATGACTCGCAATAAATCCCGCTAGGAATTGCATAAGCCAAGCTCTGTACTCTTGCGCTATCCCTCTCCTACTCACATTATATTCAGTGTGTATTCTGAGCTGCCTTTATCCCAATATCTACCTATGTTGATGCTAGCATTACACACTTTTCTGGATCCATGTGAACACGAAGGAACGAGGAGATCACACTAAGGGGACAAGATCACACACACCAGCGGATTTGCCACTGTTCTGCAGAATCCAGGTTCTAGCTTTCAAAGTTCTAGTTATAATCATATCAAATAGAGTAGTTAATTGCTTTATTTCAGTTAATTCTACTCTCGATATTGTCAGGGAAGCTGTGGGGATTGATAGTTTCTGAGAAACTATGATTCACTCCTCACTTCTAAGGTAGGATCGAGAGCCTTGCAAATAGATTAGATGAGCTATTTCATTGTTTAGAATAGATCTACAAATTACACAGACAAATAGCTACACTCGGTTATTTTGTTTGTTTTAAATTGATTATTTTAGTTGTCATTTCTAGATATTTTAAATAGCTGCTTTCTTAAATTCGTAAAGCTCATCAGAAAACACAAAAAAATAGAGAAGTCATACATACTATAGATATACTTCACATAGGTAAATTTTATTTTACTGTAGTTCGCTTTACATTTATTTCTTTTGTATGACAATCACAGGGACCTAGAGAGCCCAGGGAATACGTATTCGAGCCAATCGTGCCTCAGCCCAATCTCATCACAGTGATAACTGATATAGATCAAAATCTTAGGATTCAAGTCTTCCGAACAATGGTAAGCTTGCAACAAATCAATTCCCAATTGAGTGGGTTAAACGTAGAAGATGACCAAGCACACACGTTTTGGTCAAATCAACCAAACTACAGATTACCCTAGACAACATTCATATGACTGGAGAAGGGTTCGAAAGAGAACAAACCTTTGGTTGTGATCCTTTGGTCCCACAGCTAGATGCAGGAGACACTCTTCTAGATATAGATACTAGCCTAAGAATCCAGGTTGCAGGAATGCCTGTAGGGTATTACTGAGAAAATCACACAGTTATTGATCCTAAATATAGAAGCTGAGAAAGCATATGATTACTGGATATTAGGGATTAGGACTTGATTTCACGCATGACCATAACAGGTCCACAACAACTAAGAATCTACGGTTGTGACCCACAGATCCCACAGCCTAACGAATCCACAGGAGAATTAGACATAGACACCGGCCTACGTACACTAGTATTCAGATCTACCCCACTTCCACCTGTCATTATTGAACAATTATCCTTGCTAGACACAGCAGCTAACAGAGCTAGGGAATTCTAGACTAGGCCAGAGAATCGTCCATAGAATTGGCTATATTTACCATCCACCATATGACCTTATCTAGAAACGTATATGAAACTATCCCAGGACATTTTCCACGTATTCCACAACCCATAGATCGAATCATGCCAGAGCTCGATATTGATTGGAGCCTTCGAGCAGTCATCCTTACTGATCGATCTATCACACCAGTTCAGGTTAGAAGGGCCTTCTTTGCCTTAGATTCACAAATTCCACTAGTGCGTATTGAAGACATTAGATTGCCTAACTAGTTTGTCTGCATCCCATATTTATTCCATCCCCACCGGCTGTCTCGGCACGACCTCGGGAGGTCGGGTGTGAGGAAGAGTTGCTTATAGATTACCACACTCGCTTGTCACTTTTCCATCATACAAAATTGGTGAACCCAACATGAATAAACAACTGTTTCACCTTCTGTACCTCATTGGCTTTCACCATCACCTTCGCTCCTTCCCATTTTTCTGTGGGTATTCATATACCCCCTGAATATGTCAGGATTCGATGCATATGAAAGACCCCTCTTGGGTCTTGAGGCATACTACACCCAAAAAAATAGACAATCATCACCCTCACTCTCAGTATGGGGTGACAACTATTCAACTAACCAGTTGTCAACAAAAACTCTGAGAATCAGATATAACTCATCATTTCAAACTGAGGAGTTGGATCAGCTCACTCAAACACAACAAAAAGTGCCTTCAAGCTCGAATAACATGACATTCACCAGAGAATCTAGTTCATCTCCTCAGATGCTGCTTAGACCACAAATTAGGAAACAATCAAACTCATACCAAGGTTTAGGTGATGAATATTCAGTACATTATGCCAGAAACAACCAACGTTCTCAAAGTATGTATCCACCTGTAGGAGGTTTAAAAACACAACCCGAGGTCTCTTTTCAAGAAAATACCTCTATGTCACTGCATATAGGAAATAATCTCAGAGAAACTTGGCAAGATAGCAATCAGTTCATAGCATGATATCACATGCCTATACAAAACCATGGTATACAACAAACGCCACTATGGAAAAACACCGTAACTTCACCAAATGAAGTAATTTCAACCCTAATAGAAAAGGTTAGAGGGTTAGAACTTTCCCAAACAAGTCAAAATTTGCAATTCATGAAAGCAGGGAGTTCCAATCCTCCACACCATCCTAGCCAAGTAGATCTCCTCACAAGAGTAGGCACGTTAGGCATGACTCCGCAGTATTCACAACAAACGCCAACTAGACCCATCATCTCTAACACTGTTCCTCCCGGTCTAGTACAAAACAATCCATTCATGGACAGTACCTCGTCATACTTAAACATACACTCCAAATCACCACAAGGGGATATGTTCTCCTCTCCAAGCATGTTTTCTCAAACACATGGGCTTCCTTATGCCCCTGCCAATGCATACGCTGCGCCATATCAACAACCTATCCCACCACCACTCCCTCAACAGGCACCATCAATGGTCAAAACCTATGTGATGGGGACTTATTTAGAATATTTGAAAGAACCCTTAGATTTCACCATATGAAGCGTCATGCTTCCAAGACCTCTTCTTGACTTGCCCAAATACAAAGGTGAGGGAGATCCAAACGCACATATCAAAACTTACACTACAGTAATTCGAGAACTACTCCCATGGGATGGGGTTGTTGCTAAGATATTCCCAAAAACCTTGGAAGGCATCGCTCTTGATTGCTATTATAGAATACCCAAGGCTTCCATCCATTCGTTCAAGCAGCTCGTGTCAGAATTCATCAAGGCCTTTGACATGAACAAATTATTAAGGACAGGAATCAGGGAATTCTTACACATCAAGCAAGAACACACCGAATCTATCGCCTATTTCATCCAAAGGTGGCGTACAGTTATTTATTCTTCAACAAGTGCTCCAAACATGGTTCAAATGGAACTATGCAATTTATTCCTTCATTCTCTTAGCGAATAAGTGAAGGAAGAAGTCTAGAAGTTCCCATTAAGAACTTACGATGAAGTACTTGAGAGCGCTCTTCGAATAGATCAAGTAGCAATTGATAGTGGTCGTACAAACATATGGAGAAAAATGGGAGGTTAGTCACCCCCAACTAGAACACTACAGCTTATCCTACTACCATGAACGTCAATCAAGGACCTAAAACCCTTAATAAAAATCAGGGGTGTAACAACAGATGGAGTAACCCGACCAGCCTAAGAAGGTAAATATTGTCAATACTCCATCACAAACTAAACAACCAACGAAACAAAAAATTTACCCCGACAATCAATACAGTGGATTTAAACCATCCAAAACAACAACAACAACAACAGAAAAATCCCATACATAGGGTCCGAGCCAAAATTCAACTAGATACCAAAACTAGAATTCAAACCAAAGACATCAAATGCAAAATTGTAATCCTAATAGACAACGGTTTGATCAAAATTTTGGGCCACAATACGCACCAAACCAACAAACTAGGAATTACAATCCTAATTCGTATTGTGGTTTCCACAAAATACGGGGCCATGACACTAGAACGTGTCATGACTACAATAAATTCATGCAACGCTTGCCAGATGAACAAAGACAACTTTCCATGGATATGTTCTTGGCAGATCCTATGTCACCAGCATCAAATACCTTTTCAGGGGCAGTTTCTCCTTAAAATGCACCCCTCAAAATATTCAATGATCCGCTCCCAAATCACGATAACAATAGGCTGAATCTAACTGGGACAAACAAGAGTGTAATAAAAGGAAACAATCATGAAGCCTCAACCTCGTTAAATCCATTAGTTGCGCCACAACTAGGAAGTCAGCCACGGCCTAAGGTAGTCGGTTTAGTGGAGTTAGATGCCGAACTACCCATTGAAGCTGTAACAAGGACACGAGAGTATTTCTCTCAGCCAAGTCCAAGCCACCTGCCGGAGATGGATGACATCCAACAAATCATAGTACAAAACCTGTGGGTGCCTATGGTTTAATTAACTACCTAACAAAAACCTTCTTGCACATCTCCTTTTTGGATTTATTAAAAAATTCCCTTCGCTCACAGGGCTGCTCTTTTAGAGGAATTAGGTTTGGGCCATTTAATTAACATCACTCCACCTCCTGAAACACAGGTAAATCATATAGACTTCGATGTTCATCCTCCAGGGTAGGGCGGATAGGGATGTCAAATTCATATTCGAGATAAACAAAATGCCAATAGATGCTGAGATCGCACTCATCGAGGTGATCCAGGCTTGCATTTGCAAGTATGGGTTTATAACAACTATGTAAAGCATGCAATGATAGACGATGGGGCGGCAGTTAACATAGTCCCCTTCTCTTTCCTTTAAAATCTAGGGTATGGAGAAACCAATTGTTCCACAACTCGAAACACACTAAGGGGTTATGATAGTCTTAAAGCCACCTCGATTGGAACTATAATATTACTGGTCACCTTAGGACCCAAAACCATCTTGACTGAGTTTTATATTATAGATCAGGAAACTAACTATAATATGATCGTCGGCCAACCCTAGGATACTGTACTGCGGAAAAGCGACAGGCAATCCCTTCTACGCTATTTCAAGAAGTAAGGTCTTCCGTGTACCCGACCTCTCGAGGTCATGCCGAGATATTTGGTGGGGGTAGAATATGCGTTGGATCCAGACAACCTAGTTAGGTAGTCTAATGTCTTCGACACGCACTAGTGGAATTTGTGAATCAAAGGCAAAGAAGGCCCTTCTAACTTGGACTGGTGTGATAGATCCGATCAGCAAGGATGACTACTCAGAAGGCTCCAATCAAGTATCGAGCTCTGGTGTGATTCGATCTATGGGTTGTAGAATACGTGGAAAATGACCTGGGATAGTTTCGTGTATATCTCCTGATAAGGTCATATGGTGGATGATGAATATAATTTGACTCTACAGATGATTTTCTGGCCTAGTCTAGAATTCCCTAGCTTCATTAGCCGATATCTAGTAAGGACAGTTGTTCGATGATGATAGGTGGAAGTGGAGTGGGACCTGAATACCAAGGTGCATAGGTTAGTGTCTATATCTAATTGACTTGTGGACTCATTGGGCTGTGGGATCTGTGGATCACAACCATAGACTCTCGGTTGTTACGGTCTTGTTATGGTCATTAAACTAGCGAGATCAAGTTCTGATCCCTAGTATCTAGTAATCATATGCTTTCTCAGCTTCTATATTTAGAACCAATAGTTGTGCAATATTCTCAGAATACCTTATAGGCATTCTCGCAACCTGGATTCTTAAGCTGGTATCTATATCTACGAGGGTGTCTCCAGCGTCTGGATGATGGAACTAAAGGATCGCACCTGAATGTTTGTTCTCTTTCTAGAAGCCCTTCTACAGTCATGTGAGTGCTGTGCCTAGGGCAAATCTATAGTTTGGTTGGTTCGACCAAAATGTGTGTGCTTGGTTCATCTTCTATGTTTAATCCTCTTAATTGAGAACTGATCTGTTGTAAATCTGTGGTTGTTCGGAATACTTGTATCCTGAGATTTTGGTCTATGTCAACTATTGCTGTGACTAGGTTTGGTTGAGGCACGATTGGCTCAAATATATATTCCCTGGGCTCTTGAGGTCCCGTGATTGTCATACAAAACAAAATGCAAATCTAACTGTAACGAAGCAAATTCTAACTATGTGAAATAAATCTAACATGTATAACTTTTATTCTTCTAAGAAAATTTTTAATAATTTTAAGGAAAGCAAACTATTTTAAGCGTATCTAGAAATAATAACTAAACAATAATTTGAAAACAAACAAAATAACTGAGTGTAGTTATTTTCCTGTGTGATTTTGTATAATTACTCTAAATAAAGAAAACATCCTGTCTAATCTACCGGCAAGATTCTCGATCCTACCTCAGAAGTGAGGAGTGAATCATAGTTTCTCAGAAACTATCAATCCCCACAGCTTCCCTGGCAATATCGAGAATATAATTTATTGAAATAAAGTGATTAACTACTCTATTTGATATGATTCTAACTAGAACTTTGAAATTTAAAACCTGGATTCCGCAGAATAGTGGTGAATCCGATGGTGTATGTGATCTTGTCCCCTCAGTATGATCTCCTCGTTCTTTCGTGTTCACATGGATCCAGAAAAGCGTGTAATGCTAGCACCGATAGGAGTAGATTTTGGGACAAGGACAACTTAGAATGCAGACCGAAAATGTGAGTAGGAGAGGGATAGCGCAAGAGTACAGAGCTTGGCTTATGCGATTCCTAGCGGGATTTTACTGCGAGCCATGCAACATGAAGCGACCAGAACCTGTAACTATCCTATACGAAGAGCAAAACCTGTAACTTTAATGGCTTCCTAAGCGATTCTGTTCCAATAGATTGGATAAAATAAAGACACTGCTTGCACAAGTTGGATATGTGGCTTACCAACAGCTGAATAAAGCTAACCAGGCATATAATGAACTGAACTAAGAACACCAAGATATGATGAAAGCAAATCTACAGCAAAGAGAAACTCAGAGGCAAGCTTCTAACTGGATTTGGATGAGATAACAGCACTGCCTGCACAAGATGGGTCTGTGGCTTACTAACAACTGAACAATACTATCTAAACATGCAAGGAATTAACACTATGGCTTCTAAACAGAATAAAAGACTGAAATATGAGAATCAGAGCATGAAATTGAATGAGGGGAAGACCATTTGCTTATGCACAAACCATGCATTTATAGGAATTGAAACACCCAAAAACCAAAACCAAATGGAACTCCTAAACAATAAACAAAGAAAAAACACTATTCCAGGGGACCAAAAACATAAATGCATGCTCAAGTCGGCAAAGAAAGCTGGTGAATCATGATATTTCACGCGAGTCACGTCAAAGAACATTCTGGAAAAAGCACACAGGACCGCCGCTCTGAGCAGGGCGGCGGTTACAGGACCGCCGCCCTGATTAGGGCGGCGGTCACGAGACAGCCCTGTAGGGCGGCGGTTTCGTCACTGAAGAACAAAAGGCCAAGGAAAGAGGAAAAAAGGGGGAAAACAAAGGGCGCTGGGGCTAAGCGGGGCATGCAGGATGTTAACGCATACTCCGAGGGCTTTTCTGGATCCCAAACACCTTGCGAGGAGACCTGTATCATCATCGGGGCACTTGTTACACTGTTCTGGCAGTACAGTACCTTACAATTTTGGGTACGTACATATTGCCCCCTCGGAGAAGCGTTTTAGCCATGAAGAGGCATAAAACGGTGGGTCCGAGTATGGCAGTCCCGAAATGGGGAGTTAGAAGCTATACCTTACGCGTCCATGTGCTGAAATGATGCCATCCAAAATTCCCCGCTACCTGCAAAATGAAAAGAGAGCTCAAGTGTAGATAGATGCAATAACTTGGAAAATAAACGCTAAAAATAATAGGGAATGAGAACGTACCATTCGTGCGGGGATAGAAACTTACCTCCGTCAGCGCTCCAAACCTGTGAAAAAGCCATTTTAAAACGAATCAGCACGCTATATATATGAAAGTGGGCCCATTTTCCTATTCATTTGTACGAATTGATTTGATTGATTTTGAGCTCTGGGACCCACGGTGACGGTTTCTCACGGTGATAGAGTCGAGACGTTCGTAGCGAAATAGTGATCATGCCTCCACGTGCGGAACACCAACCTCAGCGATCACAGGTTGGTTTTCTTCCATTTTGTGTTTTTCCCTCTTTAAATTTGAAATGGCAAATTCTTTGCAATGGGGGGGGGTATTTTTGAAAATGCTAGGTTCAAAAGGTCCACCTAGGGGGGGCGCCTACTGGGTAGGCTCCATTTTTAGGTTAAATGGTCTTTATTTACTTGTTTTGGGATTTTTAAGGTTAAAAACCCGTGCGGGTTTTCGGACCGCGACCGCCGCCCTGGCCAGGGCGGCGGTTACACGTGATCAGGGTGGCGGTTACGCGACCCGCCGCCTTAAAGGCGGCGGTTACAAAACCGCCTCCCTGCTCAGGGCGGTGGTTTTGCACAGAATGCAAAAGAACTTATTTTGGAGACTGCACTTGTATTTTTATCATTTCTATATGTTTTTATGATTCTCTCGGTATCGTTCAGATACTAACTTACTCTGTTTTGTGTGTTTTTGGGTGTATGCAGGCAAAAGAGGAGTATATTAGATGGAGCCGAGAGAGAGAGTGTGATTGGCTGCCCGGGGTACTGGATGCCCTTTCTCAGGATGAGGAGGATACATTACAGAGGGCTGGCATATTACGTATATCGCGTGTGCCTCATGTCGCACCATCTAGTCACATCCTTTGTGACTTGTTCTCATATTGGGAAGCAGATCGGAACACTTTCCAGTTGCCAGGGGTCCGTGGTGAGTGGACCATTACTTTGGAGGATGTCTACCATATCCTGGGGGTCCCGATCATCGGGAGGAGACTCACACTGGAGACGGCAGGGTCCCGAGCACAGATTGCACAGTGGGCAGCGTACATGGGAGATGCAGTCATCTCCACGGGGTCGAAGAAGGGAGTGAGAGTCCGATCCATTCCTTCTTTGCCCATCCCCCATACTTCGACAGGCTATCATGGGGATCCTTGCCTCGAGGCTGATCGGGGACAAGGGAGGGGATACTTTACTATACTGCTGGGCCCCCATCATTGCACAGATAGAGGGGCATGGCCGGATATACGCCTGGGGCGTAGATATTCTGGGGACCACCTACCATGATTTATACAGGGTGGTCCATCTACAGGGACAGTCTTTGAGCCACCCTACTCTAGTTATGAGTTGGGTGTATGAGCGCTTCATCCCTTATGGCAGGGGCATGGAGGTGGCAGATCCAGGGGCTGTGAGGGCAGCCAGATGGACAGATATGTTGGTGCTTAGAGCACCTCACCAGCCAGTTGCCTCTCTTACTACAGCAGACATGGAGGTGACACCGTACCAGCTTATGGCCGGTATATGGGGAGAGGAGACTCTTACATTGATCTCTTGCTCCACCACAGGGCAGCTTATTGACCGCGTGGGATGAGTGGAGGTACATCCTTTCGGCAGGGTTCCTCAGCAGTTTGGCCTTCCATATACGGGCATGCTTCCTCCAGTGGCACCAGTCTATAGATCAGTCCGCGAGGCTAGAGGGGGGCCTAGAGGCCGTGGTTGGACAGTGATCACTCCTGGCACTCCCATTGCAGCCAGGAGGATAGTTCGGGCTAGAGGGAGAGCTGGTGCACCTCGGGCACCTTTGCTTCAGATTGCTGCGGGTCCTGCTCACAGCAGCGATGACCCCATAGATATTGACTCCAATTTTGAGGAATTTACAGAGGGAGGATCAGAGGAGCAGACAGATGACAGTGATCCTGAGTGGTATGACACTCAGGACATCATGCAGGCAGAGAGGGCCGAGCAGAGTGCAGAGAGAGAGACTCTAGCTTCAGAGGAGCCACTCTCCCAAGGCCATGGTGGAGAGGATGAGTCCATTGCGGGGCTTCATGTTGCTCCTACTACAAGAGCAGCCCCTCAGTCGGCAGCGGCATCTGCGGCGGGTGCTGGCCCTAGTGACCCATCTTGGAGGCCCGGTGATCCGAGTAAGTTATCCTTTCTTCCTTTCAATGCTTGTTTAGTTTAGGATTTTTTTTAATTGCTATTTCTCCTTGTGTTTTGATATTGTATCTTTTAGCCTCTTGTCTAGTTGCTAATTCATTTTTCTTCTTTGTTTGCAGAGACTGTTGATGAGTGGTGGGATCTAATCCGTAGGGTATGCACTGATTCCCTGATGATCCCTATGGATAGGACCCGTGCGGAGCTATCCGTAGATGTTGGGGAGCCCTCAGCAACCGGTAGGCATACCGACGTCTTCGCTCCCGTTTGGCACGTGGCCAGGATGGTGTCGACTCTCCGTATAGAGTTGGCAGGCTATAGGATAGCCGAGCATCTTATGAGGAGCCATTCTCGTGGCGAGACCGCAGCTACCCCTCGGGACCATGAGCCCTCCATGCATTCAGAGCGTCGGCGTAGCCGGAGCCCTAGGCGAGGGCGCACACCTTCGGAGGGGTCGCGTAGGGGTTGAGAGACCACTTGGCTCCTATGTATTTTATAGATTATTTTGTATATCACGGGCTCTTTGAGCGTTTTGACCATGCCTGGTGCATGATGGCATTGTATATAAACATTGATTATTTATATATATGCATTCGTTTTTGGACCAAAACTTGTCACTCATGTTTTCCCTTTCTGTTTCCAACTGCTTTGTGTATACTACGATGTATGTTTTATATGCTTTCTAGAATGTATGCAATGGAAAACAGATGATGCAAATGTTTGCTTTCTTTTTGTGTTTCATGATGCTGATACGTGATACTGTAGATATATTGTGATTTTGATTTTTAGCTTCTATGAGCAATTTGGATACCTCATGTTTGTTTTGGCAAAGTGATGAAAATAACCAGTACGATGAACAGATCAACCTGCCCCACTCCTAAATCCACGCAACTAGTAAGATGCGAGGGCTCATCACCAAGAGCCAAGAAGGGTGCAAGTTATGAAATATGGTGAAATGATATTGATGAAAGATAGACAAAGCTTTGGCGGAACCAAATTGGGAGCTACAAGCCTACCCCACTTGGGTGACTTCATAGTTTTGGATGCAACTTGCTTTGCGGTTTATCTAGACTTAGACCCATAGATGGCCACATAGTAGACAAAATCTGGGTTTTTAGGATTTTTAACTCTTTTTGGAATTTTGAATATCTGATTCATTCGTTTTTGACTCAAAGTTTGAATAGTTTGTTTATGACCTTTTAACGTTTGCTTTGTCAAGAGGACCCCCTACACTTTGCCCCATGCTACTAGTAAGAAGCGTGGTTTTATCACCGTGGGCAAGGCATAGGTGAGTAAGGGCATTTCCATCCTTTCCCAACCCTACGTCACTAGTAAGAGACGCAAGCTCATCACCGAAGGTTGGTGGGGCAAGGAAATGTGTAAAAATAAATTTTTCTGTTTAATCACTTTTTGACTTGTCTTTTTGAGTAAAATGTCAGTATATGCTTATTTCCAAAGAGATGTATATATGGGATAGATGTGACACCATGAAGCTTCTAGAACAGACCTTAGGCAAGACACCTATTCTAAGAAGAAATCAAGGTGAGAAAAGACTTGCAGATCTTGGTATGGTTACCGTTAGGACTTCGTCATGTATGATTTTATTTGATAAAAGATTCTGAGGTGATTGAAGATATCGTGAAAATGGAGAGATATGATTAGAAAGTTTTGTGCCAACAACATCATGAGTTTGTAATGAATTGCTTTGAGAATAGACTCCTTGATCACAATTTGTGTAAGAAACGAATGGACAAAATGATCCTAATTTATATGAAAATGCAATGTAGATAGCTATATAGGTAGCGTTAGCTGCTTATGCGTAGAAATGTTTGAGGTGCAGGGAATTGACTGTTTCGCCAAACTCCTCACCTTCTAACGTACATAAGAGGTATGCACCATTTCCATAGTCCTTCATGACTCAGTATGGGGCCCAACCATTTGGGCCGGAATTTCCTTCCTTCGCCGGTCTTCTTATCGATCCGGCTATCTAGTCTTAGAACTAGATCACCTTCGTATATGTCACGTTCATAGACCTTCTTGTTATACTGCCGGCACATCCAGTCAGCGTAGACTCTATGTCGCTGTTCAGCATCTAACCTGGTTTCATCTAGGATTTCTAGTTGGGAAAGACACGCTTCTCTCTAAGTGTCTTCATCCAGAACTCCTTGTAATGAAATGCGAAGACTAGGTATTTCAACCTCGAGTGGGAGAATTGCTTCTACCCCAAATACCAACGAGAAAGGAGTTGCTCCCGTTGGTGTTCTTATTGAGGTTCGGTGGGCCCATAAGGCCGGGTATAACTTTAAATGCCAATCTTGCTTGTTTTCTTTTACCGTTTTAAGGAGAATGGCTTTCAGTGTTTTGTTTGTTGCTTCAGCCTATCCGTTGTCTTGGGGATAATACAAGGAAGCTATATGATGGCTTATCTTAAATTGATTGCATAGCTCACGAACCTCTTCATTCTTAAAATAAGTTCCATTATCAGAGATAATGATTTGCGGGATACTGTACCTGTAAATGATTTGGTTTAAAATGAACTTAGTGATTACAGAACCAGGTACAGTAGTAAGAGGCATGGCCTCCACCCATTTGGTAAAATATTCAGTGGCCGTGATTATAAAATTATGGCCATTTGTGGATGAGGGAGAGAATTTCCCTATTAATTCTAGACCCCATGTAGAAAAGGGCCATGGAGTTGCTATTGGTTGTAGAGCTTGTGCCGGCATGTGGATCTCATGAGAGAATTCTTGACATTTATGACACTTGCGTGTAAAATCTATCGCATCACGTTCTAGAGTGTGCCAAAAAAAGCCCATTCGATGTATTTTTCGAGTGGTGGCATGGCCACCGAAGTGGCCTCCACATATACCACTGTGGGATTCATGGAGAATCCACTTGGACTCTTCTGTGTCAACACACCTTAAGAGCATTCCATCGAATGCTTTTCGATAGAGCACCTGCTCTATAATGACATATTTAGCTACGAGTATACGTAACCGCCTTCTTTGTTGTGGTGTAACCGCCTCCGAGTACATATGGTCTATGATATAATTAATGTTATCAGTGTACCAAGGACACTCAGAGATAGCGGGTCGAGTTTCGATGTAGTCTACGCACTCATCTGGAAAATCCAAATCTACTAGATCGCCTCCATCTAATGGATTATCAGCTAACCAATCCGTAATGATTTGTCCCTTAACTGACTTATGATTTACAAATGTTAATTTGAATTCTCCCATTAAGGTTATAAAACGTCCAGCCTTTTTAGACAAGGACCCTTGTGTGAGGAAAGTTCGTAAGTGGTCAGTTTTCACCATGACCCTCATTTCTTGATTTAGCATATAGTGTCTTAGACGTTTGGTTGTGAAGACTATGGCGAGGCATTCTCGTTATGCTTGTGTATAGCATTTTTCATAGTCAAGCAGTGTTCAGCTAATGAAATAAATCACACGTTCTCTCTTGTTATCGTCTTCTTGGGCTAACATATAGGCTAGTGAGACATTGGTAGCTCGTGAGTATAAAATCAACGGGCGATCTTGCTTAGGTGGCATTAGCGTAGGTGGTGACAGTAAGAAACGTTTAACTACATTGAAAGCTTCGTTGCAGTCTTTGGTCCAATCAATGCTATAGTCTTTCTTGAGTAAATTATTGATTGGATGAATGGCGAAGCTTAAGTCTGGGATAAATCTTCGGATTGCACCTAGCTTTCAGAGAAATGACCTGATTCCAGATTCATCCAAAGGTGGAACCATTTCGAGGATAGCCCGAATTTTGGTTGGGTCCACATCTATTCCCCGTGACGATATGATGTAACCTAGGAGTTTTCCTCCTGTTACACCAAAGATGCATTTCTCTGGATTTAGCGTGACTCCGTATTCTATTAGGTGTGAAAGAATGACGTGGAGTACTTCCGGATGGTCACAACGCTTCTTGGCTTTGGCCAATAAGTCATCCACGTAAGATTCCACGATCTTATGAATTAGATCATGAAATATGTATGTCATAGCCTGCTGGTAGGTAGCACCGGCATTCTTGAGACCGAATGGCATAACAGCATAGCAATAGGTTCCCCAAGGAGTTATGAACGTGGTTTTAGCTTGATCTTGCTCAGATATTCTGATTTGGTTGTATCCCGAGAATCCATCCATGAGAGACAAGAGTTCAAACCCAGCTGTTGCATCAACGATAACGTCTATGGATGGTAATGGGAAATCGTCTTTAGGACACGCTTTGTTGATGTCTCGGAAATCTATGCAAATGCGTATCTTTCCGTTCTTCTTGAGAACGGGAACGATGTTAGATACCCATTGGGAGTAGTCAACTAGCTTGATGAATCCTACCTGAAGGATTTTTATTACCTCCTTTTTTACCATGAGAGCTACTTTGGGTTTCATAGGTCTTGATTTTTGCTTAATTGGCTTTGCATCTGATTTAGTGACGAGGTTGTGTACCGCAATGTGGGGTGCAACTCCTATCATTTCCTTATAATTAAATGAAAATGCGTTTTGATGTTCTTTGAGGATCCGAGTGTGTATCTCTACCTCTTATGGTGTTAACGAAGATCCTAGTTTTAAGATTCTTCGGTTCATCTTGCTGTTCCGATGTTGAAATCGATTGTTTTTTCGATTAAGGAGGCGTTACCTTCTTCAAACTCTAGGTGGTGCTGGGGGTAAATCCAGGTCATCCCCATTTTCTACTGCGTATATGTTAGGTTCCGTATTAGTGAGGGAAAATCTCATCATGAGATTTCTGAAATATGAGGACGAATGTGGGCTTAAGGACAAATCTGGCATAGTGATAGGAAAGATGCAATGCCGCATATACGTTTAAGTATTGCAAAGCGGTCGCATCATTATCAGACATGGTTTGGGGCGGTAGATTCACTTCTCGCTTAAAAGGGGATTTGTCGTTGTTTTTACCAATGGTTCGTCACGAATGGACACGGTGAAATGAGTATCTTTTAACTCATTGTTTGGAGTAAAACGTGATGCTGAAGTTACTATTGAGTTGGCGAGAAGATTTTCCTCTCGAGGGAACTACTTCAATGGATATGAAGTTAAATGCCTTGCTTAAATTTAATACAGCGTTTTTGTAAAGTTGAAAATGTTCGGCTTTAGTTTCATATACCTCTAGAAACTTGGTTTGCCACTAATTGCGAGTCTCCCAAGACTCTGATATTATCAACACTGATTCTTTTGGCTAAGGTGAGACCAAGGAGGAGGGCTTCATATTCAGCGACTATTGTTTGTGCATTCAAAATTTAATTTAAAAGTGCAAAAGGTAGGACTTTTTCCTCTGGTGAAGTAAGAATTATACCTGCCCCTGCTCCATAATGGCACCTAGCCCCATCAAAATGGAGAGTCCAATACTTAGCTAGGAATATAGAGGTTAGGGCATCTGTTGCGTTTGCGCACTCTACTTCTACCATACAGAGATCTTTTGCTGGCAAGCAACCAACACCTAGGGAAAATCCCATGCCTACTGAATTGAATGGTAAGAAACATTGGTGAATCTTGTTCTATCAACTCAACGATTTTCGCAATAGTCCCTAATGATACTGTTTCTTTAGTTTTACCTTTAGGGGTTGGATTTGTTTTGGATATGCTGGTAGTTTCAAGATCCGTCGTAGGTACCAACTTTTCCTCTAGCTTTGGGTCAGAGGGTTTATTAAGTTGGTTTGTTGGAAGTTCAAATTCTGAGTGCACCCCTGGTTTTTTATTTAAATCAGCTAGGTGTAAATTGAAAGGTTTTGGATCACCTTTGGCTACAAATACCTTTCCTAGATGCAAGAATCTTACTTCTTGAAATAAAGTAGAAGGGATTGCCTTCATTTGATGTATCCAAGGTCGGCCGGAGGATCATATTATAGTTAGTTTCCCGATCTATAATATAAAACTCAGTCAAGATGGTTTTGGGCCCTAAGGTGACCGGCAGTATTATAGTTCCTATTGAAGTGGCTTTAAGGCTATCATAGCCTCTCAAGGTATTTCGTGTAGTAGAACAATTTGTTTCTCCATACCCAAGTTTTTGGAGGAAAGAGAAAGGGACTATGTTAACTGTGGCCCCATCATCAACCATTGCCCGTTTTACATAGTTATAATAAACCCACACTTGCAAGTGTAAGGCTGGATCACCTCGGCATGCGATCTCAGCATCTGTGGGCATTTTACTTATTTCGAAGATGAATTCGACATCCTTGTCTGGCTGCCCCAGAGGGTGGATATCAAAATCTACGTGATTTACTAGTGTTTCGGGAGGTGGAGTGATGTTAATTAGATGGCCTAGACCTAATGCTTCTAAAAGAGCAGCTCTGTGAAGGGGAGAGTTCTTTAGTAAGTCCAAAAATGAAATGTGTGAGAAGGTCTTTGTTAGGTCACTAATTAAATCATAGGCACCGATGGGTTTTTCAACTATTTGATGACTCTTATCTGTCTCTGGCAGATGACTTGGGCTCGGTTGAGAGAAATACTCTCATGTTCTTGTTATAGCTTCGATAGGTAGTTCAACATCTAATTCTACCAAACTGACTATCTTAGGTTTCGGTTGAGCTCCCAACTGTGGTGCAACTGACAGATTTAATGAAGTCGAGGCTTCATGATCATTGTTTCCCGTCACTGCACCTTTGTTTGTTCCAGTTGGATTCAGCCTATTGCTATCATGATTTGGGAGTGGATCATTAAAGATCTTGAGGGGAGCATTCTGAGGAGAAACTACCCCTGCGAGAGTATTTGGTGATGATGAGACGGGATCCGCCAAAAACAGGTCTGTGAAGAACTGTCTTTTTTCTTCTGGCAAGCGTTGCATAAATTTATTGTAGTCACGGCACGTTCTAGTATCGTGACCCCGAATTTTATGGAAACCACAATAAGAATTGGGGTTGTAATTCCCATTTTGTTGGTTTGGTGTGTATTGTGGCCTAAAATTCTGATCAAACTATTGCTTATTAGGACTAAAGTTTTGGAATTGTTGTTTCTGGTTTTGACTTTGGTTTTGGTAACCAAATGAGTTTTGGCTTGGCCCTTGTATGGGATTTCACCGTTGTTGTTGTTGTTGTTGTGGATGGTTAAAATCCACTGTATTGATTGTTGGGGTAAAGTTGTTGTTTCGTTGGTTGTTTGTTTGTGACGGAGCATTAACAACATTTACCCTCTTGGGCTGGTTGGTTACCCCATCCGTTGTTACCCCACAATTTTTTTTAAGGATTTTGGGTCCTTGATTGACATTTGTGGTAGTTGTAGTGTTTTGAGTGGAGGTGATTAACCTCTCGTTTGTTCCATATGTCTTACGACCACTATCTATCGTTGTTTGATCTATTCGCAGAGCGCTCTCAAGTACTTCATCATAAGTCCTTAGTGGGAACTTCTGGACTTCTTCCTTCACTTCTCTACTGAGAGAATGAAGGAATAAATCACATAGCTCCATCTGATCCATGTTTGGAGCACTTGCTGATGAATAAAGGACGGTACGCCACCTTTGGATGAAGTTGGCGACAAACTCATTATGCTCTTGTTTGATGTGTAAGAACTCCCTGATTCCTGTTCTTAATAGTTTGTTCATGTCGAAGGCCTTGATGAACTCAGACACAAGTTATTTGAATGAATGTATGGAAGCCTCAGGTATTCTGTAATACCAATCGAGAGCAATGCCTTCCAGCGTTTTGGGAAATATTTTAGCAAGAACCCCATCCCATGGGAGTAATTCTCATATGGCTGTAGCATAAGCTTTGATATGTGCGTTTGGATCTCCCTCACCCTTGAACTTGGGCAAATCAAGGAGAGGTCTTAGAAGCATGACGCTTCGTATGGTGAAATCTAAGGGTTCCTTTAGGTATTCTGAATAAGTCCCTATCACATAGCTTTCGACCATTGATGGTGTTTGTTGAGGGAGTGGTGGTGGGATAGGTTGTTGATACGGTGCAGCGTATGCATTGGCAGGGGCATAGGGAGGTCCCTGCGTTTGAGCAAACATGCCAGGAGAGGAGAACATATCTCCTTGTGGTGATTTAGATTATATGTTTAAGTAGAACGGGGTATTGTCAAGGAACGGACTGTTCGACACTAGACTGGGAGGAATAGTGTTAGAGATGATAGGCCTTGTTGGCGTTTGTTGTGGATATTGAGGAGGCATGCCTAACGTGCCTACTCCCGTGAGGAGATCTACTTGGCCAGAGTGGTATGGAGGATTAGACCTTCCTGTTTGTATGAATGGAGAATTTTGACTTGCTTGAGCCAGTTCTAACCCTCTCACTCTTTCTACTAACGTTGAAATGACTTCATTTGGTGAAGTCATGGTACTTTTCCTGAACGGAGTTTGTTGTATACCTTGGTGTTGTAAAGGTACATGATATCCTGTCATAAACTGATCGCTATCTTGCCAAGTTTCTCGAAGACTATTTCCTGTATGCAGTGGCATAGAGGTATTTTCTTGAAAAGAGATTTCGGGTTGTATTTGTAAACCTCCTATAGGTGGGTACATTCCTCGGGAGCGTTGTTCACTCCTAGGATAATGTGTTGGTTGTCCATCATCTAAGACTAGGTATGGATCTGATTGCCTACTAATTTGTGGTCTGAGTAGCATTTGAGGAAACGAACCAGATTCTCCGGTAAACGTCATATTGTTTGAACCTGAAGGCTCTGTTTGTTGGGTTCAAGGGGGTTGATCTAACTCCTCAGTTTGAAAAGACGAACTATATCTGATTCTTGGGGTTTGTGTTGATAACTGATTAGTTGAATAGTTTTCACCCCATACTGAGAGCAAGGGTGATGATTGCCTATTCTGTTGGGCGTAGTATGCCTCAAGACCTAAGAGGGGTCTGCCATATGCATCGAATCCTGACATATTCGGGGGGTATATGAATACCCGCAAAATAATGGGAAGTAGCGAAGGTGACTTACGAAAACTTAATGAAGCGGTTCTAAGAAGGTGTACTAAAGTGAAAGTGTAATACTGTGACTCCAGACAAGAAAGTAGGCAGTTTATGTCAGTTTTACTAATCTTGTTTGTTTCACGTCGGGTTCACCAATTTTGTACGATGGAAAAGTGACAGGCGAGCTTGAGAATCTACAAGTGACTCTTCAGCGTACCCGACCTCTCGAGGTCGTGCCGAGACAACCGGTGGGGGTAGAATATGCGTTGGATTCAGAAAAACTAGTTAGGCAGTCTAATGTCTTTGACACGCACTAGTGGAATTTACAAATCTAAGGAAAAGAAGGCCCTTCTAACTTGGACTGGTGTGATAGATCGATCAGCAAGGATGACTGCTCGAAGGCTCCAATCAATATTGAGCTCTAGCGTGATTCGATCTATGGGTTGCGGAATACGTGGAAAATGACCTGGGATAGTTTCGTGTATATCTCCTGATAAGGTCATATGGTGGATGATGAATATAATTTGACTCTACGGATGATTTTCTGGCCTAGTCCAGAATTCCCTAGCTTTGTTAGCCATGATATCTAGTAAGGACAGTTGTTCGATGATGATAGGTGGAAGTGGAGTGGACCTGAATACCAAGGTGCGTAGGTTAGTGTCTATATCTAATTGACTTGTGGACTCGTTGGGCTATGGGATCTGTGGATCAAAACCATAGACTCTCGGTTGTTGCGGTCTTGTTATGGTCATACGCGAGATCAAGTTCTAATCCCTAGTATCTAGTAATCGTATGCTTTCTCAGCTTCTATATTTAGAACCAATAGTTGTGCAATATTCTTAGAATACCTTATAGGCGTTCTCGCAACCTGGATTCTTAAGCTGGTATCTATATCTACGAGGGTGTCTCCAGCGTCTGGCTATGGAACTAAAGGATCACACCCAAATGTTTGTTCTCTTTCGAGCCCTTCTACAGTCATGTGAGTGTTGTGCCTAGGGTAATCTATAGTTTGGTTGGTTCGACCAAAATGTGTGTGTTTGGTCGTCTTCTATGTTTAATCCTCTTAATTGAGAACTGATCTGTTGTAAATCTGTGGTTGTTCGAAATACTTGTATCCTGAGATTTTGGTCTATGTCAACTATTGCTGTGACTAGGTTTGGTTGAGGCACGATTGGCTCAAATATATATTCCCTGGGCTCTTGAGGTCCCGTGATTGTCATACGAAACAAAATGCAAATCTAACTGTAACGAAGCAAATTCTAACTATGTGAAATAAATCTAATTGTATAACTTTTATTCTTCTAAGAAAATTTTTAATAATTTTAAGGAAAGCAAACTATTTTAAGCGTATCTAGAAATAATAACTAAACAATAATTTGAAACAGACAAGATAACCGAGTGTAGTTATTTGCCTGTGTGATTTTGTAGAATTACTCTAAATAAAGAAAACATCCTGTCTAATCTACCTGCAAGATTCTCGATCCTACCTCAGAAGTGAGGAGTGAATCATAGTTTCTCAGAAACTATCAATCCCCACAGCTTCCCTGGCAATGTCGAGAATAGAATTTATTGAAATAAAGTGATTAACTACTCTATTTGATATGATTCTAACTAGAACTTTGAAATTTAAAACCTGGATTCCGCAGAATAGTGGCAAATCCGATGGTGTATGTGATCTTGTCCCCTCAGCATGATCTCCTCATTCTTTCGTGTTCACGTGGATCTAGAAAAGCGTGTAATGCTAGCATCGATAGGAGTAGATTTTGGGACAAGGACAACTTAGAATGCAGACCGAAAATGCGAGTAGGAGAGGGATAGCGCAAGAGTACAGAGCTTGGCTTATGCAATTCCTAGCAGGATTTTACTACGAGCCATGCAACATGAAGCGACCAGAACCTGTAACTATCCTATACGAAGAGAAAAACATGCAACTTTAATGGCTTCCTAAGCGATTCTGTTCCAATAGATTGGATAAAATAAAGACACTGCTTGCACAAGTTGGATATGTGGCTTACCAACAGCTGAATAAAGCTAACCAGGCATATAATGAACTGAACTAAGAACACCAAGATATGATGAAAGAAAATCTACAGCAAAGAGAAACTCAGAGGCAAGCTTCTAATTGGATTAGGATGAGATAACAGCACTTCCTGCACAAGATGGGTCTGTGGCTTACTAACAGCTGAACAATCCTATCTAAACATGCAAGGAACTAACACTATGGCTTCTAAACAGAATAAAAGACTGAAATATGAGAATCAGAGCATGAAATTGAATGAGGGGCAGACTATTTGCTTATGCACAAACCATGCATTTATAGGAATTGAAACCTCCAAAAACCAAAACCAAATGGAACTCCTAAACAATAAACAAAGAAAAAACACTATTCCAGGGGACCAAAAACATAAATGCATGCTCAAGTCGGAAAAGAAAGCTGGTGAATCATGATATTTCATGCGAGTCACGTCAAAGAACCACCGCTCTGAGCAGGGCAGCGGTTACAGGACCGCCGCCCTGCAGGGTTGCAGTTTTGTCACTGAAGAAAAAAAGGCCAAGGAAAGAAGAAAAAGGGGGAAAACAAAGGGCACTGGGGCTAAGCGGGGCATGCGGGATGTTAACACATACTTCGAGGGCTTTTCTGGATCCCGAAAACCTTGCGAGGAGACCTGTATCATCATCGGGGCACTTGTTACACTGTTCTGGCAGTACAATACCTTACAATTTTGGGTACGTACTGATACACCGCATGAAGGCAATCCCTTCTACACTATTTCAAGAAGTAAGGTTTTTACATATAGGAAAGTTATTCATGGCCAAAGGTGATCCAAAACCATTTGATGTACACCTAGCTGACTTCAAGAAAATACCAGGCATACACTCAGAGTTTGAACTCCCAACAATTCAACTTAATACACCTACCGACGCAAAAACAAAAGAAAAGTTGGTACCTACGACAGATCTTGAAACTATGAGCATAGCCAAAGCAACCCCAACCCCCAAAGATGAGGCTAACACTGTAGAAATAGTATCATTAGGAACTACTGCAAAAATCGTTGAATTGATAGAAAATGATCTACCAATATTCTTACCATTCGATTCAGTAGGCATAGGATATTCCCTAGGCATTAGCTCTCTTCCAGCAGAGGATCTCTGTATGGTGAAAGTAGAATATGCAAACACAACAAATATCCCAGCATCCATATTCCCAGTCAAATATTAGACACTCCATTTTGATGGAGCTAGATGTTGTTACGGAGCGGGGGCAGGTATAATCTTTACTTCCCCTGAAGGAAAATTCTTACCTTTTTCCTTTAAACTAAATTTCGAGTGCACAAACAATGGCACTAAGTATGAAGCCCTCCTCCTTGGCCTCATCTTAGCTAAGAGAATTGGTATTGATAACATCAGAGTCTTAGGAGACTCGCAATTAGTAACAAACTAAGTCTCTGAGGTATATGAAACCAAAGCCGAGCACTTACAACTTTACAAAAAAGTTGTATTAGATTTAAGCAAGGAGTTTGACTTCATATCAATTGAATCAATCCCGTGAGAGAAAAATCTTCTCGCCGATTCAATAGCAACTTCAGCATCATATTTTACTCCAAGCAATGAGTTAGAGGATACCCATTTCATGGTATCCCTTCGTGATGAACCATTGATAAAGACAATGACAAATTCTCTTTTAAACGGAAATGAATCTACTATCCTAGACCATGTTGATAGTGATATGGCCACTTTGGATTACTTAAACGCCTATGCGGCACTACATCTCTCCTATCATATGATAGATTTTTCCTTAATCCCACATTCGTCTTCCTACTTTGGAAATCCCATGATGGATCTTCCCTCACAAATGAAGAACCTAACATATGCACAATAGAAAATGGGGATGATTTGGATTTACCTCCAGCGCTACCTGAGTTTGAAGAGGGTAACGCCCCTTTGATCGAAGAAACAATTGATATTAACATCGGAACAAAAGATGAACCAAGGATATTGAAACTAAGGTCCTCGTTAACCCCAGAGGAAGTAGAAATACACACTCGGATCCTCAAAGAACATCAGAAGGTGTTTGTATTTAATTATAAGGAAATGACAGGAGTTACACCCCACATCGTAGTGCACAACCTTGTCACTAAATCTGATGCAAATCCAGTTAAACAAAAATCAAGACCCATGAAACCCAAGGTAGCTCTCATGGTAAAAGAGGAGGTAATAAAACTCCTCCAAGTAGGATTCATCAAGCCAGTCGATTACTCCCAATGGGTATCTAACATTGTTCCCGTTCTCAAGAAGAATGGAAAGATACGCATCTGCATAGATTTCTGAGACATCAACAAAGCATGTCCTAAAGATGACTTCCCGTTGCCATCCATTGATGTCATTGTTGATGCAACAGCTGGGTTTCAGCTTTTGTCTCTCATGGATGGATTCTCAGGATACAATCAAATTAAAATATCTAAACAAGATCAAGCTAAAACCACGTTTATAACTCCCTGGGGAACTTATTGCTATGATGTTATGCCATTTGGTCTCAAGAATGTTGGTGCTACATACCAGCGAGATATGACATATATATTTCACGATTTAATTCATAAAATCATGGAATCCTACGTAGATGACTTGTTGGCTAAGGCCAAGAAACGTTGTGACCATTCGGAAGTACTCCGCGTCATTCTCTCACATCTGATAGAGTACAGAGTCGCACTAAATCCAGAAAAATGCATCTTTGGTGTAACAGGAGGGAAGCTCTTAGGTTACATCATATCATCACAAGGGATAGATGTTGACCCAACCAAAATTCGGGCTGTCCTCGAAATGGTTCCACATTCGGATGAATCTGGAATTAGGTCATTTCTCGGAAAGTTGGGTGCAATCCGAAGATTCATCTCGGACTTAAGTTTCACCATTCATCCAATCAACAATTTACTCAAGAAATACTATAGCATTGATTGGACTGAAGATTGCAATAAAGCTTTCAATGCAGTTAAGCATTTCTTGTTGTCACCACCTACGCTAATGCCACCTAAGCTAGATCGCCCGTTAATTTTATACTCACGAGCTACCAATGTCTCGCTAGCCTGCATGCTGGCTCAAGAAGATGATGACAAGAGAGAACACGTGATTTATTTCATTAGCTGAACATTGCTCGACTATGAAACATGTTATACACAAGCAGAACGAGAATGCCTCGCCATAGTATTTGCAACCAAACACCTAAGACATTATATGCTAAATCAAGAAACAAGGGTCATGGTAAAAACAGACCATTTATGAACTTTCCTCACATAAAGGTCCTTGTCTAAAAAGGCTGGACATTTTATAACTGTTGTATATATTTACCCCCCGGGTAAATATAGATACACAAAAGAAAGCATGTCAGAGGGGTTAGAAAACCTGACACAAAAGAAAGCATGTCAGAGGGGTTAGAAAACCCGACACAAAAGAAAGCATGTCGGAAAGGTTCAAAAACCCGACACAAAGGAAAATCGGGTTTCGGGTTTCGGGAAACATGAGACATGAAGCATGCAAATCACAAGGGATGTTCCGATGTTTGAGAGTTCCGCAAACCCGAAAACACTTCCTAGGAAAATCGGGTCTTGGAGTCGGGGAAACATGTCGGGAAAGCATGGGGCGGAAACATGTCGAGCCACTTTCGAAACCCGATGCGCATGCAGGTCCATTTTCTCAGCCCGAAACAAAGGAAAACTTGGAAATACCGGCGGAAGTAGATTTCAGGAAAACACAAACATCAAACACATGTTGAGGCATCCTCCAAACCCGATGCAAATGCAGAGGTGAACCCTGAACCCGACAGGTAGAAGACCCTAATGCGGGAAATATCCAAATCGCCATAACTTTTCACAGGGAGGTCAGATTCACACAAGGTTGGACTTTTCGGAAAGCTCTCGGCGTCCTCTACCCAACTATGACTGGATATCTTTAATTGGGTGGGAACAAGTTCTTAAAAATGTAAAATACACTTTGCCACTATTGGGTTGTTGATATTCTCACCTACCGCCATAATATGATAAGTTAGGTGCAGTCTTGGAGGTGGTTGGGGCAGAATTCGAATCATTCTCTTCTCCCTCATTTTTTCCTCATATAAATGGTAAGGAGAGGCTCTTTAAAAAATGTTGGACAATTTTGTTTTGCATCCTCCCTTGTTCCCTTGCTTGCAAGAGAATTTGTGGAGCTTTCAAACCTCCCATATGGGTTGTAATGCCAGTTCTTTTGCCTCTTGGCCACTGCAATGTACTGTATCAACTCTTGAGCAATATATATATATATGTTTGTGATTGATTCTCAACCCTCTCATGTATTCATTGCTGTCATTTTGATCTCTTATTACAGTTTGGTTACATGTGCATGGTGTTTGTATTGCATCTATGTGGTCTGTGTTAAATTTACAAAACAAGTGTCTAACATTCCTCGGTGCATCACCTTTGTAGTTTAGGTTTTATTCTATGCATTTTCTTACCCTGTCTCCTTGGCAAGTTAGATTAGGTTTTAGTAAACCCTCTGCATTTTATTTGTGCATCTGAACAGAGGAATAGGAACCAGTCTTCATCCGGAGAGATTTTTTAGTTTTGCAAGGTCCCACACTTGGAAAAAGCTCCATGTTGTGCAATCACACTGAGAGTCTCAACCCATCGAGTTACAGGGTCCCAAGGGTGCAGTGATTCGACACCAACAATAACCTTAATGGGGGAATTCAAATTAACATTTGTCAATCAGAAGTCGGTTAAAGGACAAATCATAGTTGATTGGTTAGCTGATAACCCATTAGATGGAGGCAATCTAGTAGATTTAGATTTTCCAGATGAGTGCATATACTACATCGAAACCCGACCCTCTATCTCTGAGTGTCCCTGGTACACTGATATCATTAATTATATCATGGACCATACATATCCAGAAGGAGCTACACCCAAAAACACACAAAACAGAGAAAGTTAGCATCCAAGTAATACTAGAAAAATCATGAAAACACATAGAAATGCTAAAAATACAAACAAAATCTCAAATAGATGTTCCTTTTGCATTCTGTGCAAAACCGTCACCCTGAGTAGGAGGCGGTTTTGTAACCGCCACCTTAAGGGCGACGGTCATGTAACCGTAACCCTGAATAGGGCGATGGTCATGTAACCGCCACCCTGGGCAGGGTGGCGGTCGTGGTCTGAAAACCCACGTGGGTTTTTAAATTTAAAAGTCCTAAAAGGTGCAAAAAAAGACCATTTTACCTAAAAACAAAGCCTACCCAGTAGGTGCCCCCCCTAGGTGGACCTTTTAACACTAACATTTTCAAAAATTACCCCCCATGACAAAGTATTTAGCATTTCAAATTTAAGGGGGTAAAAAGAATAAACTGAAGAAAACTAACCTGTGATCTCATGGGTCGATGTTTCACACGTGGAGACATGATCACTATCTCCTCATGGACGTTTCGACTCTACTCATGCAAGAAACCGTCACCATGGGTCCCAGAGCTCAAAATCAATCAAATCAACTCGCACAAATGAATAGGAAAATGGGCCCACTTTCATATATATAGTGTTTGGATTCGTTTCAAATAACTTTTTCATAGGTTTGGAGCGCCGACGGAGGTAAACTCCTATTCCCGCACAAATGGTACATTCTCATTCCCTATTATTTTAGCATTTATTTTTCAAACTATTGTGTCTATCTGCAATGATTCGACACCAATAGTTTTGGCACGCCCGGTGGGACCAAGAGGTCATTCCACAAGATTTGAAGGATTTTTCATGAAATTCGGACTAAGAAATTACAAGTTTTAAAATTTTGGATTTTGCACCTTCCAGGCTGAACTCCGAAATCAGTTTTCAAGGGCTTAACTTACTCAAAACAAGTCAAAAATTCACCAGTTGGTATATCTGAGGGTAATCTTCAAAAGGGTATCCTTAGTTTTTCGAGATTTTGATTTTCAAAATTTTATGCTTTTTAGTGTTTCAGGTTTTCGAGGTCTGAAAACATCAAAGAAGACCCAACAGTCATTTTAGGTTTTGGGGGATGCATTGCATGGTCCTATTCCCGACAACAGTCATTTCTTGTTTTGAGGGATGTCGAGCATGTTCCAAGTTCTGACACATGGCAATTCGGGTTTTGTGAGTTACATTACATGACCTGAGTTCCGAATTGAAGATTGTCTCCTCTGGGTCCTTCAAAATTTAAATTATATTTTCAATATTGTCAAGTTTGGTGTGTAACTTAGCAAAATCCATCCTTTTAAAAGCTTGTTATCTAACACATCTGGCGACTCCAAAGGGATAGAATTCAACAGTGTAGCAGCACAAGTTGCCCAGGCACATGAGAAGAATTCAAACCAAGTCTAATACTCGAGAAGAGGGGCTATTTTACCACTTGCAACTTTCACCAGGTAAAGGAAGGAGAGGAATAAGACCACAAAGATCACCATCTCCACCTAACAGGACTTTATCTACACCTCCACCTGGTAGGCCTTTTCTCGCATCAACTAGGGTTCTTAGGCCAATCATAATGGCACATCTACCACCGAATCCCTTTGTCAATTTCACGGGAAGTAGTCCACTTGCCCTAAATGCTCATAATCAAATTCCAGTTGCAGTGCTAAATAATATCCCCTATTTCACATGAGAAAATCATACTACTCCTATTTATCACATCCAGGATATTGCTAATGCATGTGCAATCCATGAAATAAATGAAATGGATGTTGCAGTCAAGTTGTTGGCTTCATCTTTCAAAGGTAAGGCCTTACAATGGTTTAGGAGCCTAGCAACAGGGTCTATTACGAATTGGAACCAACTTTGTTCAGCTCTTTGCAACCAGTTTAGGGAGAGGGCAGACAATTTGTCCTTATTGGAACAATTGACAACAATCAAAAGGGCTCCTAACGAACTAATGACAGATTTCAATTTCAGATTCCAACAGACATGGGATAGGATTCCAATAGCTGTTAGACCAACTGCCGAAGGTGCATTCCTTTATTTCTTAAAGGTTATAAATTCAGACATAGCCATGATGATCCAATCAATGGGAAGGACAACGCTGCTAGGGGCCTACGACACATCTATCAGAGCAGAGAACTGTTTGATCCAAGTTGGAAAGCTTGCGCCAAGGCCACCAATGCCTCTCTATCCAGATATGGGAAATCCTACAACCAGTCAAGCACCAGAGTTGAATCCCATTCCAACTCCTAGAAATCAAAGCAGTAATGAGGCGTCAACTTCTTCAAATACTTCAAAGGAATTGCAGGAGGTTATGAAACAGCTATAGAACCTTGGAAATGAGCTAGTGACTATCAAAAGACAGCAAGCTCAAAGTTCTAGACCATATTAGCCTCAAGCACAATACCAAGCTAGGCCCTCATACCAACAGAATAGACCACCAGCTCAGGCTACAAATCAAAACAAAAACAAAGGACAACCTTAAGCTGCCAGGCCATTTCAACCATATGATCCAAATGCAATGACGCCCTCAAGAGCCTTGGTTCCAATACAAAATAACATGGCACAGGAGTATGACTGGTGTTACCCTTGCAATCTACCTCACAATCAGTCAGCATGTTTCAATGGCACACTAAATCAAGCCCTGATGGTGTAAACCATTGGTGTGCCTCAAGAACCAAACCAAGAAGGGAATCAACAGCAAGAAACAAAACAAGAAGGACCTCCAATAGAAACCACATTGGCAAATTGGCAAACGGAAGACTTCTGTGGAGTTAACCAACAACCTTTTCAAGGCATGTCTGCCAACACATGGTCAAAGAAGAGAAGCATAGAAGAGGGACAACCGTCTAATCCAGTTGTTTCTCAACCCACTCTTACACAACAAGAGGTCAGTAGACCAAACACAGCCCAAAATGTGTAAAATCAGCCTAAGGTACTTGTTGTAGCAACACATGCACCTGTTCAAGCTCCAGAAAAGGTTGCACCAAGTAAGGGACAGCAAAAGGACAATTCATCCCCCTTCAACATCATCGATCAAATGAAGCAGACACATGTGAACATTTCCATGTGGGAATCACTGGTGATCCCAGGGCAATGAGATTTATTGCAAGCTGCAATGGCTAATTGGTCTGCCACAAATGTATCAAACCAGGGACATGAGAAAGTTCTCACTAATGCAGTGCAACATGATGGGGGCCAGACAAGAAAAATTTTGAAGCCTCCACCATTCTATGTTTTTTTTATTATTGGAAACCACTTGGTACACAACTGCATGATAGATTCAGGGGCAAGTAGTTCAGTGATGCCAAAGCAAATAGTGGATCAACTGGGTCTGAAGTATGAACCAGTGTTAAAAGGAGTAGTGCAGCTAGATGGAATGGCAATAGGAACTGTTGGAGTCATCAAGGGGTTAAGCCTAACACTACATTCATGTCCTAATGTTACAGTTCTACAAGATGTGTCTGTAATTGACCTTCTGCCACTCTTTGCGTTGTGTCTATCTAAAGACTTCACTGCAAAGATCGGTGGATATTTATCTGCAGATTGGTCGCACATGATTTTCAGGACAAGGTATGGGGCTAAAGCAACAATCAGGTCAGAACCGATTGCCAATTTCCATATTGAGAGTCATGTACCAAGTCCTATCAATGCAAATTGCTCAGCTTTTGATCAAGAGGAGTGTTCAAGTGATCTAAAAGCAGGTACTAAGGTTGAGGGAATTATTGATTTGACTTTGAATGAATGGGAAAACAAGTGTCATGAATTTGACCCATATAAGGAAATTGAAGAATCTGAATTGGGTGTGTATTGTGTACACAAAGAAAATCCACCCATTCCTGACATCCTTCAGCCTAAACAAAAGGATGAAAACAATGAGGTATGCAAATTATTTTTCGATGGATCAAGGAGTAGGCAAGGTGCTGGAGGTGGTGCAGTGTTGATTTCACCACAAGACATCAAATATTATTCATCTTTTTGTTTCCAGTTTTCTTGTTCAAACAACACAGCTAAATACAAGGCATTGATTCGTGGACTTCATTAGGCCAGGAAAAGGGGCATAAAGAACTTGTAGGTGTTTGGAGATAGCGAGCTAATTGTCAACCAAGTCAGGGGACAACATGCTACAAAGAATGACTTGCTGAAGAGCTACAAGAACAGGGTATGGGACCTCATTGAGGACTTCGAAGCTTTAAACATCATGTCCATACCCAAGAAGAAAAATGAAGTTGCAGATAGGCTCGCAGCAGTTAGTGCAACGTTTGATGTGGTTGACAACATCAGAAGGGGAAAAACACAACAACATATCCATGTGATTGTGAGACCAGCAGTTCCAGATAATAACACAAGCTGGTAGGTGTTTGAGAACGATCAACAGATCATCAATTTCTTACAAGAAGCTGAATTCTCAGCTAGAAATTAGGATAGGCTAGAGTAGCAGTATGGAGATCAAGTAGTGTAGCTGCAAACAAAAAAGCTTCCTAAGGTTTTAGTAACATTGGAGTCTATCTTCAACCCTAACGACCAGTTTCGTAAGGAAAAGGTTAACATACAGGTCAAGAAAGAAGATTCGGGGCCAATTCTGGTTGGGGAAGGCAAAACACTTCAAATTGGTAAAGTGCCACTAAGCAAGAGAAATCAGATTTCGTACAGCTTTGCCAAGAATTTCCAAATGTCTTCGCTTGGAGCTATGAAGACTTGAGAGGATTCAATCTGAAGTTGGCACAACATACCATAGAATTGGATCCAGATGCTAAACCCATCAGGTAAAAGCAGAGACCTGTTAACCCTCACATTGAGCCTCTAATGAAGAAAGAGTTAAACAAGCTAATAGAGGCAAGCATTATATTCCCGATCAAGCACTCAAGCTGGGTTGCAAACTTGGTTCCGGTCAGGAAGAAAAGTGGAGAAATCAGGTTATGTGTGGACTTCCGAGACCTCAATAGGGCATCTCTCAAAGATCATTACCCACTTCCTTCAATGGAACAAATATTGCAAGTAGTATCTGGTTTAGAGAGATTCTCTCTCCTAGATGGCTACTCAGGGTATAATCAGGTGATGGTGAAAGAAGATGACCAATTCAAGATGGCTTTCACCACCAAATGGGGGACCTATGCCTACAAGAAGATGCCATTTGGGCTATCAAATGCTGGGGCCACTTTCCAAAGGGCAATGGATATAGCGTTTAAGGGGTTGATCAACAAAATAGTTTTGATATATCTTGATGACATCACTGTATTCTCAAAAAATGCAGCGGATCACCTCTTACATTTGAGGCAGGTATTTCAGAGGTGTAGAAGATTTGGGGTATCTTTGAATCCCAAAAAGTGCATATTCTTGGCTCACGAGGGAAAACTTCTAGGCCATATTGTTTCAAAGGAAGGATTGACGATTGACCCAGAAAGAGTTGAAGCAATTCAAGCATTGCCATTGCCAAGTCACAAGAAGGCTCTTCAAAGCTTCTTAGGAAGGATCAATTTTGTCCGTAGGTTTGTTCCAAACTTTGCAGCTCTCGTAAAGCCAATAACACTGATGTTGAAGAAGAGCATGGCATTTAAGTGGACATCTGAAGGCAAGGCAAGTTTTGAGGCAATAAAAGAGGCTATATCTCAAGCTCCAACTCTCGTCAATCCAGACTTCTCCAAGGGCTTCATGCTATATGCCTTCGGTGGTGGAGACACAATTTCTACAATCCTGGTATTAAAAAAAAAAGAGGGATTAGAACAACCAGTTACTTTCTTCAGTCAAGGCTTGGAGGATTACGAAACTAGGTACTCTTTCATTGAAAGGCATGTCCTTGCAGTAATCAAGAGCTTAAAGAAATTCAAGCACCTAGTCTCAAACGACAAGATCCAATTATTGGTCTCTCATGCGAGAGTCAAGGACTTCCTTCTAAACAAGGATCTGAATGAGAAGCGTGCAGGGTGGATAACTCGTGTCATGGAATATGACATCGAGATCAAGGTCACTAAACTAGTACGTGGAAAGGGACTATGTGAACAACTAGCCTTGAGTCAACAGGTTGAAGCAGGTGATGAAAAAGAGACTGCCTTGGCACTACACGATGGTCAGGAACATGGAAATGATGATATGCCTACTCCTTGTTGGACTCAAAATATGATACACTTCCTACAGACAGGACTATGCCCTCCAGAAATGAGCAAAGCAAAGAGGAGATACTTCAGATTACAAGCCATTCCATATGTGCTTGTTAATGGTGTTTTGTTAAAGAAAGACATCAATGGGGTTCTATTGAGGTGCATTGGGACTGGTCAAATTGAGAGGGTGTTACGAGATTTTCATGATGGAGATTCTAGAGGACATTTTTCCCCACGAGTAACAGCTCTCAAGATAATGAAGGCAAGGTATTATTGGCCCACGGTGTTCAATGACTACTATACATGGATAAGAAAGTGTAAGAAATGTGCACTCTTCACAGGCAAAGAAAGACTAGCAGAGCTTCCATTGCACCCAATCTTGGTTGACCAACCATTTCTACAATGGGTATTGGACTTAATCGGGGTCATCAACCCAAACTCAATCCAAGGCCACAAGTGGATTCTCACGGCAACGGACTACTTCACCAAGTGGACTGAAGCAGTAGCACTCAAAGAGGCAAATGAGTCTAATATACTAGAATTTTATGAAGGAATAGTGACCAGGTTCGGTGTGCCGGCCACTATCATATCAGACAATGCATTGGCATTCGTAGGTTCCAAGATTATAGAATGGGCTGTCAATAATGGAATCTACTTGAGCACCTCTTCCAATTATTACCCACAGGGTAATGGACAGGAAGAGTCCACGAACAAAAATTTGCTAAGAATCATCAGGAGGACTCTGGATGAAAATCAAAGAACATGGCATACCAAGCTAAAATCAGCATTATGGGCTGACAGAATAACACCAAAGAGGTCTACAGGTAATTCCCCTTACAAGTTGGTCTATGGAAAAGAGGCAGTATTGCCTATATTATTAGAACTGCCTGCATTGGAGTTCATGAAGTAGTTGGAGTTGGCTGAGTTCAAACCAATGGAGGCCAGGTATGCAGAGTTGATGGAATTGGAAGAAATTAGATAACATGCAGTTCAAACAATTGAGAAAGATCACACCTTAGTGAAAATATGGTTTGATAAGAAAGCAAGAGCAAGGACCTTCCAGGAAGGGGACCTAGTTCTGAAATGGGATGCAGATCGGGCAAAACCAGGAAGGCATTCCAAGTTTGATGCCATTTGGAGTGGCCCCTACATGGTCATGGAATGTAAGAATAGAAATGCCTTCCAATTGTCTACATTGGATGGAGAAGAACTCCTGATTCCGGTCAACGGAATCTATCTTAAACATTGCTACTGAAAAGAAAAAGTTTTACCCTTGTATATATTAGCCTAGATTTCAATTCCTCTAAGTGCATATGCACATTGTCTTGTTGTAGTTAGGTTTCAGTTTCCCTAAGTGCAACAACTCGGTTGGTTTTCTATAGTTCAGCGTGCTCTCGGAGAAGGAGTTACTGAATCAGGCTCGGGATCAGATATCAGGTTGGTTTCAGGTTATTGCTTATGACTCCATGCCCAACGGATCGCTAAAAGGCCACTGATATTCTACCTAGCAGGCAGGTAATCCCGTTGAGTCACCAAATTGTTGTATATATTTACCCCCCGGGTAAATATAGATACACAAAAGAAAGCATGTCGGAGGGGTTAGAAAACCCGACACAAAAGAAAGCATGTCAGAGGGGTTAGAAAACCCGACACAAAAGAAAGCATGTCGGAAAGGTTCAAAAACCCGACACAAAGGAAAATCGGGTTTCGGGTTTCGGAAAACATGAGACATGAAGCATGCAAATCACAAGGGATCTTCCAATGTTTGAGAGTTCCGCAAACCCGAAAACACTTCCTAGGAAAATCGGGTCTTGGAGTCGGGAAAACATGTCGGGAAAGCATGGGGCGGAAACATGTCGAGCCACTTTCCAAACCTGATGCGCATGCAGGTCCATTTTCTGACCCCGGAAAAAAGGAAAACTTGGAAATACCAGCGGAAGCAGATTTTGGGAAAACAAAAACATCAAACACATGTTAAGGCATCCTCCAAACCCGATGCAAATGTAGAGGTGAACCCCGAACCCGATAGGCAGAAGACCCTGACGCGGGAAATATTCAGATCGCCATAAATTTTCACAGGGAGCTCGGATTCACACAAGGTTGGACTTTTCGAAAAGCTCTCGGCGTCCTCTACCCAACTATGACTGAATATCTTTAATTGGGTGGGAATAAGTTCTTAAAATGTAAAATACACTTCGCCACTATTGAGTTGTTGAGATTCTCACCTACCGCCATAATATGATGAGTTAGGTGTAGTCTTGGAGGTGGTTGGGGCAGAATTCGAATCATTCTCTTCTCCCTCATTTTTTCCTCATATAAATGGTAAGGAGAGGCTCTTTAAAAAAGGTTGGACAAATTTTTTTTGCATCCTCCCTTCTTCCCTTGCTTGCAAGAGAATTTGTGGAGCTTTCAAACCTCCCATACGGGTTGTAATGCCAGTTCTTTTGCCTCTTGGCCACTGCAATGTACTGTATCAACTCTTGAGCAATATATATATATATATATATATATATATATATGTTTGTGATTGATTCTCAACCCTCTCATGTATTCATTGCTGTCATTTTGATCTCTTATTGTAGTTTGGTTACCTGTGCATGGTGTTTGTATTGCATCTATGTGGTCTGTGTTAAATTTACAAAACAAGTGTCTAACATTCCTCGGTGCATCACCTTTGTAGTTTAGGTTTTATTCTATGCATTTTCTTACCTTGTCTCCTTGGCAAGTTAGATTAGGTTTTAGTAAACCCTCTGCATTTTATTTGTGCATCTGAACAGAGGAATAGGAACCGGTCTTTATCCGAAGAGTTTTTTCAGTTTCGCAAGGTCCCACACTTGGAAAAAGCTCCATGTTGTGCAATCGCACTGAGAGTCTCAACCCATCGAGTTGCAGAGTCCCAAGGGTGCAGTGATTCGACACCAACAATAACCTTAATGGGGGAATTCAAATTAACATTTGTCAATCAGAATTCGGTTAAAGGACAAATCATAGCTGATTGGTTAGCCGATAACCCATTAGATGGAGGCAATCTAGTAGATTTAGATTTTCCATATGAGTGCATATACTACATCGAAACCCGACCCTCTATCTCTGAGTGTCCCTGGTACACTGATATCATTAATTATATCATGGACCATACATATCCAGAAGGAGCTACACCCAAAAACACACAAAACAGAGAAAGTTAGCATCCAAGTAATACTAGAAAAATCATGAAAACACATAGAAATGCTAAAAATACAAACAAAATCTCAAATAGAGATGTTCCTTTTGCATTCTGTGCAAAACCGCCACCCTGAGCAGGGAGGCGGTTTTGTAACCGCCACCTGAAGGGCGGCGGTTGTGTAACTGTAACCCTGAACAGGACGACAGTCATGTAACCGCCGCCCTGGGTAGGGTGGCGGCCGTGGTCCGAAAACCCACGTGGGTTTTTAAATTTATAAGTCCTAAAAAGTGCAAAAAATGACCATTTTACCTAAAAACAAAGCCTACCCAGTAGGTGCCCCCCCTAGGTGGACCTTTTAACACTAACATTTTCAAAAATTACCCCCCATGACAAAGTATTTAGCATTTCAAATTTAAGGGGGTAAAAAGAATAAACTGAAGAAAACTAACCTGTGATATCATGGGTTGATGTTCCACACGTGGAGGCATGATCGCTATCTCCTCATGGACGTTTTGACTCTACTCACGTAAGAAACCATCACCGTGGGTCCCAGAGCTCAAAATCAATCAAATCAACTTGCACAAATGAATAGGAAAATGGGCCCACTTTCATATATATAGCATTCGGATTCGTTTCAAATAACTTTTTCACAGGTTTGGAGCGCCGACGAAGGTAAACTCCTATTCCCGCACAAATGGTACATTCTCATTCCCTATTATTTTAGCATTTATTTTTCAAACTATTGTGTCTATCTACACTTGAGTTCTCTTTTCATTTTGCAGGTAGCGGGAATCTTGGACGGCGTCATTTCAACACATGGATGTATCAGGTATAACTTCTAACTTCCCATTTCGAGACAGCCATACTCAGACCCACCATTTTATGCCTCTTCATGGCTAAAATGCTTCTCCAAGGGGGCAATATGTACGTACCCAAAATTGTAAGGTAATATACTGCTAGAACAACGTGACATGTGCCCCAATGATGATACAGGTCTCCTCGCAAGGTGTACGGGATCCGAAAAATCTCTCCAAGTGTGTGTTAACATCCCGCATGCCTCGCTTAGCCCCCGCGTGCTTTATTTTTCCATTTTCCCCTATTTTCTTGGCCTTTTTCTCTTCAGTGACTAAACCGTCGCCCTGACTGGGCGGTGGTCTCGTGATTGTCGCCCTGAACAGGGCGGCGGTCCTGTAACCGCCGCCCTGCTCAGAGCGGTGGTCCTTTACGCATTTTCCAGAAAGCTCTTTTAACATGACTCACGTAAATTCAACGTTTTACCAGCTTTATTTCACCGCCATAAGCTTGCATTTATGATTCTGGTTCCCTGGAATAGTGTTTTGCCATTGTTTACAGTTTAAGAGTTCTATTTTGCTTTTACCTTGGGTAAATGCAAATGCTATAAATAGTTGGCTTGTGCTCAAGCAAATGGCCCCTCAAAATTTGCCTCTGATTTCTCTTTGTAATAGATTTAGTTTTCCTTTTGCTTATAATGCTTAGTTTCTTTCATTGCATGCTTAGTTAGCATTGTTTTACTGTTGGTAAGCCACATATGCATCTTGTGCAAGCATTGTTGTTATTTCATCCAATCCATTGGAGTAGAATAGCTTAGGAAGCCATTAAAGTTGTAGGTTTTTCTCCTCAAATAGGATAGTTTTAGGTTCTGGATGCTTTATGTTGCATGATTCGCAATAAATCCCGCTAGGAATTGCATAAGCCAAGCTCTGTACTCTTGCGCTATCCCTCTCCTACTCACATTGTATTCAGTGTGTATTCTGAGCTGCCTTTATCCCAATATGTACCTATGTTGATGTTAGCATTACACACTTTTCTGGATCCACGTCAACATGAAGGAATGAGGAGATCACACTAAGGGGACAAGATCACACACACCAGCGGATTCGCCACTGTTCTGTAGAATCTAGGTTCTAGCTTTCAAAGTTATAGTTATAATCATATCAAATAGAGTAGTTAATTGCTTTATTTCAGTTAATTCTACTCTCAATATTACCAGGGAAGCTGTGGGGATTGATAGTTTCTGAGAAACTATGATTCACTCCTCACTTCTAAGGTAGGATCGAGAGCCTTGCAAATAGATTAGATAAGCTATTTCATTGTTTAAAATAGATCTACAAATTACACAGACAAATAGCTACACTCGGTTATTTTGTTTGTTTTAAATTGATTATTTTAGTTGTCATTTCTAGATATTTTAAATAGCTACTTTCTTAAATTCGTAAAGCTCATCAGAAAACACAAAAAAATAGAGAAGTCATACATACTATAGATATACTTCACATAGGTAAATTTTATTTTACTGTAGTTCGCTTTACTTTATTGCTTTTGTATGACAATCACGGGACCTAGAGAGCCCAGGGAATACGTATTAGAGCCAATTGTGCCTCAGCCCAATCTCATCACAGCGATAACTGATATAGATCAAAATCTTAGGATTCAAGTCTTTCGAACAATGGTAAGCTTGCAACAAATCAATTCCCAATTAAGTGGGTTAAACGTAGAAGATGACCAAGCACACATGTTTTGGTCAAATCAATTGAACTACAGATTACCCTAGACAACATTCATATGACTGTAGAAGGGTTCGAAAGAGAACAAACCTTTGGTTGTGATCCTTTGGTCCCACAGCCAGATGCAGGAGACACTCTTCTAGATATAGATACCAGCCTAAGAATCTAGGTTGCACGAATGCCTGTAGGGTATTATGAGAAAATCACACAGTTATTGATCCTAAATATAGAAGCTGAGAAAGCATACGATTACTGGATATTAGGGATTAGGACTTGATTTCACGCATTACCATAACAGGTCCACAACAACTAAGAATCTACGGTTGTGACCCACAAATCCCGCAGCCTAACGAATCCACAAGAGAATTAGACATAGACACCGGCCTACGTACACTAGTATTCAGATCTACCCCACTTCCACCTGTCATTATCGAACAATTATCCTTGCTAGACATAGAAGCTAACAGAGCTAGGGAATTCTGGACTAGGCCAGAGAATCGTTCATGGAATTGGCTATATTTACCATCCACCATATTACCTTATCCGGAAACGTATATGAAACTATCGCAGGACATTTTCCACTTATTCCACAACCCATAGATCGAATCATGCCAGAGCTCGATATTGATTGGAGCCTTCGAGCAATCATCCTTGCCAATCGATCTATCACACCAGTTCAGGTTAGAAGGGCCTTCTTTGCCTTAGATTCACAAATTCCACTAGTGCATATTGAAGACATTAGATTTCCTAACTAGTTTGTCTACATCCCATATTTATTCTATCCCCACCGGCTATCTCGGCACGACCTTGGGAGGTCGGGTGTGAGGAAGAGTTGCTTGTAGATTCCCACACTCGCTTGTCACTTTTCCATCGTGCAACCCCCCTTCATCAAGTTCTAATCTAATTACTTTTCCAAAATGGTAAACCCTTAATCTCTATCTGACCTATGACCACCAATGAAATTTAATCTGATAATGAAACCCTTGTTGTGGCCATGGAACATCTCAAGCAAGAGAGTGGGAAGGACAATATAGATGATATATTAGACATTCTCTATAACTTAAAAAGGGGTCCAGGAAATGGGTGAAGGTTCCGGTAGAAAAGAAAGAGATAGGGATCTTGCGGATTGGGAGGCTAGATTGCTAAGAGCGGAATCTACGGAAGACATCATTCTTTTTGTTAACAAGAACATGGTTCGAGAAGTTAGATATTGTCACCACAAAATCAATTTCTAGAATAAGAGGATTGGGGGCTTGAATGTTGAGATATTAATGCAAGAGAAAATGATCTCTATATTGCAGGATCAATTTTCTAAGGTCGAGGGAGGTAAGCGTAACATGAGGATTTTATTGAGCAATTCAGATAGTGAAGATATTATGGACACTGAGGTCAAATATAATACCAAAAAAGGCCCAAAAGGGTGATCATAAAAGTTTCATGATCAAAAGATAGAGGAACGAGCTCTATGACTCGTAGCAAAGGCCCTACCACTAGGGTGAAATAATGGTAAAACTTTGGCTGACCTTTTGGATTTTTCTGTGTTGTTTTGTTTTTAATCCTGGATATGGCTATTGTTATTGTATTACTGTAAAAAAACATTGTTATTATAATATGTTGTAGGCCCCTGCTTGGTTTGGGTTTTTTTGGGGGTTGCCTTCATGTCAATCTTGTTTGACTTGGATCCCTTTTCTCTTTTTGGTTGTCTTTTTTTATCGTGCTTCTCTTTTTGTAAAGGTTTTTTTGGTCCCTTCAAAACCAAAATTTGTTTACCTTATCTAAAAAATAAATAAAAAGATGTGATAAAACTTTCTTGATTTCACGAGCAAGGCAACCTGCTATTAGTAGTTTGATTCAAAGACAATATTTGTACAAGATAGTCCTACAAACAATACGTTAATATTTTTCCTGGGGTGAAATAAATAAAAAGATGTGATAAGGCTTTATTGATTTCATGAGCAAGGCAACCTGTTATTAGTAGTTTGATTCAAAGACAATATTTGTACAAGATAGTCTTACAAAAAATACGTTAATATTTTTCCTGGGGTGAAATCAAAAAATAAAACACCAAATCAAAATCACTATTTCTGATTTTCAAGATCACCCAGAAGGGTGTGAGAAAAGATCATGTGTGGTGATTTGCAAGATTATATTAAATGAAATTTAAAAGAAATCTAGCCACCTAAATTACTTAAATGTGAAACTTTGTAAGAAAAATATTAACAACACTTAAAACAAAGATTAGAAATAATTTTGCTTGCTAGAAATTAACGAAAATTAAAAAAAAACACACACACACTAGTACGTGCACTTGGGTGTGCTAGTGTAAATAGAATATGGTAGCACGTGAAGGAGCACATAAGCACATGGACTAGGACATAGAAACGTGTAGGAAAGTTTTTACGTTACGATAGCATTGTCATTTACACTAGCATGTAGACAACAACGCTAGCATGTGAAGGAAAAGAATCAATGTAACACTAGCGCATAGATGACTACGCTAGCATTTAAGGTACTGGGAACAAAAAAATAGTTAAATGGAGGAGTGTGAAACACTTCAAAAATGTGTGCAGTGGTACGTTAGTGAAGATCATGTACATGTTAGCGCGTTGAGACTGTGGATGAATAGATTTAGATAAAAACAACCAGAAACCTAGTTTTTATTATTTTCTCCTTCTTTGTTGTACCTAAAATCTTGAAACTTAAACAGTGAGGTTAAAACAACACCAAGAAAATGATGAAATATTCATATTAGCTAATAGTAATCTAAAAATTATAAAATAAGCGTGGTGGTCCCACTAGGCATGTCAGAATATAGAGTATGGAAAATCACAAACAAGATGGGAAATAAATACAATAAAGAGTGCAAACCTTCCGTTGTAAGAATCCTAAGCCACCTCGGATCAGATTTGTTGAAAAGGTAGGGTTTTGCGATACCTTTTGTTGGATTTATTGGATTTTTAAGCTTTTGTTGATTATGGATGCTCCATGTATCTTGAATGAAATGAGCTAATTCATGAGTATGTTTGATTGATGGATTTGACGTTATTTGAATAGCGTAACAGTATGAGGAATGTTTTATTCACCAAATGAATATGAAAAATAGTAGCATGAATTCTCTTAAGCTTTGGTGGATGATTTTCAAATGGAGGCTCATTGATTTATAGCTGAAGAAAGTGAATCTTCAAGTTAAGTTCTGACTGAGTTTGAGTGGAGATAATAAAACATGACTTTGCTTGTTTAGTTGAGTTTCTATATTTGATTGGAGAGTTAGAATGTTGTTCTAAGACTGCATGGATGAGTTAAGGCTGAGTTGGCAATGGGTTGCACATGATTTTGATTTATAATTCCATTTTTGTTATTTATTCACCCAAAATATGTCGTGAATAGTTTAAAGGTGGAAGAAGTTGGATTGAATTTGAATTGTCATGACTTCGAAGGTATCTCTAGTTAACTCAAATGTTCGTTTGAGTCAATTTAGACACATTTATTTAATTAAAATAATGATTTTTAGTTTTAGTCAAGACTTGAGTTAACTTGGATATGAGAGGTGGATAGGATTTCATAATTATTTAATTTATTTAAATGTGGAAATGGACATGTGGATTTAATCATTTATTTTGATATTAAATTAGCTAACAAAATTAGTTAAGGGGGTGATAAGGGTGCAAATAGAACTAATTAAATTAATTCTAGATAGGGATAATGATTTAACATGATGTATAACATTTATAATGTGATGTGGATATTTTGGGGTGTCTACACCTGGTGACCAACTAGTTCTTGTTCATGACTTTGGATCATCATAGTGGGTCTTCGTCCCAATACTATTGTGCATTTTCCTTTATGATTTCAATAATATCCTTGTATTTAGGAACTTGGAGTAGCTCTTCAATGTGTTCAAGGGTGACTAGGAGGGTGAACTCATTATTGTTATCAAAAACACCGCTTTTCAAGGTCATGATGTTTCGCAAATTCAATGAGAAGCTTGGGGCATTGAACTGACAGTGGAAAGGTTGTTTCTTGAGGTAGATCATTGTAGTATAGCATTGAGAAAACACCATATGATCCTCTGACTAAAATTTTTCACCAAATTGACCCATATTAACATGACCAAGGTTCATGTTAGTTATGTGGTCATAGTTCAAAATGAGTACATGTGTGTACGCTATACCTTGGAATTCATATTTTTGTGTTGATTTGTTGGATGTTGACATTTTGAAGCAAAATCGGGGAAAAATAAATAATGAAAATAGAGTTTTTGCTGTTGGGTCACCGTCCACTACAAAAGAGGAAAAATTGGATTTTATCAAATTTTTGTTGTTACAATATAAATTTTATCATGTTTTTAATCATATGACATTGTATGATTTTACAAATTGGACTCTTCATGACACTCGTGCTCCTCTTTAACCGTTTCTCATAACACCAACACCACCATGAGAATGCAAAACCCATGAATTTATGGTCTCCTCTAACTTCTGGTGGGTAAGTTCATGATTTTTGCGTGACATGCATGGTCGAAGAAGAGAACATGGCTGAAATGGTAGGTGACTTAATTGCAAAAGCAGCACTAGTTAGTAGCGGATTTAAAAGAAAATGGTACAACACTAGGAAAATTCACAATCTTTGTACAACTGAGGTCGCAATCAATCCAAGCCTTCTTAATTTCTTACAAATATTTGTTTTTCCATAGCTCACTGGAGATAGAGCTTTGATGTGTGTAATTTCTGCACCTTTTCAGTACTTCTCAAGACACCAAAAATTAATAGATTGTGAATGTGAATCAGCCAAATGAGCACAAACACTATTTACAGGTAACATGTGAAGTCCTGGAAATATCACCTCTTTAAAACCACTAAGTGTAATTGGACCAAGAATTTATGCATTCCAGGACTCAAAATATGGACCAATACTCATACATAAAAGAGTGATTATGTTTGTTCGAACTCTAAGCTTCACGCCAAATGAATACCTCACTTTTGGGATTTACTTATTTCCAAATTGAGACCCTATAAATTTACCATTGATGAAAACATGCAATGCACCATGTGTTGATTGTATACAAAGAATTGTGAATTCACCATTCTTTATAAAAGGTTCATTGTCACCATCTTCAATAGTTGTAGTATACCATAAGTAGTAAGAATTATCTCCAGTAATGTTTATATTCTCTATGCAGGTCTGTATGGTGTATTTCCATACGCTTTGGGCTGCATACACGATTCCATTCCCCAATCCAAATCATCTACAAATAATAAGCCTTATCCTCAGTTAGTCACATAATAAAAATCTCCTTCGATTCCAAAACTCACACTTTTTATAGCCTTTCTTTGATTAGCATGCTTATCCTGATCGATTTGCCCAAAACTCAAATGTGCCACGTATTTTCTCAAACTCATCCTATGCATTGTCTATTTCCATGAAGTTGATCCTATATATTCTTCCAGCACAGGATCATGCTTGGCCATGTTGATAATTTTAATAGAGAGGAAGCTGAGTGTTTTAATTGTTTACCTTTTTGTTTCCTTGCACATATCTCCAATATTTTCCCTTGCACAGGCTTTATCCTTCCATTCCAAACAGGTTTGCATGATCTTGATTATTAAGAACCTAACCTTGTAGAGAGACACCCATATCAATTATTTCCTTCTATGTTATCTTTATATGTGTGGCTTCCTTCATTGCATGCTCTTCTATTATCTCCATATGGGCTTCGAAGCAGTTGCATACATGGCCGAGCTTTATAAGCTTTTAAATGTATGAGCTTCATTGTTTTTTCAACCTCCTCCCATGTGTCTACACTATGGGAAAAATTGGAGTTCTTCGCATCTATTCATCAACAGCCGCTTATGCTTTGTATCTTTCTCCATTCATATGGTATTTTAAATGTGATTCTTCACCATGAGTTGAAATCTTTTAAGTCATGCCATTTAACTAGGTCGTGAATACGTGCTTCTTCAAAACGTGAAGAATGGAAGAAGAAATCAATTAGTTTCGTTCCTCTTCCAACCATTTATGTCAATTATGGGGATTGGGAGAGTAATGAATGTGAGAGAGAGAGAGAGAGGGAGGTGGGTAAGCAGGCTGAATTTTGCCATTTGCTAATTTTAGCTTTTGGCAAACTTCCCCGTGGAGAGTTGGGAGAAATTTTCTACTTGTGTTTCATGTGGATAAGTTTTAATTTTTATCCATATGATAAGTGACAAACAGATGGCGAAGTGGGAGTGAATTTCCACTTCACTTTCCATCATTTATCAATTTAATTAATTAAATTAATTAATTAATGTTATTAATAATATTAACATCATTAATTTATAATTAAAATATGACTTTAATTAATAATGTTACTTTTTAACAATAAATTACATAATCATTAATTAATTACATAGTATTAATTAATAACAGTAATTTAATTATAAGGTCAATTAAACAACCAATGTCAATTACGAGAGAGAGAGAGACGAGACTCGCGAGGTGAGAAATGAAAATGACGGGGATGAAATGGTGAAAATAATACATGACGATAATGGTTGGGCCATAGGAGAGAACAAAGAATAATGTCATTTCAAATTGGTGTGATACAATCAACTACTGCAACACACTAATTTGAAAAGTTTCAAAAAAAAAAAAGGAATTTTTGACAATTTAAAATTTTGAGACAATAGGAACTTGGTGTGTTTCGAAGCAAGGGAAGATAGATTCATTGACCTTATTGAGTGCTTCAAAAATTTAATAGTGGTTTCCCTAATGGATGTGCATCAACTTTAGGAAGATTTAGGGAGCCTTGAGTTCCTTTTGTGAAAATTGCAATGAGTTTGTCAAAAGAGTTTCAAGTGAGTAAATGAGTTGACGTTAACTTGCTTATACATAGTTTTGAATGTAAATTATCATGATAAAGCTGACTTGGGAAGATGAAAAGACCCCAAAAAAAATTATTCCATCAAAATCAGAGTTGGAAAATGTGTTGTTGCAGGACCGTACATGTCGGCCAGGAATAAATTGTATAACTTGACCAATTTGTACAGTTTTACATAGAGAAAAGGTGAATTAAATCTGAAATTTGCACTAGGATGGTAAGAGGTTAAGCATTGATTTCATGTATTTGTATTTAGTATTTATCAACACATCAATGTGTGAGAATAAACAAGTTAGGATAGTGATCGCAAGATATCATGAGTGGGTCTAGAATGTGGGCATTTGTCTTAGCTAAGAATCATAGTCGCAATTAGCAACATCAAAAGGGTAAATTATCAAATTTGAGTGTCTACATTTGCCCCTTTTTAAGTATGAAAAGAAATTAAATTTAAAAAATATATATACCTGAGTGTGTAAACACTGTGTCTTTACTCAAAGATTTTGTTTTCTAAATGTGTTAGTGTTGGCACACTCCATGATGAAACCTGCAACACAGAGTGTAGTCAATGTCCATAGTAGAAATTTAACTATAACTCGGTTGTAAATGTATAATTTGAACTTGTATAAAGTGAAATCAAGATATGTAAAAGCATGGAAAGAATACACATTTTTTTCTTGTAGAGGGAAGAGCTTCCCATTCCTTGCTTGTAGTTAGATATTTGGTTTGTGCTATTGAACTTTGTTGAAGGATTTAGGGTGATCAGTCCCCAATTATGCCAAAAGAGAAACTAAAGTATTGGGTGCATAAAACCTAACATTGAATAAAAGGTAAAGAAAGGAGGATAAATGGTAGTAATGCACCTGTGCAGGAAGAAGACCATGTCTAAATGTTTTAGTAACCTTGATATCTCCCCCTTTGAAATGAGGAGAGGAAAAACTACCTATGAAGAACTTAGCCACTTTGATACTTTCCATGACCCCACAGACCACATTGTTGTAGATGGATCTAGGCCTAATGTATGGATATATAGAAACAAGGCATACAAGACCATGAGTACTCTCATGATCTTCCTTTGTGCCATTGTAGACATCAAAATGTGCAAAAAACATTATCACATCATGTTTTTATTAGATTGTTATATACAATAGTTCTAAACCTTGAAATAGATCTTAGTGGTATAACCTCCTCTTCTTTATCTTTAGTTGCTTGATTTGATTGTCCTTATGCGATTTTTTTCCTCTTTTCTTGTGATTTTGTGTTGAGTCAAAAATATCTATATGTCCTATGCAGTTCTTTCACATGTTGCATTAATCCAAAACCATAAAAATGGGTCAGGATGGTACACATGATCTTGCCCCTAGTTTTATAGTCTCAAACCCCTCTATCATTGATTTTTTTTAATTTTATGGGTCTCTTCATTATTTTTTACATGTCCTCTATTATATTATAGGTGGGCCTTGCCTACCACTAAGGTTAAAAATTCAAGCTGATGAGATCATATATATACAAGTCTAATGTAGGAATTGATTGCCTAGAAATCATCTATCTAAACTGGGTAAGGATGGTACACACGATCTTGCCCCAATTTGTACAGTTTTGCGTAGAGAAAAGGTGAATGAAATCTGAAATTTGCACTAGGATGGTAAGAGGTTAAGCATTGATTTCATGTATTTGTATTTATAATTTATCGACAAATCAATGTGTGAGAATAAACAAGTTAGGACAATGATAACAAGATATCATGAGTGGGTCCAGAATGTTGGTATTTGTCTTAGCTAAGATGCATAGTCATAATTAGCAGCGTCAAAAGGGTAAATTACTAAATTTAAGTGTCTACATTTTCCCCCTTTTAAGTATGAAAAGAAAAATAAATTTTTAAAGAAAAAATAACTGAATGTGTAGACAGTGATAGCAAAATGTCATGAGTGGGTCCAGAATGTGGGTATTTGTCTTAGCTAAGATGCATAATCATAATCAACAGCGTCAAAAGGGTAAATTACCAAATTTAAGTGTCTATATTTTCCCCTTTTTAAGTATGAAAAGAAAAATATTTTTTTAAAGAAAAAATACATGAGAGTGTAGACACACTTTGTCTTTACTCAAAGATTTTATTTTCTAAATGTGTTGGTGTTGGCACACTCCATGATGAAACCTATAACACAAAGTGTAGTCAATGTCCATAGTAGAATTTTAACTATAACTTAGTTGTAAATGTATAATTTGAACTTGTATAAAGTGAAATCAATATAGGTAAAATCATGGAAAGAATACACATGTTTTTCTTGTAAAGGGAAAAGTTTCCCATTCCTTGCTTATAGTTATATATTTGGTTTGTATTGCTGAAATTTTTTGGAGGATTCAAGATGATCAGTCTTCAATTGTGCCAAAAGGGAAACTAAAGTATTGGGTGCATGAAACCCAACACCGAATAAAAGGTAAAGAGAGGAGGAGAAATGATACTAATGCACATGTGAAGGAAGAAGACCATGTATCAATGTTTTTAGTAATCTTGATATCTTCCCCTTTGAAATGATTAGAGGAAAAACTACCTATGAATAACTTATCCACTTCGATACTTTCCATGACCCCATGAACCACATTTTAGTAGTCAGATCTAGGCCTAATGTATGGATATATAGAAACAAGGCATACAAGAGAATGAGTACTCCCATGATCTTCCTTTGTTCCATTGTAGACACCAAAATGTGTAAAAAATAATTATTACATCATGCTTTTATTAGATTTTTATATACATTAGTTCTAAACCTTGAAATAGATCTTAGTGGTATAACCTCCTTTTCTTATATCTTTTTTTGCTTGATTTGATTGTCTGTATTCAGTTTTTTTACTCTTTTCTTGTGATTTTGTATCAAGTCACAAATATCTCTATATTCTATGTAGTTCTTTCAAATGTTGCATTAGTCAAAAACCATAAATATAGTTTAGGAAGGTACACATGATATTGCCCCTAGTTTTACGTTCTCAAATCCCTCTGTCCTCATAAGAGTAGTCTAACTCTTCAATCAAATCTGGAAACTCAACTAAACAAGCCAAGTCATGTTTTGTTATCTCCAATCAAACACAATCATAACTTATCTTGAAGATTCACTTTCTTCAGATATAAATCAACAAGCCTCCCTTTGAAAATCATCCACCAAATCTTAAGAAAATTCATGCTACTTATTTTCATATTCATTTGGTTAATCAAAACATTCCTCATAATGTTATGTTGTTCAAATCACATCAAATCCATCACTAAAAAATGATCATGAATTAGCTCATTTCATTCGGGATACTTGGAGCATCCATAATCAACAAAAGATTAAAAATCCAATAGATCCAACAAAGGGTATCACAAAACCCTACCCTTTCATAAAATATTATCCAAGGTGGATTAGGATTCTTAAAATGGAAGGTTTGCACTCTTTATTGTATTTATTTTCCATCTTTTTTTAATTTTCCATACTCTACATTTTAGCATGCCTAGTGGGACACCCATTCTTATTTTATAATTTTTAGATTACTATTATCTGATCTAATTATTTCATTATTTTCTTGGTGTTGTTTTAACCTCACTGTTTAAGTTTCAGGATTTTATGTTTAACAAAGAAGGATAAAATCAAAAAAACTAGGTTTCCGGCCATTTTTATCCAAATCTATCCATCCATAGTCTCAACGTTCCAGTGTGCACGTGATCTACACTAACGTACCACTGCATGTATTTGTGTAGTGTTTCACATAATTCCATTCAACTAATTTTCTATTCTCAGTACCCTAGTCATTTACTTGTTAGTGTTACATCGATTCTTTTCCATCACACGATAGCATCATCATCTACATGCTAGCATAAACGACGACGCTATCATAACATAAAAACTTTCCTACACTCATCTACATCCCAGTCCATGTGCTTATGTGATCCTTCATGTGCTACCATCTTTTGTTTATGCTAATGCATCTGCATTCATGTGCTAGCATGTTCTATCTTTGTTTTTCTAATTTTTTGTTAATTTCTAGCAAGTAAAATTCTTTCTAATATTTGTTTTAAGTGGCGTTATTAATATTTTTCTTGAAGGTATTCACATTTAAGTAATTTAGGTGGCTATATTTCTCTTAAATTTCATTTAATATAATCTTTCAAAGGTATGCTCTTTACTCACACCCTTATAGGTGATCTTGAAAATAAAAAATGGTGATTTTGATTTTTTATTTTATTTATTGATTTCATATCAAGAAAACTATTAACGTATTATTTACAACACCGAATCGTAAAAATATTATCTTTGAATCAAACTAGTAATTGCAGGTTTCCTTGCTTGTGAAATCAAGCAAGCCTTATCACATATTTTGGTTAAACTTTATAAAATTAGGTGAAGGAGTTAGCAAGATCCAAGATTAGGTGAAGGTTTTGATCAAAATTCAGTTCACCAAAATGTATCAACCCTAATTTAAATTAGTAAGGTCTAGAGTTGATAATACAGTAACTATCTATAAACACATTCATATTTACATTTTAAATCAGATAGAAAGAATGTACAATATAGTAATCACAATAACATTGAGCTATATGTAATTATAAGTGTAACTGGGGTATAATGAGTCACTTAGATAGTTCAAAATATTTTTAGGATGTTTCAATAAAATATTTGGAGAAAAACAGAATCTAGGAACTAGGTAAATCAACTCATGTGTCTCTAAATCTTCCTAGGAAGGATCGTATAGAATTTCTAAAAACAAATATCACAAACAGAAAATTTGTACATTTTTGACCCTGTAGAAAGTGGAAATCTATGACTTCCAGTGTCATTATATGTCTTTATTTTACACTCTTTGGTATCTTAAGTTTTTCATGTAACCATAGAATTTCTTATGAACCTGTAAAACCAACCCTATCTACCTTTCAACACACTCAGGGAAACAATATATCCAAAATTAAATAATACAAATGCTTGAGATGTATTATCCTTAGTGGTCATCTCATTTGGGAGTCACTGAGCATTACAGTACATTTCAGATTCAATGTAGTTCTCCTAATGATTTTTGTCAATGTGTATGCAACTATCCCTTATATTAGCATTGTCATAATGTTTCCATACTAATAATGGGCTAGACTACTTCATCTTAATAAAACCCTCGTGTTCATATGAAAAATTCAAATTTATGCCCTCATATGTCATGTATTCAATATGTTTATGCATCTCATGCTTCTTTAGCTCAGTAGGTGGTAGATAGATACATGATTGTTAGGTAATCAATGCCTACATTATACACACACACACACACACACACACACACACATATATAAAGGAAAGGCATGCCTAGAGTATAATAGAGGACATGTAAAAAGTAATGAAGAGACCCATAAAATAAAATAAAAATTGAATGATAGAGGGGTCTGAGACTATACAACTAGGGGCAAGATCATGTGTACCGTATTGACCCAATTTTATAGTTTTGGACTAATGCAACATGTGAAAGAATTGCATAGGACATAGAAATATTTGTGACTTGACACAAAATCACAAGAAAAGAGTAAAAGAATCACAATCATCTAGATTTCAGACTCAATGTAGTCTCCTAATTATTTTTGTCAATGTTTATGTAACTATCCTATATCCTAGCATTGTCATAATTTTTCCACACTAATAATGCACTATACTACTTCATCTTAATCAAACCCTCGTGTTCATATGAAAAATTCAAATTTATGCCATCCTATGTTGTGTATGCAATATGTAGATGTATCTTTTTTTTCTTTAGCTTAGTAAGAACTACATACGACATAGAGATATTTGTGACTCGACACAAAATCACAAGAAAAGAGTAAAAAAATTGTAATCATCTACATTCCAAACTCAATGCAATTCTCCTAATATTTTTTTCAATGTGTATGTAGTTATACCTTATCCTACCATTTCCATAATGTTTCCACACTAATAATGGGCTATACTACTTCATCTTAATCAAACCCTCTTATTCATATGAAAAAATCAAATTTAAATTAGGGTTGATACATTTTGGTGAACCCACTTTTGATCAAACCCTTCACCTAATCTTGGATCTTCCCAACTCACTGTCAACCACGTGTAAATCAAGAATACCATGTATCAATTTTTTTAGTAACCTTGATATCTTCCCCTTTGAAATGAGGAGAGTAAAAATTACTTATGAAGAACTTAGCCACTTTTATACTTTCCATGACCCCATGGACCACATTATTATAGATGGATCTAGGCCTAATGTATGGATATATATAAACAAGACATACAAGAGAATTATTACTCCCATGATCTTCCTTTGTGCCATTTTAGACACAAAAATGTGCACACAATCATTATTACATCATGCTTTTATTAGATAATTATACACATTAGTTCTAGACCTTGAAATATATCTTAGTGGTATAACCTCCTTTTCTTATATCTTTTGTTGTTTGATTTGATTGTCCTTATGAGATTTTTTTACTCTTTTCTTGTAATTTTGTGTCAAATCAAAAATATCTCTATGTCTTATGCAATTCTTTCATGTGTTGCATTAGCCCAAAATCATAAAACTAGGTCAGGATGGTACACATGATCTTACCCCTAGTTGTACGGTCTTAGACCCCTCTTTCATTCATTTTTAAATTTTATGGGTCTCTTCATTACTTTTTACATGTCCTCTAGTATATCTTAGGTGGGCCTTTCTTTCCACTAAGGTTTAAAATTCAATATGATGAGATCATATATATAAACAAGTATAATGTAGGCATTCATTACCTAGCAATTATTTATCTATATACCACATACTAAGCTAAAGAATCAAGAGATGCATCTACATATTACATACACAACATAGTTGTAGACACCTAAATTTTTCACCCTTCAAATCATCATTTACATCTACAAATATCCTATCCTAAGTCATAATTCCTTTGGCCTATTTACCTCGCATAAATATTATTCTTACAGCTATCAAAATTCTATCCTAACCATCTAAAACCACTTTTAAATAAAAACAAAACACATCTTAACCATTTCATAACTCCCTTGACCATTATACCTCATCCCCAACAACTTAGAAAACTATCTACATGAATACAAACCAAAACAAAATAATTTGAAAGTGGTTTTAACTACTTTTCCACATTAAATCCTGAAAAACCTGGATCATCAATGATTCAGGTAATCACCGATGATTATAAATACAATTTTTTTAGTCTTCCTTCGGGATCCTCAATTGTGAACCTCAAGCTATTTATTTTAATACTATCTTCCACCATCATGCACAACATCATTTAGCACCTGGACATCAAGATTATTATCAAGCATCACTATGAACCATCGTCAAGCGTTTTTCAAGGCATCTCAAAGTTCATGTGGATCATATTTTACACCATTCAACTTGCAGACTACATCAATTATCATCAGGCCATCCTCAAGCAAGGTTTGAGGCATCTTTTAGCTTCATCTCAGTCTAAGGTACTTTTGCAATCTTCATTTATCTCTTATCAACCATATTCAGTTATTAATCAGTTTGAAACATTAATTTGAAACATCAAACATGCATTTTTAATCAATTGTCAAAAATCACCTAAACTGTCAGTGATTGGCCAAATCACTAGTGATTATTGTCAACTTTACCCCTTTTGTCAATTATTATCAAATTTATCTTATCTATCATGTCATGTGTATTACTTATGACATGTTTTTAATTATTGATTATTGATAGATGGAAATTGGTGGTCAATCACATGAAATTACTAGTATTTGTAGCCTTCTGATAGTTCAACACCCTTTATTTTGGGAATAGTACAATATTCTCCATGATCTAGCACTTTACGCCATCAACAGTTCTCCTAGAGAAGAACTTGAAGACATCTTTGAATTCCTTAGGGACATCTGCCAAGAATTTGAAGACTTTTGATACGATTATTTTGAACGCATAAATATTGCATCCACACTCACCTGGGCCACATTTGAATCCATGTTAGGCCTCGAATATTAGCTAAGTACCAAAGGGAACATGATTTTGCAAGACCAATAGAGAATAAGGGAGCATGCAGATAAGCACCCAGGACATAGGTTTAATAAGGGTTTTGGAGAAACAATGACACATGTGCAAGGAAAGACAACATGATCTAAGGAATTGGCCATATTTTGCATTCTTGAGGCACTTGAGGAAAAACATGACTTAACTAGGTGTGCTGAGTGGATAGGGTTCCATCATGGAACCTTGGTGGTCAATAAAATTATATTCCATGAAGGGAGTATTCCTAGGAAGACATCATTGCAAAAAGTGGAGAGCTCATAACAGAATAAGCATGCACCATTGAAGGACCACATGGACACTTGGCATATGATCTACTCTTGAGAAAAGGCATGGTGGTGGGTGTTGATGTTATAAAGAGAGATTCTTGGAAGAAAGAAGAGAGACCGATGAAGACATAGATGGAAGGCATATATCATGAGGAAAGTGAAGCTCTACAGAAAATATTAGGAGGCCCTAAGATTTGGGGTTCTCATTAGACACTGTAGGAATGTTATCATGTCTAAGGGACAAGTCTGTAAAAAAATTGTAATAAGGGAAGCATAGCTAGGACTTCTGTTATATGGGTTAGATCTCTATCTTGATATGGTCGGTCTGATAGGAGCCTTTTGAATTTAGTGTGGTTACTAAGACTATGATTAAAATATAAATATATGGCTCTGTTCTGAACATTTGATTCATGGGTGTAAACCCTAGTGTTATTTCCTCATACTTACAAGGTAGCTCAGTTCTTTGTATTTCATGCCATGATGTTTCCCTTGTTATTAAGTGCATTGGTATATAGATGTGATAACTCATCCTATGCTTTTAAAAAAAATGCATGAACATTTACTTTTATGCATATAATCCTCTAACAATGGCAATATCTTCTCATAATGCTCACATAAAGGAGGGGCTCAGTGCCCGTGCATGCCTTAGGTGAGTACCGAGCACCCACTCGGTGATAGGCTGGCATGCATGGGGTTAGAAGTTAGTAGGTGGATAAAATTGACTACATCTTGGTTCCGTCGGGACCTCTTTTTGAATTTATTTTTAGAATGATGTGTGATGACAGAGCACTTGACCTTTGACAGTATCGAAGCATGGTTTAAGAGCATGGAGGATGAGTTTGATAAGATATTTAGTACTAGACCTGATTTTGATGTACACAGATGGGTAGAAGAACACATGTATCATGATATGTATGAGACCTTATTTTATTTTTTTCTAGTGGAGTTGTATGAATGTCTTTCGGCATATGCATCTAGATCAAGATTGTACTATTTATCTCATGTTTGGACCCAAGAGGAATATCAGAGGCTGCAAGATGCTAATATAACTTAGACACGTGTTATTGATCATTGGTGGAAGAGAGTGTTGACCAATTATACCATGGAATACACTATTTTTAAGTATTCTTATCCTGAGGTTGTTAAGTTTGAGTTCTTAAAGGAAACTATAGGATCATTTTTAGATGTTATCCCTTTAGCCATAAAAATATTTATTATTACACTAATATTGGAAGCATTTCCCATGGCTATGTAAGCTTATATGAGCACTTGGTGATAAATCTAGGGTGGAGGAAGATGGCAGACCTTATGGCTTAAAAGGAGAGGGAGGGGAGACAACTCAAGTATAGTGAGGCTCATGAAAGGGAGTTGGCTAGACAACGCGAGGTTATAGGAGTGATGGATCTATGGAGGGAGAAGTTATGGGAAGGAATTGAGGTTCACACAGAGGATGTGGAGCCTAAGTAATCTATGTTACCCCATCTTGGCAAGTGTGGGAGAGAGACCCCTTCAGCTTCTGATGAGAGTTTTTTACTTAGAGAAAAGAGAGCCATTGCCACACATCTGAATCTATCTGGTGACTAACCCCTAGCGCTTATTCTTCCAAATAAAGAGATAAGTATTTCCAACCTAGTTGGTATTAATGGGAGTTACTGATCTAAACCTAGGAGATATAATTTCTCATTTGGTACATCTATGGTTGCACAATCATTTCCTGTGTTTGGAGGAATATTGTCTGGAATGACATTTGGGCAAAGTGTGAGTACACAAAGTTTGGGTATCATGTCTGAAAGCTACACGGCACACACATCTAGTAGCGATGCAATATCACAAACTGTTGGTGTGAAGTTTAGTGGGAAGTTGGGAATGCTATCCGCGACCACTTCAATCCCATTTCCGGCTACAGGAGGTGGATCTGGTTGTATAGGAGCTGGAGGACCTAGTGGACCTGGTGGATCTCAAGGATCTAGTTGATTAGGAGGAATAGGACCTAGTGTATCTGGTAGTGGAGGTAACATCATAGGGAATCAAGTTTCTGTGTCAGGTGGAAAGGGGCCTCAACCACCTCATCAAGTGTTTTTCGAAATGTCTTTGCATCTACTAGACTAAAAATGTGTTGAGGATGTTGTAGACTATGTACACAAGCGTGATATGCTATAGCATGCAAAGGGGATCACTGCCATAGAGCAGAAGGAAAGTCATTTTGCAACGATGTTGTAAGGATGCATGCATAGTTGGTACCAAAAGTATGACCCCTATCAGACAGTGGTGGATTACACTATGTTGTAGAATGCCTTCTTGGCTGAATTTCATGTCCCTAAGTTTGAATAGAAGAGCATTAATGTGATGGAGATTAAAAAAGGTTTGAAAGAGAGTGTGTGGGAGTATGATGTGCATTTCAAGACTATCTTATCAAAATTATCTTATTATATTCACCCCTCTCATCATGCTCGGTTGTTTTTTGGAGGGTTAATAGCACCTTTCAAGAGAGAAATTTTGCATAAGACTTTCACATACCCACATGAGGCCTTGGAATCTTCCCTACATATTGAGGCTGTTGGAAGTGTTAATACCAGGGTTAGCCCTTTTCTTGAGGCTCATATTGTTGCAATGGCCAAACAACTGGAAAATCTATCTATAAACTCATTACATGAGACTTACAGTGGTATATGGTGCACAGATTGTGAGGTAAAGGGGCATACAAAGAATAGTTATCCTTGGAGATCAGTATGTGCCATGACAGTGGACTGTGAAATTTTCCACGGAGATCATGATGCAAGTAGATGTCCACTTCTGTAGCACATGATCCATAAGAATGTGTCTTGCTATTGCAAGATTTGCACCTCTAATACCCATGACACCAAGGATTGTAGATTGATTGACAAGATACATGACATCATTGATATTGGTGTGCACTAGACTAGCCTTGCAAATAATTCCAAGGATGATGGTTGTCATTATGAAGGGCACATGGATGGAGGGGTACATGGAAGAGGTTTTCAAGGAGAATTTCTTGGTCTCGACAACTGTGGAGGAGGAAGAAGTGAGATCCCGCATGGAACCTGTTACAAATGTGGATCTATGGAGCACTATAAGCATGAATTCCCTGATCTGCTACAATTCTCTTGGTTTGGGAAGAAGCATAAGTATGAGGAGTTCTCAAATCTGTTTGAACATATGAGCCAGCAACAATGAAAGGAAAAATTCATCGGGATGGTAAGCGTGAGGAAGGATGATTCACAATGGATGCCAAGGGTAGCGTGTGGGTTAGAATTATATCCTGTACTATTTACAACATGTGCTAAGGCTACCTGTGCTAGTGAAGTACCAAGGCAAAGACCACTGGTTATTAGAGAGGAGGTGGTACATGGAAAGTGTCTAAACCCTACTCATCAGAAAGAAGTGTATCAAGAAACCATGGATTTTATTCAAAGCCTACAAGGAGAGATCTAGTTCCTAAAAGAGTAGCCAATACAATTAGAGAAAATTAATAATGTTGAGGCTTCATAGAAGGATCTGGATGAGGTTAGAGAAGTATGTAAAATTTTGAGTTAATAGAATATCATCCCCTTGTTAGGAGAGTGGTTACGGGAGAAGGTACCGTGCACTAGAGGATAGAGTGACAGGTAGGTTCTGCATGCCAAACTTCCTCCCCACAACCTTTATTATTATAAAAATATTACCTTGAATGTTGTTATAGATGGATGGCTTCGGAGCAATATTTTTACTAACACAAGCACAAAATTCAATGTTATCACTCTAGATGCATGTAATCAAATGGGAAGGCCCCCATTATAGCCATCTTAGAATGTGTTGTATATGGATAACAAGACAAAGGAAATTCCCATTGGTGTCTTGAAGGATGTTTTTATCACTATCCAAGGGGAAAAGTTCACTGAGGACTTCAAAGTCTTGGCGCTAGCTAAGGTAGAAAAATTTCCAGCATTACTTAGGTGCCCCTAGTGTTATAAGAATAATATTGACCTAACGTTCAATAAGGGATACATAAGCTTTGAGAATAAGGAAGAGCGGGTCATCATCCCCTTAACCAATGGGAAGTCAACACCCTATACTGAGCCCTTGGGAGAAGAAGTTCTTGACAGGATCTATGTGCACTCTATCAAGGACCCTGAGGTGATTCACCCTACAAAGGGAGTTATTCAATTTGAAGATACTCAATCCATGAGTGATACAACTAGTGTGGCATGTGACAATTAGGTGCATGGGACTTATGAGTTAATTGGGTGACAGTTAAGAGAACCTATTACAAGGGTGAAAAAGGTGCACTTAGTCAAGCTCCTAGGAGGGAAGAAATTATCGAGCTACTCTAGAAGGGCCAACCCTGATGATTTCTTACGAGAAATGGAGGATCAGTGGAAAAATGAGATCGAAAGGAGAGATATGCTCGGCTATAACTTTCTTGGGACCGCAACATGTTTTTGGGTGACACATGGCAATATCCTTCTAGAGTGACACGAAGTGAGAATCCCGTTCTCGGTCAGGTTTTTCTAAAGCAGTGCACCCACTACAATACGAGACTACCGTGGGAAGGAACCTACCTCGTTTCACATCCAAGATTGTGAGAAAGCATGGAATGAAGGAGTGGAGTCCTTTTCACGTTCTTTATGGGTGCATAATTTTTATTACACTTTACAAGGTTGTGCACGCACATGGTATATTCACTCCGAGATACACCATTAGACAAGAAGTTGGTAGGAGTTAATGGCTGACCTCCTTCAATATTTTGAGTATCTGAGTACTAAAACATTAGTGGATATGGCATTATAGGTTGTTAATAACCTAATGATGGGAGATAGTCCCATGGAAAAATATAGAATACTAGATTTATTGGGTGGACCTAGCTTAGAATCGCAATTTGATGAGGAAGAATTAGAAGAGATGCAGCTTGAGCATGCATGCATGGAGAAAGAGAAAGGAAAGATGGTCTATGTGATAGATGGTGAAGAGATGGAGAGTTTGGATGTTAACCATACTGAAGGTACACATGATTTTATTGATAGTGTTGATGAGCAAGCACACGCCTACCATGAGCCCCTCAAAATAAAGAAGGTTAACATTGGTTCAGAAACTAAACCTAAAGAGGCCACTATTGGAGATTATTGGTCATAGAAGGAGGTTTTGAAGATCATTGATCTACTACATGAGTTTTAGGACTTATTTCCGTGTGGATACCATGAGCTTAAAGGTGTTCACCACTCCTTGGGAGAAATGAAAATCAAATTAAAGGAGGGTACACGCCCGATCTGGAAGAGGCCTTATCGAATGAATCGTAATCTTCAAGTCAAATTCAAGGAGGAGATAGAAAAGATGATCACTTCATGCATGATTGAAGCTATGGAGGAATTCGTATTAAAAAGGATGGAAGAATAAGGATTTGTGTTGACTACAGGGACTTAAATGCGGTATGTTTAATTGATCCTTTTCCAACCCCTTTTACCGAGGAGATCCTAGAAGGAGTGGCTAGGTATGAAATCTATTCCTTCACAAATGGATTCTCAAGTTACCATCAAGCTATAATTGCTAAATAAGACCAAGAAAAGAAAAAAAAATTCCACTAAATGGGGAATTTTTTCCTGTACGGTCATGCCCTTTGGACTAAAGAATGCGCCTACTATGTTTTCACACATAGTGGTCTAGGCATTTCATGATTTTATCCATAAATTCCTTCAAGTCTACCTTGATGACTAGAAGGTGTATGGACTAGTGAAAGACCATTGTGAAAATTTACGGTTGATGTTTGAAAGATGTTGGTAGTTGTGCATATCCCTAAACATCAATAAGTATCACTTAGCTACTCCATTTGGAACCCTATCAGGGCATATTATATGTAAGGAAGGTTTACTGGTGGATCCCACCAAAGTTTTCATTATTTTGGGATTGGGGGAGCCTACCAGTGAGAGCACAGTGCATGGATTCCTTGGGCATACAGGGTACTACCAGAATTTTATCAAGGGGTATGCTAAGATCTTTGTGCCATTGGAGAAGTTACTAAAACACAAGAGTTCCTTCTATTAGGGAGAGACGCAGTAGACCTCATCTGACACATTGAAGGATAATCTCATCACTGTGCCCATATTATGTTTTTCCTCTTGGGATAAGCCATTCCATGTACATGTTGATGCTTCAAGGATGGAAATTGGAGAAGTCTTAGCACAACCTAGAGAAGGGATTGTTGACCACCCCTTTTGTTTTTCTAGTAGGAAGTTAACACCAGTAGAGTAGAACTACACTACTTAACGTGAAGCATTATCGATGATCTACGTGTTGCATAAGTTCAGGAAATATCTGCTGGAAAAACCCTGCATATTTTACATGGATCACATGGCATTGAAGTACTTGGTGAACAAGCCCATTTTGCAAGGAGCCATATGTTGGTGGGTCCTGTTGTTTTAAGAATTTGAGTTTACAGTTGTTGTGAAACTAGGAAAGAGTAACTCAAGGCTTGACCATTAGACAAGAATTGACTCAGGGGAGGATGTGCAGAGCATTGAGGATGCTATGTCAGATGCACAACTATTTAGGTTGTTACACATGCCCTCTGACTTAGAAGATATTATTGTGTTTCTCAAAATGGGTGTGGCACTAGAAGGAATGAAAAATTTGGAAAGGAAACAATTATCTATATGAGTCACGCCCTACATGCTAATTAGTGAAGACTTATACAAGTTAGGTCATGATGAGGTTTTGCACCGATGCATGTTAAAACATGAGCATGTTACAATCATGGAGGAAGCACATGGTGGGATTGCAAGAGGGCACTATACAGGGAATTCCATAGCGTGGAAGATTCTACTCACAGGGATTTTGTGGGAAAGTATCTACTAGGATTGCATTAAATTTTTCAATTCCTGTGACCATTACCAACGCCTTGGTAAGCCATGAAAATAGATGAGATGCCTTTGAGACCCATATCCAATGCATAACCATTTCAAAAATGTGCATATGATTTTATAGGACCAATTTCACCTACCACGCGAAGGATTGGTTCGTGATATATCATCACTTACACTGATTACTTAATAAGGTGGGCAGATGCAGTGCCTACAAGGTATTACACAACGGTGAAAACTACTAGATTATTATGTGAGAACATAATGAGTAGGTATGGATGTCCTTTAAGCTTGAATAGTGACAATGGTACACATTTTTGAATGAAACAGTCAGTATTTTGTTGTCATAGTTCATGGTGGTCCATCATAAGACTATCCCATATCACCCAAAAGCTAATGGAACTGCTAAGGCATTTAACAAAATTTTGAGTCACATGCTAACAAAAATTATTAATGTGGGAAGACAAGATTTGGATGATAAGGTATCAGCCATTCTATGGGGATATAGGACAACCTACAAGAGATTGAACAAATCCAGACCATTTTAGTTGGTTTTTGGCATAGAGGTCATTTTATCGGTTGAATTTATGCTACCATATTTGTGTATTACACATACAGAAGGGTTAGTTAATGAAAAATAGATTCAAGAGTGCATGGAAAAATTAATGTAGTTGGAGGAAATTTGATCAGTTACTAGATTGATTTAGAAGACTGAAAAGGCACAACAAAAAACATGGCATGATCGTCATATTAAGAACAAAAAATTTGAGGTAGGGAAAATGGTCTTACTTTATGACTCCAAATTTTTGCGCCATCCTGGGAAACTGAAAGTCCATTGGTTAGGGCCATATATCATCTTTTACATCATTGATTTAGGTGCTTTCCAATTACAAGTGTTGGATGGAACACTGTTACCAAGCCATTTCAATGGGAGTAGGTTAAATCCCTACTATAAATAAGTCTTCCTTGTGTTCATAAATAAGTTAGTATTTCCATTTAGCCTAGGATTTCCTTTTATGCATCTCTTTTCCTTGTGTTTCCTTTCTCGTATTTTTTTCCTTTCTTGTTGTGTTGTTGTTTTACGCGCCTTGTGCACCGGTAGCCACTTATTATTTTCAAAAGTTTGTGTATGCATAGAGGACCGTGCATCTATTTTTGTGTGGGGTGGAGTGATGTGAAGTAAAATGAAAGCTGGTGATAGAAGTTGTGTTTCAATGGCCCAGATTGAATAATGAAAAGAGCATATTGTAGAAGAAAATGCATAGAAAAGGTCGACATAAGGAATTTTGGTGTCAAGATAACTTTACAAGGACCATGTAAAAAGGATGAGAAGTAAAGGAACAACATGAGGTAAGGGAGGAAAAAAATCAAGTTAAGGATAGAAGAAGTTCCTTCGGCGCTGCAAGCACGCACATGAGGATCTTTGGTCAGTAAGTATTTTTGCGTGTTAGATGGTTGTAAGGATTTTTCACATAGGATTGGGCAGTGAGAGATACAACCATTGCACAATAACCACCAAGAAATTGATGGAATTTGAACTAGTTTGTATGATAAATAAAATGACACTAGAAGGGATGTCAACCTATAGTGATGAAGTGAAGGTAAAATTGGAGAAGGATGGGTTGCTGCAACTTTATGAGTTGCCCTACTTTGGAAAACATGAGAGATTGTACTAATGTTTAATGTCACATGTACATGAGGACCATTTCTATTTCACAGGCCAGAGGATACGAATAACTTTCCAACTTATATCTAAGTTTACCGGCCTTTTCTGGAAGGAGAGTCGCTAGAAGATGACTTGGAGGACAAGGAAGCCATTAAGGAGACAGTCCAAGATTATGATTATAAAAAGGGCTCATGCTATTTTGATATCTCTGACCTAGTGATGAGGATGGCCATGTGCTTGGTATCCAAGATGAATGGGAAAGAGAGGTGGACACAGATAAACAAGGCTTGGTTGAATGTGTGCCAAAATATTTTGGAAGGAACCATCTATAACCTGTCCACCTTCATTACAGAAGAAATCATCAGTTCCACGAATGAAGGAGAAAAGATCATGTTTTGATATGTTCTCCTCACCATCATTTTCTCATAGATTTGAGTGTCTAATGGGCCATAAAAATTTGTATGGGAATACCTAGATGAAGACCCTTACCCCGCAAAGAGATTTAAAAATACACTTGTGATACCATGAGAGCTGCCCATAAGGCATGCCTAGAGAAATGATACAAGTGGATGCATGACACATTCAAGGCTGAGTGGAGGATAACTGAAAAATTTCTAGTGCTAGTGCAAGGAGAGGTTGAGTTAGCTATTTACCACCACTTTTACATTGGTAGGTTCACTCTGTCAGATGGGACCAAGAGCCCATGGTGTAAACTTCCATTCGCTTTCACTTCTCAATATTTCCAAGTAGGATTCAATCGCTTCAAGTAGGCCAAAAGACTAAGGTTCAACCTCATTTAGGTGGACCAATACTATTGCAATTTGTATAGAAATATAGTGTACCCCAAAAAGTGTGCTTATGTGGAAAATTATTTCTCCCATGAGATACATATGATGAAACCTGTGACCCTGCCAATTGTTGGAAGGACCACATCAAGGATATACCTACGCATTAGGCCCGAGTATGGGAAATGTTCCTACATGGTGAATGATGTCTCCATCCTAGAATACTTTAGTGGGATGAAGAAGGTTGTGTCACCAAGGAAGAGGGAGAGAGAGGAGACCCTTAAGAAAAAGGCACCAAGTGCACAACCAACACACTCTGTATGCATGCAAGAGTCAGGCATGAGGCCAAGAAAATATGCATGGAGGAATAAGTCCCTCGTTAAGAAAAAATAAAATAAACCTAAGGAAGAGGTGCCAGAGTAAGAAAATACCCCTACAAAAAAGAGTCACCGAGGAAGGAATCACCTGTTGAAGAAGATGAGAAATAATAATCCCCTATACCTGAGTCACCATTTTTGAAGAAGTGAAAGGTTGCAGAGAAGGTGGAATTAGAAGAAATGGAGAGCGTGGAATCCTTTAGAGGAGAAAGGGATGATGAAAATCATGAAGAGGCTCAGTACCATCTTGATGACTCAAATGAAGGAAATAAAGAAAATTATGGGGAGGAAGAAGGTGCCCAAGGAAAAGGGGATAGTGAGGAGGTAAACACAAAAGATCAGAGGACCCCAAGCCTCACCAAGGATAAAATAGAAGATTCCATGGAAAGGGAAGTAGCAGGAATAATAAAAGATTTGGTGGAACATGAGGTAGAACATAGTGCTGATGAAGTACTCAAGGAGATAGAGGAGGAAAGGGTGGGAAAAGAGTATGGAAGCATGGGTGGAGACCCCAGCCTAGTGGTGAGATTTCCTAAGGTAGTGCACATCAGGGGAAAAGGTGTGGTAGTGTCACATGAGTAGGGAATGAGTTATATCAATGATCCAAATAAGGTATTGCACACACACTTCCAAAGTACCATGCCTACAGACCAACTCCTTGCATGGTCTTCATTTAAAGAAGGCACGTACCCGTGAACAAGAAAGATGTTATCTTGGGATTTTGAGTCCCATGTTGATGAGCTTGATTTTAAGGTCGACAAAGGGGCACTGATGAAGATACCAGAGACCAAGGGAGTGAACCCCCTGATAAACACTCAACAATTATCCGATGAGAAAGTCTGTAATGCACTCAACAAGGTATCGTGGAGGTTGAGGTGAGACTCTTCAGAAGGAATGATAGGTTAAGGTTCCTGGAGGGAGAACTGGAGAAGAAGAATGAAGAAATAATTGAGAAGAGAAAGGATCTAAAGTAGGTGGTGTTGATCAGTGCACAATTAAGGAACGAACTAAGGGAAGAGAAGGTGAAGGTGTGTGAGGTATACGAAAAGATAGAGATGATTAAATATTCCATTATCTTAAAGCATCCAGACCTGGCCCCTCCTGAGAAAAATATGATTCAACCTTTCAATGCTTGGAAGACTTAACCCGCATCCTTACCATGGAAAGGCATTCACTCACCTTAGAATCAGCAGAACAGGAATTGACGTGCCAGAAGGAGGAAGAGAAGTAGAAGATCGGTGAGACAGTCACTCAATATCCTGAGCTCCTTTCCACTGTCAATACCACCATGCAAATGGTTGAGGTCATATATGATAACTATGCTGACAGAGATAGGGTATCAAGTATATTGGTTGTTATGCATGAGGTGGATCTGAAGGATTTCCAGGAAAGAAAAAGGGGAACATGGTGGAGTAGGATAAAATCCTAGCTGAAGTTGAGAATAAAATGGAAGTAATCGAAACCTTGTGAGGTTCGGTTAAAAATCAGCTTAAGGAACTGTACCCCTAGGTCACTCATAGAATGGATGCACTGGATGACCTTAGCAAGTAGTTGGAAGGGATTGTAGATACGTTGGATGCTAAGGGTGATGAATTAAGCTTTGAAGAGGTGAGCACTCTAGTGGGTGACCTACTCCAGTAGGCGCAAGGTGAAGTGGATGCCTGGGAGAAGATTGAGGAAACAATGAGGAAGGAATTCCCACTCCTCTTGCAACAATAATATATTTTTCCCATTCTTCCATTCTTAATTCGTCCATTCTTCATATAATTTTTTCAAATCCCACCATTTTTTATTCTTTGGGGAAGCAGGATGTTTCCAAGAACGTAGAACAAGATTAGTGTGGAGTGATGTTGGGCTTCGAATATTGGCTAAGTACCAAAGGGCACATGAGTGCACAAGACCAATAGAGTAGAATGATGGGTGGGGATAAGCACACATGACAGAGGTTTAAGAAGGGTTTTGGAGAAACCAAGGTGCACGTGTAAGGGAGGATAACAGGATTTAAGGACTTAGCCATATTTGGAATTCTAGAGGAACTTGAGGAAAAATGTGACCCGAGTAGGCATGCTGAGTGGATAAGGTGCCATCCTGGAACCTTGGAGGTCAAGAAAATAATATTCCATGTAGGTAATATTCCTAGGAAGACATCATTGCAGAAAGTGGAGAGTTCAAAACAGAATAATCATGCACCATTCAAGGACCACATGGAAACTTGGCATCTGATCTACTCCTGAAAAAAGGAATGGAGGTGGGTGTTGATGCTATAAAGAGAGATGCTTGGAATAAAATAAGAGATATTGAGGAAGAAATAGATGGAAGGCATATAGCATGAGGAAATCAAAGCTCTGTAAAAAATATTAGGAGGCCCCTGGAGTTAGGGTTCTCATTAGAGGATTGTAGGAATATTATCATGTCCAAGGGATGGGTCTATAAAAATTTTATAATAAGGGAAGAATATATAGGACTTCATAATATGGGTCAGATCTTTGTCTTGATATGTTCAGTCTAATACAACCCTTTTGAATGTAGTGTGGTTACTAAGACTATGATTAATGTAAATATATGGCTCTTTTTGGAATATATGATTTATGGGTGCAAACCCTAGTGTTATTTCCTCATATGTATAAGGCATATCTATTCTTTTTATTTCATGCCATGATGTTTTCCTTGTTATTAAGTGCATGGGTATATAGATGTGATAGCTCATCCTATTATTTTAAAACGAATGCATGAATGTTTACTTTTCTACATCTAATCCTTTAACAATGGAAAGATATTCTCACAATGCTCACATAAAGGAGGGGCTCAGTGCCTGCAAGTGCCTCGGGTGAGCACCCAGTGCCCTCTGGGTGATAGGCTAGTGTGCATGTGGTTAGAAGTTAGTAGGTGGATAAAGGTGACTACAATCTGCACTGGACCTATCATTCAATCTTGAGTTCTGTTCATATTTCATATTATTCTTGTATTTATCTACCTTATATCAGTTTATCATTTATCACTTATATATTACAATTCACTTGATTTTTTACGAAGTAATTGGAAATCCTTTGAGGAAGCCCTTTAGATTCCCAAGATCGGACTTTATTGAGCAACTTTTGTATCTATATATCTAATCCATTTTGTTTAGTTTCTTTGAGAAAATATTTCTTCACAAGATAGGAGCTTGTACACATATTTGGATGGATTACAACTTCTATCAACATCAACCATAAGCCACCATCATCTACGGGTATCGTTAAACCCCGCGTCTTCTAAGGTTTCTATTTTTTTTATTCTTTCACTTTGTTAATTCAAGTGGAAAGGTAAAAAATGTCTTTGAACAATAGGAGGGCATAAATTTGAATTTTTCATATGAACACGAGGGTTTGATGAGTATTAACTAGTCTATCCCATTATTAGTGTGAAAAAATTATGGCAATGCTACGATAAGGGATATTTGCATACACATTGACACAAAGAATTAGGTTAATTGCATTGACCTTGAAATGTAGTGTAATGCTTGGTGACTCCCAAACAGGGTAACCTGTAAGGTCAATATGTCTCAAACATTTGCATTATTAAATTTTATATATAATTTTTTCTTGAGTGTGTTGTAAGATATCTAGGGTTTATTTTATAGGTTCATGTGAAAATTCTATGGTTACATGGAAAACTGAATATATCAAAGAGTGGAAAATAAAGACACATAGTGACACTGAAAGTTACAAATTTCCACTTTCTACAGGGTCAAAAATGTACAACTTTTCTATTTTTTCTATTTGTTTTTGGAAATTCTTTACGGTCTTTCCTAGGAAGACTTAGAGACACATGAGTTGATATACCTAGTTCTCAGATTTTGTTTTGTTCAAATTCTCTCATTGGAACATCCTAATAGTATTTTAAACTAGATAAGTGACTCATTATATCCCAATTGCAATTCTAATTACATATATCTCAATGTTATTGTGATTACCATGTTGCACGTTATTTCTATCTAATTTGAAATGTAAATATAAATGTTTTTATAAGAAAATTATTATATTATCAACTAAGGACCTTATTAATTTAAATTAGGGTTGATATATTTTGGTGAACCCAATTTTTATCAAACCCTTCACCTAATCATGGATCTTATTAATTCCTTTACACTAGGATTTTTATTTTCCAATCCATATGGATGTTTTTGGGCATGTGTGTGATTTTTATAGGTGATTTTATTATTCTTTATATGACCATGGCTTGCTTTCATGCCTTGCAAAAACATAGTGTTTATCATCCCTCTAGCTAAGTCCATACCACATATGAGGATGCAAGGAATGTTGCTCCTTATTCATATGTTAATATGGATTATATAATATATAACTATGATCAATATTCTAATCCTCATATATTTTGAGATAAACCACCCCATTATAGCCCTACACCTAGGGCCCCTTCTATTCATTCTACCAAATCACTACCTTGGAGGCTCTCTTATAATTTCTATCTCCTATGTCCACCACCCATGGTGAGGATGATCATAAATTTGAGGGTAATTTGAATGATTGGGGTAGCGATGGTGAATAACCCCCCTTTCCTCCACTAGTGGATGATCCTTTTAATTCCATAAAGGCTATAGACTCAAGTGATGATGAAATTGTTTCTAGCTTACATGAGGATGATATTCCTTCCATTTATACATTGATTGATGGTGTTCCTTATGTTTCTAATAAATATCTAAAATTCATTCCTAGTGAATGTCATAGTGATGACACAAATTATGATCATTTTTTCCTTGCACATGATATAAATGAATACAATTGTATCTCTACTAACTCTCTTGAATGAAAAATAAATGACATCAATTGTAACACTTCCATTCCTCTTACACATGACTCTACTTTTGTTTCTACTCTTCCTCTTGAATTCAAAGGTAATGAAATTGATTACAACATTTCTATTCCTTTTGTAAATGATTTTATTTGTGTTTATATTATTACCATTGAATGCAAATGGAATGATATTGCTATCCCTATTAATGTTTCTATTAATACTCTTGAATGTAATAATGATAAAATTGATTATATTCACATTTCACATACTTATGATTTATACAACTTTTGTTTCTACTTATCCTATTGAAATAAAATGAAATGATTCTAATATTAATTCTTCTCCACCACTTGTAGATGATAATGTGCATAATGATGACATTATTTCTATTTCTCTTAGAAAACATGAACATGTTGATTCTCCTCTAGTTACATGTGATACCCATAGTCTAATTTCCTCTCCTCGTGTGGATGATTTGCTTTACATAATGATAATATTTATTTAGAGCATCAATGTGAAACCAAGTCCATACAACCCTAAGTTCTACCTAATATGGTTTCAAATGATACATCACCATGTAATGTTTTAAATGAAATAGTTTTCTTATGGCTACTATTAATAATAAGGTACAACCTTTTAACAAGATTATATATATTTATGTCATACCTCATCAAGGTTTCCTCTCTCTTATGCGTGTGATAGGTGATTTATAACATAAAGTACATATGTTACGTCTAGAGAGAAATGCTTTCTACACTAGTATTGATTCTAATACTATTCATGGAAATCCTAGTCAGTGTAAAGTATTTCAATATCAATTCCCTATAAAAAATTTCATTCCATCATTCCAATTGTTTGATGGCACCTCAGATCAGTATCTACATATTAATCATTATAGGGAATTTATGACCTCGCATAACAATGATATATTTATTCTCAAAGTTTTACCTAAAAGTCTCACAGGTGATGTATTAGTTTACTCATCTTCCTAGTAGGTATTTAAGTAATTTCCTATAACTTGAAGATGTTTTAGTAACCCACTTTAGTCACAATAAAGGCCCTAGATTTACATATGATAATTTACCCTCCTTATATCAAGGTGAGACCAAACTTATATATGACTATATCTTATGTTTCAAAGTAAACATGCACTTATTATTATATCAACCCATTGACTTAGAGATGTAACACATATTTTTTTGAGGTCTAATATGGCCTCTCAAAGGAAAATTACTTTAAGATACAATTGATTCATTTACCAAGATTTGTATACGTGTTATTGATATAAATTCATGCCTTACCCTTCCACATCAACCTAAACATTCAGATGAGGATATTGCAATTACTTATATTACGCATGATTATGATGCAAAACCATAATAATTATATAATTATAATCAAGTTAAGGTCTTGCGTTTTGGTAACCCTTTTTATCATCCCAAGCGTAAACTGAAAGTTATCACAAAGGATCCTCCCAATCCTAAGTGTAAACTATTATATTTTGAAAAAATTATTGATCGAACACATTAAATTATAATCCACTAATAAATAAGTAATTAATTTAGTTACCCTCTAATGATCATCACCCTCTTGATTGGCTTGAATGAAAAAATGGTTAGGATTTTTGTAATTTCCATCACATTAATGGACATTGTGATAATGAATGTTATGCACTATATCAGAAACTTAATTTACTAGAGGAAAAAGGGTTTATCACTTTCAATACATAACATTCATACATATCTATTTCACCTCCTCCACGAAATCATCCTACACATAGTATAACTCTCAATGAGAACTCCACTAATGCATCAAGTAATGTTTCTCAAAATGAATTTATTCCTACACAAGAGCCACCAAAGACCACATACAAATGGATTTCTAAGGAAATATATTTGTACAAAAATTTTCACGTGTGACTCATACAACATATTTGACACCATTTGTAGCACATCCGGTTAAACTAAATCTTCACGTATAATTTGCACCAATGCATTTTCATTATCTAGAATGACTAATCATTTTTAGCTCAATCACCAATATAATACACTCATTATCTATGTTTTTTATTATTTCTAGCCTTTCACTGAGTCCCTCGATGAGGATCGTCCTTCCATAGGTGTCTTCACCCCATATCATCATCAGAATTTATGTGGAGGTTACACACATATCACTCATTATGATTTATCATCAATATACACCCATTAATGATTGCACAATAAATTCTTCAGTAATACACTCAAGATTTATTAACACATATTATAATCACATCTACATTAGCTTTCTTATCCCTCAAACACATTTCTTACCAATATCAACAATGTATATACATCATCCAAATTCTAAAAATGTACACATCGTAATACCAAGAAATAGTAAAAACATCAAAACAAAATCAAATACATCTAATAACCATGATATCAACACATATATCCATACATCTTATCATCTATTCTATAAATACTATAACCATTACACCAAACACAATTCTTACACATCAAAAACTCGATATTTGATTATATATCTCAAGTTTTATACAAAAAAATCAATACAATATATAAAGGTCATCGCCCTTTGTGCATCCATTAGTCCTCATAACTACTCTAATAAACATAAAGATTGAGATTTTCAGGATCTGTTATCTCTGTGGTCTCTAAAACCTTAACCTCACTCGATAATGTAATAAATTCTCTCACAATGTCACATTCTCTTCCAACACCTATGCATATTGGGCCTACAACTCCACCAATCTCATCAATAGATCACACATTAACTCAGTCCCAGACGATGCTCAAGATGTAATGTAATATTTTCCTATCTCTCATCTCTCTCACTCTATAGCACTATATATGTGGTTTTTCCATAATAACTGGATCAAAGAAATATGCATGTTTACCCCAATATCATCCATATGCTCGAAGAAACCTCCATTCATTGTATAACCTAGAATATTTTGGATCAATGTACACATAGATGTATCCACAATAGTAGTCCAATATGCATCACATGTAATCATAAAAACATATACACCAAACACATCGATAACAGTATTTCTATATGTCACTAATCAATTCTAAAAAATTATAATACTTACATTATTTAACTTCCATCATTATGGTATCTATGTCAGAGGCATCTCTCTCTCCTTCATCTTATTCACCTGTGGTGGAGGAATATCTACACCTACTCCTATAGGTGTCACATAACCTCCCATATCACCTGCCAAAATGGAAAACAATAATACTTTTAAATTCTCTTCCCACCACTTTATATATGTTACAGTTCTACTTGCATCATCCTTGTAACTCAGGATAACCACTAGGTCAATCTCCTCAATAAATGCGGGGAGTAGCTTAAATGGGGTTGGCCCTAGACAACCCCATCTTTATATTTTGCATGATTCGACCTCCTCCATGGATAAGGTGTCGAATGAACCTTTTTTTAATCCAAAAATATTGATTCACTTTCTCATATTGAAATAAATCCCACTATTGTGGAAACCGATCCTCTCGCCACATAGTATGTCATATCCACCACAAATATATGGCATCCTTTGGCCACTTTTTGTAATACTTTCACCTTCTCTAGATGATATCCTCTATAGATAATATATTTAAAATATACATATATGTCATAGTGCCAAAACCCTCTCACCTCAACAAGACCCATCTCATTGGAACAATCTCAAGGTGTATCTAATCCCGATGAGGCCTCTAATCAATTGTACCATGAAAAATTTCTCATAATACTACACATGTAACAATGTATAGGTATTATGGTCCCATGCATATTGTGTACCCTTTTTGTCTATGGAATTATATATCTACCACATCCTATATGAGATCAACACCCTACAACCATCCACTACTACAAATAATGTCAATAATACAAAAATATATTTATGCAATCAAGGAAATGTTAAGTCACAATAGAACTCAATTTAATCGATGACTCTCCAATACAATCACACCCTATCCGAAATTTATGTACATGTCTCATGTGATACGAAATATCTAGGGGAAACACTTACACCCTCTCACCTATAATAGGAAAGTTCATAATATGATACAAGTCCTCCAATTTAAAATTCATTTTCCTTATCAGAAGCTATAAAGTACATGTTTCCACATTCCAACACTCATACAATGCAGTTATCAAATGCATATTTGGGGGAAATTCTCCCAATCTTTCCACATGGCATAACTTCACCTTGTCTAATATATCCCATCCCGCATCATCCAACCCTAACCTAAACAATATCTCCATGTTTTTACCTCCACAAAACTCTCACATGTGGACATCTCTATATAAATACAAATCACATAATAAAAACATTTTATTAGCACATCTAATAGCAAAAAATTCATCTTCACTCAATCATATCTAAGTAATTTCTCTGAACACACATGTCAATCATCAAAATATGTTACCTAGTTTAGAACCATGTGCCTCAGGTCATGACCATATAGTTCTTGGTCAGAATTGTACCATTTCATATGGTTCTTCCAAAAATCCAAAACTAAACCATTCTATATGTTTTGACTTATATACACTAAATTTGACAAAATCAAAAAAATCATGAAAATCTATACTATTTCAAGTAAAAAAATTAGCATTAATTGTAATCACTAGCTCATGGGTAGTTTATGCTTGAATGACATCTCCCACACACTTAAATCACGATCGAATGGCCTCTTTGGCTCGGAGAATTGTCTCAAACTCATAGCTCCTATCACAATTAATGATAATCACAAATGAAAATTACCTTTCATTTTTCCACATCACTATTTATAACAAAATTCATTTATGGCATTAATCAGCCTAACTTAACTCCTACCTTAATTCTCCAATCACAACTTCACAATGGTAAGATCTATATATTGGGCCATTTTTTCCCATTTTAGAATCCATTTACAGCGTTGCGATCATGCTTTTGAATATTTTACTTCAATACATCACTACACCATACCACACATCTTATATATTTATGTGCAAGCTTTTCTCTAACAACTATGAATCTGAATATAATACACACATACTACTCCATTGTCTCTCGCCAATCACGCTATTCAATATTACAAATCACATTGCTCATATCTTAATTCTTATTCACTACATTACACAGTCTCTAACATACTCTCATATCTTCACTTGCATCTCAAGTGATAGTATTTCACACTCTCACTATCACCAAAAGGGGGGAAACTTTATAGTCTAACCATACAAGTTCGTTTGTTCCTCTTCTCTTAAATAAAAGAAAGAAAGCTAATGGATTAGTCATATAATGCCATCCTTTTTTACATTACTTACACACAAATCAAGAAATATTGTTTATGTAAGGCCTCTCTTTGTCATGCAGTTCAATCTAAATCCATCACCCAATGGCTAACTCTTTTTATGAAAATGTACTAAACATAAAACACACTTAGTTATAAACAATGCATGCAACTATATTTCACAAACATAGGGGGAAAGTCAAGCAAACTAACATACACAAAATAGAAAATACTATAGTTACTAATTGTACATGCATGCATTATACAATAAGGGAAATGAGACGAAGTTCCCTTTCACTTTTTTGGTGGTTTACAAATCTCTAAGACCTAGATCTTACAATAGTGTTGTCTTGTTTTTTGGAAGCATTATAATGGGTCACCAAAAGGTTCTTTGACACTCTTCCCTTGGTGTCGTGGCACCCAGTTCCCACCTTACTCTAAATAAAACTTGTTGGGGATGTGATCACCCCAAAATCTATAAATACATCAAGTATGAATCTCCATGTCTCCAAGAACTTATTTTTATAACTAAAATATTTCCTTTTGACACTTACAACATGTTTTCCCTTATCTCCATTTGGGTCAACCGGTGACTCACGTTGTTCACCACACATGGTTACTTTCTATAGACATGCTTATGGTTGTTCTTTCCTTAGGACTCTCTCAAGTGCCACCTTCATCTCCTTTACACTAGTTAATTTCATTCACTACCATAAAGTGGGGAAAATTTAGACACCGAAATTTGAAGAAGAAAAAAACATTATTATATCATGTTTTTAATAGATTATTATATACATTAGCTTTGAATCTTGAACTAGATTTTAGTGGCATAACCTCCTCTTCATCCATATTTCGTTGCTTGATTCGATTATCCTTATGTGATTGTTTTAATATTTTCTCATGATTTTATGTCGAGTCATAGAGATATTTGGCCTTTTACTCTTTCAATTCTTTCACATTTTATGCCCATCCAAAACCGTAAAACTTGTTTAGGATAATACACATGGTCCCACCCTTAATTGTATGGTCTCAAACCCCTCTATCTTATCTTAATTTTTATCTTATGGGTCTCTTCATTACTTTTTTACATATCCTTTATTATGTTATGGGTTGTCATTTCCCACCACTAAGGTTCAAAATTTAAGATGTTGAGCTCATATATATACAAGTCTAATGTAGGCATTTATTACCTAACAATAACCTATGTATCTACCACCTACTAAGATAAAGAAGAAAGAGATACATTTGCATACTATATACACATCATAGGAAGGAATAAATTTGAATTTTCCATTTACACATGAGGGTTTGATTCAGATGAATTATTATATCCCATTATCAATGTGGAAACACAAGGGTAAATTTAGGAAAAGGGTTAGTTGCATGCACATCAACATAAAGCACTAGGATAACTACATTGAGTCTAAAATATAGTGTAACACTTTATGACTCATAAACAAGGTGACTGCCATGGTCATTCTAGCTTAAGCATTTTCAATATTTCATTTTGTATCTTGTTTTTACCCGGATATGTTGGAAGATAGCTAGAATTTGTTTTGTAGGTCCGTGTGTAATTTTAGGGTTACAAGTGAAACTAAATATATCAAAGAGAAACAAACAATGATAGAAATTACACTGAAATTTATATATTTCCACTTTCTATAAGGTCAAAAATGTACAACTTGGTTTGTTTATGCCCCGTTCCTGAAAATTTTTTACGGTCCTTCCCAAGAAGACTCAGAGACGTAGGATTTGATCTACCTAGTTCCCATATTTTTCTTTTGTTCCATATTTCTCATTAACACATCTTAAGAGTCTTTTGAACTAGCTAAGAGAATTATTATACCCCAAATGTACTTTTAATTACATGCATCTCAATTTTATTGTGATTGTTATATTGTACATTCTTTCTGTTTGATATAAAATACAAATATGAATATGTTTATAAGCTAATTATTATATATTGACTCTAGACATTGATTTAAATTAGGGTTTATATAATCATACTATTGAGTAAGAGTGTGTAGTATGTTGAAATAATAGTGGAGAGGAGACCCATGCCCCAAAAAATGCATTTATTATGTAACTAAAACTGAGTACTGAAGTGGAGTGAAATATTTATGATCCTTGCAAAGTGCTGAGAACTGTGTCATATGAATATGATATTATGTCAAAAACTTGTATCCGTGATGAGAAATATACAATTGTAGAAGAATCTAGTGTAACTACCCCTAGGGAATAAATGTATGACAGGGTTAGGAATGTTTATACGGTCATAACCTTTCTATATAATCATAAACTTATGTGTTTTATGCCAAAAAATGATATTTGGAGTTGTTTATGAGTACTTTTTCCCTATGAAAAATTATGTTTGAAAATTTAGTTCTACTTGTAAGTGTGAAATATATATCAATGAGTGACCCCTCTTTTTAAGCATATTTGATCAATAATTTGAGTGTGTGAATTATAAGAATATGTGTGTCCATACACTTTATTTCTAAGAATTTGTAGGAAAGTGTATAATGTTGAATCTGTGACCACATTTTAGAACATGTACCTATAAAAATAGGTTACACATGGTGGAAACCATGACATGAAAATAGATAGACAACCATAACAATAAGAGTAATGGTAGTAGTGATAGAAATAGGAACAACAATATTAGCAACAATGTAGATGTAATATAATTATTATAAAGGTAAAACAATAATCAAGAGAGCAAGAAAAATACATGTGACACCCATAGTATCACAAGACATCCAAGGCATTTAAGACACATAAAAGAGAATAAATTTCAAACAAGAAGTCATAAATCCACAAACATGTGACACCCATAGTTTGACAAGATAGTCAAGGCACTTAGGATACATACAAGATAATTAATGTCACAAAAGAAGGCGTAGAGCCACAAACATGGGATGCCCACTGTGTCACAAGACAAACAAGGAACTCATGCCACATACAATGAAATACACAAGTGATAACATAAACAACTAGTAGATATGGTGTAGTAAACAATAATTTCAAACAATTTTAAGAGAAATATAAGTAGTAAAAAACACATATAACAAGATTTGTCAGCGTTACACAAGACACATGTGTTAGTCATGCTATTTTTAAAAATAACAAGTATATGATATATGTAATCAATAATAATGAAGAATTAAGAAGGAACTATAATGAAATAATAGAACTATTATAGTGTGTAGGGATTCCACCTAGAGAAGAATGTAAGGAACCAAGCTAGATCCTTATGGAATTTGATGATCATTGTGTCTTGCATCAAGCACAATGTACCTCGTGAATGCCTATTTTTAATTAGTAGAAAATATATGCTATCAATTAAACCATGTTGAAAAAAAATATATGTAATGTAAAGTGCTAACAATACAAGTTATGTGTATATATCCTAGTTTTGTATTTTTACAAATATGTAAAAAAAATGTATTTTTGGACTTAAGTTATGTACATGGAGAGGGGTAGCATAATAACCACCCAATAAAAATATAATTAGGGGGAAATATGAACCCCAAATGGTGAAGAAGGTGTATACCACAAATATGTCATAGTATATGTACAAATATTAGATGAGCTATTGCATGATAGAAAGATGAAGAAGGGTAGACCCATTAGCAATAGTGTGGGTAGAAGGTTTGGATTGAGATTTGTAATTGGAATATTGTATCTGAAGAGGGTGAAATTGATTAATATTTATTTTTATTGATGTGTGAAACCCATTGTGATTAAAGAGATATGATATAGTATGTGATGAGTAGGGAGAGTATTAGCACTATTTAGAAAACATTTTGGAAGAATCACCCTTATGAAATTACATAGGGGCATATATAGTGCAAGGAAAAATTTTAATGGAAAAGAAGATAGGGGGTCCACATATGCCACTGGGAATTCAAGAAGGGATGTAGTACAATTATGTGTCATAATGGGTAAGCTAACTGAATAGAGGATGCATGACCACTATAGATTTTGAATATGCACTCGTAGTAATGATTTGTTTACATACTTCATGGAAAATTGAGTGTAGCATTTGGTTCCATATTAGGTATTGTGTTCCATACAACCCAATGGGAAATGAAAAGTTGTTGAGAAACATATAATGCTTCTATTGAAATAGTGTCCTCTTCTTCATCAATAGGCTCAAGATTTAATTATTGCAAATTCTCATCATACATATTAAGGTATTTACAGTCATCACAATAGTAATTGGTTTTTACGCCCTAATTAGATTTAACATGAAAACTAAATGATTTTAGTGAATTAGTACACTAAAGGATGTAAGTTTTAGTAACAAGTTCATATTTTGATTAATTAAATTCTAACATTAATTACAACAATCATAATAAATATTTTTTACTTTTATTGAATATGTTAAATAAGATACGAAATTGACAATACAAAGGAATGATTGCTCTTAGCTGATTACATCTAATTATAGAAGGTTTTGGGAAAATTTACTACATGAATAAGGAGATATAAAATTGATGATGATTTTTTTTGGAGACTATCATTGGAAATTAACTTAGGGTGGGACCATAGAACTTTCATGGCCATACCATATGGTTTTGACCCTTTTGTATGGTCTTAGACCTACTCACATATGATCTCTATAACATTTTGACACTATAAATTGTCTGAAACTCTTTGTTGTTGTCAAAACCTAGTTTGCAATCATTATGCAAATCTCTTTAAATACTATGATCATCATTTCAAACCCTAGTGATTAATGATAAGTCTTGTAAAACAAACATTATTTAGGTTGTGTGCACCCCATACACCACTGATGTTGGCACTACTATGAATATACCTCAAACTTCACATCCTTCTCCACCTTTTACGTGATATCTGAATGAATATAACTGAGTTTGACAACCAATTTTTACCATCCTTGAAGTGATTTTTTCTCTTGCTAAGATACTTATGGAAGGTACCTGTAAGTGTTTGTAGATGAGGGATATTGTTTTCTTAATGTGGTAGTAAGATTCAAATATGTAAGGATTATTTCCCTAATGACTGTAGCTTTGTTATTACAATATTTACGTAGCCTTAGGTGTCTTCTATAAGTGTATCAATGTAGTTATATAGGATTTATAGGTTAGAAAATGAGGTAGCATTTACTTGCTTATATAGGGCTTCGTAAATGATTTATCAAATAAATTGTTACCTAAAGAGATTGAATGGCCCAACAAAAGATATAAATTTAAAATTAAAGTTAGAGGATATGTCAATACAAGACCATATAATTCAATCAAGACCATATATACTATTATAACTAACTATACTTCCTTGACCAGGGAAGGAAAACATGCCACCAAAATTTTGGAAATTATTTTCTAATGTTTCTCTATGGATTTTGTGCATCATGTTCTCATAATTTAACAACATGTTAGTGTGCAAGGATAAGAAAGCTAACAAAAATACCTTATAATGTGCTAAGAAGGAAAGGGAAGGTTATATTATCTTAACAAGAGTGAATTTTCAGAACTAACAATGTCAAAGAGTGAATTTCCAAATTTGAGTGTCTACAATTAGGATCAAAATCATCTATGTCATCATAATTGATTAATCGTTATAAATCAGGGTTATATGTGAGATTATTTTGCATGTTTCTATTATTAGGGTTGGGAGAAGTGGTGGTAGAAGAATTTTTAGAAGAAAACTTAGGATTTTGATGCTATGTTCTTATACTTATAGAGATATACATATCATATCATCAGTAGTTATATTTACATAGTTATATCCATACATTATAGGTATCACCTTACTAGTAATTGACACATGAATATGATCATTTGTATTTCTGTTGTAATTGATATCATCATTTTAAATTAGGATTTATCACATCTTGTTGTGGAGAAGTAGAGACATCAATAGAATGATTAATCACTATATCAATTTAGTCATCATAATTGGCATCAATATTAGATTTAGTTCCCCTAATTAGATTGAAATATAACATATTTTGGTTCCCAATCTAACACCATTTACAAGGCAAACAATGTGGGAATAGGAAAGGAGAAAATATAAACCTCTTGATGTTTGATATTTTATCCGAGGATGGGTTTATCTATCTAACTTGACCATGCCTTGTGGGAATTAAATGGAGGCACATTACTAATGATATGGCTATTATCCTAATACTTTATGGATTTTCTTGAACCAAGGTGAGATAACATAGATGGTACTTTGAAAGGGAGAGGGATAAATTATGTTGAAAACCCTCAGACTTGTTAGGAATTCAATCTGAGATCAAAATGTAACCATTAAATGAAATGTTCATTGAAAAGAATCATCACACAAATATTGCAAACACTTGATACACTAGAAACAACCCACTGAAGACATATATAATGTAATCACAAACATGATTCAAAATAGGTTATTAACATCTTAGGGTGAGAAGGATGCTCGAGATATTTAGACTTTATAGATCATATAAAAAAAACACTTACATAGGAAAGATAGGTGAAATTTTTAGGAAGACACGTGTGGAATAGACTGATTTAATGTGTTTATAGGGGTAGGATGGTATAACACTTAGTTTGAAAAGGGGGAAGGAGATGGATCTACATGGGGAGAAATAATGGCATTTCCCAATTCATCATATTACACCTAGAAATGAGGAAGAAAAATATCAAAATAATGTAACTCTTAATAGAGAATTTACATTCATTGATACAAAAATCTTGCAAATACTACCACTTAAACTTTGGAATCTCAACCAAAAATAGTTGTGCATGAAATATCAATGGAACATCTACTGTTTAAATCAAATGGCACCCAAGATAAACTTATGAGTTTAGAAGAAATCATCTCCAAGTAATATTTCAAAAAGTATTTTAAAACTTGATAAATGCACCAAAGTAACACTACACAACAATATTCATTTGGTAATCAATATATTGTATAAACCAAGAACAACTCTTTTATATTAAATCAATTCAATAGACATAAAATCATGTTAAAAGTTACACTCCTCAATTATACTTGCATACAACTCATAAGTTCATGACTAAAAATGGCATAAAACTCAATATATTTAAATTGGAGAAGGGAGAAATACATTAGATGATCTCAATGTTTGTTAATGACTGTATAAATGCACCCACCTTAGCCTAAACTCAAAATTTAGAACCCTTCAAAAATTAAGACATGCCTTGATTCTTATAAAAAAAATTCTGCCAAAGAATATGTCAATATACCTTTCTAGAAACAACTAATACCTATAAAAGGTGGGATTGTGGTCCATATTGTGCCAAAATTGAAAGATAACTGGTCCCAACTGAAAAGATTCAATATTTTTACACCAGGCTGGAGCAATTCTGAGTGATGATCAAATCTGTGGGGAAGGATAATATTCTCTATTTTCAATAATATACTTTTTCCTTCTAATGCTACGTCATTATCCCATGTGTGCTCATATGAAAAGTTATTTCTTACTTATTCAATCATTCCTTATGTGTACTCATGTTGTCATGCAAATGTGCAACAAGGAAATTGATAATTTTCAAGCATGACAACTATACCCTTGTGTCAAAAATTACATGTTTTACCCTTCCAAAATGCCCTGAGTCTACCCACTAAGTCCAATTACCTCCCAATTTATGTTAACTAACTTAGGCTATTTAGGAAAGTCAATTCTGAACCCCTAGGTGATTTCAGGAGTTCATAGAAAAATATAAACTTTGGGCCGTTATGGGAAGCGTTATTTCTGACCTTCCTAGGTATGGAGAAACCCCATGGAGTGGAACAAAGAATAAAAATATAATATGGAGGTGAATTGAAGGTATAGTAACATCATGGAATTTATTTTGGAAGATTCAGGAAAGGTTTGGAGGAGTTGGAGCAGTTTCATCAAAAATAGGGTTATAAGGCCTAGTCAGCGCACAGGGTCAAAAGAACTACCAAGCTTTGGGAAGTGAGTCTACAACCTCTGGATGGAGTTCAGAACTGAATGATACATTTTCAAAAAGGTAATTAAAATCCATACAAGATGGTGAATTAAAATATTTTACAACACTTAGGCGTAATAGGTATGCAATCAGTTTTTTCACAGACCTAGGCAGTGTACAGGGAAAAAAAAATCAAACTTCAACGAGTGATTCCAAGATCTCTGAATGGAGTTAGGAGCTAAAAAAAAAATTTGGAAATGGAAATTTAATCCCTATGATATGGTGAATTCATATTTTCACAACACCTTGGCATAATAGGTCTGCAGATAGTGTTTCTCATGCACAAGTAAGAGACCAAACCAAAAGTCATTTTTTCATATCCTAAATGGAGGAACCAAGATCTAAGAACCCCACCATTAGATTCAAAATTCCATTTTCAGTAAATTTCATATACAATTATGAGCAAAAACATCATTCAGGATCTCAAGTTATCATCGTCACAAGTTCACTCTCAAGACCTCATACTTAGCAATATTTTGAAGTGGACACGTGAAAGCTCCGGGAGAGTGACACAATTTTTTGTCCCTTTCATCACTCAAGCTATGAAAAATTATGGAAAAAAAATTGCGTCCATCCCCTAAAATACTCATGATCACACATAGGACCTCTACGGTCACTATTTCACCCTAAGGTGCTTATGGGAGCTCAAACCCTCAATCGTCAAATTTGTGGTAAGTTTTAAGCTGAGGCACACTGTGAAAATTGATGTCCCTCATGTACCATTTTCTTGGGGGAAATATGGTACAATAAAATCATCCCATCCCCGAAGGAGACTCCTGGTCATCCATGTGACCCATTTAAGAGTAGTTTTCCATCCCTCGAGAGCTAGTAGAGCTTGCATCCTCAACTGTTGGATCTTCTGCCACATGTCATCAGCTGGCGTGATGTGAATACTTATGTCCCTCATTTCCCTTTGTGCTAGGGTACATTACGTACATAAAATTCCCCCCCCTTGCAATGTAATTTTTAAATGTTTGAAATATGACACTTAGCCATTTTTTCCTGCTTCTTCTTCTTCATAGTTCACCTTGCCATTGCTATGTAACTTGTCCACCATTGCTTTCTCACACCCAGTCATCCATCGATTCTCTAAAAAAGATCTACCAAAAAAACTAAACACTCAAATCCATGAAGACATATAGGTTTCATAAGAGAGCTTGATTGGAAAATCCAAAGAAATGAAAAACAAAGAAGAAGAATGAAGATCTTCACCTAAAAACTCTCATTGTCGTGAATCATAAAATCTTCATATATTTCAAAATACAAGCTAGATTGAGATACCATATTTACAGACTTCCTCTTTTTTCAGGATGATCAAGATGTAATAAAAAAGAGGTTTAATGGTTACCTGAAATATTTTTTCTAACAAAAATCCCATTTTATGCCCTAGCTCACATTCATCAGATTTCCCATCAATCTGGCAATGGAAACAAGCTAGAAACTTGCAAATGAAATCCAAATGAAAAACCTATCATAATAGAGTTAATTTTATCATGATCAGAGACAAAAACAAGACCTATAATTTTTGAGCTCCATTAATGGCTGCCATGGAAACTCCATACTTAAAGCCACTGCCAGGAGACAATTCTAAATTTTATTTCCAAGTATTCTAATGGGAAAAATAGTGTAAATTTTGGATGACGTGACCATGAAAATGAGACAATTTTGAAAAAATATGCTCCATCACAAATTGAGTAGTGGAAGTTCACTTTCTAAAAAAATTATGTTTTCATATACAAACTTGTTATGTTTGAAAAGTTGCCATCAAAAGTAGCTATGACAAAGGCAGTGTGCACTGAAGATCACTAGGATGCCAAAATGATTGTCTGAAGCAGAAAAAAGTTAAAATGACCACTCAATAAAAATATTAAGCCCCATATATTTGTGCTTACTAAAAATAGTAACTCACCCCAAGAAGTGGTTGAGGAAAAGGGATTGTGCACAAAAATGAATGACGGATTTCATCACATCAGGATGGTTAAGAAGAAAAAAAAATCACCTCTTACCAAAAATATTTATTCTCCCATCTAGGTACTTGATATTTTAATATAAATTCACACTCAAATGAAAGTTTTGGCACAATAGGACATAAAGGGATGATCATTCATGTCAACATCATAATTTGGGATCATCATAAGAATTTCTCATAGGGCATTAGAGATCCATCTCAAGTAACTTGAAAGTGTTTTTCAACACTCACTACATGGTTTGGGTCAAATGTATATCATGTATAGGGTGTAAATTACGATCAATAGAAGAACAATTCATTCAACTTGGCATGATTGGTTCTGAGTTCTTGTCTCTTTGGAAAGGATCTTTATGAGTCAGTGTTCATGGTCATTAGTGAAGTGATTCAACAAGTGTTTTTGAACACTTAAACCCAGGTGTCCTTGAACCATCCAAAGGATCTTCTCAAGGTGCAAATAGTTTAAGGATTTAGATATCCTCATGTTGGTGTATTCCATCAAGTCATATAGAAGGATATTTGTCACTTCATCGGAGGAAGATTATTCATCATCAGTGTTTCTTCCCCCTCCTTCCATCTATCTCTCCTCTCTTCCCTCCCACTACTTTCTCTCTCCTCCATGTTCTAATTCTTCAATGGGGGTGTAATTTTTATATGTACTTTAATGAAAATAAAAATCAACTTTATGTTTCTAATGTAAAATTCAATTCTATGTTATAAAAAGGGAATTAATATTTTCCTTAGAAGTTGAAAAGTATTAAGTTACATGAGGACATATGAAAAGAAATTGGATGGTAGATGAATATTCATATCTCATTTTATAAATTGTAAAGGGGTTCTCTTTTCAAAGGGTTGGTGATTGATTTTGTAAACTCAAGAGTGCATTGATAGAACAAAGGAGATAGACAAATTCTTCCATTCTCTCATTCTCAAATTTCCTCCATTTCTCCACTATGTACAACTTTTGATCGAGCAATCAATACAAGAAGAAGGAGTTTCTAGATTTATTTAACTAAGGGATTTCTTGATAATTTGTGCTCATTAAATTCTATTTGGTCTTATTGTTAGTTAGAGAGTTTTTTCCTCTTAATTTTAGTGCATGTGATGAAACTTCAAACTAGTGTGTGTAGGAATCTGATTTTCTATCTGTAACATTAGTTCTCCTATATATTTTCTCACTCCCCTTTCCTACTCTTTAGAATAAGTCTTCCCTAGAAAGATATTGGTAGCTTTACCTCAGGGTCAGTAGAGTTCCCCTATTTGATCCCTGGCCGCAAGGCTACCCAAAGAAATCTCAATTTCACTAGTGCATGCATATAAGATAGCTGCATAGGTTAAGTGGAGGGACTTAGACTCCCAGAGCATTGGAAAGAAATTAAAAAGTCTTTCCCCCAAAAAAAATTTGTGCCAAAATTTTTTTGCTCCCACCATGGGGCAAATTTTGTAAAATATTCACATAGAATATGACCACAAGGTCCAATAGTTAAAAAAAATAAAATATTAAAAAAACAAAAAAAAGAGGTCATTGAAATCCATTACTGAAAGTTTCATTGTCAATTCAAGAACGCGACCTTTCATATTTCATAGTGTTCTTTTGCATTTCCACTGCAAGAATTTCTAGAAGCTGGATAAAAGGAGATACACCAAGTTGAATAGATCAAGAGGAATTGTCGACTCCGATTTCGAGGCTTCAAAATTTCAAGAAGGAAGAATTAGAGACAATTGCTATCATTTTTCTCATGCCTCCTCCCCATCTGGGTCTTTAAGAATTTCACCTAGAAATCCCATCCAAACTTCTATTGATACTCCCCCTTCAAACTCTCCCATTTTTCAACCACCATTAAGCTTTGAGCTCCCAGAGAAAGAATAATTTGTAAAAGTAATAGACGAAAGAAAAACAATAATGGCTAATGAAGCATAAAGACCTCAAACAATTATTGAATACAGAAGAAATATAGGCACACTCACTCTTGAACCACATCATCATGACCTACAAATAGGTTCCTGCAAGAACTTTCCAAATTTTAAAGTCAATGGCACAAAAATTATTGAAGAATGCATTGCTACTTTCACCACATCATGTGGGATTCTTAGAGTTAAACATTAAGATGTTGTCACGAGATTGTTCATGGAATTTCTCTAAGAAAATGGAGTAGAACTGTTCTATCTTCTACATGCTTGATCCATCACTAGTTGGAATGACATCAAGAATTCCTTCAAGGAAATATTTAAATCAACTGAAGACTGTCACGACCTCCTAGGGAGTTATCTCAAATGAATAAAGGAGAAGGTGAAACTACGAGAAACTTCATGTATCATTTCAAGTGGTTGTTTTGTAGGATACTAGAAGAGGATTTGCCATTCGAAAATAATATCAAGATATTCTTCATCAATACTCAATCACCAGAGGTAGGTTTTTTCCTATGACAATTTCAACCAAGAAACATTGTAGAAGCACAAAGGATGGCCATTGAAATTGATGATAGTCTCATCCTCTCAAGATATATAAATAACCCATCAAAGGGAAAGACCCAACATCCTAAAGATGAGAGAACCAATCCATTGTTGCAAATATTGGCTAATGAGATGGCATATTTGAAGATGAATTTCTTTGAATTAGTATATTTCAAAGAAACAACACAAATAAAATTATAGGAGCTCCCCAAAGGCTTGCTTTGGAAACGCCACCCATGAATATAAATGGAAGGATTTAGAAAAGTGAAACAAATCTTGAACAAGAAAGTGAAGGTGATGATCTCCTAGAATTTGATGAGCTTGAGAATGATACAAAAATAATATTTTGTGACTATCCTGGAGTTAATGCAGAAGACGAAGAAGCCGCACCTAGTTTCTCATATACAGTATTCACTCATTCTCAATCTGAGAAAGGATCACCTCCCTCCACTGCTACAAAGAAAAATAAGGTTGACGATCCTCCTGTGGTGACTCCGCAAAACAAAATAATAGTCGAGGTTCTCCACTTCCACCTCGCATGGAGTCCAAATTTGGGAAAACTGATCCTGTAGTGAGTAGGATGGCTCCCACAATTCCAAGTAAGTCTTCCAATGCCCCTTATAATTCTAATTTTAAATATTCTTCTGTAAAATATAGTACTTTGAAATTTCCTAATGTACCTTTCAAAATTCCCTCTGTTCCTCAAAAATATTTCCCTTTTACCAAACCAATCCTAACTCCAAAATCAGCCCCTTCACTCCCCTTTTCCATATCTGCTCCCTTTAACTTCATATGATATGCAAATAGAGCCAAGGTACAGATTAATGAAACGGAATATCTATAGACTCACCCTAAACAATTAGAGAGATTTGTTCAATATATCAGGAGTGGTAGTTTAACACCCAATGTTGTAACTCTTAGTTATAAAGGAATAATACTGAACCCACCTATACCTCCATCACAGAACATGCATTCATTGAGTACATACAAGACTGATAAGGTTGATCCTTTCTATGTCTCTCTTCTTGTTGGATATTATATCTTGGACAACTGCATAATAGATTTTGGCACCTCCGACAATGTAATTCCTATAAAGGTCACCAAGGCTCTCAAAATCACCATGAATCCACCTAATGGCTATTTTTACTCCCTAGATTTAAAAGAGGTCCCACTTGTAGGGAAGGTCATAGACGCACATGTGGATCTTGTCAAATTTCAAGACAAGAAGGTTTCAATGATGATTTTTGTAGAATATATTCTAGCTTCATTTTGAATGTTGCTAACTAGAAGCTTCTACTAAGACTTGGGAGGGAAAATTAAGATAAATTTGTCTTCTGTAACCATACCAATGAAGGGAGACATGGAGAAATTACTTATAGAGAATAAGATGAGGTACACAATGTGAAATTACAGAATTATAGGAACCAACATCTTGTACCAAGATACCATGTGGATGAATCAATTTGTGACAACCGAGGAGGAAGAGAATATTCCCTTCTTGATAGGGCCAGACATGCCTTCCCAGAGAGATATAGACCTTGAAGAATCCTTTAGGATATTCAAGTTACAAAAGGGAAGCCCCAAATTACCTGATGATGTAAATCATGAAGAAGAGGAAATGGTTCTTGGCGAGTCTCGAATGGAGAAACCAACTTATACACTTACCCACAAAGAGAAGATGTTCTCATTCCCATTTGGAGATGAAAATGATCTCAACCATTCCATGTATGGAGGGACAAGACCATATTGTTATGAGCCCATAAAAGGTTTGAAAGAACTATCTGTACAAGAATTGCTAAGATCTATAGAAGAAACATAATACCCTAATCTCAATCTCGAACTATTTATGCAAGTCATGAATATGTAAGACAAATGTGAATCTGATTTAAAATTGTTAACAAGTGTGAGGTTAAGCCATGTTGAAATAAAGAAAGATGAGAAATCTAATATCTCTCCTAAGCCAATAGTCGATGGATATAACAATGAAATGGAGGTATTTTCAGTCCCATTTGAAGAAGAAGACTCTTTCCAGAATGAAAAATCTAAAATAGGTGGCATTGAAGTCATGGAAGGCGAAGGCCTCCTTGAGAAAGAATTAGTGAAATGTAATAAGTTTTAGGGAAATGAATTAATCCATCCAGATAGTTTCTTTAATATTCAAAATGAATATTCTTGAGGGACATATAAAGATGAACCACATGAAATAACAAAGTATAGCTCTATGCAAGATATCCTTGATGCGGTAGAAATTACGAAATACCCTGCGCTACTTATTGATATCTTAGCTCATGCCATGGCTAAATAGGACAAATATAAGGTTACTTTTGATCCTCCATTCAATCTTCATGCACCTCACAATGGACTAGAGATAAGGGATGAATCTAAGGTTTCTCATGGAGAATATGTCAATGAACATAGACCCCACAAATAAAGTAACTCATAATATTCAAGAAATTTGAGTGAAAGTAGCTTGAGGGAAGTGATGACATACTCAATGAAGAATTAGCTACCTGGATAAACACAGAATGTAACTGACACTATGAAACTAATTTTAAAGGGAATGAGGGAAATACAATTTCTAAGCAAAGTCCTGAGCATCAAAAAGTTCATGTAGAATCAATCCTACCAAGTACATAAAAAATCATGAAAGAACTTGTCTTTCATAAATATTTAACGAGAGGATGCTACTTTATGGAACCAGTTAATGGTTTCACAAAACAACATCAGTCAGTGTTTCCTTCTCATGGATAGCCTTTGATAAGAGAATGTGCTTTAGTGAAAGTGGTTTGTCCCCTGCCTTGTACCATAGGTGATTGCTAGGTGTGTTTCCCTCTTTGTTGTGTGTGTTGTTTCCTTTCCATGTGTTTTGCGTGTTTCCGTTTATAGTATTTAGTATGTGTGAGTTATGTGTTTCCTTTAATTTTTTGGTATGTGTGTGTTTCCTTTTTCACTCTCTCTCTCTCTCTCTATCTCTCTTATTGTAAGTTGTACATGGCTCCACAGGGCCCAATGGATAAGCCACTAATGGTTGAATTAAAGAGTTGAGATTCTGGGATTCTTCATGTCATGTATTCACTTTTCTCATTACATGTCATGTACCCAAGCTAGAGCCAACTGTTGTCATGCAAATGTGCAACAAGGAAATTGATAATTTCCAAGCATGAAAATTATACCCCTATGTCAAAAATAACAAGTTTTACCCTTCTAAGACACCTCGGGTCTACCCAGTCAGTCTAGTGACCTCCAAATTGATGTTTACTCAGTCCCCTAGGTGATTTAGGAAAGTTAATTTAGAACCCCTAAGTGATTTTAGGAGTTCATTGAAAAATGAAAACTTCGGGAAGTTGTCGGAAGGGCTATCTCTGACCTTCCTAGGTATGGAGAAACCCCATGGAGCGGAACAGAGAATCAAAATCTAACACGGAGGCGAATTGAAGGTCTAGTAACATCATGAAATTTATTTTGGAAGATTTAGGAAAATTTTGGAGGAGTTTGAGTAGTTTCATCAAAAACAGGGTTCTCAAGCCTACTCAACACTCAGGGTCAAAAGAGTTATTGAGCTTTGGGAAGTGATTTTAGGAGCTCTAGAAGGAACCAAATAATACATCATCAAAAATAGAATTAAAATCCATACAATATGGTGAAATCAAAAAATTTACAACACCTTGGTGAAATAGGTCTGCAATCAGTTTTTTCATAAGCATAGGCAATGCACAGGGCCAAACAAGTAACTAAACTTTGGGGAGTGATTCTGGGAGCTCTGGATTGATTTAGGAGCTAAAAATATATATATTTGGAAATGGAATTAAAATCCCTAAAATATGGTGAAATCATATTTTTCACAGCACATTGACGCAATAGGTCTGCAAGTAGTGTTTTCTCATGCACAGGTAAGGGGACAAGATATAAAATCTATATTTTTTAAGAGCTTAAATGGAGGAATCAAGACCCGAGATCCCCACCATTGGATTCAGAAGGAAATTTTCATTCAATTTCATATAAAATTTCACCAAAAACTTCCATTGGGAGCTCAAGTTATCGTCGTCGCAAGTTCACTCTCAAGACCTCATACTTAGCCATATTTTGAAGTGGACATGTGTCAGCTCCAGGAGCCTGACGCAATTTTGTGTCCCTTTCATCCCTCAAGCTAGGGGAAATGAGGGACAAGAAATTGTTCCCAGACCCTAGAAGACCTCTTATCACACATAGGACCTCTAGGATCACCAGTTCAGCCCTAGGTGCTTGTTGGAGCTCATACCCTCAACCGTCATATATGTGACAAGTTTCAAGATGAGGCGTATTGTACAAGTTGATGTTCCTCATGTCACTATATCTTAGGGGACATCAGGGAAAAAAAAAATTTCCCAACCCCCAAGGAGACTCCTGGTCACCCATGTGACCCCTTCAAGAGCACTTTTCCAACCCTCGAGAGCCAGTGGAGCTTGCATCCTGAACCGGCAAATCTGCTGCCACATGTCATCACCTGAGGTGCACTATGAAAATTGATGTCCCTCATGTCCCTTTGTGCTGGGGAACATCAGGGACATAAAAAATGTTTCACCCCCCCTTGGAATGCAATTTTTTGAATGATTTAAATCTTGACACTTAGCCATTTTTTCCCCCCTGTTTCTTCTTCTTCACAGTTAACCATGCCATTGCTATGTAACTTGTCCACCATTACTTTCTCACACCCAGTACGTCATTGATGCTCTAAACCAAATCTACCATAGAAAATAAACACTCAAATCCATGAAGACATACAGGTTTCAGAAGAGATCTTGATCAGAAAAGATAAAGAAATGAAAGACGGAGAAGAAGAACGAAGATCTTCGACTAAAAACTCTCATTTTCGTTAATTGTAAAATATTCATATCTTTCAAAATACAAGTCAGATTGATATGTCATATTTTTCATACTTCCTCATTTTTCTAGATGATCAATATGCAATAAACGAGAGGTCAAATGGTTCCCTAAAACATTTTTTCTAACAAAAATTCTATTTTGTGCCCTCGCTCACATTCTTCAGATTTCCCATCAATCCAGAAATGGAAATAAGGTAAAAACTTGTAGATGAACTCAAAATGAAAACCCTATCAAAATGGAGTTAAATTCATCATGTTCAGATAAAACAACTAGACCTACAACTTTTGAGCTCCATTAATGGGTGTCATGGCAGCTCCATGCCTGAAGCCACTCCCAGGTGAAAATTTTAAATTTTATTTCCAAGCATTCTAATGGGAAAAATCAAGTGAAATTTGGAGGACATGACCGCAATGACGAGCCAAGTCTAAAAAATTGTGTTCCATCATAAACTGAGCAGTGTAAGTCCACTTTCTAAAAATAGTAATTTTTCTTATACATATTTGCTATGTTTGGGAAGTCACCATCAAAAGTGCTTATGGAAAAGGCAATGTGCACTGAAGATTACCACGAAGCCAGAATTATTGTCAAAAGTAGAAATTAGTGATAATTACCACTTACTAAAAATAATAATCCCCCTATATGGGTGCTTACTAAAAATATTAAGTCATTCCAAGAAGTGGTGGAGGCGAAGGTAGTGTGTGCAAGAGTGAATGAGGGAGTTCATCGCATCAGGATGGTTAAGAAGAAAAAATCACCTCTTACCAAAAATAGTGATTATCCCATCTAGGCACTTCCTATTAATAGTAAGTCACACTCAAAGAATAGTTTTGGCAAAATAGGACATAGAGGGATGATCATTTAGGTCAACATCATAATTCAGGATTATCATAGGAATTTCTCACAGGGAATTTGAGACCCATCTTAAGGAACTTGAAAGTGTTTTTCAACACTCACTACATGGTTCAGGTCATAGGTATATCATGTGTAGGGTGGAAGTTGCAGTCATTAGTGAAAATTTTCATTCAACTTGGCAGGATCGGTTCTGAGTTCATACCTCTTTAGAAAGGATCTTTATGAGTCATTGTTCGTGGTCATCAGTGAATTCATTAGATGAGTGTTTTTTATCACTAAAACCCAAGGTTTCCTTGAACCATCCAAAATATCTTCTCAAGGTGCAAAGAGTTCAAGGATTTAGAGATCATCACATTGGTGTATTCCATCAAGTCATTTAGAAGGAGCTATGGACTTCATCGGAGGTAGATTACTCGTCATTGGTGTTTCTTCCCCCTTCTTCTTACTTATTTCTCTCCTCTCTTCCCTCCCCCTACTTTCTCTCTCCTCCATGTTCTAATTATTTATTGGGGTGCACTTTTTATATGTCATTTAATGAAATTAAAAAGAAACTTTATGCTTCTAATGTAAAAGTCACCTTTATGTTATAAAAAGGGACTTAATATTCTCCTAGGAAGTTGAAAAGTTTTAAGTTACGTGAGGACATATAAGAAGCCATTAGGGGGTAGATGAAGATTCATCTCTCATTCTATAAATTGTAAAGGCCTTCCCCTTTCAAGGGTTTGGTGATTGATTTTGTATACTCAAAAGTGCATTGAGAGAACAAAAGATATATCCAAATTCTTCCATTCCCCCATTCTCAATTTCCTCCATTTCTCCACTATGTATAACTTTTGTTTGAACAATTAATATAAGAAGAAGTAGTTTCTAGCTTTCTTTGAATAAAGGATTTCTTGATACTTGGTGATCAATAATTATATTTGGTCTTATTTCTACTTTAAGATTTGTTTCCTCTACACTTTAGTGCATGTGATGAAACTTCTAACTAGTGTGTGTAGGAATCTTATTTTCTACCTGTAACATTAGTTATCCTACATATTTTCTCACTCCCCTTTCCCACTCTTCAAGAAAAGTCTTCCCTGACAAGATATTGCTAGCTTTGACGCAGGGTCAGTGGAGTTCCCATGTTTGATCCCCGGTCAAAAGGCCACCACATAAATCCACATTTTCTCGCTCATGCATATACGGAAGTTGTATCAGTTAAGTAGAGGTACTTAGATTCCTAGAGAATTGGCAAGAAATCTACAATTTTTTCCTCCGAAAAATTTTATCGCCAATGACTCCAAAAAAAAATTTGCACATGTAATCATTTTATCTGATTTATCCCTTTTTGAAAGCATGTTCAATAAAGTAGTAAAGGATAAAAGTTGATATCTTGATATTCTTTTCTAATGTGACCTTGCATGGATAACAACTTATAATCAAGTATGGGATGCACATTTTAATGTGAATGACTTAATCCCTATCCCTTTGGTTCATGCCAAATATATTAAAGATATTTGCAATGATATGTGAAATTAATGGTTCATACATGCCATCGTAGGAGCTATTCTCATTTAAATTCCCTTTCTATATTTGTTAATTATAATCCTTCCTTTTACTTTGAAAGCATATTTCTCATGGGTTATATAGGAGACCTTTCCTATGATAATGGCATTGGAAAATTTAGGAACTAATTTAGTGCAGCTATCATCAGAAGTCTTCTGGTCTACCTTTTGTCTCTATGTCCCTGATGAGTACTTCATCAAGATGGTGTTTTATGTTCCATATAGTCATGTGATTTCCTCTTAAATCTCATCACATAATTCATTGCATTTGGATCTTATTGGAAAGTTTCCCAAGATGACACCCGCATTTGCAATGTTGCAAGTCCTACTCTTCCATCTTCTCCAACGGCAGGATCATCTTCCTAATAATGCTCCAAAATATTTTTGGTTTCAACATCATCCTAACACTAGGGGAAAAACATTGGTGGTATCAAATACTTATTTCACTCCTAAGATACTGAAATATGATCTCTCATTCTATGAACCAACAAGTGAACCTCAAAGTAAAGAAGTTCCAATCACTCAACAAATGGATGATCTTAAGAAAAGAGTTACCTCCCTTGAGAAATGTGTTTCAAATTCCTATGAAAAAACTACTGTGAAGCTTGATTCTCTCATTCAGAAGAAATTTTGGATAACTTTGAGAAAACCTGGGAATGTTTCAAGGTCAATTCTAGTGCCAAAAAATGTAGCTCGCTATGGGACAAAATCATATCTCATAGGGGGAGCTAACCTTTTTGAATGGGTTACCTCCCTTGATATGAAATATGAGTTAATTTGTATACTTGAGGGACCCCAAGTAAGTATCCTAGAGATCATGGCCATGGGGATGTCTTGTGGGCTAGTAGGTGACATTCAATACATATTTAGTGCTGTTAAAAACAAGGATTTTGAGTTTCGCAAAGACAAAATCTTGACCCTTCTACCCATATTTAGGGAATTTGTAAAAGTTGACAAATAATGTAATAACCATGATATATTTTGTATACTTCTACTTATAGTTCCATTGTCTAAGGCCCTTATAGAATCCCCTTTAATGATTTTGTATACATGTAATGGAAAAAAAATTGTATTCTTATGCTTTGATCCTTTCTTTTAGTTACCATTTTAATCCCCTATTGCTTAGGAGAATAATGAATTGGGGAATAATAAATAATGAAAGGAAATAAAAAATAATAGGGAGGCTAAGGAGATTTGAGATTTATTTTCTCACTTTCCTTTTGTTTGTTTAATATGTCTGACTATGTATTTAATATTTTAAGCATATCTAAAATGGTATCTTCTTCATGCCCAGTGTGATAAAGAAATATTATTTCCTGCTCATACATAATGACATCAAACTCAGCAAAAATTACTTTCTTCTTATTTTTTCTTTTGTCTAATTTGTTTATGTATCCCTATAAATGAATAAAATTTGGAATGGATGCATACCTAAAATCTATAAAAGACCCTGAATCACCCCTAATATGTTGTTAAATGATTTCAATCATCTTATTTACATTTACAACTCCTGTGGTTTTAGTTTCTTGGATGAGGATAATTTTCTCAACCTTGGAATCAATATCATCAATGTATTTCCATGATTTATCCTTCATATCTTGGAATTTTCTTATGCAACCTCCCAAAATGTTCATCCTCAATTTTATGGCCTTATCATATTCATACTATCTACCCCTACAATATAAAGGAAAAATGCCTTCTTTTTGCACCAATTCATCACTCATTGTAGTGATGGATTCGAGTTTGGGCATCATCCCAACCCAATATTCTAACTCATCATGATATTTTTCAATTTGTAATTTTGCGGTCTCAATCTATTTTGATACTTTCTTATAACATTCAGTTGTGTTTTTAAGCACCTTGTTGCCTTTCCTAGTCAATTCCTCCTCCCACCTCTTTGTTTCCTTTACCCTACATCCTGAATTGTCAACAATTAACAATCCATCAGAGGTAATGGCAGTAGTAATTTTTTGGTTCTCAATAATAGGTTAGAACCACTTTTGCACATATGTTGACAAGATGTCAACCTTATCTCTTAGTTATTTCTTTATTTCTTTATCCTTTTAAATTGTAACCTCATGTTTTAGACCATTAGTGATCGGTCTCCCTAATGGGAATTATGTGATTTGGTAGTCATCAAGAGTATCATCATCCCTCAATATATCATCTTTTAGAGTTGTAATCTCTATAAATATATCTCCTTGTGGCCCCATTATAGTCTTTGACAAGAGTATAGCTTTCTTAAGTGCCATAAGGGGATTTTAAAATATGAAACTTTCAATTTCTATTGCCTCCAAGTTTATCTTTACACTCTTCCTTTGTGGGAGTGCTACTCTCAACCACCCTACACTTGGGGTATTTCCCTCTCCTTTTTTTGGTTTCTTTTGTGCAGCACCTAGAGCAGCCACATTTTTTTGTGAATCAAATATGGTGACAGTAGGGATGGATCCTTTTGTTTCTCAAATTTTTCTTGAGAATTTACCACTTCTACATATTTAGTAACTTCATGAGTTTTCAGCACTCTTTCAACAACATTTAATGCTGATTGGAGAGGATCATCTGGAGTAGTTTGTTCTACCTTAGTAGTGGGATTTATCTCTATCTCTATTTGTTTTTATTCTTCTACTAAAGTTTCTGTTGTATATATTTACCCCCCTGGGTAAATATGGACACCTAAAGCAAATCAAGTCTCGGAGGCAGAGAAACATGGTGGAAAAACATAAAGAAAATATGTATACGGGTCTCCAAAACCCACCAACAAAGAAAAGATGTCGTCGGGTCTCCAAAACCCGACGTAAAAGGAATCGGGTTTCGGTGGCGCAGGAACATGTCGGGGGGTCTCTAAAACCCGACATCAAAGAAATCGGGTCTCAGCGTCGGGGAAGCACGTCGGGAGAACATGGTAAAGAAGCATGTTGTAAGGGTTGGAAAACCTGACATCAAAGGCAAATCGGGTTTCAGGTTTCGGGAAACATGAAACATGAAACATGTAGATCGCAAAGGATGTCCCGATGCTCGAGGGTTCCGCAAACCCGAAAACAAAGAACATGTCGGAGGGGCGGATAAACGCAAGGGTTGGAAAATATGACGCAAAGAAAATCGGGTTTCGGAGGTAGAGAAACACGGGGTGAAAACATGTTGAGGCATCCTCCAAACCCGATGCAGATGCAAAGGAGAAACCCGAACCCGACTGTCAGAAGACCCTGACGCGGGAAATATTCAGATCGCCATAACTTTTCACAGGGAGCTCAGATTCACGCAAGGTTGGACTTTTCGGAAATCTCTCGGCGTCCTCTACCCAACTACGACTGGATATATTTAATTGGGTGGGAAAAAGTTCTTAAAAATGTAAAATACACTTCACTACTGTTGGGTTGTTGAGATTCTCACCTACCACCACGATTTGTTGAAGTTAGGTGCAGTCTTGGAGGTAGTTGGGGGAGCTCCGAATTCTTCTCTTCTCCCTCAATTTTCTTGTATAAATGGTCAAGAGAGGCTCTTTGAAAAGGGATGGGCATTTCTACTTTGCATCCTCCCTTCTCTCCTACTCGCAAGAGGATTTGTGGAGTTTTCAAGCCTCCCACATGGATTGTAATGCCATTTTTTGCCTCTTGGCCACTGCAATGCACTGTATCAACCTTTGAGTAATGTATATACGTCTGTGATTGATTCTAAACCCTCTCATGTATTCATTGCTATTATTTCGATCTCTCATTGCATTTTGGTTGCCTGTGCATGGTGTTGTATTGCATCTATGTGGTCTGTGTTTATTTTTGCAAAGCAAGTGTTCAACATTCCTCGGTGCATCACCTCCATAGTTTAGGTTTTATTTTTTATGCATTCTCTACCCTGTCTCCTTGGTAAGTTAGATTAGGTTTTTGGTAAACCCTCTGCATTTTATTCGTGCATCTGAATAGAGGAATAGGAGCCGGCCTTCATTCGGAGAGCTTTTCCGATTTCGCGAGGTCCCACACTTGGGAAAAGCTCCATGTTGTGCAATCGCACTGAGATTCTCAACCCATCGTGTTGTAGAGTCCCAGGGGTGCTGCGTTTTGACACCAATAGTTTTGGCACGCCTGGTGGGACCAAGAGGTCATTCCATCAAAATTTGAAGGAGTTTTCATGAAATTTGCACTAAAAATTACAGTTTTTTACAAATTTCAGATTTTGCACCTCCTAGCCTGAACTCCGAAATCATTTTTCAAGGGTTTATCTTGCTCAAAATAGGTCAAAATTTCAACAGTTGGTAGATCTGAGGGTAATCTTCAAAAGGGTATCTTTAGTTTTTTGATATTTTGATTTTCAAATTTCGGGTTTTTTAGTGATTTCAGGTTTTCGGGGTCCGAGAACATCAAAGAAGCAATTCAGGTTTTGGGGGATGCATTACATGGTCCTATTCCTGATAGCAGTGATTTCGGGTTTTGAGGGATGTCAGACATGTTCCAAGTTCCGACACATGGCAATTCAGGTTTTGTGAGTTGCATCGCATGACTTGAGTTCTGCATGTACTTTTCGGGGATCCGCAGCTGGCACAGCAAGGCCTGAATTCTGAATTGAAGATTGTCTCCCAAGAGCTCCTTCAAATTTTAAATTATATTTTCAATATTGTCAAGTTTGGTGTGTAACTTGGGCAAATCCATCCTTTTAGAGGCTTGTTATCTAACACATCTGGCGACTCCGAAGGGATAGAGTTCAGCGGTGTAGCAGCACAAGTTGCCTAGGCACATGAGAAGAATTCGAACCAGGTCTAATACTCGAGAAGAAGGGCTAGTTTTCCACTTGCAACTTTCACCAGGCAGAGGAAGGAGAAGAAGAAGACCACAAAGATCACCATCTCCACCTAACAGGACTTTGTCTACACCTCCACCTGGTAGGCCTTTTCTCGCATCAACCAGGGTTCTTAGGCCAATCATAATGGCGCATCTACCACCGAATCCCTTTGTCAATTTCACGGGAAGTAGTCCACTTTCCCTAAATGCTCAGAATCAAATTCCAGTTGCAGCGCTAAAGAATATCCCCTATTTCATAGGAGAAAATCATACTACGCCTATTGATCACATCTAGGATATTGCTAATGTATGTGCAATCCACGAAATAAATGAAATGGATGTTGCAGTCAAGTTGTTGGCCTCATCTTTCAAAGGCAAGGCCTTACAATGGTTTAGGAGCCTTATAGCAGGATCTATTATGAAGTAGAACCAACTTTGTTCAGCTCTTTGCAACCAGTTCAGGGAGAGGGCGGATAATTTGTCTTTATTGGAACAGCTGACAACAATTAAAAGGGCTCCTAACGAGTAAATGACAGATTTCAATTTTAGGTTCCAACAGACATGGGACAGGATTCCAATAGTTGTTAGACCAACTGCCGAAGGAGCATTCCTTTATTTCTTAAAGGCTATAAATTCAGACATAGCCATGATGATCTAATCAATGGGAGGAACAACACTGCCAGGGGCCTATGACACAGTGATCAGAGCAGAGAACTGTTTGATCCAAGCTGGCAAGCTTGCACCAAGGCCACCAATGCCTCTCTATCTGGATATGGGAAATCCTACAACTAGTCAAGCACCAGAGTTGAATCTCATTCCAACTCCTAGGAATCAAAGCAATAATGAGGCATCCACATCTTCAAATACTTCAAAGGAATTGCAGGAGGTCATGAAACAACTGCAGAACCTTGGAAATGAGCTTGTGACTATCAAAAGACAACAAGCTCAAAGTGCTAGACCATATCAGCCTCAAGCACAGTACCAGGCTAGGCCCCCATACCAACAAAATAGACCACCAGCTCAGGCTACAAATCAAAACCAAAACCAAGGACAGCCTCAAGCTGCCAGGCCATTTCAGCCGTATGATCCAAATACAACGACATCCTCAAGAGCCTTGGTTCCAATGCAAAAAAACATGGCACAGGAGTACGACTGGTGTTACCCTTGCAATCTACCTCACAATCAGTCAGCATGTTTCAATGGTGCACTAAATCAGGCCTTGATGGTGCAAACCATTGGTGTTCCTCAAGGACCAAGCCAAGAAGGGAATCAACAGCAAGAAACACAACAAGAAGGACCTCCAACGGAAACCACATTGGCCAATTGGCAAACAGAAGACTTCTGTGGAGTTAACCAACAGCCTTTTCAAGGCGTGGCTGCCAACACACGGTCAAAGAAGAGAAACATAGAAGAAGGACAACTGTCTAATCCAGTTGTTTCTCAACCCACTCTTACACAACAAGGGGTCAGTAGACCAAACGCAGCTCCAAATGTGCAAAATCAACTTAAGGTACCTGTTGTAGCAACACATGCACCTGTTCAAGCTCTAGAAAAGGTTGCACCAAGTAAGGGACAGCAAAAGGATAATTCATCCCCTTTCAACATCATCGATCAAATGAAGAAGACACATGTGAACATTTCCATGTGGGAATCACTTGCGATCCCGGGGCAACGAGATTTATTGCAAGCTGCAATGGCTAATTGGTCTACCACAAATGTACCAAACCAGGGACATGAGAAAGTTCTCACTAATGCAGTGTAACATGATGGGGGCTAGACAAGGAAAAATTTGAAGCCTCCACCATTCTATGTTTCATTGATTGTTGGAAACCACTTGGTACACAACTGCATGATAGATTCAGGAGCAAGTAGTTCAGTGATGCCGAAGCAAATAACAGATCAACTGGGTCTGAAGCATGAGCCAGTGCTGAAAGGAGTAGTACAGCTAGATGGAACAGCAGTGGGAACAGTTGGGGTCATCAAAGGGTTAAGCCTAACACTACATTCATGTCCTAATGTTACAGTTATGCAAGATGTGTCTGTAATTGACCTCCCGCCACTCTTTGCGTTGTGTTTATCAAGGGACTTCACTGCAAAGATCAGTGGATATTTATCTGCAAATTTATCGCACATGATTTTCAGGACAAGGTATGGGGCCAAAGCAACAATCATGTCAGAATCAATTGCCAATTTCCATATTGAGCCTCATGTACCAGGTCCTATCAATGCATAATTGCTCAGTTTTTGATCAGGAGGAGTGTTCAAGTGATCTAGAAGCAGGTACTAAGGTCGAGGGAATTCCTGATTTAACTTTGGATGAATGGGCAAACAAGTGTCATGAATTTGACCCATATAAGGAAATTGAAGAATCTGAATTGGGTGTGTATTGTGTACACGAAGAAAATTCACCCATTCCCGACATCATTCAGCCTGAACAAAAGGATGAAAACAAAGTTTGGAAATTATTCTTCGATGGTTCGAGAAGCAGACAAGGTGCTGGAGGTGGTGCAGTGTTGATGTCACCACAAGACATCAAGTATTATTCAGCTTTTCGTTTCCAGTTTTCTTGTTCAAACAACACAGCTGAATATGAGGCCTTGATTCATGGACTTCATTGGGCCAGAAAAAATGGCATAAAGAACTTGCAGGTGTTTGGAGATAGTGAGCTAATCGTCAACCAAGTTAGGGGACAACATGCTACAAAGAATGACTTGCTAAAGAGCTACAAGAATAGGGTATGGGACCTCATTGAGGATTTCAAAGCTTTTAGCATTGTGTCCATACCCAGAAAGAAAAATGAAGCCGCAGACAATCTCGCAACAATTGGAGCAACTTTTGATGTGGTTGACAGCATCAGAAGAGAAAAAACACAGCCACATATCCATGTGATTGTGAGGCCAGCAGTTCCAGATAACAACACAAGCTGGCAGGTGTTTGAGAACGATCAACAGATCGTCAATTTCTTACAAGAAGAGGCTGAATTCTCAGCTAGGAATCAGGATAGATTAGAGCAGCAGTATGGGGATCAAGTAGTGCAGCTGCGGACAAACAAGCTTCCTAAGGGTTTAGTAACGTTGGAGTCTATCTTCAACCCTAACGACCAGTTCCGTAAGGAAAAGGCTAACATACAGGTCAAGAGAGAAGATTCAGAGCCAATTCCGGTTGGGGAAGGCAAAACACTTCAAATTGGTAAAGTGGCCATTGAGCAGGAGAAATCAGATTTCATACAGCTTTACCAAGAATTTCCAGATGTCTTCGCTTGGAGCTATGAAGACTTAAGAGGATTCGATCCAAATTTGGCACAACATACCATAGAATTGGATCTAGATGCTAAGCCCGTCAGGCAGAAGCAGAGACCAGTCAACCCTCACATTGAGCCTCTAATGAAGAAAGAGTTAAACAAGCTAATAGAGGCAAGCATTATATTCTCGATCAAGCACTCAAGCTGGGTTGCAAACTTGGTTCCGGTCAGGAAGAAGAGCAGAGAAATCAAGTTGTGTGTGGAATTTCGAGACCTCAACAGAGCATCTCTCAAAGACCATTACCCACTTCCTTCAATGGAACAAATATTGCAAGTAGTATCCGGTTCAGAGAGATTCTCTCTCCTAGATGGCTACTCAGGGTATAATCAGGTGATGGTGAAAGAAGATGACCAGTTCAAGACAGCTTTCACCACCAAATGGGGGACCTATGCCTACAAGAAGATGCCATTTGGGCTATCAAATGCTGGGGCCACTTTCCAAAAGGCAATGGATATGGCATTTAAGGGGTTGATCAATCAAAATAGTTCTAATATATCTTGATGACATCACTGTATTCTCAAAAAATGCAGTGGATCATCTCTTTCATCTAAGGCAAGTATTTCAGAGATGTAGAAGATTTGGGGTATCATTGAATCCCAAAAAATGCATATTCTTGGCTCACGAGGGAAAACTTCTAGGCCATATTGTTTCAAAGGAAGGGTTGACGATTGACCCAGAGAGAGTCGAAGCAATTCAAGCATTGCCATTGCCAAGTCACAAGAAGGCTCTTCAAAGCTTCTTGGGAAGGATCAATTTTGTCCGCAGATTTGTTCCAAATTTTGCTGCTCTTGTGAAGCCAATAACGCTGATGTTAAAGAAGAGCATAGCATTTAAGTGGACATCTAAAGGTAAGGCAAGTTTTGAGGCAATAAAAGAGGCTATATCTCAAGCCCCAACTCTCGTCAATCCAGACTTCTCTAGGGACTTCGTGCTATATGCCTTCGGTGGTGGAGACACAATTTCTGCAATCCTAGTACAACAGAACAAAGGAGGATTAGAGCAACCAGTTGCTTTCTTCAGTCAAGGCTTGGAGGAATACGAAACTAGGTACTCTTTCATTGAAAAGCATGTCCTTGCAGTAATTAGGAGCTTAAAGAAATTCAATCACCTAGTCTCAAACAACAAGACCCAATTATTAGTCTCTCATGCGGGAGTCAAGGACTTCCTTCTAAACAAGGATCTGAATGAGAAGCGTGTAGGGTGGATCACTCGTGTCATGGAATATGACATCGAGATCAAGGTCACCAAACTAGTACGTGGAAAGGGACTATGTGAATAGCTAGCCTTGAGTCAACAAGTTGAAGCAGGTGATGAAAAAGAGACTGTCTTGGTACTACATGATGGTCAAGAACATGAAAATGATGATGTGCCTACTCCTTGTTGGACTCAGAAGATGATACACTTCCTACAGACAGGACTATGCCCTCCAGAGATGAGCAAAGCAAAGAGGAGATACTTTAGATTACAAGCCATTCCATATGTGCTTGTCGATGGTGTTTTGTTCAAAAAGGACATCAATGGAGTTCTATTGAGGTGCATTGGGACAGGTCAAATTGAGAGGGTGTTACGAAATTTTCACGATGAAGATTCTGGTGGACATTTTGCCCCACGAGTAACAGCTCTCAAGATAATGAAAGCAGGGTATTATTGGCCCACAGTGTTCAATGACTGCTATACATGGATAAGAAAGTGCAAGAAATGTGCACTCTTCACAGGCAAAGAAAGACTAGCAGCACTTCCATTGCACCCAATTCTGGTTGACCAACCATTTATGCAATGGGGATTGGACTTCGTCGGGGTCATCAACCCAAACTCAAGCCAAGGCCACAAGTGGATTCTCATAGCAACAGACTACTTCACCAAGTGGACTGAAGCAGTAGCGCTCAAAGAGGCAAACGAGTCTAATATACTAGAGTTTTATGAAGGAATAGTGACCAGGTTCGGTGTGTCGGCCACTATCATATCAGACAATGCATTGGCATTCGTAGGTTCCAAGATTACAGAATGGGCTGTCAAGAATGGAATCTATTTGAGCACCTCTTCAAATTATTACCCACAGGGTAATGGACAGGCAGAGTCCACGAACAAAAATTTGCTAAGAATCATCAAGAGGACTCTGGATGAAAATCAAAGAACATGGCATACCAGGCTAAAATCAGCATTATGGGCTGATAGAATAACACCAAAGAGGTCTACAGGCAATTCCCCTTACAAGTTGGTCTATGGAAAAGAGGCAGTATTGCCTATATCATTAGAACTGCCTGCATTGGAGTTCATGAAGCAGTTGGAGTTGGCTGAGTTCGAACCAATGGAGGCTAGGTATGCAGAGTTGATGGAATTGGAAGAAATTAGAGAACATGCAGTTCAAACAATTGAGAAAGATCAGGCCTTAGTGAAAAGATGGTTTGATAAGAAAGCAAGAGCAAGGACCTTCTCGGAAGGAGACTTAGTTCTGAAATGGGATGCAGATCGGGAAAAACCGGGAAAGCATTCCAAGTTTGACGCCATTTGGAGTGGCCCCTACATGGTCATGGAATGTAAGAATAGCAATGCCTTCCAATTGTCTACATTGGACGGAGAAGAACTCCCGATTCCGGTCAACGGAATCTATCTTAAACATTGCTACTGAAAAGAGAAAAGTTCTACCCTTGTAAATATTAGCCTAGATTTCAATTCCCCTAAGTGCGTATGCACATTGTCTTGTTGTAGTTAGGTTTCAGTTTCCCTAAGTGCTTTGGCACAGGTTTTGTTGCTCCTGGGTTGGTTTTCTACAGTTCAGCGTGTTCTCGGAGAAGGAGTTGCAGTATCAAGCTCGGGATCAGAGATCAAGTTGGTTTCAGTTATTGCTTATGACTCCATGCCCAATGGATCACTAAAAGGCCATTGATCTTCTACCTAGCAGGCAGGTAACCCCGTAAGTCGCCAAATTGTTGTATATATTTACCCCCCCGGGTAAATATGGACACCCAAAGCAAATCGGGTCTCGGAGGCGGAGAAACATGGTGGAAAAACATAAAGAAAATATGTATTCGGGTCTCCAAAACCCGCCAACAAAGAAAATATGTCGTCGGGTCTCCAAAACCCGACGTAAAAGGAATCAGGTTTCGGTGGCATAGGAACATGTCGGGGGGTCTCTAAAACCTGACATCAAAGAAATCGGGTCTCAACATCGGGGAAGCACGTCGGGAAAACATGGTAAAGAAGCATGTCGCAAGGGTTGGAAAACCCGACATCAAAGGCAAATCAGGTTTCGGGTTTCGGGAAACACGAAACATGAAACATGCAGATCGCAAAGGATGTCCCGATGCTCGAGGGTTCCGCAAACCCGACAACAAAGAACATGTCGCAAGGGTAAACCTGACAGCGAAAACATGTCGACCCGACGCAAAGGGAAATCAGGTTTTGGAGGCGGAGAAACACGGGGAAGCAAAAACATGTTGAGGCATCCTCCAAACCCGATGCAGATGCAAAGGAGAAACCCGAACCCGACTGGAAGAAGACCCTGACGCGGGAAATATTCAGATCACCATAACTTTTCACAGGGAGCTCGGATTCACGCAAGGTTGGACTTTTCGAAAAGCTCTCAGCGTCCTCTACCCAACTACGACTGGATATCTTTAATTGGGTGGGAACAAGTTCTTAAAAATGCAAAATACAGTTCGCCACTTTGGGTTGTTGAGATTCTCACCTACCACCATGATTTGTTGAAGTTAGGTGCAGTCTTGGAGGTGGTTGGGGGAGCTCCGAATTCTTCTCTTCTCCCTCATTTTTCTTGTATAAATGGCCGGGAGAGGCTCTAAAAAAAGGGTTGGGCATTTCTACTTTGCATCCTCCCTTCTCTCCTGCTCGCAAGAGAATTTGTGGAGTTTTCAAGCCTCCCACATGGATTGTAATGCCGTTTTTTGCCTCTTGGCCACTGCAATGCACTGCATCGACCTTTGAGCAATGTATATATGTCTGTGATTGATTCTAAACCCTCTCATGTATTCATTGTTGTTATTTCGATCTCTCATTGCATTTTGGTTGCCTGTGCATGGTGTTGTATTGCATCTATGTGGTCTGTGTTTATTTTTGCAAAGCAAGTGTTCAACATTCCTCGGTGCATCACCTCCTTAGCTTAGGTTTTATTTTTTATGCATTTCTCTCTCCCTGTCTCCTTGGTAAGTTAGATTAGGTTTTTGGGTAAACCTCTGCATTTTATTGGTGCATCTGAACAGAGGAATAGGAGCCGGCCTTCATCCGGAGAGCTTTTCCGATTTCGCAAGGTCCCACACTTGGGAAAAGCTCCATGTTGTGCAATCGCACTGAGATTCTCAACCCATCATGTTGCAGAGTCCCAGGGGTGCTGCGTTTCGACACCAACAGTTTCCTCTGTGATAGGTTATTGAGATAATATTTGGCCCTACCCTTGTTCTTCATTTGACACCATTTGAGTAGGTTCCTTTTGGACATCTTATAAGTGAAGGTCAGCAACCACATCTTGTCCTAAACCTTATAATAAGTCACTAAAGACTTATTAATGAGAAACCTCTTATACCCCACACTCCACTTGTTCAAATTTCTCTTCTTGGGTAGTGGTTTTAGTTAAAACCTCTTGTGCTAGCACAAATAGGATGGTATTAACCACCTTGGGAACCTCTACTGATTTTGAAATTTTTTCAAGGCCTACAATAGGTCCAAGCATAGTTTCTCTTGTAAGTACTTCCACTGCAAAGGTTACAACCTTTTCTATCTTTCCTCTCATTAAGTGCTTAAGTGTATGCTCATCTTCTTCTTCCTCAAGTATAGTTCCTAATGTTGGATCAAGTCCTGATATTGTAGTTGATATTTCTCCCCTCATCCTTTTCCCTTTACTTGGTGGTTCCTTAGGGACGAGAGAAGCTATACCTACATGAACTTCTTCATTAGAAGTGGATACTTTATTCTTTAAAGTGTGAGGAGGCATGGATTTGAGTGGATTAGAATGTGTGATAGGTGCATCCTTCATTGTCTTTATAAGAATCTCCTCTGTATTTTATGTCAATTGAGACACAAAAGTACCTACCTTACTTATATCTACACTCAAATATTCCACTAACCCAAAATTTGGCCCCTTGGCATAATTTTTTGGAGTGAAACTTTTCCCTTTAACTGGGTCTGACGTGCGTTCATCAAACCAATTGTTCAATGCACGTGCGTCATATCATGTTGACGCATGATAACTCAGAACCTATATGATTCCCAAAAAACTACAGTGTTTTGAAGATTTAGATCAACTTACCTTTGTATCACTTAAGCCATGAATTTTAGAGTCGTTCGGATCAGGCATTGAGTCATGCATTTCAATGAACAATGGTGTTGGCTCAACCTTTTTCCAATAGCAAGAGTTTTGCCACTGTGATGACAACTTAAGGTTTTGATGCAATGACAATAGGGTATCTGACAAGGCTGCTTATCATCTGAAAGGCCTTCAGGTGATGAACTAGAATTTTATACATGCGACAACTTGAAGGTGAAGATTCATTTCAGTGAGAATCCTTAAGTAAAACCTCCTCTTGATCCCTGCATTCCATCCAGGAATCAGTGATAATGTTAGGCTCGTGTGGCATAAGAAGTTCTAAATGCTGTTTACATCATGCGATAAGAGGGTCATAGATGTTGTCGTGCGTTATAAATTTTGCATGATTTCTATGTTTATTTTTTTTATCCAGGAGCATATTCCTTGGGAAACCCATAGTAGGGTATGTCATGCATCAAGAATATTATGCTATGCATAGAACTTGATATTTTTCTAACTGCTTACCTGAAAAGGAAGCTTGTGCGAACCAAGGAGATTTTTCTTAGGGCATGAAATCTAGCAATGTCCACCTGTCATCTAGGAGTATTTTGGTAGCATACCTGGAGTGAAGATGGAATCTAGGTCACCCCTATGTGATGTAAGGAATCTAAATCAAAGGTTAAATAGCATCCAGGAATTTGATTAAGGTGAACTTCCTGGCATTGGAGTGAAGGTGATATATTTCTCTCATGGAAGTTTGAAGATGAAAGTTCATGTGAGGGAGATGAATTTAGTCATGATCCCTTGCACTATAAATCATAAATTTGAAACCCTCCAATTTCAAGTTGTGGATGATTACATGCATAGTTCCCTACTAGCTCTAGAAAAATATCTTGACCCTTGTGATGAAAGCAATGTGACCTATGGCTTTCTTCTATTTCTACATCTAAATAAGAGTTCTATCGTCCAATCTCAACTCTGTATACTATAGGAGCATTCAGTAAATTATATAATATGTCTGCAATAATACATTATGTTTCTTGGAGATTTATTGTTATCTATTCTCTTTAGTAAATGATTTACTTTGAAACTAATTGATGCAACCTGAAATACTACTTAAACATATAGTGCATGACAAACTAATAGTTATTCTATATGTCAAGACCTAGAATTATCCCTTTCTCAAAGTGATGATTCTCTCCTATCATCCCTCACTGAAGTTTAATCTAGTTAACTTCTCTTGGGGATTCTTATACAAGACAATTGCCACATGGTTTTAGGGAAGTCATTGATTGTGTGATCCCCGATCTTCAGAGAACATGGCACTGTGAGAAACCCATAATTTTTTTGTTGATTCAATTGTTATATCAATAACATATTCTCTATAAGGAATCCCCAACATTCCATCAAAGGTATTTGGGGTTAAGGATAGGACTTTTACACCACTTCCATCTAGTGTTTCCTTGGTCTCTAGAAAATGTAATTTCTCCAACACATTTTGTAAACATACTTCTGTGCCACAAAATAGAGGTGGCATAAAAAATGACGCTAAGGTGGAAAACACTCTGATGCAACAATTTATGCATTTAAAAAGCTCATTTCTTTCAGGTCCATGCAATATTTGAAGGTATTCATTTAGGTCAGCATTCCCTAGATTTGTATCAGATATATTGTCAAAATCAGAAACAAGGTTGGACATGACAGGGGTTCCCGACAGGTAAATGCTCATGGTGGAAAACTCGCAGAAAAAAATTAATTGGTAAGGAGATAGGAACCATAGCTATTAAAGGATTTTATGTTGTTCTTTCAATAATACCTACAATAGAATCCCTTAGGTAAAGGAATAACTTAACATATATCTAGTCATGGGACTTGCATGTGCACTTACAGCTGAAATTTCCCATTCTGGGTCAAAAATTAACACTATCACACCAATTCCACCTTGAACGCACTCAAAAATAGCTCATCTTTTGTCATATAATCATTTTCTCTCATTTTATGGCTCTGGAGTAGGTAGAGAGGGTTGAATTTAGCACACAAAGTGTCGATCTTAGCAATTTTTTCAAATGTATAAGTTTTTATTATCACATATCAAATATAAGGTAGAATTTCCTATAACAAAATAATAATTCCACATTTCTAAGGTGGTGACTCTCATCGTTACAAGTGAATGAACATGTACTCCTATACACCCTCATCATCATCCAAGGGGGATAATACAAAGGGAATACCTGTTATAAGCTTCCCAGGAAGTGTTTTTTTTTTTTTTGTGAATGCTACATAAATAGTTTTAAAATATTGTAAATTCTCATATCACATGCAATGTGTAAATAATCCTTCAGCATTTGGATATAGGGAACTAATTTGAAATTTACACCTCTAGAGATTGGAGAGCTGCAGGACTGTCGAGGTGACAAACACAACTATCCCAAGATGTTTCTAAGACACTAGTAGACCTATTCCCTTATCGAACCTCAGAGGTTGTACAATTAAAATGTGTAAATATGCAAAAATTACTCTTTAATTAAAAATATAAAATGCTAATGCCCAGATACTTTCATGGAATAACCTGTCTTTTGAGGTTGATAGACATGTAGATGTTGAAGGTTACACATGTTCCATCAGAACAAAGTCCTCCTCCATTTGTCATGACATGTTGAATTCCTAATGCTAGAGGGACTCCACATATCGAAATGTGTCAATCGTATGACCCATTAAGATCATTAAGGACACTCATCTCTAATGCTCAATAAAACATGCAAAAAATCATAAGTCCGAACATTGGTATTAAAAACTATACAACACTTCTAATATGATTATAAGTTTTTAGAACATAATGCACAATTATACAACACTTTTTATACAACATGTTATATTTTTTTCAAGTTACAAGCTTTAGTACTAATTTGAAGTACTACAAGGAACTACAGTTTTTGTTAGTGTTAGTTTAGTTGATAAATATGACCATAGAATTTCTTGGAACGTACAAGAAATACATTATTTATGCAAAGGATCAATTCAAGCACCAACAACATACACATATGTTCATATGACATTAAAAAGTTCATACATTACATCATAATCTTATCCATCAATATACTTTATTTACATAATCATAGATTTAGCCTCAGACCTCTAGTAGAGGATTTTGAAATATCCCATCCAACCCATGTCCACCTAGTAACAAATGTGAATTGTATTACCATTGGTCATCCCACTTTTCTTATAGGTTTCTTCAAAATGCTATGAGGCCATGGTTCTCTTGATTACCATGCTCCAATAAGTATTGGGTACCATTGTTAAGTGTGCACAATAGTAAGTTGTAATTCTCTTGACTGGTATTGACTGGTGTAAAGAGGTATTGATATCATTCTTTGTTATTTGTATTGGAAACTCCTTTGATCTTGTGTGATTTCAATGGAAATTTTGGCACCCATTGTCCTAGATTGAGATGATGACACTCGTATCTATATACACAATACCAGAATTTCAAATATTTACCACCATGACATTCATTTTTTTTTGTGAATCGTATCTATTTTAAAGAATAACAAACATTCTCATAATGTTATTTATTGTCCATGATAATTTAACACTAATGGTTGAACTTTGACTGTTTCAATTCGATAATGATGATACACAATGAGTAGGCACTATAGTGATTAATGGATGGTCAAGTTTGCTTCATATATAATTTAACACTGAATTTGTAGTATCCTAACATTAACACTAACCATATGATAGTGTATTTTTAGCTAATGAGAGAAAATACCTAATAGTAGTTGAGTGTTTTTCATTTTTCCATAGAAACACCAATGGTTGCCTATACATTAATAGTAGTTTAGGTAATGCACTTACTATCATTCAAATGTGCCATGTGATAAGGCATTTCCATAAGAAATTATTTTCGAATATCCTTATTGTAGACACAAAATCTACACACTTGGGTAAATTTCTAGGTCTCAAAAGCATTTTATCATTTACATGATTCTGACGTAAGAAAACTAGTGGTTGATAACTATATTTGGCCTCTTTTCTTTGTCTCTTGTTTTCTATTTGGTCTTATACACCCTACAACCCAGTCAAAACTTAATGTCATTTTTCTTTCATGGCTTCAGACACTAGCACCCACCCAGGACATCAGCACTCCAGACACTCTTGTCCCTCTCTAGGTGTCACTCCTAACTATTTCTCTACCTCACTCGCTCTTTTCTGGGTTTCTTTTATATTTTGGGCATATTTTTCACTTATGGGTCAGCCTTCTAGTTATCAATTACAAACTTCAAACAAGGGAATCATATAAATACATACTTATGTTTTCAAAATGAAGGACTGAGCACTAAGTATTACTATCATCACCTAAGCATGCATCCAAAGGCACTAAAGCACTCAAAATGCATCCATTCAAGGGAAAAGGGTTACATCAACTCTGCATACACTTCATATGAAGGGGAAGTTCATTCTATTTCATCCACACATTCTACTACATTATTACATTCTCGCTACAGCTCGTTATCAAGTGGAACTTGCACAAGGGCATCCTAGGGCACAATTTCATCCTAGGGAATACAAACACTCACAAGAACTACATGGAGTATGAGATGTAGTGTAGCGCTTGGTCGTAAGTTCACTCTCGAGGTGATCGTCGAGGTCTTTCTGACTCCCCATTCTACATTTTCCTTTTTAGTTTTGATGTAGTTTGTGGGCTTGTATAGGTAAATTTCTCTTTTGCATGTTACAGGTATCAGTCGCGATCAATCACAGTACAAACATCATAAAATCAAAAGAGAGAAATTACAAAATCCTAGCAACACAAAAGAAAGTAGATTCTGAGCCTCTGCGCAGTCACCAGCGCCCAGGCGTCTCTGTCACGCACTAGGCACCCATTCTGGCATTATTCTCATATTCCATATTTTTTCAGTGACCAGTGATGAGCCTGTTTACAGATTGTTCATCAGTTGCAGATGCCCAGATCACTTCCTATCCATTCAGAAATCAGTTAAGTCTTTTTATATCTCCTTGTTTCTTGGGGATTTACATTATTGCTTATTTATTGCTTTGATCTTATTGTATATTATCAGTTTGTATATCATTAGGAACAATAGTTACTTTGCAATTATATTTAATCCAAATTAAATTAAATCATTTGGTTAACCCACTCACTCTAACCCTACCTTCTGAAAATGCATCAAAATTTATCTCATTCTTTTGAATTCATGGATCAATCTTTTTATCCCTCTTTCACTACGAAAAAGGTTTTTGGCGTGGCTACCACTACTACTGATTTTATGCAAGTATGTACTCAACATCCTCCTCGCTTCATCACTCTTATGCCTAATCCAACTATCAATGTAGTCACCACCTGTCGCACTCGTCCTCCTACTGCTCCACCTATCTCTGTTCCACCACCTATTACTTATATTGTTCCTACCACCACCTCTAAGGGTTATGACATCATTGATCGACATAAAATACACCAATGAAAATCTCTCTTTATGATATCTTGCATAGTGCACCCAATTTTCATCATGCATTAGAGGTCTCCCTTCATTCCATCCATATTGAAAGTAATAATTCACATGTTGCCTTTACTCAATTCTTAAAAAATCTACCACGTGTTATATATTTTAGTGAAGACGAATATCCCTCCCTCCATTGCTGACAATTCCTTTGCATCTTTGCTTATCATAGCTACTATTAGCGCCATCTTTATTAAGCATGTACTCATTGACAATGGCTCTGCTATAAATCTATGTGTTTTCTCCCTCCCCAAGAAAATTGGCATTACTAATGATTTAATTAATAAATCCTCCTAAGTTATTTGCGGCTATGATTCCACTACTCGCACATGCATGGGCACTATCACCCTACATCTACAAGTTGGGCCTAAAATTTTTTCTATTGTAGTCTTTGTTATCGATGCCACATTCCAGTCCAATTGCTTACTTGGCAGAACTTGGATTCATGCAACACATGTTGTTCCCTCTACATTTCATCAGTGCATTAAATTAATAAATGATGGCTATGAACATACCATTGTTACTAACTCTAACCCCTTCAAGTTTTTTTCATATAGACCATATCACTGCCATGCCCATTCCTCCTTCAAATCCTATTCCATATTGCAATATTAGTACATATGATGTTGGTCAATCTAGAACTCCTAATTCCTCTGCTACTTCTACATGCATTTTGTCCATTCCTACTCATTCTATTGATATCCTATCACCCATCATGTCTACCTACTACTTCTTCACCTGTCATGGCTCCCCTCAACACTACATCTGGATCCACCCCTAATAATGTCCTTGATCATCTCGTCCAACATGATAATGTTAGCACCGATGATTCTGATGATGAGGCTGATTTCGTAGAGCTTAACGATAACACATTGTACAATCTTAACTTTAATGCTATTGAAATAGATGAATCCTACTTCTAGAATAATTTTGTTGCTATTGGCCCTAGTGAATATCAGGTCAAAATACCTCCTCCTTCCACTAATGCCATAATACCTTTTTAGGGGATTGTCCATATATTGGACATCATACCACCTCTTTCATCACCCCAAGTTCATTCTGCACCATAGCTCACCCCTTTACATGCACTTTTTTCATACATGACTCTTATTTTCCTCACATTCCATTCGACCCTACTTACTCTGACATTATTTTCATGCATAACAGTTTGGCTCAACTAGGATTCACACTTTTTAATCTAATCCCTCCACCTCACTCTCCTTGCCTTTATCACGGATGTGTACTCATTATTTCTTCTTATGGCCTTAACATGTTCCACTTATCAGTTTTCCTTACACGCACTCCTCATTCCTACCCACTCACACTTGGATAATATTGGCTTGATTACATTCATGGCACATTGGATCCCAATCATACTGATATTCCATTTCCCATGCCTTTTGGCCATGCATCTCTATTTGTAATGACTCATTCTTGGGCTATCCTTAAAATATAACTCTTTGGTGTGCGCACAAATTTTCCTCAACCTTATTTTACTAATGAAGAATATGTAATGGGTATGTACAATTTATGTCGCGCAAGCTCTTTACATGATCAACCCCATATTATTGCCTACCAAGTCTTTAATCCAGATCCTATTGGTTACGACCCTAAAACTGGTGATCTTTTATATGAGTTTACATGATTCATCTCTACATCATACACTTTCATTTTCTTCCCCCTCCATTCCTACAAACTATCTTTAGTATCTATTCTCACACTCAACACTTCACACTTCATGACTCGTCTTTCTATGCACTTTCAAACCCCTTGATGCACGCATTATATCGTCATTACCCTATGATGCACCCTACTTCCATGGTTCATACTCGATTGTTGAGGGTCTAAATCTGAAATGAACCTCACTACATTCTCTTTTTGAGCTCTATGTTTCATGATATATATTTCTAGCACACATTCTCCAACCATTACCCGATGACGCACTCTTATTCTATGGTTTATTCTTGACTGTTGAGGGAGCCTTTATAAATGAACCTCATCTCATATACATCCACTGGGGGGCACATTGATCCTATAATCTTCACATTTTGTGTACCATACCATCACACTCATACACAGCATTTTCATATCTTGGTTGCATTTACTCTTGCTAGCTTCTTCTATCTACATGTTACACTTTGTTTTCCATGCCAAACGGATTCTTAGTATGTCATCATCTTTCCATATAAATACACATGCGCGTTCACTTGGTATTTTGAGATGAATTCAGATCTCTTACAGTTTTTTACACATTACAATGATGCTCGACACTATATCCTTTTATAGTCCCACTAAGGCTCTTGGGGGCATCTACCTTTCCTACTCTCACACATTACAGGTGTTATTATTTCATCATATACTACTTCTTATTCTTACTACCACATTACTTTCCATTGATACATATATGCCTTGACATACTTTTTTATCTTTCTAAAATGCTAACATGTGCTTCATGTGCAGCATTTTCCTTGCAAGACTATTTGCCACCTTGGTTATCTGATACACTTTGCTTTCCATTAGTTGTTGTTGTATGCTATTATTTGTGGGTTGTGCCCTTTGTCTTGTTTTCTCAATGTATTATTTTGGCCGCTTCAACCCTGATTTTCATGTGACATTGTGAGTGATGTCTCATGTTTGAAACCCACTTTTCGTGGTCAACTTTGTTTGCACACTTGCTTGTTACATTATTTTTCTATTGTTTGCTTGCTAATTTTTCTATTAACACATGTTACTAGCCACTTTGTTTGCATGTGTCTTGGTTTCTACCATGCACATCCCCTACCCCGTGTAGGTATTAGATTCATATCAACATCAGGTGATCTCTTTTGGGCCGCATACTCCTACACTTGTCGTATGCACCCCAAATGAGGGGGAATACATTGGGTGAACAAATCACCCCTACAAACAGCTCAGAAGCTATAGTACAAATCTCCAGAGTACCAAAAAAGACTACAAGTTACGCCGTCATAGATTTGGCTTAGAATCAGACTTGGGTTAGAACACACAGAGATAGACACCCGCACCCAAAATTTGATAATAGCGCTTATGTGAACTTGGCACCCTAGAATCAGATAGCAACTCCTAGGGACAAAAATATGTGTCCTCCCTTAGGTGGTAATGTCTTAGGGGAAAATACAGATCATCTTCATCACATCATTCTACAGTTCACAAAGGCACAAACCTCTAGTCACAGAATGCATTTTATCTCCTTCAATTTGTACAACTCAAAACTAATTCAGAACAAATCGGGACAAATAGGAACAAATTAGGTACGTCATCTATTTGCAGTAGTGCTTATTGGGAAGAGTCATGGATGGAGAGTAATACTAGACCTCTCTCCCCAACACTTGCTCTTTGGCGTGAGATCATCCAAAAAACTCGCTCTTGGTGTGAGATCACCCAAAAAACTCGTTATTAACGTGAGATTGCCTAAAAAACTCGCTCATCACAGCATTTTAGGACACTTTTATATCTATTTACACTCTTTTACATCAGGTGCACACTTTTCTTTACTACTACTTTTACACACTTTCACATACTTTTGTATACTTTTCTCATAATTTTCATATAAAGATATTTTACTACTCTTTTTCTTTTCTTTTGCAGGTTCATCCTTAATATGTAACAAGAAGCAACCTACAATAGAAAATATAAGAACAACAACTATAAGTACAATGCAGTGCACTTACACTTCACTCCTAGGGTCACTTTCCTTTCCTAGCCTCCATGCTTCACTTGTCCACTCAACACGCTATTCGTCACCTACATTCTACAGGATCATAAGGTACACATCTTCTATCTACATTATGTTTTCGAGTATTCACTCAACAACATAAATTGGGGGAAAATGTAGACAATAAAATCATGCACTTGGGTACATTTATAGGTCCTAAAAGCATGCTAGTATTTACATGATTCCTAAGCGTTAAGAAAACTAGTAGTTGACATCTATCTTTGGCCTCTTTTCTTGATTCTCTTACTTTCTCTTTGGTTTTACACACCCTAAATCCTAGTTGGAACTTAAGTCTTATTTATCTTCCATCGCTTCAGACACCAATGCAACCAGCCAGGACAGTAGTGCTCTAAGCACTCCTATCCCTTCTGGGTGCCCCTAGCCCTTTCTTAACCTCACTCGCTCTTTTTCGGTATCTATTTATCTTTTGGTCATCTGTTTCACCTATGGGTTCGGCCTTCCATTTGTTCAATTACAAAATTCAAACAATGGAATCATATAAATACATAATTATTATGTTCAAAATGAAGTACCAAGCACTAAGCATCACTATCATCACCTAAGCTTGCATTCCAAAGGCATTAAAGCACTCAAAAGGCATCCATCTAGTATCCATTCAAGTGAACAAGGCTTACATCAACTCTATGTATACACTGTATAGGAATGTGAAGTTCATTTTATTTCATCCACACATTCTACTACATTGATACATTCTAGCTACAGGCCCGTTATCAAGTGCAACTTGCACAAGGACATCCTAGGCCATCAATCTTACACACACACACACACAAGAAATACATGGACTCTGAGATGTAGTGTAGCACTCGGTCGTAAGTTCATTCTTTGGGTTACCATTGGGGTCAATCTGAATCCCCGTTTTTCTTTATCCTTTTTAGGTTTGATGTGGTTTTTGGGTATGTGCAAGTGAACTTCTCTTTTTATAAGTCATGCGTACATTTGGAAATCAAAGAGTTAATATCAGGTGATAAATAGGGAACAACTACAAAACCCTTGCAAAATAGAAGAAAGCAAAACCTAAGATCCTCCACAGTCACTAGCTCCCATATTTAGTCACCAACACCCAATCAACTGCATTATGGCTCTCTAAAGAAAATATGTATAGATCCCTATATAAATATTATGGACACATACATATTGTGTACCATTTTCCTCTATGGAATGTTATATCTACCACATCATATATTTTATTGACACCCTACTATTGTCACCCTAAAATTCCCCTCTTGTGAAAAATGAATTTGTAGGTCCCAAGTGTTGGTACTCGGTTTTTAATCCTGCCAATTCCATTTAAAATTCCTCAGTATGTGCATTTTGAAACATTTTTTTATCTCCTTTCATGGATGCGTGGAATTTATCAATATTTTTCTATGGATGTGGACCACATCGAGCCTTGTATTCCTTGCATTTATCTTTCCACGGGAAAAATATTTGATTCGGGCATGAATGATGGCATTTTTTCTCTTCTCTACATTTTTCTATGGTCGTATTCTGGTCAAATTATTTTCCATTATTTGTGGATACATGGTCACCTATAATTGGATGTGTTGTGGTGGGTATTTTTTGTGAACTTGTGACTTTTGTTACATTTAAAAAAATGTTGAATTACCCCCCGTGTCTCCGCTACATCCTGATTGGATTTTTGAAATTATGAAGTGGTGGAGAAAAAAATCTTACTTTGGCCCTGTAAAAAGGGACACGTGGTCATTTTCAAAAGTCAAAGCAGGGAGGCAGGTCATTTTTGGAAATTTGGTTTTATTTCCAAAAGGGATTAAAGTTGTAAAATGATTTGTGACTCCGTCGGGATGGGAAAAAGTCAAATATCGAGCCCGCATCAAAATTCAAAGCAGGGAGGTGGATCATCGGGTCACTTTTGGAATTTTGGTTTTGTTGCGGAAAGGCATAAAAGTTATAAAGTGACCCGCAGCCATGCTGATGCCCAGGAGAATCCATGTGGAGATCCCATATCAAAAGTGGATGGGCGGGCCAAAATGTTCTGAAGTGCCATTTCTCTAAAATGCACAAAATATAAAAGTTTTCCCCATACCCGCTTCAGCTAAATCTCTCCCACATGGATGGCTCAAATTCAAAATTTGTGAAATCAAGATGAACGGTTGTGATATGATGCATTTGGTTTTTACACCAGGCATGGAAATGGCTGAGGCATTAGAGAAGTTTAGATGTCGGTTTCTTGAATTAGTTTCATCATTTTTGTAACCGAATGTAACCATTTTTGGAAGCTATTTAGCGGGTTCTCTACGCCATTGTTCATGGTTGGATCCTGGTACTCTGTAGATGTAATGCATTCAAAATTAATCAATACAAAAAAATTTCCCTTTCTTCCTTCTGTTATTCCTTCTTTCCTTGTTCTAATTTATGAATCATCCATCTTTGCATGCTAAGAAACTTTGTGTTCTTGTTAATATGATTTTGGGAACTTTGTGTCTGTGAAATTATATCTATTATAAACATGAATGATTCCATTCTGCATCTCCTTTTCTCAATACACGTAAGGTTATACTCTGATATCTATATTTCTTAAAAGTATTGTTATGTTCTTCCTCTCTCATCTCCTTAGTTCTTCTATTCTTTCGTATTGATGATCTTTTGGGCATAAAACATTTCAAAGTATCAAGAATCCACACTTTGAAAGTTGTACATTTGTATATAAGTTTTTCTGCTTGCTTTCAATAAGGGAACCTCTCCCATTAAAGAGGAGGGACTTGTTGTCCCCTGACTATGGTTTGTTAAATTATTATTTTAAAACCCAACAGTTTTTGGTGATTCTACTACGGATTTCATTTCAAATGTATCCCTTTCTAAAATAACAATTTCAAGATCATTTGTGATCTGATGAATCTAAGATATGCTCATGGTAAGAAATATCTCGAGGTAGAGGATTCCAATTTTCAACTTTTGGATAAACAAAAACTGCTCTCTTATTCTAGCAAGAAGGAACAGAGGAACTCATTCTACAAGTACACCTCTTGTTAAAGACAGAAATTCCAAGAATAGCATTCCTCAAGAAAAACTCAGTCCTAATCTTCGTGCTTTGATACTTGATGGTGTTTCAGTTCCCCTTCAGTCAATTTTTTCAAAGATGGCAGCCCCTTTTCCTTGGGGATAATGGGTTGGGCCTCTTGCTCTTCCTCAGTCATTACATGAGTTACCTAGGGGTAACAGGAAAATTTTTCCTAAATTCTGGGGTGATGGGAAGGTACATCCAAGATGAACACATTGCATCCTTCATTATTTCATGTGGAGTTCTTGGGATTGAACATGAAGATGTCTCTGTCAAGATTTTTGTGGAGACATTACAGGAAAATGCTATTGATTAGTTATATCATCTTACTACTGGGTCAATCACTAATTAGGAACACCATGACAACTCATTTTGAGCAACGTTTCAAACCTGATGAAGATGTGCATGCTCTATTAGCTCAAATATATCATATCAAGAAGGAATCATTCGATCCCATGAGAGAGTTTGTGGCAAAATTCAACAAGCTAATTCATAAAATTCCATAGAACACTCGTCTTGTAGATCAAATCCAAAAATGCTTCTTCCTCAATGCCCAGTTACCTGAAGTAAGCTATGCACTAAGGAGAGATAACCTTGCAACTCTAGATGTTGATCAATGGTTAGCTATCAGTGTTGAGGTTTATTTAAGCATGTCTGGTAAACTGAAAAGAGAATCCTCCAAATCTAAAGCATCTTCTTCTTCCTCTTCCCCTAGAGCCAATTCTAATCAGTTAGTACAGAAGCTTGAAAATGATCTCATTGCTATCAAGAAACAATTGGCTCAGCATACTCCTTACCAAGACATTCCAAGGAAGAATTTTCAGCCTAGGAACCGTTTTCCTTCTTCTTAGAATAGATTGGCTATTGAAGGCCCACCCATCAAGGTTCCATTCAATGCAACTTGTGAAGTTCAAGAACATGATGATGAGGAGTGTAATGAACTCTATGAAGAACCAGAAGAAGAGGTTGATGAAGAACTGGAGCAACTTGGTGGATCTCAAGTTCATTTCCTTACCACTTAAGGCATTGATGATGAAGATGAAGATGAAGAAAGAGTGGTAGAGATGAATAGTGATTCATATGATGTTATGACTCGGGATAAAACGAACACAAAATAAAAAGTGATGCAGCCTTCTAAGAAATCCAAGGAGTTCCCTATAACTATTCCAATGGTTGCAAGAAGAGGAGCTCCTATTCTCACTACCTCCATGTAAAAGGTGAGTAATGTTAATCCTCCTCCTTTTACCTCTATTTCCAAAACTTCTTGTCCTTCAATTCCTAAAGTTGATAAATCAAAAGTTTCTCATGTTCCTAGTAGTGATGCCCCATCCACCTCTGGGTCTTTTGATATCATTGATCACCTCAAAAAGACCAAAATCCAAATTTTAGAGGTAGATTTTTACCAAACCCATCCAAAATCCTTTGCTAAAATGGTAAAGTTTTTCAATTCCAAATCCAAAGCTTCATCCAATACTTCTAAAGGTATTTTTCCCACTCCCTCTTTCTCACCTCAACCAAGCCTTGTGGCTGCAATCACTTCCCCTAATGAGAAAATTAAACCATTCTATGTGACTCTTCTCACAGCTAGCCATAAACTCAATAATTGTGTTATAGACTCAGGAGCATCAGACAATGTAATGCCTGCAAAAGTAGCTCATGCTTTGGGCCTGAATCTAACATGTACCTTTGATTCCTACTATTCCATGGAGAGTAGAGAAGTGCCTTTGGTTAGAAGGATTAAAGATGCACAAGTAGCCTTCGCTGATTTCCCAGAGAAAAGGATCTTAGCCACTATTTTGGTAGCTGATATTCCTCCCTCATATGGTATGCTACTGAGTAGGAATTTCCTTAAGGATGTAGGAGGTGAAATTCAGATGGATTGGTCACATGCTTTGATCCTGGTCAATGGAAAAATGAAGAAGCTGCTACCTAAGAAACAGACTGAATACATTGTGCCAAAGACTAATGATCCAAAAGCACAAATACTCTATGAAAATATAGGTCATGGTAACTATATGATTATGTCATAGGATGAGGAAAAACTTCCTAAGTGAGTGATTCATGATCCTAATGGAATTTGGACTGTGGAATTTGATGGAAGCTGTTCTTCAGCTTTTAGGTTCTGGGGTTGGTGTGGTGTTAACCTCTCTAGAAGGGAAGATTCATCCTTTTTCATTCAAGATTTTTTTTGAAAATACAAACAATACAGCTGAATATGAGGCACTCATACTTGGATTGAACATGGAAAAAGAAATGGGAGTGAAGAATCTTTGTGCTCATGGAGATGCAGAGCTAATTGTGAAACAAGTCAGGGATCTTTTTCAAGTGAAGAACATGAGATTGAAGCATTATAGAAATATTGTCTGGGATTCCATTGAGTTTCTTGATGCTTTCTCCATTGAATTTGTGCCAAGAGAAAGGAACACTAGAGCTGATTCTCTAGTTGTCTCAGGATCTTTGTTGATTCCTCACCCAGATTTCTCTCAAGAGAAATTTACCATTGAAATGATTCATAGGCCCAGTGTACCAGATAATGCAAGCAATTGGTAGGTTTTCAATGATGATCAACACTTGATCTCATTCTTGGAGCTTAAGGACAACTTCAACCAATTATATTTTGAAGGAAGTGAGACTTTTCCTAGAGAGTGTGTATCCTCTAATGAAGGAGATATCAAGGAAGAGATGGATCAAGATGGTTGCATCAAATTGAAAGGTAACAATATCCCTAAAGGGATGGTGAGTTTGGAAGATCTGTTTGATAAGAATGATAGGTACATTAATTCTAAATCTTCCCAAGGTGCTCGACAGTCTACTAAATGTGAAAAGGTTAATATTGGGAGTCTTGATGAACCCAAGATGGTGAACATTGGAAAATGTTACACTCAGGAAGAAAGGAGGAAATCAATAGACCTATTCAAAAAGGTATGTTGATGTTCTTTCCTATTCATATGATGATCTCAAGTATTTTCAACCAAAGGAGATGCAACACTATATCCCTCTGAAACCTGGGGTCAAACCTTTCAAGTAGAAGCAAAGGCAATATAATCCTAAGGTTTCTGGCACTATTTTTCAAGAGATCCAGAAGTTTCTGAAAGAAAAGATCATTTTCCCTATACATCATTCAACATGGATTGCCAACATTGTGCTTGTCAGAAAAAAGAATGGTGAGATCCACATCTGTGTAGATTTCAGGAATTTAAATCAGGCCTCTCTGAAAGACAACTATCCTCTCCCCATGATGGATCAAGTTTTGCAAGTTGTCATAGGCTCTGAGATGCTATCTATGCTAGATGGGTTCTTTTGGTACAATCAGGTGGAAGTTCAGTACTCCAGATCAGCACAAAACTACTTTTACTACTCCTTGGGGCACATTTTCCTACAAGAGAATGCCTTTTGGTCTTATCAATGTTGGTGCCACCTTTCATAGGGAAATGGACTTGGCTTTTGGTAGTCTAAAGGGAAAGTGTATTGTTGTGTACCTTGATGATTTGACTATTTTCTCCAAAACAAGGGCAGATCACCTTTAGCATCTTGAAGCAGTCCTCCAGAAATGCAGAGAACATGGAGTTTCTCTCAATCCTAAGAAGTCTATCTTTTGTGTTACTGAAGGCAAGTTGTTGGGGCATATTGTCTCCAAAGAAGGAATCAAGATAGATCCAGAAAGAGTTCAAGCAATCCAGCAAATTCCTCTCCCCACAAGTAAAAAGGGTGTTCACTCTTTCTTTGGTAAGATAAAATTCCTGAGGAGATTCATTCCTAATTTTGTAGAACTGACTATGAGTATTGCCCACATGATGAAAGAAAATGAAAGCTTTGGTTGGAATTTCGAAGGTAAAGAAGAATTTGAAGGTATCAAGAAAGCCATTGCTAAAACTCCCATCTTAGCATGTCCTGATTTTGGAGCAAGGATTTTATCATCTATTGTTATGCTATGGAGAGTACCTTGGCTGACTGTGCTAACTTGGAGAAATTATGAGGATCATGAACATCCAATTGCATTCATGGGATATGTTTTAAAAGCTCATGAATTGAAATATACTATGATGGAGAAACATGCGTTTGCAGTGGTCAAATTTGTCAAGAAGTTTCATTTTTATAATCTTAGTTCTCACTCTATTGTGATTGTACCTGATACAACCATCAAGTCTATTATTACACAACATGGATTTTGGAACTAAGAGAGGCAATTGGGTAGAAAAATTACAATAATATGACCTTGATATCAAGCTACCTAAGCTAGTTTGGGGTAAAGGCTTATGTGAGATTATTGCTGAAGGAACTGATGCAGAATTGTCCAAAGAAGCAGTTGATGTTCCTATTGTCCTCTTCCTCAGTTCAATAGATGAATGGTATGTTGAGTATTACACATTTTCTTACTTATAGAGAGTGTCCATCCCACTTGAGTGCTAAGGAAAATATATCTATTAATTTAAGTTCTACATAGTATGTATTATGGGAAAATGCTTTTGTTCAAGCAAGACATAGATGAAAGATTCCTTAAATGTGTGGACAAAGAGAAACATAAAGAAGTTTATTTTTATCTTTTCATGATTAGGCTTGTGGAAGGGCATTTCTCTTCTGTTGTCACTTCCCATAAAATCCTCCATGCAGGGTACTATTGGCCTACATTATTCAGAGATGAAACAAAATGGGCAGGTAAGTGTGAAGCCTGTCAAACTTTTGTTGGGAGACTTAAGTTTGTTGCTTTACCACTCAAACCAGTAGTGATTGATGATCCTTTTCAACATTGGGGATTTGATTTCATTGGAACTATTAATCTACCTTCCAGTGCTAGACATACTCACGTGCTAACTGCTACAGAGTTACTTCACAAAGTGGGTAGAGGCTACTCTATTCAAAAGCACCTACTTCTGAGGAGGTGTGTAATTTCATTAAAGAGAACATATTGATAAGGTTTGGGGTACCAAACAAGATTGTGACTGATAATACTTCCAATTTTTCTTCTTCTGAGATGATGTATTTATGCTATGGCTATGGAATTTCCTTTTCTCATTCTTCAAATTATTATCCTCAAGGGAATGGACAAGCAGAATCAATAAATAAGAATTTGGTAACCATCGTTTGAAAGCTTTTCAATGAATCTCAGAGGAATTGGCACAAGAAGCTCTATGATGCTCTCTGGGTAGATAGAATTACACCTAAAAGAGCAATTGGGATATTTCCATTTCAAGTGGTGTATGGTATTAAATCCCAACTGCTAGTAACAGTGGAATTACTAGCCTTGCACTTAATGAAGGGTATTGAAGATTCAAGCTTTAACCAGTTCCTTGGACAAGAGGATCGTGTATCTCCAGAAGCTGGTTGAAGAAAGGTTGCAAGTTTTTGATAGAATCTTATCTCATCAACTGAAGGTAAAATATTTTTTTGATAAGAAGGATAGACCCAGATATTTTCAAGTGGGAGATATTGTTTTGTTATGGGACAAAAGACATGAACCTCAAGGAATCCATGGTAAGTTTGATTCTCTTTGGCTTGGTCCTTTCAAAATCAGGCACTTTGTTAGAGAAAATTCTTTCTATTTGGATTATATGGATGGATCTTCCTCTCGCACTTCCTTATAGTGGGTGCAGTAGTTGAAGTTGTTTCAAGTCCTAGGTGACTAGGCATTCCTTATATATATTATGTACAGTGTTTTGTTTTTTGCTTTCTTTGTTTTGGTTTGTTTCTCTTCCGTGTGTGTAGTCTTCTTTTTTATGTTGCCCTTCGACTCTATTTTCCTAATGGATAAGGAATTCGTCTACTTTCCCCAAAATTTTATATGGATTATTGATCTTTCCTCGTTCCATCTATCCAAGTCAAGTCATCCCTAGAAAGAGCCAGATTGTTGTCACCCTAGAAATTCCCCTCTGGTGAAAGACGAGTTTGCAGGTCCCAAGTTTTGTTACTCGATTTTTAATTCCCACCAGTTCCATGTAAAATTCCTCAGTCTGTGCATTTTGAAACACTTTTATATCTCCTTTCATGGATGCATGGAATTTATCAATACTTTTGTATGGTTGTGGACCGCGTGTCAAGCCTTGTATTCCTTGCATTTATATTTCTGTAGGAAAAATATTTGATTCGGGTGCGAATGGTGGAATTTTCCCCCTTATCTGCATTTTTCTACGGCCATCTTCCTGTCAAATTATTTTCCAACGTCTACGGATACATGGTCACCTCTAATTGGATGTGGTGTGGCGGGTCTTTTTATGAACTTGTGACTTTTGTTACATTTTCAAAAATGTTGAAATACTCTCGTGTCTCTGTTGGATCCTTGATTAGATTTTCGAAATTATGAAGTGGCGAAAAAAATAATTCTTACTTCAGCCCTGCAAAAGGACACGTGGATGTTTTCAAAATTCAAAGTAGGGGAGGTGGGTCATCAGAGCACTTTTGGAAATTTCGTTTTATTTCCAAAAAGGATTAAAGTTGTAAAATGAGTCGTGACTCCGTCGGGACGAGAAAAAGTCAAATATCGAGCCCGCATCAAAATTCAAAGTGGGGAGGTGGATCGTCAGGTCACTTTTAGAAATTTGGTTTTGTTGCGGAAAGGCATAAAAGTTATAAAGTGACCCGTGACCATGCCGACACCCAGGAGAAGTCACGTGGAGAGCCTGTATCAAAAGCGGATCGGCGGGTCGAAATGTTTCGAAGTGCCATTTCTCTAAAAGGAACAAAATATAAAAAATTTCCCCATACCTGCTTCAACTAAATCTCTCCCATGTGGATGAATCATATTTGAAGTTACAAAATAGGTTTGATAGCTGCATTACAGAGCGTGGCCAAGGTGTTAGAGAAGTTCAGACATCAGTTTCTTGAATCAGTTTCATCATTTTTTGTAACGAAGTGTAACCATTATTGGAAGCTATTTAACGGGTTCTCTATGACATTGTTCGTGGTTAGATCCTAGTACTCTGTAGATGTAATAGATTTGAAAGTAATCAATACAGAATTTTTTCCCTTTCTTCCTCTACTATTCCTTCTTTCCTTGTTTGAATTTACGAATCATCCATATTTGCATGATAAGAAACTTTTTGTTCTTGTTAATATGATTTTGGGAATTTTGTGTCTATGAAATTATATCTGTTATAAACATGAATGATTCCATTATGCATCTCCTTTGCTCAATACGCATAAGGCTATACTCTAATATCTATATTACCCAAAAGTATTGTTATGTTCTTCCTCTCTCATCTCCTTAGTTCTTCTATTCTTTCGTATTGATAATCTTTTGGGCATAAAATGTTTTAAAGTATCAGGAATCCACACTTTGAAAGTTGTACATTTATATATAAGTTTTGTTGCTTGCTTTCAATAAGGGAACCTCTCCCATTAAAGAGGAGGGACTTGGTGTCCCCTGACTTTGGTTTGTTAAAGTAATATTTTAAAACCCAACAGCTACAACCATCCATTGTTATAAATGATGCAAATAATACACATATATTTAAGCAATCAAGGAAATATGAATTCATAATAGAACTCAATTTAATCGACAACTCTCTAATACAATCACACCCTAGCAAAAATCTATGTCCATGTCTCATGGAACATGACATATCTAGGGGAAACACTTACACCCTCTCACCTACAATAGGAAATTCCATAATATGATACATTCCCTCCAATTTAAAATTCATTTACCTTGTCATACTCTGGAAAGTACATGTTTCCACATTCCAAGACTCACACAATGCAGTTATCAAATGTATATTTTGGGGTGATTCTCCCAATCTTACCACATGCCATAACTTGGCCTTTTCTAATATATCCCATCCCACATCATCCAATCCTAATCTAAATAATATCTCCATGTGTCAACCTCCATAAAACACTAGCATGTGGAGATCTCTCTATAAATACAAATCACATAAGAAAAACATCGTATTAGCACATCTAATAGCAAAAAACTCATCCTAAATCAATCAAATCTAAGCATTTTCTCTGAACACACATGTCAATCATAAATTTATGTTACCTACGTTAGAACTATGTGCCTCAATTCTAGACCATATGGTTCCTAGTCATAACCGTACCATTTCGTACGGTTCTGTCCCAAATCAAAAATTGAACAATTTCGTGCATTTTTACTTATCTACACTAAATTTGACAAAATATAAAAAATCATGAAAATCTATACCATTACACGTAAAAAAATTAGCATTAATTGCACTCACTAGCTCATGGGTATTTTACGCCTATATGGCATCTCTGACACACTCAAATCGTGATCAAATGGCCTCTTTGGCTTGTAACATTGTCTCAAACTCAGATATCCTATCACAATTAATTGTAATCACAAATGAAAAGTACCTTTCATTTTTCAACATCACTATTTATAACAAAATTCACTTATGGCATTAATCAACCTAACTTACCTCCTACCTTAATTCTCCAATTACAATTTCACAATGGTACGATCCATATATTGGGCCATGTTTTCCAATTTTACAAGCCATTTACGGTGTTTCGATCATGCTTTCGAATACTTCCACATCAATACATCACTACACCATACCACACATCTTATAAGGTTATGCGCGATATTCTCTCTAAAAACTATGAATCTGACTTTATAACATGCATACTACTCCATTTCCTCTTACCAATCACTTTATTCAATATTAAAAATCACATTGCTCATATCTAAATTCTTATTCACTAAATTACACAATCTTCAACTTGCTCTCATCTCTTCACTTTATTCTAAAGTGACACCATTTCACACTCTCACTTTCACCAAAATGGGGGAAACTCTATAGGCCAACCATACAAGGTCGTTTACTCCTCTTCTCTTAAATCAATAAGTAAAATCTAATGGATTGGTCATATAAGGCCATCCTCTTTTAAATAAATTATACACAAGTCAAGAATGGTTGTTTATACAAGACCTATCTCTCTTTTTCATGTAATTCAATGTAATTCCATCACCCAATGGTTAAATCTTTTTATGAAAATGTAATCAACACTAAACACACTCAGTTACAAACAATGCATATCACTGCATTTCACAAACATAGGGGGCAATTCAAACAAACTTACATACAAAAAATAAAAAATACTATAGTTACTAATTCACATATTTAGTGGTTTACATATCCATGAGACCTAGATATTACAATAGTGTAGTCCTATTTTTGGGAAGCATTATAATGGGTCACCAAAATGCTCTGTGACACTCTTCCCTTGGTGTCATGGCACCTAATTCCCACCTTACTCTATAAAATACTTGTTGGGGATGTGATCACCCCCAACTCTACAAATACATTAAATATGAATCTCCATGTCTCCAAACACTTATTTTTGTAACTTAAATATCTCTTTATGACACTTACAACATGTTTTTCCCTTACCTCCATTTGGGCCAACCAGTGACTCGTGTTTCTCACCACTCATGGTTACTTTCTCTAGACACAATTATAGTTGTTCTTTCTTTAGAAATATTTCAAGTAAGACCTTTATCTCCTTTACACTATTTAATTTCATTCACTACCATAAAGTGGGGAAAATGTAGATACCAAAATTTCTAAAAATATATTATTATATCATGCTTTTAATAGATTATTATATACATCAGCTTTGAACCTTGAACTAGATTTTAGTGGCATAACCTCCTCTTCTTCCATATTTTGTTGCTTGATTTGATTATCTTTATGTGATTATTTTACCCTTTTCTTATGATTTTTTTCAAGTCATAAAGATCTATGGCCATGCCCTCTCATAGTTCTTTCACACTTTGTGTCCATCCAAAATCGTAAAATTAGGTCACGATCATACACACAGTCCCACCCTTAATTATATGGTATTGTACCCCTCTATCTTATCTTATTTTTTATCTTATGTGTCTCTTCATTTCTTTTTTACATGTCCTTTATTATGTTATGGGTTTTCCTTTCCTACCACTAAGGTTCAAAATTTAAGATGATGAGCTCATATATACACAAGTCTCATGTAAGCATTTATTACCTAGCAACAACCTATCTATCTACCACCTACTGAGCTAAAGAAGAAAGTGGTACATATGCATGTTACATACACATCATAGGAGGGAAGAAATTTGAATTTTTCATTTACACATGAGGTTTTGATGTGGATGAAGTATTCTAGCCAATTATCAATGTGGAAACATAAAGGTAAAGCTAGGAAAAGGGATGGTTGCATGTACATCAGCATAAAGCACTAGGATAACTACATTACGTCTAAAATATAATGTAACTCTTTATGACTCACAAATAAGGTGACTGTCGAGGTCAAACTGACTTAAGCATTTTCATTATTTCATTTTGTATCTAATTTTTTCTCGGATATGTTGCACGATAGCTAGGATTTTTTTTGTAGGTTCATGTGCGAATTCTAGGGTTACATGTGAAATTAAAGATGTCAAACAGAAACAAACAATGATAGATAATGACACTAAAATTTGTATATTTCCACTTCTACATGGTCAAAAATGTACAACTTGGTTTGTTTGTTTCATCTATTCCTAACTATTTTTTACGGCCCTTCCTAAGAAGACTCGGAGATACAAAAGTCGATCTACCTAGTTCCCAGATTTTGTTTTTTTCTATATCTCTCATTAACACATCTAGAGAGTCCTTTGAACCAGCTAAGAGACTCCTTATACCCCAATTTTACTTATAATTACATATATCTCAATTTTTTTGTGATTGTTACGTTGTACATTCTTTTTTATTGATCTAAAATACAAATATGAATTTTTTTATAAGCTAATTATTGTATATCAACATTTTACATTGATTTAAATTAGGGTTGATATACATACTATTGAGTAAGAGTGTGTAGTATGCTTAAACATCAGTGGAGAAGGATACCCATGCCCCCAAAAACACATGTATTATGTAACTAAAATTGAGTATTGAAGTGAAGGAGTGAAATATTCATGCTCCTTGCAAATTTTTTAGAACTGTGTCATATGAATATGATATTATGTCAAAACTTTTATCCATGATGAAAAATATACAACTGTAGAAGAATCTAGTGTAACTACCCCCAAGGAAGAAATGTATGGTAGGGTTAGGAATGTTTGTATGTTCCTAACCTTTCTTTACAATCATAAACTTATTTTTTTTATGCCAAAAATTTAATATCTGAAGTTGTTTCTGAGTACATTTTCCCCTATGAAAAATTGTGTTTGAACATGTAGTTCTACTTGTAAGTGTGAAATATGTCTCAATAAATTCCCCATTTTTTCAAGCATATATGATAAATAATTAGAGTGTGTGAATCATAAGAATATGTATATCCATACACTATATTTCTAAGGATTTGTAGGAAATTGTATAATGTTGAAGTGGTGGCCACCTTTGAGAAGCTGTACCTATACAAAGAGGTTACACATGGTGCAACCATGACATGCAAAGAGACAAATAACCATAACAACAAGAGTAATGGTAGTAGTGATAGAAAAAAGAACAAAAATTTTAGTAATAGTGTAGATGTAATAGAGCTATTATAAAGGAAAAACAAAAATCATGTGAGAAAACAAAATATATGTGACATCCATGCTAAAAATGATGGGTCATTGTATTGTCCAATCATTTTAATCAACTAGTCTAATTTTGATGTCATTTTAACCAGGGGTGTTTCCAAGGAAGTATGCAATGAAGACCATGGATATATAACTAGTGGTATTGATTCTAATTTTAGGTGGGTTTATCTATTTGTTTGAGTCTCCTCTATTCACTAAACTTAGTACTAATGATCAATCATTTGTTTAAGTCTTCTCTATTCACTAAACTAACTACTGAAAATCAATCAACTTCTAAAACTACTGAAAGCAATAACTTTAAACTTCTCAAAATTTAAATAGCATCACAAATAACATTTAATCTAATGAAATGCACATAAAAAAAGTAAATTATTTGTAGAATTGAATTTCTCTAAAATGAAACTTGCTGGAGTTGAAATTATATTGAAATGAAACTTGTTGGAATTGAAAAAAAGATACACTGAAGGAATTATTGAAAGAGTAATGCAAATTTGAGTTGAATATTACAAGTTCTAGAAATGATTATTCTAAGCACACTTCAAAATTAAAAAATAAGAAAAAAAATGAATATAAATACCAAAATAACTAATTCCTTAGTTGATTGGGCCCTTGATCTCCCCCAGATTGGATTGATGACATAGTTTTCCTCAAAATAACATGTTTTTATTTATCATGAAGGATTTTCTTACAACATAAATAGGAAACAACTATAACTACTTGCACTCTTATATCATATTACATTATGCAAGCACATACATACATACTCAACTCAGTCAAGAAAAATATTTTATAGCTAATGTGTTCCAACATAGGCTTACTAATCTAAGTAGTTGGATATGAGAACATTTTGGGAGTTGGTTACAACTCATAAAATAATTAGGAACTGGGCTCCTTGTTTTCATTCTTCATTAACTTCCCTGAAACTGGTCTTCATGATTTAGTAGACCACATTCAATATTTACTATGACACCTTATATTAGTGGTTGTCATGAATTTATTAATCTGCACACATCATTATACATCTATTCAAAGTAGTTAGTTGGAAAAATACCTTAATCATTCATCCACATAATTTAACAAGGATAAGATGCATTATTTCCCTACTTTGGATTTAATCAATCAAACCATGTAATGCATTGATTAATGTTTTCATGAGGAAAAGTATCATTATTTGGTGATTTAATGGGTCAATTTATGGACTCATCAAGAGATTTTGACAATGATGGGTGTTCCTCGCAGTCTACAGAATCATGCAATGGGATGAAAAATGTTAATGTTTAATCTATTTCTTCAATAACCTTTACAAAATATACAAAGTAGTTTCTCCAAAATGGAGCTTACAATCATTTACATGGAGCTTTACAAGCTTTTGGTGTACTCCTTAAGGACCTAACCTAAGACTCATTGCACTCTAACTTAGCTCTAATGGCCTACAAATAGTTAACCCACACTCTATTGAATTTTTTTATTCCTCCTAAGAAACCACGCTAACCCAAAAAAATGAACGTGTCCTCCTTTTTATAGTCATGCACCCCACTCCTTTCCCGCTTCTCTCTCTTCATTTGAATTTTCCTTATGTGGTTGGATCCTTCTAGACATTTCTTATCCCTTCCCACTCATTTTTTTATTTAAATTTGAGAACCTTTTCTTGTGCCATGTCATATGTTCATTGAGCTCCTATGATCATTGAATCTTGTTAGACACCTTATGACATCCTTTCCTTGTCCACCAATTACACATTCTTTCGTGCACTCTCGCACCCTTTTTCCACGCCTCGGTTCCATTTTTTTTTCCACTCATTTTCTTGAGTCTCCACCTTTTCCTTTCTTCCACACACTCCCTTCAGAATTCTAGGCCTCCTTCAAAAATTATACGTATTGAACCTTCCTTCCAAACCACTACGTTAAAACTATTTGTGCACTTCCACATAATCCTTTCCCTCAACTCTGTTGCGCCCTTTCCCTTTTTGTTTTGTTGCACCTCCATTATTGTGCACACCAACACTTAGATAAAAATTAACATGATTTCCTTAGACCTAGGATCCTTATACATCAAATAACTAAGGTACTGAAAGTTTATTTGCACCTCAAGTATACTAAGTGAGTGGTTTGAACCACGCTTTTAGACTATATGAGCAAATAGTCTTGCATTCTTTATCCAATAATATTGGCTATGGCTTTCAACACTTATTTAGGAATTTATTCCAATCCTTTTCCACTTCTATTTGACCTTTTTGTGATATGTTGCCTTGCACACCCTTGTGTGAATTTTCCCACCATAGTCCAACCTTCTCCTAAGGAATCTCCTATTAGCCTTTTCCTTTGCAATTATGCACTCACTTTCAAGTCTCATTTGCATGATTTTGTGCTTTCCCTTGTCCATACCATATCTTCTTAAAGCCTTCAAGGATTTATTATCTCTTAGCCACTTCATTTTTTAGTTTCCTTCCTTTGCACATTATTTTTTCCGCAATTCTCTTCTCCTTGTCTTTTTGTCTTCTTCTCCTATTCTCCTATTGTCTTTCCACCACAAACTCTTCTCCCTGTAAAATTTTACATTTGTGAACTTCCCTTTTGGGATATCATTTGCAAAAATGTTCGTTTATTTCCTATGACATTGAATCCTATCACACTTATCTCAGTTGCACATCCATTTCTTTGTGCACTTGTGTGCTTAGGACCCACCATTGATGATCTTTCTCTTGGTCTTCTCTTCTTTCACCCGCTTGCTTTCACCCGCTTTTTATAGGGATTTTATCCATTACATGTTTAATTTTCTTATGTACTTTGCTGAGGCGTATTTCTTTTATAAAATCTTCGTCTCCTTACCCCAATATATTATCACAAGATTCTCCTTCACCTCCTCAATTCTCTTGACCCCTATTAGGCCATAATTTATCTACCTACGGATGATCAAGCCATTATCTTATTGTTTGCAGATTTTTCTCGTCCACTTCCTCATGATTACTCCACCATAATTATCTCCTTTGTTGTGCATTTATCATCACACATCCTTCCTCTTTTTTTTTTGCTGTGGGCCACATATCATCTCTCTTCCTCTTCTTTTACACCTTCTTCATTATGACAAAACTTCTAGATCTCCTTCCTATTTCTCCCTTCCTTCCCTTATTTCCTATAGGGAATCCTCTGCATCATTTTTTAGTGTCTATGCACTGTTTCCATGCCCTTATCATTTCCACATGTTCCTTCTCCCATGCACCTCTTGCATGATGCACTCTTTCATGTCTGTTCTTGGTTCGCTCCTTTGGTTTCCATTCCATGGAAAAATTCTTCTTCTCCACATAATTTCTTCTCTTGGTTGAGCTCTTCTTCCTTTATTCTCTCTTCCATACACTCTACTTCCTTGATACCTATGCAATTTTTTTCCCCCTTCGATGAGATATTTTTCATGTGCACTCTAGCAACCTATTCTTGGGGATTCTCTACATTAGGTTGCCTTCAAGGAAACATCTTATCCTCTTCTTTCTTCCTCCTTCGAAATGGTGTTCTCATTATCGTGCACATATTTATCTTTTTGCCCCTCCACTCGTCTATTAGTAGTTTCTTCATCTACGTAATCTCCTGAGATCTATTTCCTTTCTATTGGGGTTCCCTCTTATGCACACCCCATTTTTTCTTACTCTAGGAATCTACTTATGCGGAATCATTTCTACACTACAATCCGTTCAGTTGGGAATCCATATCTTGAGTTTTAATCCTTCTTTAGATGCGTACTCCTATGGTTCATCTCCTTGGAATCTACATACATGTTGTCTTTTCTTCTCAATGGCCTCCAATTGTGACATCTGGTTACCTTCTCTATGCTCATGACCTCTAGTGACCCATTTCTTCCTTTTTGTTCCTTGGATGGGATGCCCATTCTTACGTGCCTCTCTTCACTTGGTTGTGCAGTCTTCTCCCTTATTTATTTTCTTCATTCTTCCACTTCCATTTGTAGCCTTTTGCAATCCTTCATGTACTCGTGGTCTATAGTGACCATATTCTTTCCTATAGTAACCTCCTTTGTTAGAGCATTACTATTATGAATTGTAGTTTTTTCCTGGGTGACTTCTCTTGTCTCTCTTTATATATCTTGTGAGATCTCTTCATGTGTTATATTTCATGCATTCTTTGGTGGTTCTCTTGCACACACTTCCTCTCCATTATTTCTCTCTACTCACACAATCTCTTTAGATGTGCCTCTGTACAACACCTTTTATTCTCTTTAGAACTCCATTGATGCTCTTTCCATGTATTCTTATATGCACTCCCAACCCTATATTGAGTCCTTCACATCCCTCTAATTACTTCTCACAACAAGAACCTTTCCCCTTTGGTGGTCCTTTTTGAAATCCTCCAATCTATTCCTTACACCATTTATCTCCTCCATCATCTTCTCCAACATTTTTGTGACTTAAATATGAATAGTCCCTTCTTCTTGGTGACATATTTCCTTCTTTTATAAGATCATCAAATTATCTAGATGATACTCTGAGATGTTCTTGTGCATCCTCTACCCACCTTTTCTTTATGATGGAGAATACAAAATTTTGTGCTCGCTACCTTCACATTTGGTGTTCTACCAGCTATACTCGTAGGGAAAGTATCCTTCTTTGATACTAAATTGACAATGGGTGCTCCCTATATTCTATAGAGTCACATAACATGATGAAAATTGTTAATGTTTCATATATTTCTTCAATGGCATTTACGACATCTATAAAGTAAATGGTCTCAAATGGAGCTTAAAATTATTTATATGGATCTTTACAAGCTTTTGGTGTACTCCCTAAGGACCCAACCTAACATTGGTCATACTCTTGACTTGAATTTAACGACCTACAAAGACTTAGTTATTTTTAGTTGGTTCTAGTGTTTCCTCCACATCAACCATGGTAACCTTGAAATGGTGAACTTTTCCTCCTTTTATAGTTATTCCTTACTCATTTTCCTACTGCTATCTCCTTATTTGATTTGGGATTGGATGGTTTGAATGCTTCTTAACTCTCCCACTCCATTTCAAATTCAAATTTTAGTTCCTCTAATTATGTTGTGATATCTAGTCATTGAGCTCCTCTGATTGTTGAATCTTTTCAACATCCATGTCAGACACCTTTTAACATCCATTTCTTCTCTTCCAACTACCCACTTTGTCATGCACCCTTTTATCACACTCCTTTTTCATATCTCAATTTTATTTTGTTGTGTGCTCATTTTCTTGAGCCTCACCTTTTCCTTTCTTCCATGAAATGCCTCTAAACCGTTTGGGCATTCTCAAAAATCTCCACGATCTTTATTGAGACCTTCTCCATTTCTAAGTCTCTTCATTCCTTCATCTTACACACCCTTCAAAACCTTACCTTACATAAAAATCCTACACATTCCTTCCATATCTCTAGTTATCCATTTAATGCCAAAATATCTTCACACACTATTTCACACCCTTATTTTACATGTAATTCTCTCTACTTCCATCCTTAGTAAAAAATTACACACTCAACCCTTCTGAGTGCATTTCCAATTATTTTGCACTATGATCTTCCTTCTAAGATATTATGCTAAAACAGTGCACAGTTCTACGCAATAATATCATCATTCTACTATGCCTCCTCTTCCTTACACCATGTATCATTATTCTTGCGTACACCCATACTTAGGAAAAATTGAGCAAGATTTCCTTAGACATGGGATGCTTTTATATTAGGTTTCAAAATTATGCACAATTAGATAGGGTTTAAAATAAATGAAAGTGTTCGCTTTGGTGTATTTTTTACTCCTTACGAGCTCCTTTTTGTAGCCACATTGATTTAACCATCATTTTTATATATAAATTTTATTTTTTGGCTATTAAAGCTCCCTCAATCGGTTTTGGTCAATCCATAAGGAGAAAATACCAAATCTTGTGGTTAAGAACTTGACATCTAAAGCACACATTATATAAGTTGATATAGGTAACCTTTTAAGAGAAGCATTCAAATTTGACCTACATGTTGAGTGACTCCTTTATGTCCTTAGTCAGGTCAACCTTAATAAAGACTTGTTTTTTAGGATTATATGAATAGAACTAGTCTAGTTCATGGTAAATAACATGGCCAATAGGCTCAAAAATATTTGAGATGGAATATCATACACAAATTTTAGTGAAATATTCTTTTTCCTATATTTGAGATGGAATATCATAGAGGAATGTTAGTGAAATAATTTATCGCAGGGAAAAATTAGTGATTTTTCACTAATGCTTTAAGACTAGGTCCCTCCTCCTCTTTGGAATGGATAGGTTCCCATTTATTGAATGTAGGAAATATAAAATTTGTGGTGGTCATTAGGCTAGGTATCACATAAAAATAATCCACTAAACATTTGGCAAATGTATTATATATGATACAAGGAAATAATTTTCTTAGAGAGGGGTGAAGGGGGTATAAGAATATAGAGGGGGAAGATTAATTTAATGAATAAGAAATTGTAAATTTTACTAGCATTAATCATATCAGGTCCACATCAAAAAAAAAACACACAAACATGTAATCAATAACAAGATTAAAAAATCAAAGACATAAAGTTTAATTGATTTATTCCTCAAAGATACAAATTTTCTTCTTGGTTATTCAAGATTACAGTGCTTACAAAGTTGAAAATAGGAAGTAGAAGAATATAGACAAAAAAATAGAAGAAATATATTCTTTCTTACAGTGAGAGAATAATAGATATAAACCCATTGGAATGGAGAATCCACCTCACTATATAAGTTTATAGTATGTCTATTCATCTCCCCCTGTTGGTTCCCAATCTAACACCCCAGACAAGGCAAGAATTTTTGAAAAAGGCAAGGAGAAAAGATAAACCTCTTGATATGTCATTTTGTAGCCAGGGATGGGCTTATCTATCTAACTTGACGCTTCCTTTTGGGAATGACAAGGAGGTATGTGACTAAGGATATGGCTATTTTCCTGCTACTTCATGGCTCTACTTGAACTAAGGTGAGATAACCTAAAGGGTGGATTAAAAGAGAGGGAGATATTTATACTTCAAACTCGTATACTTGTTAGAACCTCAATCTAAGATCAAATAAAACCACTAAATGCAATGTTCATTCAAAATAATGGTCACACAAGCATTGGAGACACTTGATCCACCAAATATAAGCCACTGAAAACAGATAATATGTGATCCCAAGCATAATTCATAAAGGATGTTATTAACTTTGTACAAAATGGTGCTTGATGATACTAAACTTTACAAATTGTAGAAATTACACCTAAAATATGTGGAATGGGTGTAATTTGAAGGAAAAAAATTGTGAAATAGTTGGGTTAATGTGATTTGTGGGGGTAGGATGGTAGATTACTTTAGTCAGAAATGGGGGAAGATGGATCTAAATGGGGAGAAATATTGGTGTCTTACCAATTCATCCTATGACGCTCAGAAATGCAGATAAATAGAAATTAAAATGATATAAATGTCAATTGGGAATTTGCATTCATTTATACCAAATTCCTACAAATACTACCACATGATCTTTAGATCCTTAACCACAAATACTAGTGCATAAGATTTCAATGAATCATATATTTCTTCAATTAAACAACACCCAAAATACACTCATGAGATAGAAGAAACTATCCCCAAATAATATTGCAAGAAGGATTTTAAAAATGAGAAAATACTCAAAAGTAACACTACAATATTAAATTCATTTAGTAACTAGTCTATTGTAAATAACAAGAAGAATCCCTTTGCATCTAATTGATTTAATAAACATAAGATCACATCAAAACTTACATTCCTTAACTATATTCTCATACATCTCAAAAATTCATGAATGAACATGACATAAAGTTTTATATATTTCAATTTGGTAAGGGAGGCATGTAGAGGGTTGTCTCAATGTCTGCTAATGACTTTACAATGTAATCATCTTAACCTAAAACAAAAAAAATTCAAAAAATTATAATTAAGAAAGGTCTTAATTCTTATACAAAACATTTACCCAAGGGAATATACCCAAATGCCCTTCTAGAAAATAATCAAAACCTAGAAAAGGTGGGACTACGGTACATGATATGCCAAAATAGAGGGAGAAAAAAATCCAACTAAAAAGGTTCAATCTTGTTGTGTCATATTGGAGCAGTTCAGAAAGATGATCAAATTTTTTGAGGAAGGATAATATTCCTTGTTGCTATAAAACTTCCTTTTTTCACTTTCTATCATATCGTTATATCATATGCACTCTTAGGGAGGAGTCTATTATATTTATTTATCATTTGATTTGATTTTATACAAAATGGTAGATAATAGGAAATCAACTCTGATTGGACCTCACACAAGCTATTACTGATATTGTAGACTTGGGAAACACGCCCTCATGCCAAAAAACCAAAATCTCACATTTTCTCATTCATTTCATGTTCTAAAAAGAGATTTGCAATGGCATGTGAATTTGATGGTTCATAAGTGCCTGTCTAGGGGCCATTTCCCTTTAAATGTAATTTTTATCTTTGTAAATTGCAAGCCTTTTATTGTTACTCATTTTTTTCTATCCTATTTTTCTAAAACTAACCTTCTTAGTGGATTTTCTTCCCGAAGAAGTAAGGAATGAAGGCTAGTTTTGGCTTATATTTTCCTTATCTGGACTCATATTATAGTAATGGGATGGTTAAGATTATAGTGGTCCTGTCGATGTGATGAAGGTCCTCAAAACTTTTACATGATTAAGTTATGACACACATTGTTCTTCATTGCAAGACCCAGACTTTGGCCATATTTTGTAAAGTGTGAATAGGGTATGAATGTTGTAGTTTTTCTCTGAATCCCAAAAATTAAATTATCTCCAAAAAATTTGTAGGCCAACCCAAAAATACACTCTAAATTTCCTTGGAACTCTGACCTAGATTACATCTTCTGTAGTGAGAACAAAAAGTGTTTCCTATTTTCAGGTCATATCGGGGAATGTACACAAGAAGAAGTTTGACCTCGACATTTGAGAAGAGATACTAACCTAGTTTATAAAGTGAATAACATTTGGGATTTGGGGGCTTGATTCTCCAGTGATTTTCTATTACATGGTCCGGATTTTTTGTTTTAGACCCAGCTATCTGACTGAAATAGAAAAAAGTAAATAAACTTAGGTTTTCCTAAGTTCTGAGGGAGAACAAAATAATGAGTGCCTACTTTTTCCTCCCATGATTTTTTACAAAGTGTGATAAAAGTGTAAAATGCATCCATGAGATGAAATTTTCCATTTACGATGGTTTCTCATGTTACAAGGATGATAAAATAAGTAACTTCAAGATGTGCTAGATTGATTTTAAAATAAATAATATGTACACATGACATGCATTTTAAAACAAAAATTCTACCCAAAGAAATAAATACATTAAACAAAATGGGGTTCTATTTCAAGGGCCCCTGCCCTTGCAAAACATATACATATGAGTATACAGTGTTATCAACATGGATTGATTGACAAAGGAAAAATACATAAGCATCAAACTTTTGCATGCTCATTATCACTTGGAATTTCTAGAATAAATTTTAGCAATTCATTCTTGTGTCGAATAAATTCATCATGGGATATCACGCTAAACATGAACTAGATTTCACATACTAAGCCCCATGACATGCACATTTCTAGCATGTCCTAAGTCCCTAGTTGCGGCCCATTCAAAAAATGGATGAAGTTCGATTTCCTTTCAAAGGATTTTATCTATTATAGAAAGGAATTTCCCCCTCTTATATGTGTTTTGGTCTCCATACCTAAGGAGATCCAAGACACAGGGAAATGAGGAGTCTTATTAACAAAATATTCCCTCATGGTTCTCCTTTTCTTGAGGGGAAAGGCTTAAATTCCTATCATGGACCACATTTTAGAAAAGGCATCCTCTAAATCCATCAAATGCTTCTTTGTGGCATTCTCTAATATAGTTGGGATTTGCTCATCCCCATGAGGAGTGAGCAGGAAGCTGGGAATTATGATTTTCATGGTCAAATTAAGAGGTTACTAGTAATCCCTATCCACACACTAGTAATATTTATTGACAGAAGGGTAGTAGCGAAGCCATCAGGATTTCAATTGTTTGGTGTCCACCTAGTACTCTAGGTGAACAAGGTGAAAATGAAGAACTTGGAAAATAGGAAAGGAAGGGTACAATTTTGTGATACACTACAAGAAAACTGAAATCATGTCCTTTGATGAATAAATAATGGGAGGAACGGCCCTAGTATCTGGTATGTTAAAAATATGATGAATGAGAGCCTCATTTGGCCCAGTCAATTGGAAACACTCACTCAAATGGGTGATTTCTATTGGAGGAAGATTTAAATCTAGAGGTGAAGAAGAAATGGAAACAAGACACTTGATCAAAAAATAGAAATCAAATGACTCTAAAAAAGATAGGTGATGAATGGAAGGATGATGTACCTCTTAAAAAGGTATAGCACTAGTGCTGAGATGGAAAGGACATCATTTTGATATTAATATCATATCCCATTCTGATTTACAGGTACGTGTGATTTTTAAATAAAGATCACCTATTTATGTGGAACATGTTGCCAGAGAGTGATTAAAGGCCCACGCTTTTCAAAAATGTCTTGTCACATTTAGTTCTCTGGCCACATCATACTCATAAACATGTGGAAATTCCAAATATTAAGTCTGACATGATCTAGAAATTTTTTGTTGTGTCATGATGATGCATAAAGGAAATGGTGGAAGTTGGAAAAATTGGTGTTTATTTATGAGTAATCATTTGCATTTTTCATGGTGGCCCTGAGAAGTTGATGGCACTGATAGTTTGTTTGATTATATGAGGAATATAATCTAAAACCCTAAGAAGATAAGGTGATATACAATAAGTAAGAGGGGTTTTAGAGAAGGAGGCGGTTCTTAGGAGGAGGGTTATTGGCAAGGGTGAAAAATGACGAGAAGCTCTTGGGGGAATATATTTTAGAGGGAATTTGTAGAGGCACTGTTAACCAGAAGGAAGGATTGTGTTGTAATGAATTTTTTTCCTGTGTGACCCAATTATCAAGAATTTATGTTAAGATGATTACATATGTATAGTCATTAATGGGATTTGAGAGAATTAATATATGTTTCCCTTGTCTTTTCCTAATTTTAATGGTTTTCACTTGACAAATTCATCAGGATTCATGAAATTTTTATGTTTTATTGTGAAATGATGTTAAGGTTAAGGTGATATGTGTCTTTTTGTTATAATTTTGTGTGAATCATGGTTGTAACTCAATTTCAAACATATCCTGCACTTTCTTAGCTCTCGTCTAGGAAGCGTGTGAGTATTTGACATTTTCTGGGGGTCCCTAAAAACTTCCCTTTTGAAGCCTATAAAAATATCCTTACGAACTAAGTGGGATTTGGGGGTATGACTTGTAATTTCTTGGGGGTCCCTTGATCCATACTATTTAGTGTGTTTTTGCACAAGATGATCATGCCTTAGGTGTACTAAGCTGGATTGTCAGGAATTTAGATCTTGGTTTTCCCAAAGATTTCCTTACAAACCAACTTCCTAAAAGAGTCTCATTAATTTTCTTCACCAGTATTCATGTAGTAATAAGGACGTGTGACGGTTGGCATTTTGTTTCTAAAGTTCCCATAGTTCCCATCAAATATTTTCCCCTTTTCCCTCCATTCTATTGAAATCCCTCTTATCCCCACAAAAAATCTAAAAAACTTTCATCAAAAAATCCTAACTCATTATGCAGGTCCAAGATTTCCTTTATTATATTCCATTGACCTGCCTGAGAGAACACATTATCAACTCATATATCTTGCATGTTCTCACCCCTGATATGAAGTCCCTCATCATCGAATCACATATAACTTGTGAAAAAAACTTTGGGATAAATTTGTGGGTCAAACCACCCCTGCCCTTAACGGTCTGTATTGATTTCTCGAGTGTTTTTAGCATTTTAGTGACCACTCTTTTGAGTGAATGTTATATTAAGTGGTTGAACCTGATTCTGATTTGTTCCTCTCAAAATCTTCAAAAGATCACCCAGACTCTGTGTCCCAACATCTATGTTCCCCTAACTATATTCTTGGTTCCTTTCACCCTGACTTAGGCAGAGTCAAAAGTAGTAGGGATAGCAGCCACACCCTTTGTTTGGGTACCTCCTCATCACTCCCTCATAAAGGGTGGATGGGAAACCAGAGGAATATCCTCCCCTAGATACAAGATGACATTCCGCAAGGGTCCCCCTAGGTCTCCTGACCTCCCCCATACTTCTGCATCCCCCTTCCCCCAGGGTGTAAATGAAGGATCCAACACCTTCACTCTAATATATAAACAGAGTTTTTCTAAATTTTCTAAGAGACCCTACCTATGATAATTAATAGCACAATATCAGATTTACACAATAATACTTCTCAGATTTCTTCTTGATATTCCGTCAATCTTCATATTACATACAAATTATTATATAGGAATTATATTTCCTATAACATAGGAAACCACTCACCTAAATTATACAAGTTGTTTTAACAACTCGTAACAACTCTAAAACTAATACAAAACAAATAACATGAGTTGTTATAATATCAACTCATATAAAAAAAATACAAAATATAATATTGCTCACACATTAACATAATGGAGCACTAATATAATTATTTCCTAACATTCCCCCCCTTAGTGCGAACATGGGAAAACTTGCTTTGTACTGCAACGTGCCGCTACGTAGCATGCTCATGATCTGTATGGTTTCAAGGACAATACCAACAACCTCTGGATGGTTTTCCAAGTGGTTAACCAACAACCACACAACAGATGGTTTTTGAGGACAGTACCAACAACCTCTGGATAGTTTTTCTGGATAACTAACAACCACGATATCATGATGATGCAGTAGTATCAACAACTCTCATCACTATCTCACTGCAGGGAATAACATAGGAAACTCTACTAAAATCTGTTTCTCGTACATACATAGAAAAAGCTGACATACTGGAAATGGAACATTGGATCATGTTCCCCCCCTCAATGTGAAATTTCCACTTATTGAAAATAGGATCACTGCAAACTGAGGCACACCACACATGTCACCAAAGCTAATATGCGGCCCCATTGTTAGCAACTGACAAGAGGTCGCTGAATGACCTCCAACCTCCAATGCCTCCTGTCTCCGGTTTCATGCTCAGAACAAGAAGTCTTCAGAGACACTGTATTCATTTACTTGTTCTTCCTCATAATCAGATTCATCATCTATGCCCATATTTGCTTCTTCTATTTTTATTGTTCCATTTAGAAGATCACGAGCTCGATTTTTACAAAATGGAGTTTTATGCCCCTTTCTCTTGCAGTAAAAACATTCAATTTCCTCCTTATTTTTGGAGAATTTATTGTACTTCTTTTTTAAGTACAATGCAGTTTCTTCTTCTACATCTTCTTTAGTCCTTTTTTCCTCAGCTAGAAGAGTTGATATCATATCTTCCAATGAGTTGGAAGGCATCTGACCAAGTGTGAAGACAATATTACTGTATTTGGGAGGCAAACTATTTAACATAATAGCTTTTGCATCTTCATCATCTACAGGAGCTTTTACTTCTGCTAGTTGTCAGAGAAGAGACTGTAAATCATTAATATGACTGGACATTGTAGTTCCTTCACCCATTTTTAACTTGAACAACTACAATTTGAGAGAAAATTTTGCGTTCACCGCTTTAGCACCAAAGGTTTTGTTCAAGTTTTCCCACATTTCATGAGATGATTTCTCGAGATCAACATAGTGTAGCTCAGTATCTGAGAGAGCAAGACCAATAATGGCTTTGGCTTTATCATCTCTCATTTCCCATTCTGCCAATTTGGTTAGATCTGTAGGTTTTGGTTCTTTTCCATCGACTATCCGCCAGAGATTTTTATTCATCAGCTGCATCTGTATCTTCACTTTCCAAGTATGAAAATTGAGCCCATTGAATTTTTCTAGAGGGACTTCCATTGTGAGATGGGGAAAAAAAATTCTAACAACACTTTTGACGTTTGACAAGACAATAATAACTTGAAAAATGATGACAACTTTGATTCTTTTGATTACTTTAGATAAAAAAAAAAATCCTAAAATCACCTATATGAAATACAACCTATTATTCACCTAAACATATTTTGACGATACAATGATGAAAAATATATTAATAAACCTATAACAACATGCTCTATTTGATATTAATTTTGACTTGACACTCCTAATAATACAAAAATTTAATTTTACATAAGAGACAAGAAAATTATTAACAACAAAACATAGACTTTATTCCTAAACATATTAGGAGACAGATGATTAAATTTTAGCTATTTTTAAAAATGCAGCAAACTTATCTAACAAGCATCCTGAAAGCCATAAAGACCGACCTCTAAATAAAAGACACGAGTCTTCTGATATATATCAATTTCATTTTATGAATGGTGTCAACTGAAGATGATTTGGCATGCATATACTGGATAATGGCATCAACTAGAAAATCTGAACAATAAGGAATCTGTAGACTGCGCATATATCATTTGGACAAATCTGGTAGGATTCAAAACAACTCCGAGATCCATTCAAACCGGCGAATGCATGAACATAAGTTTCTTGAATGGTCGAAAGATGCCAAACAGTCAAATGCACGTGGAAAGGATATTCCTTATCTTTCCGATGCTAAAGATCAGCCAGGTGAGTGCTGTTTTGAGGTGTTGATACGCGACACCTTTTTCACACTATACGTTCACAGCAAGAGAAGAATCCAGTGAAAATTGATATCGATCAAATACGCATGCAGATCACAACTGTTGAAAGATGCAAATGCAGGATCTTTGTATTAAAATGACTATTCACGCCGATGTTGAATTTGATGTAGACGATTTGAACTTAGCATACAAGCTTTAATACCCATATGAGTGGGTAGTTTTTGGAAACCACCACCTATAGAGGTCGTAATACCAACAAATGGGTCTCCACACGCAAGGCAAAACCTCTCAGAGCAGAACAAATGTGGCTACAAGTGTAATCCAATGACTCAAGTATTAATTGATCAGATCCCTCTAATGCATGAGCATGCAAGAGGAACGTACTGCAAAAAAATAGAATTGCATCTACATCACGGGAATCAGATAATTTGCTCTAATACCAAATAATAGCACAGTATTAGATTTACACAATAATAATTCTCATATTTCTTCTTGATATTCCATCAATCTTCATATTACATACAAATGATTATATAGGAATTATATTTCCTATAATATAGGAAACCACTCACCTAAATTATACAAGTTGTTTTAAAAACTCGTAACAACTCTAAAACTAATACAAAACAAATAACATGAGTTGTTATAATATCAACTCATATAAACAATATACAAAATATAATATTGCTCACACATTAACATAATGGAGCACTAATATAATTATTTCCTAACAATAATGGCATCAGATAATTCATGAACTAATTCAGTGGCGTTATCATTGAAAGTCATGTGATCAACATTTTATCTTTTGGGTCCTGATGTGGACTTCATCATGTTGGTGTTTGGTGTTCCATATGGGCATGTGCTTTCCTCTGAAATATTATCACATAATGCATTGCAATTGGATTTTATGGGAAGGTCGGCCAAGATGACACCTACATTTGTAATTTTTCAATTCCTACTCTTTTATCTTCTCCGATTGCAGGATCATCTTCCTACAAAAAATTTGAAAAAGTTTTGGTTTCAAAATCATCCTACCACCAGGGATAAAAAATTAGTAGTATCGAAGACTTATTTTACTTCTAAGATACTGGAACACGAGCTTCCATCTTATAAACCTGCAAGTGGGCCTCAAGGTGATGAATTTCCAGTTACTCAATGAATCGATGATATGGAACAAAGATTTACTTCCTTTTAGAAGGTTGTTGCAAAGTCCCCTTTGAGAAAACCACTACAAAGTCTCATTCTCCCCTCCAAAAGAAACATCATATTACTATGAGAAAACTTACAAAAATTCCCAAGTCAACTCCAGTTCTAAAACATGTGGCTCATTATGGGATAAAATCATATCTCACAGAGGGATCCATCCTTTTGGAAAGAGTCTCCTCCCTTGAGAATAAATCTAAGTTAATCTAGATTCTTGAGGGTCCTCGGGAAAGCATTTCTAAGCTCATAGCCATGGGGATGTCTCATGGACTAGCAAGTGACATTCAATATTTTTTTAATGTTGTTGAAAGCAAGGATTTCAAGTTTCGGAAAGACAAAATCTTGGCCTCTCTTCCGATATTTACAGGGGAATTTTTTTAAGTTGACAAATAATATAATAACCATGATATTTTGTGTACTTTGACTTATAGTTCCATGGGCTAGGGAACCTATATAATCCCCTTTTTAATTTTATGTACATGCAATAGAATTTTTTTGCAAAGTTTATCTTTTCATGCTCTGATCCTTACTTGTAGTTACCATTTTAATTCCCATTGCTTGAAAGAATAATGAACTAGGAAAGAATAAAGAATGGGGGAAATGAGAAAGGAGACATGAACTACGGAGATTCAATATATATTTACTCATTTTCCTTTTGTTTTTCTAATCTATCTTTGTATGCATCTATTCTCTTAAACATCTTCATAATGTGATTTTTTTAGGCCCAGTATGATAAAGAAATATTATTTCTTTCTCAGAAAAAATGCTATCAAACTTAGTAGAAATAAATTTCTTCTTCCTTGTTCTCTTTTCCAACTTATTTATATGTCCTTCTTAATGAATAAATCTTTGAATAGAAGAATAATTAAAATCATTTGAACATCCTAACTCACCCCCAATGTGTTGCTGAAAAATTTCAATCAACCTACTTACATTTGAAGCTCTTGGGGTATGAGTGTCCTTGATATGAATAATTTTCTCAATTTTAAAATCAGTATCATCAATGTACTTCCTTGCTTTATCCCTCATGTCATAGAGTTTTCTTACAAAATCTCCTAATGTGTTCATCCTTAATTGCATGGTTATCTCATACTCATATTGCCTTCCTCTACAATTGGAGGTCACAATGCCTTCCTTCTCCACCAACTCATCATCCATGGTAATGATGGCTTTTATTTTTGGAAACATTCCATCCTAATAATCCATCTCATCATGACACTTCTCAATTTATGCCTTAAAAACTTCAACTTTATTTGACACTTTCTTATAGCAATTAGTTACACTCTTGAGGACGTTGTTTCTCTTTATGATTAGTTCCTCTTCCCACTTCTATATAGTCATTCCCCTACATGTCTTAATTTATCAACATCTGTTAATACATCATGGGTGATGGCAACAGTAACTATTTGAGTATCAACAAGAGGTTGCAACCATTTTTTCACATAAGTTGACAAGATGTTAACTTTCTCTTTTATTTTCATCTTTGTCTATTTTTTAGAAGATGCCTCCCATTGCAACTATAACTTCATGTTTCAAACCCTCAGTGGTCAGTTTTCCCAATGTCACTTTTGTAATTAGGTAATCATCATGAGTAGCATCATCCATTAAAATATACCTTATGGAGTATAAATCTCCACAAATCTACCTTTGTGTGGCCCCACCATGGTTCTTGACATAAGTATAGCCATTTTTGGTGCTTATGTGGTTTTTTTAAGATGACACTTTGAATGTACACTTATTCTAACTTTACTTTCATACTTTTCTTCTTTTAGAGTACTACTCCCAACCAATTTTAACTTAAGGTATTTCCCTCTCCTTGTGCTTGTTGTTTTTCTTGTGAAGTATTTATAACAATCGTAATTGCTTTTGAATCAAAGAGGGTAGTATCAACATTAAGAACCTATCATGTGGGGTTTTCACATTCTCTTTTTATTGTACAAAGTTTGGATGTAATATGGATACATAATCTGGTTATATCACTGCAATATCAACCCATGAATCCTTAGATAAAGTTAATTCCTTGACTAGATCTTTTTGATGTTCAACTTGTTCTTCAGTCTTTATTCCTTCCATTATTTTTGTAATTTCATGAGTTGCAATGAATCTCTCAACTGTATCCAAGGCTTATTGGAGAGGGTCTATAGATGCAAGCTATCTAACCTCAGTAGTTGTATTTTCTTTTATCTCTAGTTACTTATCCTTTACTAATTAGTTGCCTCTATGATTGGATGGTGAGACAAAGTTAAGCATGCCCTTATTACTTTATTGGCACAACTTGAGTGGGTTCCTCATGGAATATTGCAGGAGGAGTTCAGCAACAACATATTTCCCTAAACCTTGCAAAAAGTCAGTAAAAAATTGTTCATAGCTAAGCTCGTGTACTTCACACTCCATGACCTTAACTTGTTCAACTTGCTTTTCTAGAATAGTGGTTGTGGTAGGGGATTTTTTTGTTGAAAAAAATGGAATGGTGTCAACCATCTTGGGTTCCTCGGTTACATTGGAAAGAATCACAGGATTTTTGGTACCTCTAAGTACTAAATATGCTCCTATAGTAGGTGTCACCACTTTTTCTATCTTTTCTCATACAAAGTACTTGATCTTAGGTTCATCATATTTCTCTGCAGGTTCAACAACCAATGTTGTATCCACTCCTAGTTTATTTGGATAAATTTATCCCCCCATCCCCTTCTTACTTGGTAATTTTTTAGGAGTAGAAGAGGCTATACTTGCCTATACTTCCTCATGAGAAACATACACCTTAGGATTTGAGGTGTGAGGAGACTTAGCTTGACGTAGAGTGGCTTGAGTGATAGGTGTATTTTTCATTGTTAGTACCAACATCTCTTCTACCTTTTGTGTTAATTGAGACACAGAAGTTCCTATATTTTTTATAGTTGCACTTAATTATTCAAAAACTTTATATGTTGGTCCCTTGGTAGAAATCGAAGGTGTTTTTCCCTTTAGTGGGTCTAAACTAGCTACTCCTTTCGAAGATGGTGGAAGAACATCCTTAATTACCCCTAAATCCTTTTACTCTCTCAATATTTCCATATTTTGAAGAGATAATTCAATACCTTTGGAGAGGATACATGAGAGAGTTATTCCTATGACACTAGTTGTTATTTTATGTAGATGGGTTGGCTCATATTTGTTCCAATCAATAGGTTTCACTAGTTGATCTTATATTTTTTATTCAATAAAATATATTCTCACCAATCTCTTGTCATCTTCTAAATCCTCAGGGATAATTACAATTTTACAATTTATAATCTGAGAAATATTCATTTGGGAAAAATCCCTAAGTATCACCTCCTCCTCATACCTGCATTTCATCTAGTAGTCCTCATAGTGAGGCTCGTATTCATAGGAGTTACTAAGGACTTCTTGCATTAACCACTTGATATCATAGTTTGTCCTGGCTTAGAAATTTTTTATGATAATTATATTCATTTCTACATCCAAGATTCTTTCCTTTACCACTGTAGGGAATGTATATCTCCCAATAGATATTAGGAACTTGACATTAGTCTTATGCTTCCTTGTTATAATCTTGTGAACATATGAAAGTTATCATGATAACTCAAGCAATGCCCATTTATCATCTAAGTATTTGGGAAACATATAAAGAGTGCCTTACAAACCACTTACCTTGATATATGTGAAATATCTGAACTAGGTGAAATAACAATCAAATTCATTTATTACTTCCCTTAGTGTAGGTGACATCATATATTGCTCTAATTCAAGTTTAAACAAGTAAATGGTAGGAGAAAAGAATGCACCATGGGCTCTCATGGAATCATACTTTATAATTTCCAAGTTGACCTGAGGGTACGCATCATATACATCATACTTAGATAATTCCGTTTACCCTTGGAATGTCAGGAAATGAGTTGTGTCATGCCACATTGTAAAATATAAATGGGGTCATATAAAATTCAGATTTCCGTCTAAACCCCTCATGAATCGATACTATCATTTTTATTAGTTGCTCATGAATGGAATTGTTGATAAATTCCCTAGGTGAATATGTGATTTGAAGTGGATAATAATCTAGATTTACCTAAACATCCAATCATGAAAATAATAGGTAGAATTGCTACCCATAATTATACTTAACAATTCTCTTTAGTTTGTCCTCAGTGTTAAGCTTGTTTGACCTGGAACCCTATGTTTTACTTTCGGGGTTGTCCTTTTTCTTGGATTCTCTTTTTGTTTAGGCTTTTTTGGTCCCTTAAAAACCAAATCTTTTTTACCTTATCTAAAAAAAATTATACTTAATATAGGTATTATGTCTCCAACTTCCTCAATAAATTCAGCCCTTATCATCCTCTTAGCTATTCTTATAGCATAAACCCTAGGTTTCAAGAGGCATTGATTGTTCATTATTTTTAAATATTTGGCATGGTTACTATCCCAAAAATGACCTATTGAATCAATAGTTACATATGCCACTTCTTCCCATTGCGGTATTCCCAACAATTCATCCAAAAATTTAGGGTTTAAGCATAAAAATTTTGCACCTCTCTCATTTAGAACTTCCCTGATTTTTGGATTACAATTTTTAGCACACACCCAAACCAGTTCAGGGTACTAAATTAAAGGGGGGAAATTAGTAGCTAGGGTAATATCACTTACATAAGTTTCATCCATGAGTTCTTTCCTATCAGTTGTAGGTAACCTCTACATTAATTCATCAATATAAACATATCCTAAATTAGTGTCAGTCACTTGATCTATGCTAGATGTAAGATGGGACGAGATAGGATTTCTATACAAATGAATCTTCATGGTGGAAAGTATATTGAAAAGATGATTTATTGAGAAATAATGAAGTAGGAACAAGAAATAACTTATACCAAAACCCAGAAAAAACCCGCAACACAAGCAAAGCTAAAATATACCACTTGAAAATACTTACTCATGCACATATAGCTATGATTTCCAATTCCAGGCCGAAGGACTGTAAAAACACCAATTCAATTTTGAACACACTTTAATGCAACTTGTTTGTAGATTTTAGGGATTTTGTTCACACTTTAGGGCTCCAAAATTCTCGACACTCTTGAGTTTTTATATGGAAAAGTGCAAGACTTAGAAAAATTATTTAACATATAGTCCTTCATATGTATTCATTAATGACAGACTTGTCTCTACCTTTTCTTTTATATTTGCATCCATTGATCTTTAGCTTAAGTTTGAATGTTGACCATACACATGGACCTGTTGGCAGGGTATTGGAGGTAGGGGAGAAAATGATAACTTCACAAAAAACTTGAACATGTAAGCTGTAAATTTACAAGGAAGGTTTGGCCTCATGGTTCTCTCATAGAATTCCACTTGTACTTTTTTAGGCCTGGGAGATAGGGTTGTATCTTGCAACTCAGCAGGAACTTTTGAGATGTGAACATACATTTTGCAAAGTTATTTTCTTGGTCTAGTATCATTAGATCATGCCAAATGTCCTTCGTCATCATGCTTCAGAGCTGTAAGAACAACTGATGACTTTACAAAAATTACAGAGTTATAAACTACGAGGCGACAATAACTGCCCACCTAATACTTCCAAAATTCTTTGAATATTCCCTTTTCAGGCCTCAGAGGTTTTTCGATAGTTTATAGCTTTGCAAAAATTACACAACTTCCTATAAGGCCTACTTATGCTCATATGCCATGAAATAATTTGTTTTCTATTGTTAGGGGTGATATTGGAGTTTGCAAATTTGTAAGAATGAAAGCCCAAAAAATTGCATAAGGCATGATTTTTCAAAGGTAGGGACTTCACTTCAAGAATAAATTACACCACAAATGTTGTTAAGACCCTGCCCATGTCCCTTAAAACCTAGAAATCACAAAATATATAAAACAAACATGCAAAATATTATATTGTTAGCTTAAAATGGCATGGTTTTCCCAAGTATGAAGCTTGAGACACTATGAAGGATTACAAGAAGCTACAAATCATGGGGAGAAAATCATAGAAAACCTGACAAGATATGAGTGGCATATGAGAAACACATGATTTTACATAGAGGGCCAAATAAAGCACCAACACCCACACATGAATTTTCACACCCCTATCACTTGTGACCTTTAATATTCATATAGTAATAGAAATAAGCCCCTTTCTTATAAATGAAAGATAACTTTTACAATGTTAAATTAAAAGTTCATTTAAGTGAATAAGATGAAAAAGTCAAAAATTACATTCCCAATGAAGAATTAGAACATAGAGAGGGAGGGAAGAAGAGAGAGAAGAAGAGAATGATTAATTTGAGGATGAAGAATCTTTCGATTATGAATACCTAGCTCTTGGAGAACCCTAAGGAAATGCTCTTGGAATGAATTCCTCTCCCTCCACTTCCTTACTGAAATTAGTTGTTGTGAGTGTCACCTTCTCTACTTATGGAATGAAAACATAACCTAAATCACTGATCCAAGTCTTAGGAACCCCACCAAGCTTCTTGCATTCGTTGTGTAGACACCCTAAAAATATATACATATCCTATCCCACTTCTATCTAATTATAATTAATTAAATTAATTCTATCTCGCCGCAGTGCACCCCTTTGGAATTAATTAAATTAATTTCACCATTCAAATATTCCCCTTTAGAATTAATTAAAATTAATTCTATTACCTAAGCTATATTCCTACCCATTGGAATTAAATATATTAATTATAACATACATTTGGAGTTAATTAAATTAATTCCTACACCCTCTTAGATAATATAATTAAACATTTAATTATTTAAATGGTTAATTATCTCCTCACAATTAAATTAAATTAATTACACCATTCTCTTTGAATTAATTAAATTAATTCCTAACATATTCTAGCTACTATAATTAAACATTTATTTATTTAAATGGTTAATTATCTCCTCACAATTAAATTAATTTAATTACACCATTCTCTTGGAATTAATTAAATTAAGTCCTATCACCTTATAGCTAATATAATTAAACATTTATTTATTTAAATGGTTAATTATCTCCTCACAATCAAATACTAATTAAATTTAGTTATTTAATTCCACCTATTTCAATCAATAGGAACTTGGACTCCACTTGCACTCCACATCCTCATCCTAGTTAACTATACTTCTAGACTCCTAGAAAGGTGGGGGCAATTGAATTGCACGTACTACCACCTTCCTAGATGTAACTTCTGCAATTAAATCCATTACTGCCCCTAAATTCCCCGGCACTATTGTAACTTCCTCTAAAACTATTTTTAACACATACATTCAACCATGTTCAACAAACTTCCAACCACTTTTTCTTCTATAAATTGCAAGCTTACTCTTTTACAAATCCTCCTGAATTGTTTGCAAACAAATTCTTTCAATTTGCAATCTAAAGCTTTCCAAAGTATCTATGTTTGTAGCATTTACACTCACATTTGGAGAATATTAAAGATCACCCAAACCCATTTTAAAAGTTCCACAGATGAAGTTTCCACAACCTTACTGAGGTTTGCAATGAATGATTACAGTGAGGTTTCCATTAATATTTGTGTATCTTTCATTACTAGACTTGATGATGTCTTACAATATTAGAGATAGAACCTCTTATTTCCGCAAGGGATTTCAAAGTATCTTCATTCAAAGAGAAGGGATTCCCTACCTCTTTATTGACCAAATCTTAGAAAGACTTAAATAGATCTTCCAAGGATGAGTACTAGTTGAGTAGAGGTGATTCGTTCTTTTACACACTATTGGTGACATTTCTCAAGATTGCAAATGCATGGTCTCCACAAGACTCAAGTTATAAGATAACATCATTTATAATATCATATCTATCACTCATTATGCGAGACCGTATGGTCTACAAATTGTCTAAGATAAAAGTGAATACATTCTTGCTCACTAAAGAGTGAGAATCAAGACAACTCATCTTAGACAACAATGGGAACACACTATCCCAGTGGGCCTTTTCTTTCTTGATCTCCTCCTTGGTCATTTTCATCTTCTAAATAGTGGCAATGGTAAATTCAAATAAAGTGAGAACCTCAGGTAGTAGTACTTTTCCCTTTTCCAAAATATTCTCCACACATTTGTCATTATCTCTCCCTTACACGGTGTACCCTTGACCTCTCTTAATCACTTAAGGATAAAAATTTTTGGTGTGAGAGATAGACTTTTCTAGAGGAAGAGGTACTTTATTGGGTTTTAGGAAGAATTGTACATAGGCAGTGAGGGTTCTCACGTGCTCTTCTAGTTTCTCCATAGTTTATTTTCTCTCTTCATTTCTGGAAAGCAATCAGGCTATAGACTCTTTAAATAAGTGCACATCTCCCTCATTCGTAGTTTGTCCCAAGTAAACCCTAGCCATCTCATATTCATCTTGTGTCATTCCTCCCATGGGTTTTACAAAAAAAATTGTGTAACTTCCACACATTGAGATCCGTAAGCTCTAGTGAAGAAACATGAAGTTGTATGGGATTTCTTGGTTCACTTGGTCTTGATATATTTTGAGATGGCCTCAAAACTAAGTGTTGTGGCTTATTTCACCATTCTTGATTTACCTCCAAGAAACTCTTGTAACCATGGGAAGGTTTCTTCCAATGTGGATAAAAATTGAGGCATAGGATAGTTTTTAGGTGCTTGATAAGGAATCATAGCCTTCCCAAAGTGAGGTGATTTAGTTGTCGAGGAGGACACACTTAGATTGCAATGATGGACATGAGACTGTGATGGATCAATTTCTCCTAATTTAAGGGGCTCAATGGTATTTTCAATCATATTTTCATTATTGCAAATCCTCATAGGGGATAAAATTTAGTGTGCTTTATTTCCACAAGTTTTCTCTTAGAAGATTCCTTAGAACAAGTAGATCTCATGGCTTTCTCAAATTCCTTAAGAGAAGAAGTGTGAGACATTTTCCTAGATGGATAAATAATACCACCAAACTCAATGAAATAATCACTCTTCCATTTGAAAAATTCCTTTGAGCTTCGAATTAATGCCAGAATTATTTCTTTGATGTCATCCAATCTTGTATGTTCCATGCAATAGGAGGAAGAGGGGAATATCACACCACTTAATATTCAGGGTTAAAAAGGTCTAGCCTGTCATCTTTTATTCCATCCATAAACCAATAAAACTTGAAGTATCTCATAGGATCCACTATCATTCACATATAATCCCATTTCCGGACCTCAAAGTCATTTGGCAAGTTGATCTATTAATCCTCAATTTGTGGGACATGATGTAGTCATGAAAAGATGAAATTTTATAGATTCTTTCTAATATCAAAGTCAAACCAAGATATGTAGGAATATAAAAATATATCAGCGAAATATTTTTATGTAGACACAAAATATATGCACTTGGGTACATTTCTAGGTCCTAAAACATACTAATGTATATATGATTCCTGAGTAAGAAAAATAGTGGTTGAAAACTCCTTTTGGACTTTTTAATTTATCCCTTGCATTCTTACTAGTCTTACACATCTTATAGCTTTTCTGAAACTTGATTGATTTATATTTTATGGCCTTGGACACTAGCGCCCAGTTAGGACCGAAGAACTCAGGTGCTTATGTCCCTCCTGGGTGCTCCTAACCTTCTTTATCTTATTCTTACTCTTTTTGGTATCTTTACTCTTAGTTACCTTTTAGTACATTGGGTTGGGCTTCTAGTTGTAAATTACAAAATTCAAACAAGGGAATCATATATATACTTAGTTATTTCTCTCAAATAACGGGAAAATAATCATAAACATTATAAATCATTACATAAGCTTACATCAAAAGAAAAAGATAATTTCAAAGCATACATCTAGCACATCATACAAGTGTAGACACCTAAAATTAGCACCCTTAATTCTAGTTTCGGCATCCACTGGGCCCCCTTCATTATCACATTATACCCCTCATATTTATTAAAACATCAACATCATCACCATACTTACCTCGCATAAGTCTACATCCCTCATTAATTAATATATTACTTTCATACTCTCTATCTTTATTCACAAGCACAACATCTCATATCTTAGGTTATACAAGTTTATAAACCTATACCCTCCATTAATTAATTAATACTTACCTTATAATCTTAAGTCTTACACTCCATGTCCTTCATTAATCAATTAAAATTAAATAACATAATCCTAAGTCATGTTCACACTTACCTTGTAAATATTTCTTACACTTAATAAATCCTACGTAACCACCCAAGAATATTTCCAAAAACTAATCAAATCCAACATAAATATAATAAAATCCAAAATAAATCAAAATTAAATCATATCTTCTTCCTAAAATCAATAAATCAAGATCAAATTATATCTAAATCACATCAAATAATATCTAAATCAAACTAAATCATATCCAATCATGTTTAGTAGCCTCCTCAACCATTATCCACTCAAAATCACGTGAAAACTAAATTAGAAACAAGATAAAAATGAAATTTACAACCCCCACTTCACATTAGTTACGAATAGTTAAATTAGGGAACCTACCAAAATCACTCCTCATCTAACTAATCCCAATCTCAACCTATCAAACTACACATCTCGACTTCTCTAAGTTGTCACACCATTATCCCTTGAAATCCCATGACACTATAGTTCAAAATATCAATTTATCTCTTCTTATCCCTCCCAAACTTGAACTACCTGAAATCTCTTGCAATTCCCTAAATCAACAGAGATTCTCTCATGTTAACTCTATAAATACGAGTTTCATGCCTTCTTCCAGGGGAACTGATAATCATTTTGGGCTTGGCCTTAGAAAAGAGCATTCTTGTTGTAATATATCCCGCTTTAATTAATTTTCCTCTTGTTCATCTCTTGGAGGCCATTGACATATCCAGGAGCTCAACTCAGTGCATCATCTGCATCATTCTTTTGCCATATCTTCAAGCTCCTCTCATCTAGTAATATCATCAATTCTTAGTCTTGTACATCAACTAGAATGAGGTAAATACCTTAATTTTGTGTTATTTCATTAATAATTCATCATTTAATAACTTGAATCAATTTTATCTCGGCTCTTATTAACCTGTCTATATTCTTCAGTAATCACCGACGATTTTCCCAATCACCGGCAATTTCTGTCTATGAGACCATTTATCATGGCAACCTATCTTTTTTCATTTAGACCATATTCATGACTGATACTTTGGCTTTGCAAGTATCCATCAAGTCCCATCAATCTCCCTTGAGCCATCTGCAATTTTCTATTGTATATCCAAATCAAACACATTATCATGTTTTCCTTTATAAGCGCATATCCATCCACATCTTTTCTCCTTTAAGCCATATTGTGATTCCTCGACTCTCCTTGGATCTAGAACCACCATCAGACTAGTATATAACCCTAGACCCTATCAGTCCCTTTTCCCTTACATTTTTTGGTTGTATCATTTGTTATCATTTTATCATTTACTATCATTATGTGATCAATTTATTAAAAGCATATTAACATCCTTGCAAGGAAGTCCATTGACCTCTAGGGACTAGAATTTTCTAGGAAAATCGTCATAATTTTGTTTAACTCTATTTTTTGTAGTGTCTTTGATTAACATGTTTAATAATAGGGAAAAGGAGTTTAATTCATTCTTCATGGAGCGTACTAATCAAACATTTATCACATCCCACAGGTACCTTGGAAACCCCACCATATTCAAGGTTAATCTGATTTTTCCCTATTGTAATAACAACCAACTAAAGAGGTGGAATTTTCATCAACATTCTAGCACACCCAATGGGACCCTTGTCCCTTGTTCTTTTATTTCATTTCAATCAATAAAATAGTAACTATTTTATTCTGTGTAATAATCACTTGCGATTAGCCTAATCACCTACATTTGGGCCAATCACCTGCATTTTCTCTATGTGTTTATCTTATAACCTCACAGTTTTCTTTTCACTTTTTGGATTTCTATTTTCTATTTCTTCTAATCTGGTTTTAGGTTACTTTTTGTGAAATCTTCATTTATTGGATTTGTTTCTTGCTTGCTTCAGAAATATTGCTAAAATCCAAAAAATAAATAAAAAGTAACGAGCTTACGGTATGTCCTAAAAACCTTCCTTTTTCTTTCCATTTTGCATTTTTGGTTATTTGTTGTCATCGAAAATCAATATTTTGTTTTGGGTCTTAAAATAAACCATTTCATACTTCTTGATCATCTAGCTTTAAATAGGGAAATTAATTGGTTGCATTCAGTTATCTTTCCCTCACACACAACCAAATCACTTCAAAATCAAAAATGCATTCAAACAATTCATACCCAAGTGAAACTAATTGGTATTTCATCACCCAAAATAGAAATTGACTCAGTGTTCTAGAGGAATATAATCTCATGTATGTCGATATATTTTGGCTCAAGACCCGACTTCCTTATCATAGTGGGACCATGAAGTGAGGAGGTAGGCCCCAATATACATGCCTGTACTGGTAGCAGTACAGAGTTAGGCCTCATGTAACTTAGGGTATATTAAGGACTCTACCCTTAAACATACCTGAAACCATCCATATCTTACCATTTCCTAGGACCCGTCATCCATTTTTCACATTTCACTTTTCTTAATTAAATCAAGAAAATCTAAATTTTATTCTTCTTTTTTATATGTTGTTTTTAAATTCACTCATTTAGTTGATTTTTATTGATTAGGAAATTTTGTTTTTGTTTTCTAGTAATTTCGTGATTAAACCTCAGAAAATATATATGCATCATTATCTACATCAGCACAACATTATAACCCATTTTATCAACCTATCACATCTCATTCAACTTTATTTTTCTATGACATATTTCTAGATTCATCTAGGCCATATTATGTTTCGTATGGAACTTATACCTCTTATCCAATTCAACAATCTTAAAATAATACCATCCAACAAACTATGACTATTATTCACAACCAAACCATTTCTGAACTATTGCTTCTCATTCTATGTCCAATGTATCTCATCAAGCGGTCTTTCCAACATATCCTTGTTTATCACAATATCATCATAATCTCAATATCCCCCATCCTTCATCTAAGAAATCCATCTCCTCTTCAATCCCATTTTCAGTACCTCAAGCATCCCAAATCCATACACATATCCCTACTCAATCCCAATTAACTCCTCTCATAAAAAAACAACAACAACATACTCAACTTTTTTCCACATCTCCCCACATCACTTTATCACAACCCACTTCACAAACAATATCCTCTCAATATACCCCTCATTCATCTTCACATCAAGCCCATCCACAAAAAAGTTATCCTACTTTCAATTTTCATCAGTCAAATCAAGTGTGTCCTCTTGTCAATTCCTTTGCATTTAATCTTATAAATGATTCCATACAAGATCTGTCAAACAAATTAGACAATTTAGAAACCGCTACCAAAGGATCCAAACAAGTCCTCACTTATGATCAGGTTTGTAATGAACCCATCCATCTGTCAGTACCATATAAGCCCTATCCTCTGCATTGGTATTTTCTAGAATTTACCATGTTCCATGGCTAGGAGGATCCTCAGCAACACATACTATCCTTTAGACATTTGTGTTATCTCATCATCCAAGATCAATATATCCTTCTTAGAACCTTCCCTATATCGCTAATAGTACTTACTTTGGATTAGTACAATTCCCTCCCTTGACATTCTTTGGTCTCTTTCCCAGAGTTAGGTATGTTGTTTCTTAACCACTTTATTATAAATTTCACTCAAAAAATCAACATTTCTAACCTTGATACCATCAAACAATCCAAAAATGAATGCCTTGGAGACTTTGTCACTAGATGGCAGAGCACTATCAATCAATTGTCTTTTCCACTTCCGCAGTTGGAATTAATTGAGTTGTTTACTTGGTCATGTTCCCATCACATATCATCCACCCTTAAAATCCATAAATTCTGCACCTCTGATGAATCCTTCGCCATGGCTAGAAAATTAGAAATATAATCCCTTGAAGAAGGCTATCTCAATCCTCAATCTCCACTTGTCTCATCTAATTTCCCTAGGTCTTCCTATGATTCAGATGAGACTACACATGTTTTATCTAATTCCCCTTGGTATTTATATGATTCAGATGAAACTAACACAAATGATGATATTACTTATGTTCCTAATCCAACACCTTCGAGAGATTCATTCCCTATAAATGTTGTGCATCCCTTGAGCTAAGGCATCAACAATATTACATATGATCTTCCCTATAATAAGACCCATTCATCGTCGATACTTCCTCTTGAAAATTTAGAATCATTGGATCCTCTTTCCAATGATCCTCACACATCAATATCACCCATGTCCAGTGTCTAACCATCCATCACTCCTTTACAACCATTAGATTCCACATTGGAATTCATTACTAAATAATCCTTTATAATTAAAGATCTCGATATTCAATCTCTTATTGAATTAATCAAATAACTAGGAAACTCATGTAATCCACCTCAATCATGTCTAGAAATAACATCTCCCTCATCCGAGTCAGATCCAATCATATCCCCAGATACTCACTTACCTTCCAGCTTGGAACATTTCCCTAAATCAAATACTACACAGTCAAATACCATCACACTCACATCCTCACCCTTGTCATTTGACACAATTCCCTCTTCTCTATCAAACACAAACATTACGAAATCGAAACCAATCACATTTTCCACCTCGTCCTCATCATCCATCATACAACACCCTTCTTTACCTAAAATTAATAATACAAAATCTAAGGACATGACATCTAAGGACTCAAATTCACCATCTATTTTGGGACCTCGTCTTTTATCACAATCTAAATCTATCAAATCTATGGGTCCGTCGTTGCCATCAATTTCAGGACCCCATCCCTTGGCTTAATATCATGGCACACAATCAAGCCCTATCTCATCCATCAACCATCCCTCCTCCTCTAGTTTGGGACCTCATCCATCATCCAATATTATCAATCACACATTTTATCCCTTTCTTGGGTCATATTCTCTCTCTTATCAACCTCACAACATCCCTATGATGTTCCAACATCATACAACATCCATGAGTCCTCCCCCATCCAAAAATAATATGTGTCCTCCTAAGCACTCTTGTAATTCAAGGATAAAATTTGTTAATCCAAATCCCTCAAAAGGGACTTATGTTGATATCCTCAATAGACTCATGTAAGCCTCTCTTATCACATTACCACTAATCAAAACACCCCATCCACATACTCAAAAACCTTCCTGGTATAATCAAGACTAAACCTGTGCCTACCATATATGCTCAAGGCATAACACAGAGATTTGTAAAACAATTAAATCCATAATTCAATGACTCTTCCTTATCAATGATCTTTCCCCAAAAAAGGACCATCCTAAGCCATCATCAATATCATCACCATTGTCAATGTCCTTATTTCACCATTTTATTTAAGGATTTAGATGAAACAGATAAGGGTGTGGGCCAAGGAGGAATACCTGTTGTGATGGTCGGTTTAAAGGTCATTGCGTGCATTCTAACTTCTTTATCTAATGCTAACTGTAAGATATTCCTGTTGGCTAGGAGTTACTACCTGAAATAAAAAAACAAGACCACAAAATAGAGTTAAATAGTATATGGCAGTGGACTACCTAGTGTATGCTATATTTGGGAAGTGTGATACTTCCTAAAAGGCCATCAATCCACTGTTTATAAATCAATATAAACTAACTTAAACATGTAAATAAAATAATCTAGTGTTATTGTTCTGATTTAGGTGCCTTAGATTACTATCAACGTTGATCTGATTAAATACTAAAATTCTATGCAGGTTATGGATAACGCAGGTGGTCTGTTGGTCACGGACAGAGTCTTGGTAATGCTGGGTGAGATTCTGTATTTTTTTAGGTGAGGTAATTAGGTTGTTGGTCTAGAACAGTATTATCAAACATAGATACCAATGTTAGTCAGGGTGACCAATGTCGATTGAGAGGAGACCGATGACGGTTTAGGTTAATTAGTGTTGGTAGGGTCGAGCTGATGGAAAATTAATGAATCATGTCTTTGGGAGTTTATCTGAGATCAAATAGAGATTGTGAGGGGAATACTTTGGTCTGCAGAGGTGTTGATGGTGCTCATAGGTGTTTAGGGATCATGTATGGTTTTTTAAATGATTTTGGGTGATGGAATGATTGGATTCACATAAAATTAAGAGGGTTGGATGTAAGATATAAATAGATACTAAATAAGTGAAGATGAAGAAACTTGTAGTTTGAATAAACATGCGCTAATGAAGATAGGAAAACCCACTTACTAGTGTAGGAAGGCTTGATAGCTGGGTGATGGTGATAGTTGATCTATGCGTGGTGGTCAGTACCACATAAATGCTTCCCAGAATGCTACTGTGAACACAAATACCTTCATATACATCCTGGTGCTGGCTATGGTTGTCTGGATGTGTGAAAGAGCTCTGATTCATGCTTGCATGTAGATATCCCTTCTCCCAAAACTCAAAAATGTGGCCAACCTCTCAAACAAGGTTACAAAATTGGTTATATGGTAACCGATGACGGTTTAGGGTGATCGGCGTCAACTTTGGGTTGAACGGCATCAGTTAAGGAGGGATATCCTAGGGTGCCTAAAATAGCAAATCTTTGATAGCTTTGCTCATTTGTGTCGGGTATAAGTGAAATGTTTCACTTAGATAAGTGGGAATATGGTTAGAGGAAGAATAGGCATGTGATTTTAGGTTTATAATAAGTCTTAGCTCATTAAGGTAGGTGGGCTAAGTCTTATTTAGTTATGGATACATGCTATGAATAGATATATGGTGAGGTGTCTAGGTGAGGTGTGCATCCATTTAATTAAAGTAATTAAATTAATAAATGGGGTGAGGATGGGTATTAATTTAATTATAGATAATTAAATTAATATTAAGGTGGGGTAAAAGGGGTTATGGTTACGTGAATATATGTAAGTTAGTTATTCAAAAGGGGACCAAGGGGAGTGTGACCCAATTTTGGTGTCTACATTTTTCCCCTTTTTATCACATGGCTTGTATTGGTAAGCGATGCTGACAAAAATAGGAAATGGTTATGTCGGGTATAAGTGAGGGTGGTGTTTCCCACAGCATGGATGAAGGTAACCCCCTTCAAAATAGGAACTGATGAGGTGAAAGATGGAAGTGGTCAGTGGTTTTATAAAATGAGGAGGTGGGAAAATGAAGGTCAGTGGGGGCATTGGGTAAAGGTGAAAGGTAAAATTGGGTAAACAAGTAAATGTTCTAGGGTCAAAGGTAGTGGCAGTTGAACACGTGCGTGCATTGGAAACTGTGGCATGGTACCAGGATGTAAAGTTTTCAAACTCTGCATCGTCTAAGGTTGATAGATATATTCAAATAGGGTTGAAGTTATTCTGGTATCCAAGGTAAAGGATATGGTGTGGAAACACAATAGAGGTTAGGTGTAGGAACATTTAGGTATGTTCTAGTACACCAAAGGTTAGGTCACGATAAACATCATGGTAATATACAAGGTAAGGTTGATAGGAAAAACAACATAGGTAACAGCATCACAAGGTACAATGAGCACAGAGGGTCAAAGGTCACAAAAAGTGGTTCAGGTCAAGGTATATAGGTAACAGCACGGGTAAGGCCAAGGTGTGGGTAAAATAACAAGTCCCTAAACACAATTAAGGAAAAATATATGAAATGTGGGCTTGTAAGTAGGTGGTCATAAGTGTAGGTAAGGGGAAAATGTGCACAGGAATGGGGAGTGAGGGTCAAAAATGGGTAAAATAAGGTAAAAAATGGAATGGTAGGTAATCAATGCCAATTGAAGGATGACCGATGTTGGTATAGTAGGGCACAACTTGACCAACGTCGGTCAAGTCGATTTAATGCTAAAATGGAAAAATTCCACTTTTTATGAAATCATTTGTCATTTTTTCCATTTGTAGAAAAATTCCAAAGAGCACGTGAGAGCCACAAAAATGATAAGGTGAGACTGAAATTTAAGCGAGTAGATATTGTAGCATGTGATTGGTGTGTGGTTGGTGGGTCCATGAGATTGAGTCAGTGGATTTGATTAGTTGGAACTAAGGAGGTGATTTGTTCATGGCAGAGGCAGGAGAAGTTTTGGGTGGGCCACCAATACAATGACCCGACATACCACCGCATCGTTGGTAGCAAGATGAGGTAGGATCTAATCCGAGTTAAATTTTTGGATTGAAAGAAATTGTAGAAATCGAGGTGGGTAAAAATAGTTTTGGGTAGGAATTAAATTGTGATTTAGAAATAAAATGAATGAATGGGTGGGGGGAAGGTCCCAGGTAAGTGAATTGAGAGTGGGGATGAGAGTATGTGAGGGTTGGGTAGGGTAAGGTAGGTTATTAGGTTATTTTTTGGTCAATTCTTGAAAAAAAATGGGGGGTTTAGGGTCTCGGAGGCGTGACAGAGCCTGGCATCAGTCAAGGGTTGGCCAATACCATTCAGTCCTAGCTGGCATCACTCGAGTAGTAGGTGACCAATGTCGGGCAAGGGTAACCGATATCGTTCAATAGTTGAAGAGGAAATTGGTCCATAAGAGAGATAGGGTGGTAGGAAAAGGTAGGCCATGAAGGGTAAGGGTAGGTCTATGAACAATAGGTAGGGTGAAAAGGTATATAGGTGAGAGGTTTGATAGGGGCAAGACTGGTATAGGGAAAAAGAGGTAATATTGAGAGTTTGGTTTGTGGATGGGATATTGGGTGTAGGGTTTCGTGAGAGGTGTGTTCGAGGTTTTAATAAGTTTGTGTTTTGTTGGATGTAGGTTGTTGACCAGTTGCATATGTGTGATAGGGTGTCACCGCTACTATTAGAGGTACAAGGGAGCATGACTGTGGTGGAGTGGTGTCATGTGATAGAGATGGGGTTTATTAGGATCCAACACTATAGGTGTATATCCTGAGATCATAGTCTAGTGGTCGTTGTACAATAGAAAATCAACTCATGACCTTCTTCGCACCCAACCTTCTGAGGTCGTGCTAAGACAACCGATGTGGAATTAAAATGGAATTGAAAGTGATGGTTGTGATCGAGATAATGGGGAAACCTTATGTCTTTGACACGTAATAATGGAATTTGTGAATCTAAGGCAAATAATGCTCTCCTAACCTGAAGGGGTGTAATGGTACGATCTAATATGATAGTTACTCAGAGACTCCAATTGATGTCTAGTTCTACCGAGATTCTATTGACTGGTTGTGGAACACGTGGAAAGTACCATGCAAGTGCCTCATGTGGGTTTCAAGACAAGGTCATGAAAATGGATATAAGATGTGTAGTGGAGATATAGAGACTATGGGTGATTTTCTGGTCTTGTCCAAAAATTCTTAGCCTGATCAACTACTATGTTCAACAATGAAAGCTATGTAATAATATCGGGTGGAAATGGTGAAGATGTGAATACCAATGTGCGTAAACTAGTGTCAATATCTAACTGACTTGCATGCCCATTGGGTTTCAAGAATTATGGGTCACAACCAAAGACTCGTTGAGGTTGAGGCCCTTATATGATCATGAATGCAATCAAATCCTTTTTCTAGGAGCATTCCAAAAGTTGTAGGCTTGATTAGCAGATATGTTCAATGTATTTAACTGTCTTATCTTCTCAGCATATGTTACAGGTGTGCGTAAAAATTTTAAATGCAATCTTGTGTCAATGTCAGTTATTAGTTATGGCTCGTTGGGTTATGGGACCAAGGGATCACAACTGTAAGTCTTTTCCTGTTGTAGACTATTGATAGTCATGCAAGATGAATTGATTTGTTTTCAATAAATAAACAATCTATAAAAGGAAATCTAACCTATATTTTTGGTGTTTTCTCAATATATCATAAAAAAGCAGTAAAATAAGATAATCTATGGAAAATAAATGTTTTTGTTCCTTACTAAATTTTCATACAATACATCTAATCTAATAAACTAGTTTAAAACAAATAATTAGCCAAATGTAGCTAATTATCTGTGCAGATGTGTGAATCTAAATCTAAGATCTATTTCAATTCAATCAAAATATTTTCAACCCTACCTCAGAAGTGAAGAAAAAATCATGACTCTAACAAAGCTATTGTTCCCCCACAGCCTCCTTGGCAATGTTGAGGAGAAAACTTCCTATTGATTTGATCTACTTGCAATTATCTAGCTAATTGAAATGAACTGTTTCTCTACTCTACTTGATATGTAATTGACAATTCGACAAAACAAAGTAAACAAATATAGAATTATAACCTGGAAGAGTAGGATCTTTGGCAAATCCAGTAGTATCAGTATCTATCCCCTCAGTTCTTTCCTTTCTTTCTCTGAGTGTTCATGTGATTCCAAATGATTGGGAATGCGAACAACATCAACAATAGGATGGTGCTTGAGAAATGGTAGCTTGGAAGCAATCTGGATGCAATACAAGTAGAAGAGAGATAGCACAAGATATTTAAGCTTGGCTACGCAATTCCTAGCAAGATTATGGCAGCACAACAATGCCAGATACACAAAATTCTCAGGCCCTTTTTATTGAATACAAGCATAGAATATATAGGAATAGAGACTAGGAGGTTACTTCATGCACAAGGCAAGAAGAGGTAGTTCCAACTAATTAAATCTCATTAAAAATAGAAGGATAAAGGAGAACCAAGAAAACAAAGCTATTTTTAGCCAATTCAGCTCATGCATACATGTAAAAAGAAAACTTAAGTGAAATGTCACATGTTTAAAACACGCTTGAAGATTCTAGAAGAAGTGGGAAAGACTACCGCCCTACGTAGGGTGGTGATTTTAGGACCACCACCCAAGCATGGCAGTGGTCCTGGCACTGAAGGCCAAAAAAAGCACAGAGAGAAATAGGGAAATGGAAAAATGCATGTAAAAGTTAAGTAAGGCTATCTAGGCTACAAATATATACTGCAAATGGATTTTTGGAGCTCGAACACCTTCTTGAAAATATTTTAAATCATCACTAGGGAATTTTATAACCGTTTTTCTGATAATGTAGCACATGTAATTTTGGGTGCATACATATTGCCCCCTCTGAGAAGCATCTTAGCCATGGAATATGCATAAAACATAGATTCTGAGTATGGTGTTCCCAAAATGGGGAGTTAGAAGCTATACCTAATATGCGTGTGTGCTGAAGAGTCACCGTCCAAATTCTCGTTACCTGTAAAAGGGAGAAAAGACTCAAGTGTAGATAGATAAAATATCGACAAATAAATACTAAATCAAAATGACAAGAAGACATATCATTTGTGTGAGGATGTAGAAATATACCTGCACTAATGCTCCATCCCTATAAAAAAAACACTCAAAACGAAGTTAGAAATAACATATATATATATAAAAAAACTCATTTTTCAAGTCATTTGTGCATTGTTGATTTGGTTATTTTTACTGATTTGGAGCTCTGGATTTATGGTGACTATTCCTGGTGAGATTATAGCCAATACGTTCATGCTAAGATCATGATCATGCCTCCACAAGTGGGAGATCAGCCAACGTCCTCTCAAGTTAGTTATTTCCTCCTTTTTCTTTTTGTACCCTAAAAGTTAAAACGTTGAAAAGTTCACCTAGGGGGGAGATTTTCAAAATTTCTTATCTTGAATGAGTCTTTAGGGGGGTTACCCATAGGATGTGCTTTTATATTATCAAAAATGGTCAATTTCATCATTTTTGGTCATTTTTGGGGTTAAGGGCATTTTGAAAATTAGTTCAGGACCACCGCTCAAGGCAACGTGGCAATCCTAGAACCACCGCCTTGCACTTGGCGGTGGTTCTATACAGAACATCAAAACATGCTTTCAACTTGACTCTTTTTGGATTTTTGATGGTTTCTTATGTTTTGATGAGCTTATCATGTGATTTACTTTACTAACTTACTCTTTTCTCATGTTTTTGTGGATGCAGAAGAAGATGGAGTACATACGCTGGAGCAAAGAGAGAGTGTGTGTGATTGGCTCCCTGGGATTTTAGATCAGCTGACCTAGGTTGAGATGGATATTTTACAGTGGGTAGGCATCTGGAAGATACCATGGGTGCCCCATGTTTCTCCTACTAATCACATTTTGTGTGACTTATTCTCTTACTAGGATGTAGACCAGAACACCTTTCGATTTCCAGGTGTTAGGGGTGAGTGGACCATCACTCTGGAGGATATATACCACATCCTTAGACTCTCGATACTTGGTAGGAGATTGAAATTAGAGATATTGGGGTCCAAGGCTATGATGACATAGTGGGCCATGTATATGGGAGACATCATTGTCTCATTTGGATCAAAGAAGGGAATGAAGGTTTGGTCCATTTCTACTACTCCCATTCATATCCTTTAGAGAGCCATCATGGGTATCTTATCCTCAAGATTAGTCAGGGAAAAGGGGGGAGATATACTTTTATACTGCTCAGCCCCCATCATTACATAGATTGAGGCTCATGGTCGTAAGTATGCCTGGGAGGAAGATATCCTGGGGACTACATACCGCGATTTATACAGAATGGTCAGATTGTAGGGACAGTCTTTAAGCCACCCTACTCTGGTTATGAGTTGGGTTTATGATTGTTCCATACCTTATGGCAGGGGGTATAGGTACCAAATCCAAAGGTTTTCTAGGTAGCTAGATGGACCGGCATGTCAGTGCTTCATACACCACATCATTCAATGGCCTCCCTGACTACAGCAAACATGACTACCACACCCTATCAAGACATAGCAGGGGTATGGGGTGAGGAGCTTATGATGATGGTAGCTTTCTCCTCCATAAGCCAGTTAGTTGATAGAGCTAGGAGAGTAGAGATTCACCCATTTGACTGGGTACCTTAGCAGTTCGGTCTTCCATATCCTGTCATTCTTCCTCAAGTGGATCTTGTTTATAGGACTATTTAGGAGGCACGGAGGGGTCCTAGAGGGGATTCTGGTTGGATAGTTGTTACTCTTGGTATGCTTATTATATTTATACATGTAGCCCAGAATTGGCGGGTTGCTAGTGCTCCTCAAGCACCCTTACTTCAGATTGGGGCGGCTCCTGCTCACAGTGGTGAGGAGGATGAGCTATTTGATTTAGACTCCAAATATGAGGAGGATGCAGGAGATGATGTGGAGGGGGATTCGGTCAGAGAGGAGGATGATGGGGTAGGATATGCTAAGGGAGCTGACAATGACCCTGAGTGGCATGATACTCAGGAGATCCCCAGAGCAGTGCACGAGGGGGTGAGTGTGGAGAGAGAGACTCTGGTCTCGAAGGAGGCACTTGGAGGGGATGATGAGTTTGTGATCAGATAGCACCATGTCTCTGGACTCGGTGAAGCTCCACAGCCACCAGCACTAGCTACCGTAGTAGCCACTAATACCACATGGATTCTTGGAGACCCAAGCATGTTCAATTCTCCTTTCTCATTTTATCTATTGATTTTCATATGTTTAGCTTACATTCTCCTTTTGATTTGCATTATATGATTTTTTGGCTCATTATCTCTCTTTTTTTTCTATAACATCCACACACAAGTGGCGGGAGATTTTTTTTGGGTATATGTGGACACCCTGTTGATCCCCTCAAGGAAGACTTTGGTTGAGTTGACTTTGGATTCAGGATAGCCCTTAGCCGTAGGCTGACATACTGATATGTTTACTCCCATTTGGAAGGTTATGGAGATATTGACCTCCCTTAGTACCACGGTGGCTGGATACAAGACTGTTGAGTACCTGATGAGGCAGAGCCATTCTCATAGTGAGGCTACAAGTATTAGGCACCACCATGAGCACTCACACCATTCAGTCCATTCTCAGTGTCATCACAGCCGTAGCAGGATCCCTAGATGCAGTCGCGCACCATCTAAGGGATCCCACAAGGAATTAGAGGTAGTTGAGCCTATATTGCTTTGATACCATTTTTGACATTATATAATTAGTTTTATATATTTTGGGCTCATTGCGATCATTTTGACCATTCCTAGCGCATGATGACATTGTATGAAAACTTGATCTATTATGATATATACAAACTCTATTTTTGGTTTGGTATTTCATTATATCTGAGTTGACTCTCTTTGGCTTATCTCTCATGTGTACTCTAGATATTTAGAATTCTACTTTTCAATGCTTTTTAGAATGTATGCAATGGATGTGAAATGATGATAGAATGAATTCTTTTTGTATTTCATAATGTTGATATATGACGATGCAAACACAATGTGACCTTAAACTTAGTTTCTTTTGCAATCTTTGGTACTTCATATTGTCTTGATAAAATGTGATGATATAATGATACGATAAATTGATATGCTTACCCCACTCCTAACCCCACACAACTAGTAAGATGTTAGGGCTCAACACCAAGATTTAGAAAGGGCACAAGCTATGAAATTTGTTGAATGACAGTTATGAGAGAAAGACATAGGTTTGACAGAATTGAATTGGGACGCTACGACCTCACCCTACTCAAGCTACTTCATAGTTTAGAATGTGAATTTCTTTTCAGTTTATCTAGAATTGGATCCGTAGATGGCCACTTGCTTGAAAAATCTAGTTTTTTAGGTTTTAAACTCTCTTGGAATTTTGGACATCTAACTCACTTTGTTTTTGACTTATGATTTCACAATGTTTGACTAGTTTGTAACTTTCAAGTTTATCAAAGAGACCCCCTACGCCTTGCCCCATACTACCAGTAGGAAGTGTGGGCTCATCACCATGGACAAGGCACATATGAGTAATGGCATCTCCCTCCTTTCGCAACCCTACGTCACTAGTAAGAGACATAGGCTCAACACCAAAGGTTGGTAGGAAAGAGAAATGTGTAAAAATAAAATTTTCTGTGGATTTACATTTGACTTATTTGGGAAAATAAATTTAGAATGATCTTATTTCCAAGGAGATGTATATGGGATAGATGTGACACCATGAAGCTTCTAGAAGAGACCATGAACAAATGACACCTAACTTAATAAGAGACCAAAAGTAGAACCAAGTATGCAGGCCTTGGTATGGTTACCGTCAAAACTTTTCCTTATCTTGTTTGGATTGGTAAATGATTCAAAAACTGTTGATGATACTATGAAGGTTTGAAGAGACATGATTTGAATGTTTTTCCAATATTTTCATAAGTTTATGGGAAATGTTATAAGAATAAGCTCCTTGATCATACCTTTTACAAAATGAATGAACAAATGAAAATGCAATGCAAATGCAATAATGTACATATGAGAATGTTGATGGATCATGCTTAGTATCTCTTTAGGTGAAGAGAGTTTACAGATTCACTAAAATCCTCACCTTCTAGTGTATACAAGTGAAACGTGCCATTCTTGTAGTATTCCACTACTAAATATGAACCTAACCACCTAGGTCTGAACTTTCTTCCCTCACCAGTCTTCTTATCTATTCGGCTATCGAGTCTTAATACCAAATCTTCTTCATAAATCTCACGTTTTTACACCTTCTTATTGTATTTCTAATCCATACGGTCAGCATAAACATTATGTCATTGTTCATCATTTAGTCTAGCTTTGTCGATACTTTCTAATTGGGAGAGTCGTACTTCTTGATAACCCTTCTCTCCCAAGATCCCATGTAGCGAAATGTGGAGACTAGGTATTTTGAATTCAAGTGGCAGAACTACCTTAGCACAAAATACTAAGGAAAAGGGGGTTTCCCCTGTAGGTGTTTGAACTAATTTTCAGTAGGCCCACAAGGCCAGAAAAAGCTTTAGGTGCCAATCTCATTTATTCTCCTTAACAGTTTTTAGGAGAATGGACTTTAAAGTCTTATTGGTAGCCTCATCTTGTCCATTATCCTGAGGGTAGTAGAGAGAATCCATGTGATGACTTATTTTGAGCTTTGTACACAACTCACGTGCCTCTTCATTTTTAAAAGATGTGCCATTATCACAAAGAATGACCTGTGGCATCTTGTACCTACAAATGATCTGGTTCAAGATGAACTTAGCTATTACAGATCTAGGAATAGTAATAAGGGGCATGGCCTCTACCCACTTGGTAAAGTATTTTTTAGTCATGATTATGAAATTATGGCCATCTATTAATGAGGGATAGAATTTCCCTATCAGATATAGGCCCCACATGGAGAAGGGCCATGGAGTTATGATTGGTTATACAGCTTGTGCCGGTATGTGGATCTCGTGGGAAAACTCTTGACATTTGTGACATATGGGCACAAACTCTACCATGTCATGCTCGAGGGTGGGCCAGAAATAGCCCATCCAATCTATCTTCTGGGAAGTGGCATAACTACCAAAGTGACCTCCACATACCCCTTTATGTGACTCATAAATAATCTTTTCGGATTCTTGGGCATCAACGCATATCAACAACATTTGATCAAAGGCTCTGCGATAAAGCACTTGTTCTAGGATAATGTACTTAGTGGCAATGACACGTAACCACCTTCTTTGTTATGACGTTGCCCCTTTTGGGTATGTGTGGTCCATGATGAAATTAATAATGTCAGTGTACCAAGGGAATACGAAGATACGGGGCCTTGTTTCAACGAAATATATGCACTCATCGGGAAAGTCTAGGTCTACCAAATCACCCCCATCCAATGGATTATCAGCCAACTAGTTTGTAATGATTTGAACCTTAACGGATGTTTGATTTACAAACATTAACTAGAAATCACCCATTAATGTAATGAAACACCCATCTTTTTTAGAAAATGATCCCTGCATGAGGAATGTTCATAAGTGGTATGACTTGACAATGACCCTTGTTTCTTGATTGATCATATAATGTCTTAAATGCTTGGTTGTAAAAACTATGGCAAGGCATTCTTTTTCTACCTGTGTGTAGTGTGTCTCATAATCAAGTAACATCCAACTAATAAAGTAAACTTCCCATTCTCGCTTATCGTAATCCTCTTGAGCCAACATGTAGGATAACAAAACATCTGTAGCCTTCTTATACAATATCAAAGGGAGATTTGATCTAGTCGGCATTAGCGTGGGAGGTGATAACAAGAACCATTTAACTACTTTGAAGGACTCATTGCATTCTTCTGTCTAATCAATGTTATAATCCTTTTTAAACCAATTTTTGATTGGATGAATGGTGAAGTTAAAGTCAGGGATAAACCTTCAGATTACACCAAGTTTCCCAAAAAAAATCTAATACCAAATTCATATGATGGAAGAACCATTTCTAACACAGCCTGTATTTCGGGTGGTTCAACATCAATCCCTCGTGAAGATATAACATAACCCAGAAGCTTACCACCTGTTACACTAAATACACATTTCTCTAGATTCAATGTGACACCATAATCAATCAATTACAAGAGAATGATATGAAGTACCTATGGGTGATTGCAGCGCTTCCTAGCCTTGGCCAGCAGGTCATCTACATAGGATTCCATAATATTATGAATAAGATCATGGAATATGTAGGTCATTACTTGTTGGTATGTAATGCCAGCATTCTTAAGAGAAAATGGCATGACGGAATAACAATAAGTTCCCCAAGGAGTTATAAACGTAGTTTTATCTTGATCCTCGGTAGAGATTTTGATTTGATTATATCCTGAAAACCCATCCATAAGAGATAACAACTCAAATCTAGGTGTTGCATCAACAATAACATCAATGGATGGTAGTAGGAAATCATCCTTTGGAAAAGCCTTGTTAATGTCTCAGAAGTCTATGTAAATATGGATTTTTCCATTCTTTTTTCAGAAAGGGGAAAATGTTGGATACCCATTGTGAATAATCGATCGGCTTGATAACTCCTACCTGGAGAAGCTTCATTACTTCTTATTTTACCATACGGGCCACCTTTGGCTTCATAGGTCTTGACTTCTGCTTAATTGGTTTGGCATATGGCTTGGTGATGAGATTTTGAACTATGATGTATGGTGTAATTCCTGTCATTTCCTCGTAACTAAATGTGAACGATTTATAATGTTCCTTGAGGATTTGGGTATGAATTTCTACTTCTTCTAGAGTTAAAGAGGACCCTAGTTTTAATATTTTTGGCTCCTCCTTCGTTCTGATGTTTATATCAATTAGTCCCTTGATTAAGGAGGTGTTACACTCCTCAAACTCAAGTGGGGCTAGAGGAAACTCCAAGTCCCCTTCTTCTTCTACCTGGTAAATCTCAAGATATTTTCCCAGAGAGGACTCAACCATTGGATTCCCAAAATAAGAAGAGCATGGAATTAGGGAAAGGTCGACCTCGTGAAAGGTAAGATGTAGTTCCACCAAAGTGTTTAAATAACTTAAATTTGACTCATCCCCATCATTAGGGTTCTAAGAGTCAAGCTGGTCCTCAGCTTCCACGTATGTCAACATTGATGCTACTGGCGCTTTGCGAATCAAGGATTTAGCACGGAGTGAAACCGTGAAGTTGGTGTCCTCTAAGTCACTTCTTGAAATGAAGCGTGAGGTGTAAGTTGCTATATAGTCTTCCAAAATGTGTTTTTCATGTAGAACTACCTTGATTGATATAAATTCAAACTCCTTAGTTAGGCCCAACATGGCTGTTTTGTAGAGTTGTAAGTGTTCAGCCCTAGTCTCGTACACCTCAGATATATTATTTGCGACTAGCTTTGAGTCACCCAATAACCTAATATTGAGGATTCCCATTATTTTAGCTACAATGAGACCTAATATGAGATCCTCAACTCATCTCCATTTTTTATGCATTTAAAATTCAAATTGAAAGCAAAACGTAAAACCCTTCCTTCGGGTGAAGTAAGGATCACGCCTGCCCCAGCGTTGAAGTGACACTTAGATCCATCAAAATGGAGGGTCCAGCAACTACTTGGAAATATGGATGTTGAGTCGTCCTTTGTAAGCTCTCCTTTTACCTTGGTTAGCTCCACCATGAAAACCTTATCTGTTGGAAGCGAACCAAGTCCCAAGGCATGTCCCATACCCATAGAATCAAAGGGGAGAAGGATAGGCAAATCCTTCTCTAATAGCTCAATAATATTTGATTTAGTTCCTAATGATACCATCTCTATAACAACATTTTCATCCTTGACCGCCAAAATACCCTTGATCAAACCCGTAACTTCTAATTACATTATGGGAACCAGATTTTCTTCTGGTACCACACTTGCTGGTTTGTTTAACTAGTTCGTAGGAAGTTTGAATTCAAAGTGGACCCCTATATTTTTCTTCAAGTTGGTCAAATGTATATCAAAGGACTTTAGATCACCTTGAGTGACAAAAACCTTCCCTAAATGCAAGAATATGACCTCTTAGAATAGAGTTGAGGGGATTTCTTTCATGTGGTGGATCCAAGAATAGCCAAGGATCATATTATAGTTGGTTTCCCAATCTATAAAATAAAACTCAGTAAGCACCATCTTGGGCCCAAGAGTAACCGGTAATACTATGGTTCCGATCGAGGTTTCCTTAAGACTATCATAACCCCTCAACATGTTTCGCGTCGAGGAGAAATTAGTCTCCACATATCCAAACTTCTAAAGAAAAGAGAAGGGGACTATATTAATCGCTTCCCCATCATTGATCATTGCGCATTTCACGTAGTTTTTGTAGATCCAAACCTGTAAAAATAAGGTCAGATCACCTCTACAAGCTATTTCAGCATCCGTAGGCATCTTTCTTATGACAAATACAAACCCAAATTCCCTTTTGGGTTTCCTCGGAGGGTAAACATCAAAGTCTATATGGTTTATTTGTGCCTCTGGTGGAAAGGTAACATTAATTAAATGGAAAAAACCTGGAACTTCCAAAAGAGTGGCTCGATGTGTGAGGTAATTTTTCAGTAGGTCTAAAAAGGAAATGTGTAAAAAGCTCTTGGTTAGATCACTGATAAAATCATAAGCCTCTACCGGTTTTCTTAGCATGTCATGAGCATTATCTGACACAACCGGATAGAATGGGATTGGTTGCAAAGAATAGTCTTTGGTTCTTGTTGCGGTGTTAATTTTGGGTTCAACATCTAACTCAACCAAACCTACGATCTTCATTTACTAGCGAGCATCCAAAGGAGGTGCCACCTATTGTTTTGATGAAGTTAAGGCCTCATGATCATGAGTCCCTATTACAATACCTTTATTCAAACCGTTGGGATCCAATCTACCATCCTTTGGACCTATGGGGAGAGGATCGTTGAAGATTCCCAATGTTGTGTTTTGTGGAGACACCGGTCCCATGTAGGCATTTTGACCAGGTGTAGTTGGGTTTGCTAAAAACATGTCAACAAATAACTGTCTTTGGTCTTCTCGCAAATGCTGAAAAAACTTATTGCAATCACGACAAGTTCTTATGTCATGCCCATGAACCATATGGAAATAGCAATACAAGTCAAGATCGTAAACCCAAGGCCTTTAGTTTGTTCCTTGTTGTGGATTGAAACTATGGTTATTGTTTGGTTGTTGACTGTTATAATTAACACTTTGGAAACCTTGCCCCTGATTTTGGAATTGGTTGGGTTATTGACTAGGGCTTGGGGTTGGCATTTGTCTTTGTGGCTGAGGTTGTTGCTATTATTGGGGATGATTAAAATCCATAGTTTTTACCAAGGGTGAGAAATTATTGTTTCTCTTATTGTTGCCATTGTTATTATTTGTAGCACCTGTACTAGTGGGATTAACAACATTAGGAATTTTGGCTTGGTTAGTTACACTATTGGTCGTGACTCCATGATTCTTATTAAGGATCTTTGTTCCTTGATTTTTATTTTCATTGTTGGAGTAACCGGGAGTGCTTTCAGAAAGAGTGAATAACTTCCCATTTTCTCCATAGGTCTTACGACCACTGTCAATGGCCACTTGGTCGATCCAAAGAGAACCCTCTAGTACCTCTTCATAGCTCCTTAGTGGGAATTTTTTAACCTCTTCCTTTGTCTCTCTATTGAGAGAGTGAAGGAACAAATCACAAAGTTCTATTTGATCCATGTTTGGAGAGCTTGTGGTAGAATAGAGAACATGTTGCCACCTCTGAATGAAGTGGGCTGCAGATTCGTTATGTTCTTGTTTGATATGAAGGAGTTCCCTGATTCCTATTTGTAAAATCTTGTTCATATCAAAAGCTTTAATAAACTCTGATAAGAGTTATTTAAATGAGTGTATTGAAGCCTCTTGTATCCTATAATACCATTCAAGAGCAATACCTTCTAATGTCTTAAGGAAAATATTTGCAACGAATGCATCCCATGGAAGCATCTCTCGAATGGTCATTGTATAAGCCTTATTATGGGCACTAGGATCACCCTCCCCTTTGAACTTTGGGAGATCAAGCAAGGGTCTCAGGAGCATAATTTCCTGAACGGAGAAATCTAGGGGATCCTTGAGATATTCAGAATAAGTCCCCATTGCATATGTTTCCACCATTGAAGACCCTTTTTTGGAAGGTGGGGGCTGCATTGGTTGCTGAAATGGGAGAGCATAGACATTTAGTGGGGTGTATGACATCCCATAAAGTTTTCCATATGGACCTGGGTAGGTGTACATGTCCCCCTGTGGAGATTTAGAATACAGGTGTATATAAGGGGGTTGATTACCTTGATATGGAGATGAAGGTGCGAAGATAGGGAACATCACATTTTTGTCTGGTATAGCATTTGAGAATGCACTTCCAGCTATCATCTGTTGTAGGTATCCATATGTGGCTTAAGGAGGAATACCCAAGGTACTCATCCCAGTTAACAAATCCCCATGGTTTGGAGTATTCATATAGAATGGAGGATTTTGTGTGGTCGATATTTTCCCATAGTTTTGTGGGTGGGAAGGAGTCCTTGCTTGCCCTGCATATGAATTCTGTGTATTTTGGGCAAGCTCTAACTCCTTGAATTTATTAACCAAATCTAAAATGACATCACCCGTTGATGGGGCGGTGCCTTGATTAGGTACCTTTGGTTGAACCCTTGGAGGTTTTTGAGGAGTATGGTATCTGACTATGAATTTTTCATGATGTTGCCACCCCTCATTGGTTGTATTATTAGTTGGTGGTGGGGTAGCATTATTATTTTGAAGCATGACATCACCTTGTCCTTGCAACCTATCGAAATATTGGTTCATTTTTTGAAATTACTGCTCACTCCTAACATATTGTGTTAAATACTCCTCATCAAGATGGGGGAGTTAATCAAATTAAACGGTAATGGGTTGTTGAAACAATACCTGAAGAGATGAACTCACCTCACCAGTGAATTTCATGTTATTTGAACTTGATTGTTTGAGGGGGTAAGTCTGAGTGACCTAATCCAGTTCTTTAATGCATACAGAAGAACCAACATTGGTTCCTTGAAGCAAAGGGTTTTGATTAGATGAGCGGTTGTCTTCCCATGTTGAAAGTGAAGGTAATTGTTGTGGGATATTTGATTGGTAATGGTACATGTCGAAACCCAGGATGGGTCAACCGTACTTGTCATATCCTAGCATATTTGAGGGGTATAAGAATACTCACAAAATAAAGGATGGATGAAAGTGGAAATGCTTAGAGACTAGCTCTTCACGTCGGGTTCACCAATTTGTATGATAAAAAATCAACACATGACCTTCTTTGTACCCAATCTCCCGAGGTCGTGCCAAGACAGCCGGTGTGGAATTGAAATGAAAGTGAAAGTGATAGTGGTAATCAAGCTAATGGGGAAAACTTATGTCTTTGACACGCAATACTGGAATCTATGAATCTAAGGAAAAGAATTCTCTCAAACTTGAAGGGGTGTAATGGTACAATCTGATATGATAGCTACTCGGAGACTCCAATCAATGTCTAGTTTTGTCGAGATTCTATTGACTGGTTTCAGAACACGTGGAAACTACCCTACAGGTTCCTCGTGTGGGTTTCTAGACAAGGTCATAGAAATGGAGACAAGAGGTGTAGTGGAGTTACAGAGACTATGGTTGATTTTCTAGTCTTGTCAAGAAACTTTTAGCCTGATCGGCTACCATGTTCAACAATGAAAGCTGTGTAATAATATCGAGTGGAAGTGGTGAATATATGAATACTAATGTGCATAAACTAGTGTCAATATATAATTGAATTGCAGGATCATTGGGTTACGGGACATGTGGGTCACTACCAAAGACTCGTTGAGGTTGAGGCCCTTGTATGGTCATGCATTCAATCAAATCCTATTTCCAGGAGTAGTCCAAAATTCGTAGGATTGATTAGCAGTTATGTTCAATGTATTTAATTGTCTTATCTTCTCAGCATATGTTGTAGGTGTGTGTAAAACTATTAAACACAAGCTTGTGTCAATGTTAGTTATTATATCTGGCCCATTAAGTTGTGGGACCAGGGGATCACAACTATAAGTCTTTTCCTTTTGCGGACTTTTGATGGTCATGCAAGATGAATTGATTTGTTTTCAATAAATAAACTATCTATCAAAGGAAATCTAACCTATATTTTTGGTTTTTTCTCAATATATCAGAACAAAGCAGTAAAACAAGCTAATCTATGGAAAATAAATGTTTTTGTTCTTTTATAACTATTTAGACAATGCATCTAATCTAATAAACTAGTTTAAAACAAATAATTAGCCGGATGTAGCTAATTATTTGTGCTGATGTGTGAATCTAAATCTAAGATCTATTCTAATTCAATCAAAATCTTTCCAACCCCACCTCAGAAGTGAATAAAAAATCATGACTCTAACAGATCTATTGTTCCCCCATAGCCTCCCTGGAAATGTTGAAGAGAAACTTCCTCTTGATTTGATCTACTTGCAATTATCTAACTAATTGAAATGAATTGTTTCTCTACTCTATTTGATATGTAATTGATAATTTGAAAAAACACAGCAAACAAATACACAATTCCAACTTGGAAGAGCAAGAGATTTGGTAAATCCAGTAGTATCAGTATCTGTCCCCTCAGTTATTTCCTTTCTTTCTCTGAGTTTTCATGTGATTCCAAAGGATTGGGAATGTAAAGAACAGAAACAAGAGGATGGCACTTGAGCAATGACATCTTAGAAGCAATATGGATGCAATGTAAGTATAAGAGAGATAGCACAAGAGATCTGAGCTTGGCTATGCAATTCCTAGCAATATTATGGCAGCACAACAATGCAAGATACACAAAATTCTCAGGCCCTTTTGCTTGAATACAAGCATGGAATATATAGGAATGGAGGCTAGGAGGTTACTTCATGCACAAGGCAAGAAGAGGAAGTTCTAAATAATTAAATCTCATTAAAAAAAGGAGCAAGGAGAACCAAGAAAACAAAGCTATTTTTAGCCAATTTGGCTCATGGATGCATGCAAAAAGAAGACTTAACTGAATTATCACATGTTTAAAACATCCGTGAAGATTCAGGAAGAAGTGAAAAGGACCGCCGCCCTACACAGGGTGGCGGTTTCAGGACTGCCGCCCAGGCATGGTAGCGGTCCTAGCACTGAAGGGCAAAAAAAGCACACAAAGAAACGGGGAAATGGAAAAATTCATGGAAAAGTTAAGTAAGGCTATTTAGGCTACAAATATATACTACGAATGGGTTTTTAGAGCTCGAACACCTTCTTGAAAATATTTTGAATCATCACTGGGGACTTTTATAATCATTTTCTCGACAATGTAGCACTTACAATTTTGGGTGCGTATAGCCACACTCATTGATAGATGGGATTCCATGACCAACACCTTCCATTTTCTAACTGGTGAGATCACATTCACCCTGGAGGATGTTTACATGATCTTGTGCTTACCAATAGTGGGGACACAGGTGTATTTGATCACTTTAGAGGCATCACAGGAGTCCATAGTGGCAGTATTTGGATAGGTGATGGTGGAGCTAAAGTACCATAGCGCCAACTTGAGCTATGGAGAGATGTATGCAGCCCATTGAGAGGAGATGAGGCTAGTGGTGTTGAATATGGAGGTGGTGTGTTGTTTTTCACTACCTGATTAAGAGGGTGGGAGATTACCACCAGCACTTATGAGGGTCCTCCAGGACATGCTGGAGGAGATGACATGTTTTGCATGGGCACGAGCCTTTTTGGTGCATTTATATTGAGATTTGTGGGCCTACGTGTGATTACAGAGGTTCAGCTTATGATGTACCTTCCTTCTTCATTGTTGGACATATGAGCACATCGTATGCATGTACCCAGTGGGCCTGCCCCAAATAAATGCATTTGAGGTGGGGTTGATTAGAGTAGGTTACTAGAGATGGGTACCCACTGGGTGAAAACACAGGATAGTCAGGGCTACACATGATGTAGTGTACTACAGGTGTGTGCTGGAGGGTTTTTCTGGTGTAAAAATTATCTAGAGATTGTATATCGGCTATCTGTCATACAGGCAGATGGTAGATGAGTTAGATGGGCTATAGCTTTTGATATGGATATAGGGACGTCGTGGTGGTGATCCCAAGATGATCCCCATTGACAGCGTCATATGGCAATTGGGGTTACCCCAGGATGTGCCACCTCCATTTCCACAGTATAGGAGGGATGATGTGGAGAGGCCTATGTCTCCACCATGGCCTACAATACCGATCAGGCAGGAGGAGCATCCCGTCAACCATCAGATTGATGATGTGTGTTGTACATATGTATACATATGGTGGTGGGTAGCCTAGCTACGAGTAGCACCACCTAAGCTAGGTCAGCCAGATGTGGCCACCCTCACAGTTCAGAGGGATACCCTGCAGGAATAGGTGGTCACCTTACAAGGCCAGATTATAGGTTTACAGGGGTATTTGGTAGGGTCACAGGTAGAGGTGGCCATGTTTCAAGCACAGGTGGTGGCCCTTCAGCACTAGATTTTAGCACAATGACAGGCACCTACACAGGGAGGGGATGGATATGGGGATAGGTAGCCACCCTATAGGCACAGGTAGTGGGGTTGTAGGGCCAGTTAGTCATTACACAAGCACAGATTTTGGCCTTATAGGCCCAGCTCATAACTTAGGCACCATCACAAGGTTAGGAACAGGGTCTCATGGTATAAGTACAGGTTTTGAGACCAATGGGGCCACCTCAGATAGTAATGATGGCCAGATTTAGGGATGCCCTTAATGAGGCTAGATATTATCAGGATCACTTGACGACAGTCAGCATAGATTTCCAATCTTATGTAGACAATAGAGTACAGAAGGCCTTGAGTGATAGGACGAGATCTTGCACACATAGTGCAGAGAGTACAGGGGGATGGTGATCCCATAGACAAGGTCAGGGTGAGGTCACTAGTTCATAGAGGCCTAACACAGTTGCATGCTAGCTAGAGGTTGATCTGAGACCTATATAGGGTAGAGAGATGTTAGCAGGGTGTCACACGAGAGTAGAGGAGGAGGAGACAGATGAGACAGCGATGGACATGAGATGGGGAGATGACTGAGCCACCCATGCACCATAATTTTGTATGTTTGTGATATATATACTGGCCTGCATGCCATAGATGTGAGGATGTATATGAGAGATTTTGAGTTTTTTATATTATATCGGCTTGCATGTCGTAGATTCGAGGATGTTTGTATATGAGGGACATGTATTATCGTTGTATCTAGGCCCATATGTATGGACACACAAATTTTGAGAATTTATATATTTATGGATTATGGTTGTATTTATGTTATGATGTTGTACTAGTGGTTGTGATTTCTATTGTTATTGTGTATGTGATGGAAACTAGGTGGATTATGCATGATGGAGTCAGGTCATAGGCTTGGTTGAGTTAGGTATGTTTAGGCATGGTGGATTCAGGTCATTTTTAGGCATGATTGAGGTATGGTTAGTTTATGCATGATGGAGTTAGGTTAGTTTAGGCATGGTTGAGGTATGGTTAATTTAGGCATAGTTTGAGTTAGGTCATAGGCATGGTGGAGTCAATTCATTTAGGCATGGTGGAGTTAGGTATAGGCATGTGATGATTTGAAATTTCCAAATAGTTGTTATTATGGAAATATGAAATAATAAATGAATGATTTGGTGATGTTGTTGAAAATGGTAGGTAGGTGTATGTGTATGGTAATTGATATTTGTTTTAGTTTAATTTCTAGTTATTGATAGAAAATGAAAAATATGGTAGAATGTGAAAAGGAAAAATGGGGGGGGGGATGGGTAAGGGAAAAGAGTTGCCAAGATAACCTCAAAGGGCCCCATGCCCTCGAAGTGTTGCCTACATAGTCTCGATGAAAAAGGACCTCATGACGATGTAGTTTTCCCATAACCTAGGGAAGAAGAAGATGAGGTCGAGGAATGGGTTGGTAGGTTTTATGCATGATTGATTTTGGGTCATAGGCAAGGTTGGTTTTAGGTTGATTTTGGTGAAAGAGGATATTCTTAAAATATAGGTATCGATGGTCTAGTCCTGTATAGGCTAATAAAAATGTAATAAGGAAGGTGAATGGTAAGAGGTAGTAAATGAGATAATTAATTGATAAGAACCCTAATGAGTCTACCATACCCAAGATTATCTTATTAACTTAAGACCCTAAATGCGTTGCATAATGGACTATTCTAATGGTAAATAAAGTCACATGATCATGAAATTTCATGTCCTCACCTATCCTATCAATCTAATAAAAATTTCATTACTTTGGAGTAAACGTGGGAAGCTCTCCCTTAACTGGATCAGTACGTATAGCACATATCAACCTTTGAAATCCTTGCACTTGAAGCATTTCTACTATTAACACATCGACTATCATAACAGTAGTCACATCAAAGATCTTATTCCATCATTAGACAATCATTTTATCATCGTAATGGTTTGAAAGTATGTGGTTATCCATCAGCATCCTAAATACACCTTAAAGATGAGCACCATGGATCTTTTCATCACATATTTCACATGGATAAGTTCCTCTTTAGCATGAACCCCACAATCATTACATCCATCCACCTTGTCTACCAACCAAGGACATGTCTTGGGGCACACATGTGTAGTTTATGTACACATATTTTCCCCTCCTTACAATGGCCTATTAGGGTCTTGCCCTCAGCACAAAAAAAAATCAAAAATATCAAGGGATGATTTCTATCAAAATCACAAGGAATAGACTGGTCCCACAAAGGAAAACTATTCAAACATACTATTGGCAAAGATGAAAGTAGACTGATCCCTCGAAGGACAACTACCAATCAAAATCATAGACCGATCCCTTGAAGGATGACGATCTCTGTAAAAATCAAAAAAAGTAGACCATATCCTTGAAGGATGGTTACTCATGTACAAGGATTCCCGCATCGATCAGCTTTCTCATTATAGCAAACTTCCCGCATCGATCAGTTTCCATCAAAATCAAAAATGTAAAGCTGGGGTATTTCCCTATGAAACTATTGAAAGGAGAACTCTCTTTTCCCACACAACCTACATATGTCAACCCTTCTCATGTCCTAAGAAGGTATAAACTATCACTTCAATCTATATCCAAGATCCTAAGTGTGACTACCCATTGTTAGTTATTCGTTAACATTCGTTGTAAAGGATAAAAGTGCAAGCGCTTTCGTTTTGTTGTTTCCCATCATATATGTATCAAATCCAATACAAAGAAATCAATCCATGTTTAATTATTGACCATGGTTTTGAAATAACATTAAATCACTCTAACATAAATATCAAATGCACATCATACCTAAAACTTAACTTTAACAATTGTCAACCCTTCCACATCAACATTTATCTATTGAAATCTATCACAATATCTATCACCTCTCAACATCAACACAATCTTGAGCACATCTCAGCATCACATCATTGTGTTTAAAATATCATATATACCCATTAAAATTAATGTTTATCAACCAAATACCTCCTAGGGTGTTACATCCTTGATCATTGTTAGGAATCTCATCTAGTCCTCGTAACCCCACCTTTGTGGCAGCATCAATTTCTGGTCGTTTGACCACATCAAATTTTCATAACATATTTTTGTCATTAATTCATATGTTTTTAGGACATGAACCCTTTGGTTCCCCTAACACTTTACTTCTGGGACTCATAAACCTACCTTTGTAGCAACATCAATTCTTGATCCATTGACTTCGTCAAACCATCATGTCTGTCGTTAAAAGTCATATGTCTATAGGACATGAATCCTTTAGTTCCTCTATGACTTGATTTTATGACGGCACCCATTTTTTACCTTGTCCTAGGGCATCACTTTATCATCTTCTTATCCTTTCATCTTTCCATCTATCTCTTTCAAGCTCATGATCGATTCCCCTTTTCATTAATCCCCAGTTTGGGGGGGAACTACCTCATCATGTAATTCTACAATATTTATCTATCACATCTCATTTTTGTCTCATCTTTGGTCTCAAAACCACTAAACAAAAAGGGGGAAAATGTAGACACCTAAAATTAGCACCCCTAATTCAAGTGTCAGCATCTACTGGGCCCCCTTCATTATCACATTACACCCATCATATTTATTAAAACATCAACATCATCACCATACTTACCTCACATAAGTCTACATCCCTCATTAATTAATACATTACTTTCATACTCTCTATCTTTATTCACAAGCACAACATCTCATATCTTAGGTTATACACTTATAAACCTATACCATCCATTAATTAATTAATACTTACCTTATAATACTAAGTCTTACACTCCATGTCCTTCATTAATCAATTAGAATTAAATAACATAATCATTTTCTACATAATCCTAAGTCATGTTCACACTTACCTTGTAAATATTTCTTACACTTTCTAAATCCTACGTAACCACCCAAGAATATTTCCAAAAACTAATCAAATCCAGTATAAATCTAATAAAATCCAAAATAAATCAAAATTAAATCATATCTTCTTCCTAAAATCAGTAAATCAAGATCAAATCATATCTAAATCAAACAATATCATATCCAATCTTGTTTAGTCACCTCCTCAACCATTATCCACTCAAAATCACGTGAAAACTAAATTAGAAACAAGATAAAAATGAAATTTACAACCCCCACTTCACATTAGTTACGACTAGTTAAATTAGGGAACCTACTAAAATCACGCCTCATCTAACCAATCCCAATCTCAGCCTATCAAACTACACATCTCGACTTCTCTAAGTTGTCACACCATTATTCCCAAAAATCCCATGACACTATAGTTCAAAATATCAATTTATCTCTTCTTATCCCTCCCAAACTTGAACTACCCAAAATCTCTAGCAATTCTCTAAATCGACAGAGATTCTCTCCTGTTAACTCTATAAATACGAGTTCCATGCCTTCTTCCAGGAGAACTGATAATCATTTTGGGCTTGGCCTTCAACAAGAGAAATATTGTTGTATTATATCCCTCTTTAATTAATTTTCCTCTTGTTCATCTCTTGGAGGCCATTGACATATCCAGGAGCTCAACTCAGTGCATCATCTGCATCATTCTTTTAACACATCTTCAGGCTCCTCTCATTTGGTAATATCATTAAATCTTAGTCTTGTAAAAAAACTAGAATGAGGTAAATACCTTAATTTTGTGTTATTTAATTAATCATTCATCATTTAATAACTTGAATCAATTTTATCTCAGCTCTTATTAACCTATCTATATTCTTCAGTAATTGTTAATGATTTTCCCAATCGCCGACGATTCGTCTAATAACCGGCGATTTCCATCTGTGAGACAATTTATCATGGCAACCTATCTTTTTTCATCCAGACCACAATCATGACTGATACTTTGGCTTTGCAAGTATCCATCAAGTCACATCAATCTCCCTTGAGCCATCTGCAGTGTTGTATCGTATATCTAAATCAAACACATTATCATGCTTGCCTTTATAAGTGCATATCCATCCACATATTTTCTCCTTTAAGCCATATTTTTATTCCTCGAATCTCCTTTGATCTAGAACCACCATCAGACTAGTATATATCCTTGGACCCTATCATTCCCTTTGCCCTTGCATTGTTTGGTTGTATCATGTATTATCATTTTACCATTTACTATCATTTCACTTTATCATTATTTGATCAATTTCTTAGAAGTGAGTTGACATCCTTACAAGGAATTCCATTGACCTCTAGGGACTGGCCTTTTCCATGTAATCCCCCATACAGTTTTTTAAATCCATTTTGTGTAGTTTATTTTATTCACAGGTTTAATTGTAGGGAAAGGATTTTAATTCATTCTTCATGGAGCACAACAATCAAACATCTATCACATCATGTGGGTATCTTGGAAACCCCGCCATATTCGAGGTTGATCTGATTTTACCTTATTATAATAACAACCAACTGAAGAGGTAGAATTTTCATCAACAATAAGGGACAAGTGTTGCATCACTCTATATACACAACATAGGAGGGGAAGTTCATTTTATTCCATCTCACACATTTGTATTTTTGGATCAATCTAGATCTAGCCTACTATCATAGTGCAACTTCCACAAGGGAAACATAGGGCATTATTACACACACATACACAAAGAACTACATAGAGTCTAAGATGTAGTACAACACTCAATCATAAGATCACACTTTAGGTGACCACTAGGGTCATTCTGACTCCCCATTCTCCATCTTATTTACTAGGTTTGATGTGGTTAATGGGCATGTGCAACTATTTATCTATTTTGTAGGTTATATGTACAACTGATGAAATTAGATCTAAACCAGAGTGACAAAATAGGATCAACAGTGAAGCTCTTCTAACCTAGAAAAGGCCAGAACTTGAGTATCTTAGTGGACACTAATGCCTAGACACTCTTATCCTCCCATGAGAACTTCTTTCATGTGCATTTTTGAGTTCTATAACCCAAGGTGAGCCTTAACAACACCCTTTCTAATTTATTTTTTGTAGTTTCTTAGCTCAGATCACTTCCAGATCACTCAAAAATCAGCTAAGTCTCCTTCTCCCTCTCTACTGCTTAGGGTTTTATATCATTACATGTTTATTGTTTGTTTCTTACTATATTTATCACTTGTATATCAATAGTTACAATAGTTACTCTTGAATTAATATTTAATTCTATTTAAATTAAATCATTTGATGAACCCGCTCGATCAAACCCTTCCTTGCTTCTAGGAATTCTTCTTATTTTCTTCCATAGCTGAGACTTATGAACCCTTTACCGACGAAGATCTTCATGATCTCTAAGCTCATATTGTTTAACATACTCAAGACTTAGATCTCTTATTATTCACTTCTCATGAGGAAGCCACCAATATAGTTGAGCTCAACCCTCCAATCTCTAATAATAATTCTCTTCCTATTATGACACATCCTCCTAATTCTTCCACCACTCTTCCACCTACCTCCATTTTCCTCATTTCTATGCCTACTCCTACCAATCAATTTACCCTTGCTATTACTTCTCACACACGACATGTTTCCTCTTTTGGCACTAAGGACCTCACCTCTTCATATCATGATTTGTAATCCAAAATCTATCAATTATAGCAGGCTACTTCACATTCCTCTCCATCTCTAGATTCCTCACTCGTTCATATCCCTTTTACACATGTTATATCCTCTCATCCGCTACCTCCTAACTTCATTGTACTAAAGCTTCCCACCTTTAATGGCCATGGTGACCCTTGGGAGCACCTTCGATCCTTTCATGTGGCATCTCTTGACTTTACAAGTGACCTTACATTATTGGCTAAATTATATGCTCAAAGCTTATAAGATTATGTTATGCAATGGTTTTATGAACTACATGTCCACTCGGTAACCTCTTTTATATCCTTGGCCAATGTTTTCCTTGCTCATTTTTCTATCAACATCAGCACTAAGATATCTTATGCACAAATTTCTCAAATCAAATAAGGATCCAACAAACATTTAGAAGACTATGTTTTGCAGTATAATAATAACCTTGCTAAGATTACCAATGCTCTCACCGATTCAGAATTTTAAGATCTCTTTATTCAAATTATTTTACCTCCACTTCAAGAGAGTGTCTTCTTCAAGGACTTTCCTTCCCTTGATCAATTATGCCATACACTCAAATTGCGCGAAAGAAAATAATTATCTATGGGAAAATTAAATTATTATGATACTTCTTCATCCTCATCCTCTAGCAAGTTTCAAGCTATATCCACATTTAAACCATATATTAAGCCTACAGAATCTAAATCCAAAGTCAACGTTGTTTCTACACCCACCACACTTAAATTACTTGATGACGCACTCTATTTACATGTTTCATACTTAAATTTTGAGGGAAAAATTCTTAAATGAACCTCACATCATCTACACTTCACACTTTGTGCTTCACAATATATATTTTCTAGAATCTACTCTCAATCGCATACAACACCTTCATTACCCGATGACGCACTCTAGTTCCATAGTTCATACTTGATTTTTGAGGGTCCAATTATTAAATGAACCTCACATCATCTAAACTTCACACTTTGTGCTTCATCATATATCTTATCTAACATCTACTCTCAATCACATACAATACCTTCATTACCCGATGATGCACTCTAGTTCTATAGTTCATACTTAACAGTTGAAGGAGCATTCCTAAATGACATGCACATTCATTAGGGGTAAATGTGGATCCTCCTCTCTTCACATCTTTCATCTTGTATCACACCATCACATTCATACAGCATTTTCATATCTTGGTTACATTTACTCTTGTTATCTTATACTACTTAGATGTAGTATGTTATTATCTTGTTATATATACACATGCACATTCACATGGTATCTTGAGGTTAATGTAGGACTTATATAGATTCACACATGATGCATGATTCCTGAAACTACTCTTTACCAGTCTCTTCAAGGCTCCTAGGGGCATCTACCTTTGCTACTCTCACTCTCTACACATCGCATGTCCTATTATTACAATATTTACTACTTATTGTTACTTTCACTTTACTCTTCACTGTTATATAGACAATTTGACATACTGCTTATCTTTCTAACATACTAATGGGTGCTTCATGTGTATAATTTTCCTTGCAGGACTCTATACAACCATGGTTATTTGTCACCTTTTGCTTGTTATTATTTTTTATTATTTACCATTGTTTGTGGGTTATGCTCAGTGTCATGCTTGTTCCTTTTTCTCTGATAGTTGTTTCAGACCTTATTTTCTTGTGATTATATGAATGGTGTCCCATGTATAAAACCCACTTTACACAGTCCCTCTTCTCTTCATAATTTCTTGTTACATTGTCTTCTATTGCATGCTAGATTTTATACACTAATACTTGTTTCTAGCCTTATTTTTTTGCATGTGCCTTGGTTTCTTCCATGCACATACCTTACCCCCTATAGGTATCCACTCTTAGATATGCATATTAGACTTTGATCCTTTCCTTTGGTCCATTTTCTCCTACATTCTTTACATGCACCCCAAACAAGAGGGAATCTATTGGGTGAACAGATCACCCTTTTAGAATCTTCGAGCTACAAATCAAAATATCACAATACATAAATAACACAAGAACATAGTTATAGAGTGGTTTATAATCATACTTATATCACATATACAGAGAATACATTCGTACCTAGTACTAGATAGTAGCGGTGGGTGTTTGTGTCCCCCTGGGCACTTGTGTCCTAGGGGAAAAATAGTCAATTTCACCATTTAAAATATTTTTTAGTAGTTTACAGTATAGTTCTCCAGTAGCATGCACTTGCCTCTAGTTATAGAATTTAGACAATCACTTACAATTTAGTTACAAAAGGTTACAAATCAAGTATGTGCTATATGCAGTTACGCTTATTCGGGAAGTGTCATGGAAAGAGATAAAAACATACCTCTCTCCCCAACACTCTTCTCTGGGCATGAGATCACCCATAAAACTCACTCTCAGTGTGAGATCACCCAAAAAATTCACCATCAGCAAAAAGACATTAAAATCTAATAACTCCAAGCAAAAAGGAAAATTTTCTATCTCATACTCTCTTATACATCATGTGCACTCTTTCCTTATGCACTTTTTACTTATACATACATTACTCTTATTTTTCATATACTATATTTTGACTAATTTCCCATTCTTCTTTTGCAAGTCTTTCCTTGATACAAAATAAAAATTATCCCACATTAGCAAACACAAAATCCAATAGTACACTACTATGCATACACTTCACCCCTAGGGTGTACCTCCCCTTCCTAGTTTCCACACTTCACATTGCAGCCACTTCACACTTCACTTGCCCAATCAAAATGCTATCGGCTACACTCTTCTCTACAGGATCAAAAGGTACACATCTTTTATATACTTTATGTTATCAAGTATTTACTCAACATCGTAAAGTGGGGGGAAATATAAACACAAAATCTATACATTTGGGTAAATTTTTTAGGTCCTAAATCGTATTAATGTATACATGATACCTAAGCAAGAAAATTAGTGGTTAACAACTCATTTTGGCATTTTTTATTTATCCATTACATTCTTAACTTTCTTACACATCTTACAGCTTTGTCAGAACTTGACTAATTTATCTTTTATGTCCTCAGACACTAACACCCAGTTAGGAAAAAAGTTCCCATGTGCTCATGTCCCTCCTAGGAACTCTTGACCTTCTTTATCTTATACTTACTTTTTTGGGTATCTTTCAATTCTTGGTCACCTTTTAGTACTTTGGGTTATTCTTCTAGTTGTCAATTACAAAATTTAAACTAGGGAATCATATGTACTTAGTTATTATTCTCAAATAAGGGGCCAAACATCATAAGAATTATATATCATCACCTAATCTTGCATCAAAGGCATAAGATAAATTCAAAGCATACATCTATCACATCCATACAAGGGAAAAGGGTTGCATCACTCTGCATACATAGCATAGGAGGGGAGGTTCATTTTATTCCATCTCACACATTTTCATACTTGGAGAAATATAGATCTAGCCCACTATCATAGTTCAACTTACATAAAGGAAACCTAGGGAACATACACAAAGAACTACATGGAGTCTAATATGTAGTGTAGCATTTGGTCATAAGATCACTCTTCAGGTGACCATCGGGGTCTTTCTAAATCCCCATTCTACATATTATTTATTATGTTTGATTTGGTTTGTGGGCATGTGTAGCTAGTTATCTATTTTGCAAGTTACAGGTATGACTAATGAAATTGAAGAGAAAGAAAAAAAACAAAAGATGATCAACATCAAAGCTCTTCTAACCCAGAAAAGGCTAGAACCTGAGTATCTGAGTGGACACTAGTGTTCAGGTTCTCCTTTCCTCCCATGGGTGCTTTTTTCCTGTGTATTTCTAAGTTACAGAACCCTCGGTTAGCCTTGATGACATCATTTCTATTCTATTATAGTAGTTTCTCAGCTCAGATCACTTCCAAGTCACTCTAAAATAAGTTTTCACCTTCTCCCTCTCTATTACTTAAGATTTTATATCATTTCATGCTTATTGCTTGTATATTATTGTATTTTATCACTTGTATATCATTAGTTACAGTAGTTACTCTAAAATTAAGATTTAATTCTATTTAAATTAAATTAGTTTCAATATTTGTTGCATCTACAACATTCTTACATGAGTATATTCCTAAAGAGATAGAAAAGGAAACACCTTTCTTCTTAGCATTCTTGTACCTGGCATGGACATGGGATAACTATCCGTATAATTTAAACATGGTGATATTATCACTCAAGTGCCTCGGTAGCCTATGTGGAAAAATATCAAATCCTCTTACCCTTATGTAGGTGAAGGTTCCCAAAATTGGATGAATTTACTTCCATACTTCTCAATCAATGCAACTTCTAGCGATGAAACTCTCCACTCACGATATCCTTCAAGTAATCTTATGATGCACATGGTGAATGCATCATTCACCTTGGAGTAGTGATAGTTATTCTCCTTATGTGTGATTTGTGGATATTTCTCATAGGTTGGTGACTTTTTTTGTACATTAAGAGTAGTGGATAGGCCTTGGAAGGTTCTTGCAAAAGTGAGGGTATACACCAGATAAGAAGTCATTATGAACTTCTCAAAGGTGGAAAACTAAAAAAAATGTTGATGAATGTTGTTACTTATGATATGCTCCCACTCCATTATTTAGTCTCCTTCTATAACCACCAGAATGAACTGAACCATCTAACATTATAAGTCCTTTGTTATTTCTTCCCCCATAACTCTATTCAGGAGGAAAACAGTATCATAGTATCCTTCATAAAAATCACTTCGAGATAGATATGTAGGGATCCAAGATGGATTCCTTCCCTTTTTCAACCATGATCTAACTATCAAGCGCTACAAGTATGAGTCTATCCTTTCCCATTCCTGTGAAGAAATATCACTAGTGATGATAACCATGTTAATATTGGTGGGAATTTTCAGGCATTGAGAAATTCCCTTCAATATGAGGGCTACAAGTATTGAGTTATCATTTTCCTTAATTGTTCTGGAATCATAATCATAGTGTTATGTGCAAGCTAGGACCAAATTATTTCTTTGAACGGATAAGGGGTGAACTCCTGCTCAAAATAGGCTGCTCAAGAAGATCTTTTCCTCCACTTGATTTTTATGGTTCATCACACATTCTTTCCTTCAAATATTCCAAGTCCATGTGGGTTCCATCATTATCCCCCACAATCATATATTCAGTGTTCAAACTATAAATTGGTTCCAGTCCTGAGTATTTGATCTTCAAGATGAGGGGATTAGTAAGAAAAATGGTAAATGAATGGATGTCAAAATTTTAAACCCAATTATGACACATTCTATTTTTAGTATGTCCTAATTTGGATGGCTATTTGTAGTAAGTTTCCAAAATGATCACTTTTTTTGACTTGTAGTGAGTGATGGGAAAAATGAAGGTTTCTCATTTCTAAAACTTACTATTTTTAGAAAAGGAGGATGTTGAGACAAGAAAAATGACTAAGTCCCAGAGCAGAGGATCAACATGTGGGGAAAATAGTGTAAGAAGAAGGTGCATGAGGAAGCACATGTAGGAATAACTAAGTTGTCCATTGACAGCTTGACTAGTTAACCAGTTTTGGATTAAGGGCTAGAGTGGGACAGAGTGCACAGAGGTTTACGCATGGGAGTAGAAAAGGGTTTAGCACTTAGCCACATTTTGGGTTATTGTGTTGCATGGAAAACACATAAGGATGTGGGTAAGTGTGTTAGTGGATAAGGTTGGAACATGGAGACTTACAGACCAATGAAATAATATTCCTAAATATGGTTATCATGATGAGATTAAGAGCTATAAAGTAGAAGTTAGTTATGGCTTACATGGAACTTGCATGTTTTGGGTACTCAAGTATGGTGGGGTATGATGACATTTGTCATGCGGTTTTCCCCTGAGTGATATTTAGGTGGTGAAGGAGATCTCACACTCTATTTAAGAATGCATTTAGATCGAAAACAGAGGATGTGAAGAATATGTGTGATGCGAGGCAAGAGACATAAGAGGGACTTTAGATGCATAGAAGAGAGCATGGCTAAGATCTCATTGAGTAGAGTCATTTTGTAGGTTTAGGATGTTATTTCTTGATGTATTCAGTCTTTTATGACTCTATTGATGTAATTTGGTTACTATAAAAAAAATTTAATCAATATATCTGATGGATTATTCTGAATATTTATGTTTATAGGTCCAAACTCTTGTGTTCTTTGTATTTCTCATGGTTTATACCTAATTCTTCTGTGTTTTTGTGATGTTTACATTCATATTATGATGCATTTGTTCTAAGATCTAATTTTTTTACCTATGTTCTAGAATAAATGTATGTATTTTTGTTTGTACATTGTTTTGTTATTCATGGTAACATTCTTGACAAATCTCACATAGAAGAGGGGTGTGGCACCTTTTTGTGCTCCAGGCGAGCTCCCAGTTTGGGTTGGGTGATATACCAATGCACCTAGGATTTAAAGGGTTAGGAAAAGTAATTACATCTTGGTTCCATTTTCCGGACCAATTTTGAAGTTGTTGTAAGAATGGTGTATGATGGCAGAATGCTTGACCTTGGACAACGTGGAAACTTAGCTTAAGAACATGGAGGATAAGTTTGCACAGAGATTCAACATTGGACCTGATTTTAATCCACGTACATAAGTAGAGGAACATCTTTATCATGAGCTCTATGAAATTTTATTTTGATGTTTTCTAGTAGAACTTTATTAATGGTTGTCAATGTATACGTTGAGGAAGAGATGGTATTATGAACCTCGTGTTTGGATCCAAGAAGACTATCAATAGCTTCATGATGTTGATTTGATTTGGACTCATGTTTTTTATCATTGGTGGAGTGGTGTATTGACTAGATACAAGTTGGAGTACACTGTTTCTAATTATTCTTACCCAGAGGTTGTTGAGTTTGAGTTCTTACGAGAACCATGAGGATATTTCTTGCATGTTATACCATTATCCATCAAGATCCTATTCATCACTCTAATTTTAGAAGTGTTTCCCATGGCTATCTAACCTCCCACTAGGCACGAGGTGCGAAAGCAGTTGTGGTACAAAATGGCGTATCCTATGGTAGAAGTGGAGAGGGAGGATAGGTCGATCAAGTATAATGAAGCTCAGGAGAGGGAATTGGCGAGACAATGTGAGTTTGTAGGAAGGATGGATGTTTAGAGGCAGACGTTGTAGGAAATATTTGAGGTACACGTGGAGGATGTGGAACCTGCATCTTGGAAAATGTGAAAGGATAATCCCCTCATCTTCTGATGAGATCTCATCATATGGAGAAAGGAGATGGACTGTAGGTGTGAATTTGAACTGACCTAGAGACCAAGACTCTTGCACTTAGTTTTCCAATCTTATGAGACAAGTATTTCTATTTCGGTTGGCATTAGTAAGTAAACAACATCAGGTAGATATCATTTTACATTACATCCATTTATGGCCGCATAGAAATTTCCTATTATTGGTGATATCCGGACAAGCACATCATTTGGACAAGGTGTGGGCTCGTAGAATGTGGGTATCATGTCAAGAAATAGTTCAAATTCACAAACTGTTGGAGCTTAGTTTAGCACAATGGTGGGAATGTAGAGTAGCACTACTTTAGGCCATGTACCTACTATAAGAGGAGGATATGGTGGATCTAGAGGGTCAGGAATTAGTGGAACTAGTGGATCTAGTGGTGGAGGAAACACAGGAGGGAATTAAGGTTTTGGATCTGGTGGAAAAGGACCACAACCACACATGCAAGGGTTTTATGAGATGTCTCTTCATTTTCCAAATTATAAAGGTTTCGAGGATGCTAGAGAGCATGTACACAAGTGTGAATTGTTATGGCGTGCTAAGGGGATCACTTCCCCGAAGTGGAAGTCAAGCCAGTTTTCAACTACATTGCAAGGATGCGCCCATAGTTGGTACCAAATATATGACCCACATCATACGACGGTAGATTATACTATGTTTCATGATGCATTCTTGGTGGAATTTCATATTCTTGAATTTGAGAAAAATAGCATCAATGTGCTCAATGATATTAAACAGGGTATGGCAGAGAGTGTGCAAGAGTATGATGTGCATTTTGAGACTCTCTTTTCAAAGTTATCTTATGATATCCACCCCTCTCAGCATGCTCAGTGTTTTTTTGGAGGCCTAATAACACCTTTCAAATGAGCACTTTCACATAAAACTTTCATGGATCTGCGTGAGGCCTTAGAGGTTAATTTCCATGCTAAGGCCATGGGGACCATTGATACTGGGGTAAGTCCCTTTTTACAGGCACAAATTGTTTCCATGGAGAAGAAACTTCAGAAGTCTGAAAATTCGTTGCATGAGACTCATAGAAGACTTTGGTGTAAAGATTATGAAGTATAAGGACACACCAAGGATATCTTCCCTCGAAAGTTGATGTGCACCATGTCATTAGACTATGTAATATGTCACAAGGTTCATGATCCAAGTATATTCCCTTTGTTACAACACGTGGTGCTCCATAAGAATGTGTCCTACTATTGTAATATTTGTTCATATACTACTCATGACATGAAGGATTGTTGGTTCATAGACCAGATTCATGATGCAATTGATATTGGTGTGTGTCATGCCAACGTTACGAATAGTTCTAAGAATGAGGGGTGTCAACATGAAGGCCATGAAGATAGTGAAGGAAGGGGAAGAATATTTTGTGGACGACTTAGAGGCCGTGGTGGTCGCAGCAGAGGAAGGAGTGAATTTCCTTGTGGAACTTATTTTAATTGTGGATCTACAGATCACTACAAGCATGAATTCCTGAATTTTTTGTAATGCTCATAGCATGGAAAGAAACATAAGTATGAGGAGTTCCCTGACTTGTATGAACACATGAGACATAATCACAAGAAGGACAAGGGTGTGGTAATGGTTAGTGTGAAGTGAATTGAACCTCTATTCATGCCTATACTAGCATCTAACCCTGAGTTGTAGCATGTATTAGTAACTACATGCACTGAAGCTATGCACATTGAAGATGCATGTGCCAAAGAACTAACAAATCAAATGCCTCTCATTACAAGAGAATAGGTATTGCATGGAAAGTAACCTGATCCGAACTATCAGAAGAAGGTTTACCAGGAGACTATGGAGGTTATTACGAGTTTTCAAGGGGAGATTCAGTGCTTGAAAGAGCAGTGGAAAAAGTTGGAATAGGTGAAGAATGCTAAGATCCCTGAGAAGGATGTTGATGATGTCAAAGAGGTACGTAAGATGTTATGCCAGGAAAATTTCATTCCCATGTTAGGAGAATGGTTAAGAGGAAAGGTACCACATGCTGGATGTGAGTGTGAGAGGTAGATCTTACATGCTAATTTTCCCCTTCATAGTGTTGATTATGATAAGGAGATCATGATTAATGTGGTAGTTAATGGATGGCTTCTGAAAAACATACTAATTGACACTGGTGCATAGGTTAATGTTCTTACTATGGGTGTGTGGAATCAGATGAGGAGACCACCATTGTAGCCATCTTTTAATGTGTTGTACATGGAGAATAGAACTAAAGCTATTCCCATCAGAGTCTTAAAGGATGCTTCCATGACCATTCAAGGGGCCAAGTTCACTAGGGAATTTGAAGTCTTAGCTCTTGTTAAGGTAAATATTTTTCCTACCTTACTTCGTCACCCATGGTGTTATGTAAATAATGTTGATTTGTGTTTGAACAAGGGATACACCAACTTTGAAAACAAGAAGAAGCAATTTATTATTCCACTAACAGATGGTAAGTTTGTGCCTTATGTTGAGGCTTTGGGGGAAGAAGACATCAATATAATTTATGTGCACACTATCAGAGACCTGTAGGTTATTGAGTTGTCGAGAGGAGTCATTCAGTGGGATGATGCTCATTCCATGAGTGATATGACTAGCATTGCATGTGATAATTGGGCGCATGGGACTTATGAGTTGGTTAGAAGGTAATTAAAGGGAACTATGACTCATGTTATCAAGTCGTATTCGGTTAGGCATCTAGGAGGAAGACAATTACCAAGTTACATAGGAGGTCACCCTTATGTATTTTTATGTGCTATGGAAGTCTACTATACCTATGAAGTAGAATAGAGGAATATGTTTATTTATACCTTGCATGGGACAACTGTGCATTAGGGGATGACTCATCGGGATAATCTTATAGAGTGTTGCGAGGTAAAAATCATGTTCTCTATTATATTTCTCCAGACCAATGCACCTTCAAAGATATGTGACTATTATGGGAAGGAATCATCCTTGTACCACATTCAGGAATGTGAGAAATCCTATATAGAAGGTCTAGAAGATTTACCCCCTTCACTCTGGGTACATAATTTTTATTCCACTTTACAAGGTTGTGCACGTGTTTGATATGTCCATTTGGAGTTACACTATTAGATAGGAAATTGCTAGGATTTCACGACATGTATTATTCATAATTTTGAGTATCTATTTTCTAAACCATTAGTGAATGAAGCTTTGTAGGTATTCACCTTGCCCTTTCTCTACACAGATAGATGTAGAAATCTAAGAAATTCATCCTGAGATTTTATAAGGGAGCATAATTTAGAGGTTTCAAATGCTTCTAATTCCAATGATAAGCAAATCCCGATGATAATGGTAGTCCCATGTTTAAGTCAATGCCTACACTAGAAAAAGATTAGGATAAATGGTGTACTTGATCAATGATGAACAAAAAGAGTTCTAAGATGTTGAATGCATAAGATGGAACCCGCAACATATTTAATAGTGTGGATGAGAAGGCACACACCTACCATTATATTGTTGAGTGACAAATAAGTTGAAGAAAGGGACAAAAGCCTATGAACCTATAAGGGGCAACAATTGGTGAATATTAGACAGACCAGGAGGTATTACATCCTACTTTTCTTACTACGTGACTTATCAGGATTTGTTCCTAATGTAGATACCATTAATTGAAACGAGAAGTTCATCACTCATTGGGAGAACAAGTCTTTAACTAAGTGCTACAAAGATTATATTTTCACTAGCCATGATTATTGAAAATTCATTATAGATTGAATCATAATCTATGCATAAAGGTAGCTAAGAATATATTGACAAAATGCCTTTGAATCCAGGGTCATTGATAGCCTATCAAGAATCCTCACAATGGGTTATCCCAATGGTGATCAAAAATCAGGCCCAATTATGTGGATAATACAGGATCTATTCACTCTACATGATATATTGAATGGACTAACATGATGTTATAGATCCCTCTTGGTTAGAGATTCCTAGAAAGTTCATAGAAAGTTACTTTATGATACTACTCTGTGAACGGATGGATTTTTAGGGTATCGCCAAGTAAGGATAGAAAAAATAGATATATGGAGGAGATTACTATTAATGCACTGAATCCATACAGTGTGCAAAAACAGTTATGCCATTCGGGATTAAGGAATATGCATTCTGTATTTTGTAAATTGAAGTATAGATGGATTAGATGACATTATTCATAGCCTTATAGAGATTCTACCTAGATGGTAAGAACAGTAAGCTTTGCAATTACTATTAGATCCTTACGCCCAACTTGAGATTAATGTTTGAGAGGTGCAGATAGTTAAGTATCACTCTAAGATATTAATAAATGTGTCTTAAGATACTCTTTAAGAAGGGATCCATTTTTAAGTCTTAGGTATTTATAAGAAAAGGAAGTTCTTGGTTTTTCCCCATATGATACAATAAGAATATGAACATTTTAGGAATCTAATGAGAATCCTACCAATCAATACAGCATAGTGCATGGAAATTTGGGGCAAAACAAGTGAGGGTACTATAGAACCTTCAACAAAGAGTTATGTCAGGATTGCCAAAATTTTGGAAGAACACATGGTGACATTACTAGGAATATTACACTTGAATTAGTAGTACCATGTGTCTAATTTTCTATTGTTTGTGAAGGATTAGAGAAACCTATGTAGAGGAAGGTGGGAGAATTAGGTGGATATGTTAGGTATGAGAAATTGTAAAAGTTATAAGGGAAGGGATCCTAGGAGAAAAGAGTTGTTGATCTCCACCTAGGGTGGTGAGCATAGATAGAAAGTCTCACTCACACAATGGAAGCAAAATTACAGAATAATGGACTACAAAACTAAGGTCATGTGAAGTTCTAGTGCGATGCAAAAATCTTGTTTCCTAAGTAAGTACTCTGTTGATTACTTTGTAAATATTTTACACAGAGGGAGGGGATGAAAATGATGAAATATTTGGTAGGAACATTCATGACTTTAAAAGAGAACATAAAATCGGAAAAGGGTCTTGTTATTTCAGGAATTTGGCAATTTTCGATGTTATTCAGAACAAAGATGAGTCATTAATTGAATGAAGCTGGCCATCTATTTAGAATTAACTCTCAGGTGAGTTACACATATATCATTGAAGATACAATGGTGGATACTTAGAGATCTTAAAATTACAGTGGCAAGCACCTAAGTTGTCTCCTTGGAGGATATTGTTTTATTTTTTTGAACAAGTGTGGCACCTAATGGACTAAATAGTATAGAAAAGAAACAAATTTCCTTGTCCTGCTTTATTCCACTCTTACCTATGTGTGCATCTTCTGGATATGCTATACAAACTTGGTCCTAGGGTGATATTATGCGAAAAGGAAAGGAACAATAGATAGAAGAGGATGAGTTATTAATTGAAGAAGATATTGTTATCCAAATAAATCTCCTAGTTATTTAGACACCTCAAATTCATATTCTAGCTTAGATAGCTCCATTACAGTGGTACGCACCTCAGTTGTCTCCTTAGCACATTCACTTGGTCAGTGTTTCCTTGTGCACCCTTACATGCTTCCCCTTTCCATTTTCCTTTTCCTCTTTGTTCCACTCTTACCTTCTATGCATCTTCTATGCATTTGCATTCTTCCTAGTATATATTCATCATGTGCATTCACCTTCTTCCTGGAAGACATTTACCCACACACGCACCCACACATCATCTTGTAATGGTTGTGCCTTGACCATGTGTTCTCTACTCACTATTTTTCCTCATTTCCTTGAGCGTGTTCCTCTATGCCTTCCTCTATTTTCTTCTACGTGCCCTCATGCCATCCTTTGCACCCATCTGTGCCAAGTGATCTTCTGACATGCTTGAGTGTGCCACATCTAACTAGTTAAATCATGCCAATAGGGCACCAAATCATTGTAACAAATTAGTGAGTGAGGTGTGGTAGAAACAGCAAACATTTTGCATAATTGACCATTCTTTCAGCCAATTTGCATGCACCACATGTTTTGCATGCGTAGACATCTCTAACAATCATATATTTTTCTACAGAGCTCTGATTAGTGCACACCTGAACTTGTTAGCGAGATGCTGAAATTAACCATAGTGCTAGACATTCAAATTCAAAGTTTGGCAGACCTAGTAGGTGAGAAATGGGAAAATGTCTCTCTGGGCATTAATGAGCAGATCTGATTGCTTCAACCACCCAATTTGATATGATCTACCCTCCTTCCTCCTCTAACCTTCCAAATGTACCTAGGGAAGTGCATTCAACATATTCTTAGGTGGATTTCAAGACATTGAATTCTTCTTGTTGGTGGTTGTATTTCAAATTCAGGTTTTCCCTCCTCTTCTCCTTCTACAGATTCATCTATAAATGTAAGTGTTAAGCTCATTACTAACGTTGGATATTCTAAATCCTTACATTTTTTTGCTAAGGACTTCATATTTTTTGTATCCTAAGTTACAGACCTCTAGATCTGGCTCATGCATGTGGATATCAGCGCCTTTCACCATTATAACAGCTCTGTGCATTTATAGAAGTAATAGAAGCATCGTTTTGTGACTATTCTCTATCCTAACATGTTTGCATTCCTTCTTGCCTTTTCTTTTACATTGCATGTTTTTTGTGCCACTTCACATCCCTTACAATTCCTTATTTAGTTGTGTTCCGGGAGAATGACCATGTAAACACATTTTCAGCTGTGCTACTTGTGCCTAGCCTCCTTTCATGCATTACCTTTCCATTCCCACTCAGAAAAAATAGTATTCATCCCTCTTTTTTTGGTGCTATCACTTATTTAGTGTAGTTCATTTTCATGATATTCTTTTATCCCTAGTCCCTTGGCATTTATTAGCTTAGTTTCCCCTTTCAGTACTAGGAGTAGCAGTAGTAGTAGAAATAGATAGAGGAACCAGCGTTTTCTAGAGATCTGTCTCAAGTGTGCAAGGTCCCACAACTTGGAGACGGTTCCATTTTGATCTCAAACAATTTGGCTCTTCCAGACCTGAGACATGGGTGCAAGTTTGAATACCAATAGTTTTTGACATGCCTAGTGGAATGAGCAATGAAAGCTCAAATTTCATATTACTAGGTTCTTGTGTGTGGACTTATTATTTCAGCCTTTGGAGGCTCATTTCAACACATCTGACGATTCCCAACAATTCTAGCTCTTTGTTTTTGCATTCCTAAGCACATTTTATGAGAATATTGCATACCAGACATAGTTTCAGCTAAAGGATCGTTTGAATACCTCTAGCTTTCACCGAGAAGCACACATAGCAGATCTCCTACGTGCACATCCTCATCTCCAGCATGTCGCACCCACTCTAATCCTCCTCAAAGAAGACAACTTGCATGCCCTGCAATGGCACATCAGCCACCTCCTCCGCTGAGAAACTTTTCCAACTTCACAAGAGGAAGTCCGTTGGTGCTAGTTGTGCAAAATGACATGCCAAATGGCATGCTCAAAAGTATTCCATACTTTACTTGTGAGAATCAATTCACCCCTCAAGTGCATATGCAGGATGTAGCAAACATGTGTTCACTCTATTTGAACACGTATTATGATTTAGCAGTAAGGTTACTTATATCCTATGTCAAAGGTAAAGCACTTCAATGGTACTGAGGCTTGAGACTTGGATCTATTACCACCTGGGATGAGCTGGGAATATCTCTTTGCAACTACTTTGAAGATAAATTAGATCACCTATCTCTTCTGGAGTAACTGATAACAACAAAAAGGTCACCTAATGAGCAGATGATTGATTTCAATATTATATTTCAAAATACTTGGGATAGAATCCCTCATGTGGTAATACTACATCCTAGCATGATTTCCTATATTATCTAAAGGTGCTAAACAGTGATATCTCAGTCATGATTCAATCTATGGGAGGTAGGACCTTACCAACTACTTATAGTATTACAGTAAGGGTAGAAAATAATCTTATTCAGGTGGGAAAGATAGCTCCTATACCGCTTATGCCCTTGTGCCAAGAAATTTCACAAGCACCCCAACTTTTTGTAGCCCATATTCCTATTCTTGAGAAAATCTCACAACCAGTTGCATCAACATTCTGCTCTCCAACGCAGAAAAAGGAGGATGAAGAATTAAAGGATCTGATCAGAAATTTATCAAACAAATTCATATCATTATAAAATCAACATGTGCAAGCCTATAGAGGAAATTCTAATCAAGTGTATAGCCAGAACAATTAGCCTCGGTGGAATCAATATTGAAAAAAAAGATACACGCCCAACTAGTGTAACATTCCCATTCATGACTCTAGAACAAGGGAATTTTTTTTTTTACATAACGTTCTCTACTCTAAATTATTATAATTTAGAACACACATTCCAAGTTTTAATTAATGTTCTATGTTCTAAATGACTATTATTTAAAACACACATTAGTTTTAGACTAATGTTCTCTGTTCACATATTCATAATATGGAACACACATTCAATGCCATTCAATCACATAACAGATAGCCATATGCATTTGTAATGACTTGATGAATTACCAATCTCCCATTTCATGGCTCAGAGTTTCATCGATCTCTTATTTCATGACTCGGCTTCTTACCGATCCTTCATGTTAATTCAATGTAATTCATACTAAGTATACCTAGTTCTATTTACCCTTTCAGGTATTGAAGTTTTCTATTTAAGAGGCCTATATGAATATCTGTTACCAATATCCATCTGATATCCTACTTCTTAAACTAGGTGATTCAAGACAATGCAACTAGTAGCTTGTGATAATTTGGCCAAATAGTTTCACATGCTTAGCATGATTATATTCCTAGATGACATACTCGTCAATGGAATACATCCTTCACCCCACTTCATCTATTATCTAGAATGGTGTTTTCTAACTCCTGATCAGTCCTCTTGTCCAAGGTTGAACCTTAATCCGAGTCAACAATATGAAAAGGTATAGAGAAGCACTCATGATGACTAAGGGTACATAGACATGTTCCTAACTTGGTCCAAAGTAAAAATGAGGCCAAGTCCAAGCTTATGTAAACCTAGATGATCTGATTCAGAAGGGTGTTGCAACATGTTAGCTGTAACATTGTGTCATCATGAACACCCGACCTTCATGATGACACCTTATTGTAGTTGGAGTGTACCAACATCTTGCGGAATCCTCCCATCTAGGGGTACATATCTAGCTAAGAGGTTGATCACTTTCTTATCTTTATAGTTTAAGAATAAGTTTCAATAACCTTGTTGATTCTCTAACCTCTTTGTTCATTACAGTTGCTAGCCATGAATGACTTAAATTGTCATGTACCTTAATATACAATCACTCCTTAAAAAGATTGTATATTCATTTCTTGGTTCATTATTTAAAGTTTTAGACTTACAGTCCAAATCATCTTAACCAAGTTCACTCATGACTGGGTTTTAAATCTATGTTTCTTTATAACATACTTCATTAGAATGAGTTCTATTTATTATACACATGTATCCATTTATTTTCAATTATCTTACCTTATTTTAAAGTTTATTAAGAGGAGGTATGATTTCTACTTTCCGAATATCCTTTGGATACGACACCCCAAAAGAGTATTAACGAATTATTATTCCTATACTAATTTTCCCTTCCTTAACATTCATTAGTTAGGGTCCAATTCCAATTATTACTTATACCAGAGTTCGTAAGTATTTTACTCTTTTATTAATGTCAATTAATAGCCCATATTGATTTGAGGAGTAACCATCTGTACTACCCAACTTATAAATTGTATTTAAGAGAAGAATAAAGTATCAATTCTCTCCTTCTCATTATTTCATTTAAGTCTAACTGCCATTATTTAAGCAAGTTATAAATACAAGAGAGTAGGAATAAGTTTACAATCCCCTTTACAACAAACTCAAGCAAATGATTCAACAAAAAAAATAACACAAAATCCTTTTTCTCATTCCTCAAGGTAAAATATATACGTTTAACAAGTCCAAACATTCACTCACTTCACTCATTCCAATCATCTGAAAGGAATAATAATGCATTGATAAACTCAAACATGATACTACAAATTTTCCTTTTTTGAACTGAGCATGACATCTGAAAGGAATAATAATGCCTAAGATATAAGATCCACAATACTTTTAGTTAAAACAACACCCAGAGAAGCATCATAAAAAAACATGTCTTCGCAATTTTGCATACTTACAGAATCCATCTGCAAACAAGATTAAATTGCTATATAAGATCCAAATTTTAGTTAAATAGAAGAAGCATCATGTCTTCTTTTGATACTTACAGAATCAGTTCTATGAACTAAGCATGATAAGCACTTATCATTAAAATGATGTGTTTTTTACTAACTGTCTCATTAAAAGAACCCTTCTTTTTATGAAACATTCAAGTAGTTCAAATAGATACCACATAAGAATCAAGGATCAAGAAGGAAGATAATATAATGAGATCAACCCACAATACTTTAACTTAGAATCATGATCAAACAACACCCAATTACATCTGAGTAGCAAATTCATAAAAAAACATCACAACCATCTGCAAAAATTGCTAAGTAATACTTGAGCATCACTTATCAATTACTTAATTAAAAGAACCCTTTCATACTATAATGCATATAGTTCACTTTAGTTTTCATAAGAACAATAAATACTACATCGCACCCCAAAATATAGTTCACTTTAGGAACAATAAATTACCCAAAATATGGATCCTAACAATTCTCAGAAAGGAATTATGTTTAAGGAATAATGATTTACAATTCACAACACAAAATAACTCTTCATATAACATCAAAGACCAGATTCATTCTACCTTTAAGAATGGAATTCATGTTGGATCTAAGATAATCTAAAATGAGAATTCCTTTCCTTCAATTACTCACTTGGCCTCAACTTAGATTAATACGGAATAGTGAAAATAACAAATGTAAAGTAAGTAACTTTTGTCATCCTTCAGAGGTCCACTAAAACAACATTACGTCACTAATTCAGATAACAAAAACATAGTATATATTTCTTCAGCTTTCAAAGATAAAGTAGTCAATGAATATTTTTACAGAGAGAGAGAAAATCATATTATTCTTTCCCTAAGAATGATTATGCATATCAACATAAAATACCAAATATAGATCTTACAAATGATCTTTCAATCTCTGATTAAACAATTAAATCAGAAATCTATTTGGGTTGGCATAGACTAATTAACATGAAAGTTAAAGACCTGAGTGGGATACGGTCCAATCAACATGTGAAGGAGAAGCTATAGCTTTGGTTTATCTATGCTAAAGGGGAGGGAAGATTCAGATAATAAACTCAGTGTTATTACCACAAGTATAAGAACAACCAAAAATATAATTCCTTACTCATTGATAGCTTATGCACTACAACTCAAGTTTAGTTTTCTCCCTTCTACAGAATGCCGACTAGGATTACAGTCAAATCGACATAGATCCCAACTAATGAAAAGAGCCGCTTTATAAGAGGGATAGACCCTACCTAGTTCGATCACAGTGGGGTTCACAAAGAGGTATAACCTCATAAGTAAAGATCCAAAATCAACTTAACAGGAAAGACAAGCCCAACAACATCAGTTAGTTTCTTTGAAATTAGAAAATCAAACTTTTAACTTAATCGGTTAAGATAAAATGCTCCGTCAGCAACCAACAGAAATCATAATGCACAGGTGAATAACCCAAGATGGATTCAAACTGTTCCATTAGGAAACAAATCAGAAATGATCTAATTTGAGTGAGAATGAAAAACTTCTTATTAGAGTTTCTTTGAAACTGAAACTTCTACCAAATGTAATCAAAAGTACACCATAATTTGCAGATGTTAATCTTTTCCAACTCATCAAAAGATAAGACTCCCTCAATGTTAATCTCCTCAGTTTGATTCTAAAATTTAGAAACTTTCATCTATCATAACAACGAAGGGTCAAGCTGAAGTACCATAACCAAGCTAAAGAATTCAAGGATTATTTTACTTCAAATGAGTCAAATAAAATATTCACCAAGCAAACAAGTAAGGTTCAAAAGTAGTGAAATATTTCTACCACGCCCACAAAATGGCCCGCAAAATAAAATATAGCTCTTTAACAAAGTCCAACAAAGACAATGTTTTATCCATTCTTTTTCCAAAAGAAGAACAATCCAATTCAATCCTTCATCAATGATTTTATTTTTCATGGTTTATTTTGCATAGAGAAATCAGAAGTCTAGAAAAATTAAACTACTTTTCTTTTCAATCAAATAAACACGATTTGCATAACCATGGATCAACACTCATATCCATTATTTTTCAAACAGCCAAAACAAGCAGATGATCATAGTCAATGATACACCCATACATTTTCATGAACCATTAATTTCAAAGAGCAGAGTTCTTTTAATGAATACGTTTAATAAAAAGTAGAAATATTTAACAAGAAGAGCTTATCATGCCTGATGAAATTTCCTTGTTGATTTGTAGAAGATTTCCTGCCAATATTTTCAAAAATTAGTTTTTATTTAAATAACGTCAACAACCAACTCTCCCAACTGTCTCCATGTTTTCCATAGGCTCATAAACACTTTGAGAATGATCAAGATCTTTAAGGGTCAAAAAATAAGCCCACAGGTTCAAAGGAGTGAAACCAGATGGAGAGCAAAAACCATGAAATACTAAAATGAACAACAACCTTAGCAAAACCCACTTCCTCTCTTTCCTAGGTGGTTTCTTCATTGAAACCAATGCCATTAAATGCATTAAATGCAACTTTCCCTCTCTTTTCTTACACCACTACCACTTTGAATTTGGTGAAGTAAACTTCAAAAATTCCCATTCATTTTAAATTTAGCAATGATGCCAACTAGACATCCCACTTTCTTTTTATGCCTCCGCCAATCTTGGTGAATTTAGGTTATAAGGACAGAAATCATTTCACATTAATACCTTAGATGCCACTTCCACTGACCTTTCTTTTACCACGTAACCCATAGGTCCCCTTTAGGTTTAATAATAGTTTAGGTCACCTTAGCATTAGGTATATTTCCATCTTAGTTCTTAGGTCTTTTTAAATTTTATCTTAGGTTAGTTCAAATCCAAAATTATATCACATACCATCTTAGGTTAGGTCATAATCCCCCTTTAATGTTAAATTCTTTATAGGGCAGGGTATTGCATCATATTTATAAGAACTAATAGTCATAGTTTAGTAATAGGTCCTTTATCTCCTCACGTTGCTCAACATTCCCAAAACATCCGTAAAGGAGGTTCAAACTTACAATTTATAGCATGATGTTAATAAGGATACCTGAAGCTGGTTCTTTCACGATTTACGCCAAAAAATTTCTTGGTTCATTAATATGTTTCCTTCAGCATGTTCGTTAACAAGATGTCAACAAGGAAGGAAAAAATCATACCTCGAATCAATGGAATTGATTCCAGGTGTGTTGTTACCATATAAAACTGTGAAACAACAATACAAATTTATAACTTATCATCCACAAAATAGAATGGTCTTGTTTCCAAGTAACCAGAATTACAGCAAGCACAAATTATAAACAATAATAACCCATTTATTGCAAATATGATTTTCAACGTCAAAGGAATACACCTTCCTTAAGAAAATCACATGTCGACGTTTGCAATATCAAAATTGGAGGTCATCATAGTAACCGTCATGATTAATACGTTATAACCAGCAAAATGATAGATAACATGCTAATGTGCATCTACCCTTGTAAATTATTTCTCCCGTGCCCTCTCTTCCAGTACCTATTACAATTCAGGTGCTCATTCCAATTTAGAAAAATTTGGTGCAAGAGTCAAAATTGTTCTTCCCTTACAACATGCCTCATAGTCAAAATTGTGCGCACCCAGGCCTACATGATCCAGAATGCTTCATCCTATGAGCCTTCAACAAGTTCCTCTGAAGTAGAAAACCAAGGAAGACCAAAAGCTCCTCTTGAGGAAAATTTGATTTTATTTGGCACTAAGGACTTATATGTAATCAACCAAGTAGTAGATGATACAAGTAGACCGTGTGCCCAAGTTGTGTACAACACAAGATATAAGAAGAGAATGTTAGAGTTAGGCACGCAGGTCACACTCCCAATAACGCATTTTGACCCTTAAAAGTAGAAATAAGTAGCCAAGCCATCCAGTAGTAAGAGTGCTCAAGTCCCTACACAAGAGGCCCTGTGCAAGGATCCTAAAGTGGCACATGCCCCTAGTTTGGTAGGTCAAGCTCCTACTCTAGCTAAAACTCTTGCTTCCATGCCTAAATATTCAAAAAGGGAGGTTGTTCCTCAAATACACAAGCCAACGGGTCTTCCATTCAGCATTGTTAACCAGATGAAGAAAACAAATATTAATTTCACAATGTGGGATGCTCTGACTATTCCATCTCAGTGGGATCTATTGCATGAAGCTTTGGTGCAACTCCCATGCGTTGATCTAGCCACACAAAATTTATGCACTTTTATCAACATCTGCTAAGAAGAGGAGAAACAAGTAAGTAAGTTTGTTAAAACCCCACCCTTATATATGTCCTTGATCGTAGGAAAATATCTTGTCCATACTTGTAAGATAGACTCGAGCGCAAGTACCTCTATTATGCCCAAAAAGATAGCTAATTTCCTAGGTCTTAAGTATATCCCCTTGTCTAAAGGATTCCTGTAACTCGACGAATTGATTGTCAATACTTTAGGATTCATTAAGGATCTTGAGTTGACCCTTCATGCATGTCCAAGTTTAAAAATTACTCAATATGTGTCAATCATTAACTTACCTCCTTTGTTTTCCCTATGTCTTTCAAGACATTTCACAGCTCAAGCAAGTGGTTACTTGTCTTCTGATTGGTCCCATATGTTACTCAAGATAAGGTATGGTACCTAGTTTATGAAGGAGTGTAGGATGAAGACCTAGAAGGAATTCACATGCATCAAATAGTTACACTTCACCAAAGTGTAGGAGTTGCGAGATTAAAGCAAGAAAGCTTTGTAAAGCAATGTGCATGCATATGAGAGCTCAAGATTTGAAAAGTGGAGTGGAATGAAAGCCTTAACTTAGCTTGTATTGGATTTTCATATATCAAAAGAGGTGGTGTACATATAGGGGAGTGAATGTGTAGCTCCCATGTAAGAGAAGATTCCTCCATAATGGAGAAGATGAGTTACTTTCCCAAATGGGAATGTAACTCTTATGATGCAACTTACACATATGATAGATTTTGTAAGAGAATCTATCATAACTAATATGAAACCTAGATCCATGTCCACCTAAGTGAGATGACTCACCTGGTGAGGTGGAATAACACTAAATAAGTGAAGAAAAATACCACCTACACCAACAGTTTACCATACAAGCTTAAACAATATTTTCTTATCATGTAGAGTCATATGTCCCATCCCCTCTCTAAACCAACTATTTAATCCAAGAACAAGCTTCAATTCCTAAAGAGCAACCTCTTCCACCCTCTGTACCTAACCTAGTACTTGATGAATGGGTAGAAATGCACCATAAATTTGATCCATATGCTGAAGAACTGGAAGCTTATGAAATTTGGCTTGGTACTTACTGCATTCTTGAAGAAGAAGTTGTGCTGCCACACACGCTCAAGAATAACCAAGTTGAACCTAGCCTATGGAAGTTATACTTTGATAGTTAAAGAAGAAGGAATGGTGTGGGAATAGGAGTTGTTCTCATTTCTCCCAAAGATGAGAAATTATTCTTCATGTATATGTTGTAGTTTACATGCTCTAACAATGTGGCAGAATATGAGGCGTTGGTGCATGGTCTACTAATTGCTGAATAGAAGACTCATAAGGTGCTGAAAATATTTAAGGATACAGAGTTGGTCATTCGTTAGGTTACCAAAAATTTTTTAACAAAGAATAATCTTCTCAAATCTTATAAGCATAGATTTTGGGACCTCCTTGAGAGATTTGATGCTCTAAACCTACATGTGGTGTCGTGAAAAATGAACAAGGAGGTTGACCAAATGGACACTCTTGGTTCGCAGTTCTCTCCCACTCAATACTTTGTCAAAGGAAACACTCAGAACATTAATATGGTGATCAGGACATCCATCCCAGACAACAACACTATCTGGAAAGTGTTTAACGGTGACGCGTAGATCGTCCAGTTCATCCAAAATGAAGTTGAGTTCTCATCAAGCATGCAAGATGACTTGCATGATAGCTATGGTGACCAAGTTATACAATTGAAGAAAAAATGGTTTCCTAATCACCTTAGAGAAAATTTTTAGCCCTGATGATGATTTCAAAGGTAAAAAATCATATGTGCGCCGCACAAGAAGAATGCTCCCTAGTCACTATTACATGTGGAAAAGAGTTGCTTCTCAGCAAGGCTTACGCACATGATAAAAGGCAGGCCTTCATCTCTCTATGTCAAAAATATAGTGATATCTTCTCATGGGAGTATGAAGACCTCAAAGGTTTTGATCTAAGTATTTCTCAACACTCTATTGATCTTGATCTTGGTATCAAGCTTGTCAAACAGAAACAGTGGCTAGTCAATCCAAAGACAGAGCCCCTCATGAGAAAGGATTTATCTAAACTCATTGAGATCAAGATTATTTTTCCCATCAAATACTCTACTTGGGTCACAAATTTAATTCTAGTGCACAAAATTAATGGTGAAATCAGACTCTATGTTAATTTCAGAGATTTGAATAAGGCATCTCTAAAGGATCATTATCCTTTGCCTTCAATGGAGAAATTTTTGTAGACTGTGGCCAGTGTGTAGAGGTTCTCAATTTTAGATGGGTATTCAGGTTTCAATCATATACTGGTCAAGTAAGAGGATCAATTCAAAACAGTGTATACAACCAAGTGGGGAACCTATGTGTATCAGAAAATGCCCTTTGGTCTGTCAAATGTAGGAACAACATTTCAGCATGCCATGGACATTACCTTTAAAGGTTACATCAATGAGTTCATCTTGGTTTACCTTGATGACATAACAGTCTTCTCAAAGCAAATCTCAAATCATTTGGTGCACTGGAGAAAGTATTTGAAAGATGCAGAAAGTATAGGGTTTCTCTTAACCCCAAGAAGTGTAATTTTACAGTGGTGTAGGGCAAGCTCTTGGGCTATATGGTTTCAAAGGATGGTATCACAATTGATCTTGAGCATGTCTCAACCATCCTAGTTGTTTCCCTGCCAATACACAAAAATTCCTTGCAATCCTTCCTTGGTAAGATCAACTTTGTTAGGTGTTTTATCCCTAACTTTGTATGACTTGTTCGGCCCATCACCTTGATGCTTAAGAAGGACATATCCTTCAGATGGATAGCAGAAGGAAGAGAAAGCTTCAAAAAGTAAAGCAAGAAATTACTTGCATGCCAGCACTCATCAACCCAGATTATTCCAAGGATTTCATCCTTTATGCTTATGGTATTGATATCAGTGTCGTTTTTGTCCTAACACAAGAAAATGAACAAGATTTGGAACAACTAGTGGCTTTCTTCAGCCAGATGCTAAAGGATTATGAATTAATATACAGTCACATGGAGAAGTAGGTCCTTTCCATAATGTGCACACTCAAGAAATTCAAAATTATTCTCGCCAAAAAATCATATCAAGTTATTAGTCTCCCACTCTTATGTTAGAGAATTCATCATCAAAGCAGAGATCAATGAAAAATGAGCATGATGGGTGACCAAAATCATGGAGTATGACATGACTATCAAATCCACAATACTGGTAAGAGGTAGCATGCTTTGTAGGTAGATTTCTAAGGATGCACAGAATGAATTTGAGACTTCATTATTTCTAGATGAAGATCTTCCATGTGTAGAGCTTGAGCAAAATACAAACCCTAGCACGCATGACTGGATGAAGGATACAATCACATTCCTTTATGAGGGTTCATACCCTCTTAGTTTGAACAAGGCAAAGAGAAGACATATAAGGTTACAATCTATCCCTTATGTTTTGGTTGATGGACTTCTCTTCAAGAAAAATCTTAATGGCATACTGTTAAGATGTATCAAAGGTGCGTAGACTAAAAAAGTGTTAGCAAAATTTCACTATGGATTCTCTGGTGGACACTTTTCTGCCAAAACTACAGCAATGAAAATCATAATGGCATGTATCTTTTGGCCTACCTTGTTTGCATATGCACACAAGTGGGTCACAAAATGCGTTGGACACAAGTGGGTGCTGACAGCTACGGATTATTTCACCATATGGATAGAAGTTGTTGCACTCAAGGAATCAACCAATTCAGGAATCCCGTACTTTCTCAAAGGTATAGTCACAAGGTTTGGCATCCCTCAAACCATTATATTTGATAATGAAAAAGCCTTCATTGGTACTAAAATCACTGATTGGGTGCTAAATTTGAGCATCTACCTGAAGACTTATTCCAACTATTACCCTCAGGGAAATGGTTTGGTAGAGTCAACAAATTAGAACTTGATCAGAATCATGAAGCACACAATGAACATCAGCCAAATATAGTGGCATACAAAGGTCTCACGCTCACTCTGGGCAGATAGAATCATAGTCAAAAAGGTAATAGGAAATTTTCCCTACAAGCTTATTTACAGAAAAAAGGATACCCTTTCTTTAACGCTAGAATTGAATTCATTAGTGCTTTCCCAGTAGCTGGAATTTATAGGCACAGACTAGAGAGAAATTAGAATGGCAGATCTGGTTAATCTTGAAGATCTAAGGAACTTTTCCATAATCAAGCTAGAACAGCATTTGTAAGCAACAAAGAAATGGTTTGACAGAAAGGCCAGCCCTCAAGCTTTCAAAGTTAGGGACTTAGTCTTAAAATAGAATGTTGACATAGCTAAACTAGGGCACCATTCAAAGTTTGATGCACTTTGGAGTGGCCCTTATATCATCAGTTTGTGCAAAGAGGCTAACTCTTTTGAGTTAGCTCATCTTGATGGAAGCACGCTACAAATCCCAGTAAATGGGATCTATCTCAAACCCTTCCATTAATTTTTTTGCATCATTTTGTATATATTAGAGTAGTTTCAATTCCTCCAAGTGCATTGTGCACACATTGTTTGTTTGTACATAGTTATTTCCTTTCATGTGCTTCCTACGCATGATCTTCTTTTTCTTCCAAAAATGTAGATCTTCTTTCAGCAGTTGCAAAATTCAAAATTGAGTCAGGAATGATCCTTCAAGTGACTTCACGGGAATTTCTTCAAATAATTACATAATGGACTCCATGCCCAATGGATGCTTCAAGCTACCGATCTTCTTCATCTAGTAGGAAGATGGCCCCAAAATTCACCAAAACTATTATCTAAATAACTCTCCTAGTGATTTGGATAACTTGTATACATCTTCTGGATCTGAGATCTTCATTGCAACATTGCACATGCTCAAGTTCCCTTAGCACATTCCCTTATTTTCCTCATTTTCACTTGCATGCTTCCCCTTCTTCCCTTCCTTTCCTTTTCTTCTTTGTTCCATCTTCCCTATGTGTGTGTCTCTTGCACATTCACCTTCTTCTTGGAAGACGTTCACCCTCACACACACCCGCACATTATCTTGTAATGGTTTCTCCTTGAAAATGCATTCTCTTCTCACCATTTTTCCTCATTTAACCATGTGCATCACGCGTGCATTCCTCTGTGCCTTCCTCTATTTTCTTCTACGCACCCTCATGCCCTCCTTAGTGCCCTTCTATGTCAAGTCATCTTCTAACATGCTTGAGTGTTCCACACACAACCATTAAAAGTGTGTCAATAGGGTGCCGAATCATTGAAAAAAATTAATGAGTCACATGTGGCATAAATGACAAAAAAATTATACAATCGGCAATTCTTTCAACTAATTCACACGGGCCACGTGTCTTGTGTGTGCATATGGCTCTGACATCCTCTAATAACCGTATCATTTGCTACAGAGCTCCAGTCGGCATGCACCTAGACTTGTTAGAGAGATAATGACATCAGCCACAGTGCTAAACATTCAAATTCAAAATTTGGCAGACCTAGTAGGCGAGAAATGGGAAAACATCTCTCTAAGCATTAATGAGCAGATCTGATTGCTTTAACCACCCGATTTGATATGATCTGCCCTCCTTCCTCCTCCAACATTCCAAACAGACCTACAGACTTGTGCATTCAACATATTCTTAGGTGGATTTTCAGATATTGAATGCTTCTTGTTGTGGTTGTATTTCAAATTTGGGTTTTCCCTCCTTCTCTTCTCCTTCTACAGATTCATCTATAAATGTAAGAGTGGGGCTCATTATTAACGTTGGATATTCTAAATCCTTACCTTTTTTTGCTAAGGACTTCATATTTTCTATATCTTGATTTTTAGACCTCTAGATCTAGCTTATGCATGTGGATATTGGCCCCTTTCACCATTGTAATAGCTCTGTGCATTTCTGGAAGTAATAAAAGCATCGTTTTGTGACTATTCTTTTTCCTAATTTGTTTGCATTCCTTCTTCTTTCCTTTTCTTTTGCATTACATGTTTGTTGTGCCACTTCACGTCCCTTGTAGTTCCTTATTTATTTATGTTCCAGGATAATGACCTAGTAAATGTGTTTTCAGATGTGTTACTCATGCCTAGCCTCCTTTCACATGTTCCCTTTCCATTCCCGCTCAGAACAAATAGTGTTTATCCCTCTTTTTCTTGTGTTATTTCCTTTTTAGTGTAGTTCATTTTCATGATATCCTTATATCCATGGTCCCTTGGCATTTATTAGCTTAGTTTTCCCTTTTAGTACTAGGATTAGCAGTAGCAGTAGAAATAGATAGAGTAATCGGCATTTTTCAAAGATCCGTCTCAAGCACGCAAGATCCCACAACTTGGAGATGGTTCCATTGTGATCTCAAATATCTTGGCTCTTCCAGATCCGAGGCATGGGTGAAATTTTGAAGACCAACGATTCCCTTATTTTAATTTAGTAATTAATAACTAGAAGGCCCAAAAAGATAAATAAGTGAAAAATATTCCCAAAAGATAAAAGAGGCCCAAAAAGAGTGAGTAAGGTACAAAATGGTTGGGGGCACCTAGAGGAGACAAGGGTGCCTGGGCACTCCTATCCTTGATGGGTGCTTGTGTTTGGAGACATAAAATATAAATAATTAAAATACCGACTGGTCTGTGGGGTATGTAAGACCAAATAGAAAGCAAAAAACAAAGACAAGAAGCCAAAGACAGTCATTAATTACTAGTTTTCTTACTTAGGAATCATATGAATCCAAGTATGTGTTTAGGACCTAGAAATGTACCCAAGTGCATGATTTAGTGTCTCTAGCTACACATTTATGATGATTGCTACAAATTATACAAATCATCAATGGAATCAAGTTATAGTCAATGTGAAGGTTTTTTCAAGATGAATGCACTAGCGAAGTTTCACAGAGATCAAGTGTACGGTTATGGAGTTATGAGAAAAAATTAGTTTTCAAGCTTGAGGTTCTAGGAAAAAACCAGCAATATGCCTATGTAAAAACTAAAGTTTGGGGGGAATCAGAGCATTCAAACAAAAAAATATTCTAATTTTTTTAGCTACAAGGTTATTTCATTACACTTGTAAAATTTAGCCCAAGTTTAACCCAACAAGCTCAACTAAGGTCAGATGGAGGCTGAAGTGAGGTTACACCCTAAAAATAGTGGACAAGAGGTGAAAAGGGAAAAGAGGGACACAAAAAATTTCTTTGCATCAGATCATTACATGTGGTATCTTTTGGTGGCGTGAGGATGAGATGAGAGGTTTCAAAAAAAGGCTCATGGGAGCTACAACATGGTCTTGCACGTGACTAGGGGCTGACTGGGAGAAGAGAGTGCATTTTTCTATCCCTATTATTCATACATAGGGGGAGCACACTTTTATACCCCTCTTGTACCATTACATCTTGGGATAAGGTAAAAGGGATACACAAGCTCCAAAAGTGTGCACAATCCTATTTCATTTGTTGATGTCATCATCTCAACTCAAAATTAGAACACCATGAGTGTTTTAGTATTGCACCGAGAGCGTGACATGGAGTTAAATGGAAAATCTTATATAACTTTGACTCCAAAAAAAATTAAAACCATTAAATTATTTTCCAATAGACAATTATTACTACAATTTGAATTTTAGGATTGGTCACTATTTTGGTTCAAAGGGGAAGTTGTAGTTATTCAGGTTACCACAAAATATTTTGAAGTCTTGGGCCAAAATTGATGTGTCCACCATGTGAATAATTTCAATAGATTTAAATTTCCTATTTTTTTATATTCTAACTTCACCCATAACTCACAAAAACTTCATAACAAGTCTACTTTATTCATCGAGGTCTAGCATTCCCTGCACCATAAATGACCTTGTTTTGCTTAGTTTATTCTCGAAATCATATAGCTCCACATATTCTCCCATAACTCCCAGAAACTTTAGGACAAGTCTACTTTCTTCATCGAGGCGTGTCATTCCCTGTGCCATAAATGACCTTATTTTGCTTAGTTGATTCCCGAAATCATATAGCTCCACATAATATATTTAAACTACCTTGGATACATTAAGTACTCCTATTTGCAACCTCTAGATGGGATATGCCCTTAATATCACCTTCAAGAGGATATTATTTAGCTTCAAAATGGCTAAAAAATCCCATTTTTTACCTCCAAGGAGAGTTGTTATACCTTAGACCTTAGTAACTCCCTCAATCCACCTAGGTATACTTCCCTACACATGAAACACACTTGAAAATCATGTTAGCATGTTCCTCTTATCCATAATGAGGATGAAATTGTCTACAAAATTGGTGGTGGGGTGGTATATTACATTCCCTCTCCTTATAAGAGCATGGTTCTTGATGTGACACAACACCAAGATAGAAAAGTGATAAGTAATAAAATAAAATTCAACAATGACTAATATTGTTTAGTGAAAAGGACCTTGTTTCTATAACGTATCCATGAGGGAACAAGTAAAATTTGTAATTTTATAAAAAAAATTATGTTTTGTGAAGATTGGTATGTCTTTCTATCATAGTGAATTTAATCTAAATTTGATAAACATATAGATATTTGTTTGATAATTTTTTCTCATAAGTATAGTTATTTTATTCCATGTTCCTTAATATTTTTGTTTTTAAGCAGGTACATTCCTTTACAATGTCCACAAAAGGAAATTTTCAAGTAGGGGCTTGGTTGTCATGACCAAAATTTTAAATTTTGTATGTTAGACATTTAGCATGACAACAAGGAACTAAGCGGTCAATAAGTTCAACCTAAATGAGGAATTTTATGGAAACTTTCAAAGAGATTTCAAATTATTGATTCCAAGTTGAAAGGAAAAGAAATGTATTTTACAAGAACTAGATGCTTAAATTAGCAATGATTTCTTAAAATTCTAAGGGTTTATTGAAGGAGAACAAAAAAATCCTTTGGTAAGGTTCATAATACTTAAGACATGGATTTCATTAGGTTCATAATGGAGTTTTTCTAGTTCTATAGAGAATTTTAAGAGGGAATACAACTAACATAACAGGTTATAATGCAATTATTCTCATACCACTTAATAACATGATAGAAAAAGTAACATTAATGAAAACATTGAGAATAAATTTAGACTCATAACCTTGTTGTAGACCTTGGAAACAAAATTCATTGGACATTTGGGAGCCATTTTTTCTCACGTTATAAAACAAATATTGCAGTAGGTGGAGCCATATTTAAAGGATTAAGGCACCCAAGGGTTGGATTAAATGTTGAAATCAATGCCCGCATGATTATGAAATCCTACAAGAATGATATGAATGGTTCAGAGTGTATGATAAAACAATAGACGTGAGAAATGACATGTAAAACCTAATAGAGCCAATACCCTCCTATAATTAAGTTTAATTTTATGTTTATTAGAATTAAATCTAATTAAAATTCCTAGACATGGTTAGTTAAAACCATTTCCACATCTACAATACCATATAATACTAAGTAATGGTAACTGATATTAAAATTATAGTAAAACTACTAACCCACATTATCACCTCCCTTTAATTTTCTTATATGCCTTGGTCAAGAATACTTTTTTATGAAGAATTGTACAAGATTTTAGATAACACCTGGATGTAAAAGTTTAACAATTCACACATTTTATTATAGAAAATTCAATTGAAAATAAAATCATAATTTAATTGAAAAATAATAGGAAAAAATCTTTGTAGAGACCCACATATATATTTTCTCGAACATAATTTATGTGTGGATATTTATAGGTCATCATTAAGAGAAGATGTTAATCTAAAGAAGAGACGGGTTGAGAAACATAAAACATGTTGTCAAAATTTGGAACAAAAAAAAAACCAAAAAATAAGAAGGATTCTAACCCAACCCTATCCTTCCCCTAAAAGCACCCACCTACGTTGACACTATTGACGAGTCTAAAAAATAGCCTTTTCTCATGTATCTTTTCACCATTGACTCATATGCCTAATGCTTTTACTTCCTAAATTTTTCCCACATGTGCACTATCTCTTGTATTTTGTATGTCAAACATTGTATAAATTTAATTAGTTGTTTACTAATACAAAATGTCATGTCTTATTTTGTATTGTTCATTTTATTATGATATATGCTAACATCTATAATGTAGCAAGGAGCATGTTGGCACATAACAACTACATAGACAACATGTAACATCTACCAAGATCAAACTACAACATCTTCCCAGATCATCCTACATTAACTACCAAGGTCAACCTACAGTAACTACTTGATTCATCCTACAACAATTTCTCGGGTTAGTACACAACAACTACACAGAAAACCCTTGACATCTACTTGAGTATCCTACAACAACTACCCAGATCAACATGTAGCAACTGAATAGGTCATTCCACAACATATGCCCAAGTAGACTATATCATCTTCCTAGATCATCTTGCAATAACTACCTAGGTTAGCACACGGAAACTACCCAAGTCAACTCGCTACATCTACTAAGGATATCATTGTAGACACAAAAATTTGGTATCCCTTCTCCCCCATCCCATGTTCACTCCCCTTCTCCATCCTACACATACGTACCTCCCTTCTTATTTTAACTTTTTCCTAAATCCCATCTAATTCCTTATTTTCCCATTGGGCTACTTATTTTCTATTATCTTCATCTATCTGTCTATTCCATCTTCTTATCGTGCTTATTTTTGTATCTGGGTTGTATATCCCCCTCCACTAATCAAGGTAGGGTCCCTAAAAAAACCCTTCTTGTTATCATTAGGTTCCATCTACCCTCATTCAATGCATTCATATCCCCTGAACGAGCTTGAATAATTCCACTCCACCAAAAGGAGACACCTCACCTGACATCTAAATACTAACAATAACCCTAATATCCACCCAAGGGAGGAGAGATGAAACATTGTCTTTGATCAACTTTCCACTTCCAAGATCAGGATAGCCTAACATAGTAGATTGGTGACCCATGCATATCGTCATCAACCCTATAAATACACCCATACCCCTACCTCTCTATAAGGATAGCCCAAATATTTGAGACAAAGAGATTTCTTGTGACTCCTTATGTCGTTTGATTGATAAATATAGTTAATAAAAGAGGCTGCTATCCCACATAATTGTGTCCAATCTACAAAGAAAAAACTTGCAGGTTCCTACCTTATTACGTATAGTTAGGGATTTATGTAAAGAACTGTCTTACAATTTTCATTGTGGATTCAAGTGTGTTTGTTAATGTGCATAACTCAATTAGAATTTGTAAGAATCACTTGGGAGCTATTCGCCATTCAAGTTAGATAGAAGGGTAATAGGGATAGAAAAATAAAAAGTAAAAGTGGTCAGATAACTACTTAATGCTCATGTAAAGTTGGCCTCTAGAACCAATCCCAGTCATCAACGACCTGATCTATGAATATACCTCATGGTAGTCATACATGAATCTTATGGGATGCTATCTGAGAAGTATATCAAATCTTCCAATTATTTGAATGGGGCATGTCACATTTATTGCTTCACATATCATGGCTTCATCTTACCCAGAGGTTATGGTTAATGAATCCCTATCAGTGGACAATCGAACCAAGGATGAAACATGTGATCATTAAATATAAAACCAAAAATGAAAGTATAAATCCTAAATTCTATCGATGTTGGCGTGTCCATGACCCTCTATAACATCCTCGCACCAAATGAGAATAAGATGATGAATCCAAAACTATCCATAATAACATCATGTACAATAGTCACTGTTGACTATGGAGAACAACCTCAAGAGAAGTCAGCTAGTGTTGACATGATCATTGCATCATTTAGAAGGTAAACGTTCATCAAACTTCATTATCATATCTAGATTTTATCTTATCTAGCACAAATAATGTTCATAAAATATGAGGTATTAGTTTTTAGGATAAATATTGTTACATCTCATCATTTAGGGCATTAGAAGACTGGGTTATATTTGGGAGACTCTAAATTAGGTGGCAAACCAATTCAAAGAAAATTTTCAATGCAATCAGGATCTTACCTTAGGAATCATAGAAATAGCACCCTCTAGGATCTTATTGAATCATTTTGATGGATTTGGAATCTCTTTGTTGGTCCTAGGTAGATCAAGCTTACTGCGAAGAGGATATTTTACACAAATATATATAATCATCCTATCTAGAGGTAATTTTAAACCTGATTAACAAAAAAATGTAAAATGTTGATACTAGTTAATCTAAGCTATTAACAGTTGTAAATAGATGTTGTAAATAAATGTAAATATGACTCAAATCACTTAAAATAATGGAAATAAAAACCCTAATGTGTAAGAGAGAAGAGGAAAGAACTTAGCTAAAAATAAGATTCTCACAAGACTGTGTTATAAAGGTGACTCAAAAATTAGGAAGCAAGAACAAGTTGTTAGAGGAATGACGAAGACCTGGAAGGAAAACACATGTATCGAATAGTTGCACTTCACCAAAGTGTAGGATTTGTGAGATTAAAGCAAGCAAGCTTTGTAAAGAAATGTGCATGCATATGAGAGCTCAAGATTCAAAAAATGGAGTGGAATGGAATGCCTTGGCTTGGCTTTTTCATAGATCAAAAGAGGTGGTGTACATATAGGGGAGTGAATGTGTAACTCCCATGTAAGAGAAGATTCCTCCATAATGGAGAAGAGGGGTTAATTTCCCAAATGGGAATGTAAATCCTATGATGCACTTACACATATGACAGATTCTGTAAGAGAATATTTCATAACTAAGATGACACCTAGATCAATGTCCACCTAAGTGAGATGACTCACCCGGTGAGGTGGAATAACACTAAATAAGTGAAGAAAAATACTACCTAAACCAACACCCCCCCCCCTTCATCATAACTTTGGATGAGGCAAAAAGTCAGAAATGAGAAATGGGTCTTGGCACAAAGCCTGATGAGGTACCCACATACAAGAAACTCTCAAAAATTAGAGTAAAAGGAGAAAACCCAGTGGGAAAAACTCCCCCACAAAAGAGAGACAAGTCCACTCTCTAATCTAAGAAAGATGCCAAGGATGGGTCCTAGTCACAGATGTACCTATAAAGGTACCCATGTACAACGAGGAAATATCTTGGAAAGAAGAAGAAGAGAGAAGAAGAGGGATACGAGAGGGATGCAGAAGATGCCATGGACGGATCTGAACTTTGAAGCTCTAAGAAGTCACCCAAAATAATGTCGATGACGATATCCTCTGCCTCTAGACTGAAAAAGATCCATCTACATTGAACTATGTGCTTTCCCTTAGGAAGGACAAAAATGGCGTGTTGGAAGTCTCCCCACTCCACAAAGGAAACTGAAGGTAGCAGCACGAAGAACTCTGAGTCTGGTCCACGAAAGTGTGACATAGGTCTAGCAAGTGAGTGTGAAGGAACCAAAGGTAATGCCACGTGTGTAGAGCTGTCAAAGTGAAGAAGGGGAACATTTGTAGAAAGGATTTCTAACTGATGTGAAGGTAATAAAACATCCCCCACAACAAAAAAATGGATCCACAAGAAAGATTGGATCAATGAATGTCTCTAGAAAAGTGGAAGTGGTAAGAGTCCCAGAAGGGGCACTCCTAACAATGGAGATAATGAACTCCTCTGAAATACCTATAGATGGATGACAAACCTGTATTACATCACAAGTGTAATCTATTAAAATACAACCAATGTTAGGAAAATACTCATCCCAATGAGGGGACTCAACAAACAGAAGAGTGATGTTAGATAGGTATGAGTCATCCAATGAAGGTAGAGGAGTGAAAGGGACCTCACACACTAAAGGTGGAAAAGAGGCGGGTGTGATGACTGTATGAGGCCCATTAGGAGACTGCTTGATATCTGATGAGATGTGGGAAGTGTCAACACTCTCTAGAATAGTGAGAGAAGGAGGAGAAGAGTCCTCTGTAGTAGTCTCAACATCAGAACTGGGTGCACAATCCTCATCATCATAAGTAGAACCAATTGAGTATGCGTCAGCAAAACTATCATCACATGAAGAAATAGAGCAGACAACTGAATCAACAATAACAACAATGGTGGTAGTATGTGAAGGGTTTCCATAGAGGGACTAAAGAATGCTCTAGACACGGTGGGGTGGATATGAGTCTGCCATGTGAAACCAGAGAGATCTAAAGACATGCATCATCATGTGACCAAAAACATGGTCACAAGTGTCGAGAAAATCCTCTAGATAACGATGATCAGTGGGTGTAGGAACTTGCCCAAGTAAGAAGGGTGAAATACCCTCATGAGCAAAGTAACGTTCTATGGAAGCACACCAAGCTGAATAGTTCTCTCTACTGGTGAGAAGTGGTGGAGGCTGTAAAGAGATCCTATGATGCTCAAGTCTAGAAAGAGCATCCTTCATGATGCGAAAGCAAGAAGTGCAAAGTGCACAAAAGCAAGACATCAGACTCGGCCGATAATGCATCTGTGTGTAAAAACCCAAGAGTACTAGTGAACACCCCTAGAATGCGGCACTTTATAAAGTAGTGTGTTTACAAAATTGACAATGTTATCACGTAATGTGTGATAAATCATGCAAATTTGAGTAAAGAAGTGCTCAAAAACGAGTAGCGAATCAGAAGTTATAGCAAAAATACAATTCCTGCAACTGATGGAAAATGGCAATGAACTTTACAAACTGATTAAAAAAGTGCCCAAAATGGGTGTAAAGGGTGTTTTTTTGGTACTCGTTGGAAATGGCATCAAATTTTAGGTATGGTTTGTTTTTCTTGCTAAGGGGAGTTAGCCTCCTGCCAACCCCGGTCCTCGCCCTCCGTCTTTAACATGTATAGGAAGGGCATTAATACAAGCAAAATTAGAGCCTTAAAATTATTACAATGCCAAAAGTGAATGTTTTTAACCTCAAAACATAAAAAAAGGGATTGTTTTAACCACCGAACAATTCTAAAAGGGAAGGCCAAGATTTGGTCAATGTTGGCTCGTTGTGAAACGGCTTGAACTGCAGAGCCACAGATCCACATGTCAAATTGAATGCACCAATTAGAGGTGTGAAGTGAACCATTGAGTAGAGTGGATACACGATGGTGCCAGAAATCATGGGTCCCTCTGTGCCAAGAAATGAGGTGTCAATAAGAAGACTAAGCTGTTGAATATGACGTGTCAGCCACCCCTCCACGACCGTTAACTAGAATCAGGTGGTAATGCCAAGGAGCCAGATAACCAACATGAGCCTCAAGTTGAGCACAGTGGCAGAAAAAAGCACATTCACGAGATCTAAACTTTGAAAACCAAGGCAATGAGATAATGCAACGAGCTTGTAGGTTCCAAACGTGAGCTGAGCTATGGGTTGGAAGGTTGCAAAAAAGAATGCCAGGAGCTACACCATGAGATATGCCAACAAAAACCCAATGTTCAACATGGTCCAAGCTGAGTGGAGATCAACCCACCCTTGCAGAAGAAGAACTGAGCCAAAAATCTTGTACAAGACCAAAAAATGAGACCACAGTCAGAGCTGCCAGGTCAAATCAATTCGAGTTAGTTTTTAATACAAGGCCAAATCCGACGTGGTGTTATAATACAAATTGAATGCATGAGACACAAACTAAATGCATGAGCCCAATATGCAGGGTAGGTTGAGGTGTCAACAAGGCTGACAGCGAGCCATTTTGGACAGCTCGGTTCCAGCTCAATGAGCTCATGCTGAGTTAGTCCTTACAACAACTTTGCAATAAAACCATACTTGTAACCTTTTAACCTACACTTTAAAATCTGAAAATATCCTTGATTCTGAACACAACCTCAATCGGTAATGAGTGTAAAAAAAACCACTGAAAATAACCATAGGAATCTCAAAATATGCAAGTAGAGCACATGCAAAAGAGAGCTTACACAAGCAGCTACATAGTGGAGCAACAATGGCGAGAAGCGTGATTCTAGTACCTAAGCTCTGATACCATGTTGGAGGAATGATGAAGACCTGGAAGGAATACACATGCATCGAATAGTTACACTTCACCAAAGTGTAGGAGTTGTGAGATTAAAGCAAGAAAGCTTTGTAAAGAAATGTGCATGCATATAAGAGCTCAAGATTCAAAAAATGGAGTGGAATGGAATGGCTTGGCTTGGCTTTTTCATAGATCAAAAGAGGTGGTGTACATATAGGGGAGTGAATGTGTAACTCCCATGTAAGAGAAGAGGAGTTACTTTCCCAAATGGGAATGTAACTCCTATGATGCACTTATACATATGACAGATTCTATATGAGAATCTGTCATAACTAAGATGACACCTAGATCCATGTCCACCTAAGTGAGATAACTCACCCGATGAGGTGGAATAACACTAAATAAGTGAATAAAAATACCACCTACAACAACACAAGTGTGTAAGAGCTCTGAAAAGAATGGATCTAGAATATATGGCTAGATTGGAGCACCTAGAAAGGGACTAGGGCACCTACGAGCACTCTAGTTTGTAAACTGGGAGCCCTGGTCTATGAAAAATATTTGCAATTGATCTTCACATGTTCAGAAGATGGTATGAAACCCTCATTGTTTGTCACATTAACTTTGTTGTGTTGTTCCGGATGTCGCTGATATTCCAAGATGATGAAAAGACCTACAAAAGACCAAGGAGTATCAAAACCCTAAAAAATAACAATGTAAATGAATGGTTTGAACTGACCTCAGCTTCCACAACAGTGGGCTTACTAACTGAACATTGCAATACATTTTGGAACCAAATGTATTTCTGGTGAGTGTGTGTATAATGTGCCCTAGGTTCTCTCATGTTAGTCACACTTTGTGAAGTAGTGATCAATAACTAGATGTAGAAAATGTAATAGAATGTGTGAATGGAATAGAATAAAATCCTCCCCCTATGTTGTGTGTGATGTAAATGAACTAGCCTTGTGCCTTGTGATGGAACTATATGGATACAAGTGATCTCCAATGCAATAGATGGATGCAACTCTAGATGGATGATAGTAGTGACTAGTATTTGGTCCCTCATTATGGTCTCGTAACTTTATATTTATAGGGTTCTCTTGATCTAATTTTGTAACTAACCCTAAAATGGCCGACCACCAAAATGATAAGGTCCTCAAATGGATAGAAAGATCCCAAAAGGTGGTGGGAAAGTTTGAAAAGGATCAAAGCACCCCTGGTGGGACCACGGCACCCACGGGCACCCCAGTACTAGCCTAGGCGCCCCAGTCGAGGCTAAAATAACAAAAATGACCAAAACAGACTAGGCATGTAGGTGTAAAAGGTCAAGAATGAAAAAAATAAATAAAAGAATATGGCCAAAAGATAGGGGTTAATTAGTACTTTCTTCACTCAAGAACCTTCTAAATAGTAGCATGAGACTAGGACTAAATAATGTCTAAAGTGCATGAATTTGTGTCTACATTTTCCCCCACTTTATGTTAGTGAGTGGAAATCTTAGTAACATAAAGTAGATAGATATGTGTACTTGATGTTGATGTAGAGTAACAAATAAGGCATGTTGAAGGACTAGATAAAGCATGAAATGACAAAAAGATGATGGAGTGTGGAAACTAAAGATGAAAATGCGTAAAAGATGAGAGTGAACCTAGGGCAAAACGTGTGGTTGATGTTGATGTGTGTAGTGTGCCTGCATGGTTAGTATGCAAATTTTTCTACCGTTAAGTGGTTTTGGTTATTTCATTTTTGTTTTTGTTATTATTTCCCCCATTTGATTGCTTCTTTCTCATACAGTCAGACCTACAAGCAGAAAATGATCAAGTAGTCATATATATATATATATGCATATGTGTGTAAAAACACAATGTAAAAGATGCATGTAAAAGTATGTAAATGTAAAATATGAAGATGAAAGAATGTAAATGGAACATGTGCACTTAATCCATGTCGAGAGAAAGAGTGTAGAACGATATCCTATACTGTCAGGGTTTTTTTGGATGATCTGACACCATAGGCTAAAGAAGTGTAGGGAGGAAATGCCATATGTCCTCTAACCTTTAACTTCTTCCTTGAACTATGTGTGAAGAGATCTTTGTACTTTCCTAGTTTTTTGGGTGATCTAATGCCACTTGCCAAAGTAGTGTAGGGAGGCACACCCACTATAACCTCAAAGCCTCTAACTCCTTCCAAGAATGCTAAGGACTCACTATCATGTAAAAGTCATTATGTATGGAGTTCATTGACTGGTCTGAACTCACTCGTTGTATATAAACCCATAATGCCAAGGGTAGAAAGTGAATTGAACTGAATCGGTGTAAACACGTTGTGTAGACTGTAAAAACCCCAAATGATGCCCCCCTCTTTGGGGGCACATGTGATGTCACTGATAGGAGAATATGGCCCCAAAAGAGGACTAACCACGTGTACTCTGAAAAATTCTTCCCTGCAAGGGGAAGGGAATGTACTTGGTATAAACCAAGGCATGCAAAAATAAGTATGGCTAGCCAAAAACAAGTGTTAGTATGAAAAATCATGCATGTAAAAAATACAATGTGTAATCTATGCAAATAGTGTAAAAGCTACCAGACAACGTATTGTAAACACGCAAGAAGAAAAGTAAGCCACAAAAATTGGGTTACAAACATGGGACATCACTCACAATGTCACAAGACATGAAAGGCTATCATGGACTCAAACAACAAATAAGTGTGTACACCAAACATAGGGCAAATCCCACATACAAGAAGGAAACAAAGACAGACAATGTAACAAATAAGTATGGAAGAAAATATTCCCAAATAACAAATGTTGCACATGAAGCACCCATTAGCATGTTAGAAAGATAACTAGTATGTCAAAAGTTTGTAAAAGCAAGTAATGTAGAATATTAAGTACAAAATGAAACAATAGCACCTATGATAGATGAATGTGGATGCCCCCAATGCCCATTGTAGGAAGGGTAGAAGGTGAGCATCTATGTTGTGTGTAAGAGACCTGTATATATGATCACCACTAGAAAAATACGTGAATGCACATGTTTGGATGATATAGATAAGTGAAATACAAGCAATCTAACATGACCATGAATGAGCTATGAACAGTTGTAAATAAAAAAATGTAAAATGTGGATACTAGTTAATCTAAGCTATGAACAACTATAAATAAAGTAAATAGATGTTATAAATAAATGTAAAGATGACTCAGAGCACTTAAACTAATGGAAATAAAAAACCTAATGTGCAAAAGAGAAGAGGAAATAACTCATCTTAAAATAAGATGCTCGCGGGACTATGTCAAAGAGGTCACTGAAAAATCTGGAAGTAAAAACGACTATGCATGAGCTCCGAAAAGGATGGATATGGAATATGTAGCTAGACTGGAGTGCCTAGAAAGGGAGGGGCTCCTACGAGTGCTCTGGTCTACAAATTGGGTTCCCTTGTCTGTGAAAAATCTCTGCAACTAATCTTCATAGGTTCGGCAAATGGTCCAAAACCCTCATTTTTGTCACATTAACTTAGTTTTACTACTCCAGATGTCATTTATATTCTAATATTATAAAAAGACCTATAAAATACCATGAAGGAGTATCAAAACCCTAAAAAAAAAAAATTCAAATGAATGGGTCGAATTAACCTCAACTACTATAATAATGGGCTTACTAACAGAGTGTTGCACTATATTTCAGACCCAAATGTAGTTCTAGTGAGTGTGTGCATAATGTGCCCTAGGTGCTCTCGTATTAATTGTGCTTTGTGAAGTAGCAAGAAATAACTAGATGTATAAAATGTAATAGAATGTGTGCATGGAATAGAATAGAATCTTCCTCATGTGGTGTGTGTAATGCAGATGACCTAGCCTTGTGCCTTTTTATAGATCTATGTGGATGCAAGTGATCTCAAATGCAATAGATGGATGAAACTCTAGATAGATGATAGTAGTGACTAGTGCTTGGTCCCTCATTATAGTCTCGTAAATTTACATTTATAGGGTTATCTTGATCTAATTTCATAATTAACCCCGAAATGGCTGACCACCAAAAATATAAGGACCACAAATGGCTAGAAAGAGCCCAAAAAGTGGTGGGAAAGTGTGAAAAGGACTGGGGCGCCATTGATGGGGCCATGGAACCCACGGGCACCCCAGTACTAGCTTGAGCACCCTAGTCGAGGCTAAAATAATGACAAATGACCAAAATAGACTGGGCATGTAGGTTTAAAAGGTCGAGAATGATGAAATAAAATAAACTAATATGGCCAAAAGATGGGGGTTAATTAGTAATTTATTCACTTAAGTACCTTCTAAATAGTAGTATGAGACCGAGACTAAATAATGTCTAAAGTGCAAGATTTTGTGTCTACAAAAACCTCTCATTATTGGATTTGCTTATTTTATTTGTTACCATTTAACTAATCTAAAAGAGGAGCAAGAAAATTTGATCAACATTTTTGCACGCTCATTGGGGCCCACCCTTCTTCTTTGGTAAGTCTTTTCTTTGTTTTTATTTCTACTTTCCATTCTTTTCTTGCTACTAACCTCACAGGTAGGGGATTTGCCTGCTTGTGTGTGTGGTGGATTGTTTTCTTAGATCAGCATCGCTTTTTATTAAAATAAAATAAAAATGAAAATAGCGTTATCTAGGTATTCCTATTTTTTTCTTATTTTCTCCTTTTGCATCTTCCTCCCTTCTTTATTTGTTTGACTTCATTGAATACAACACTTTGTTTTGGACTTAAAAAGAACATCTTCATACTTATTTGACCATATAGTCTAATTAGGAGGCTAATTCATTGCATTCACTTCTTCCACACACATCCAAAATGCACACATCAATTTACATATCTTAAACATCTCCTTCTAGGTGGAATTATTGGGATATCATCACCCAATAGGAAATCCACCATGGTGTTTGGGCCATGTAATAAATTTTTTGATTATCGGTATAAAGGATAAACACCTGACATACTTATTGTTGTGGTGTGTGAAGTGTGGGGGTAGGCCCCAATACCAAGCCATGTATTGATAATCATCACCAATTTGAACCTTGCGTACCTTGAGTTATATCAAGGACGTCATATAAAACAACTTTAAACCATCCTTAGGTTTTCTATTTCCTAGGTTCCCTTTGAGCCCATTTCTTTTATTTTTCACATCCTCTAATAAACAAGATAATTAACACTTTGTTGTGTGCCGTGTTTGAAGTATTAAAAATCAGCATAGTTTCTAGTTTGTAGTTTCATGCCCATTATCACTGGTTCTCAAGAAAAAGAAATGTGACAAGATACATAATCTAACAACATTCCCATTTCTAACATTGCTTCCCAAAAAACTTCATACCCCCTTCATCTTCGGTTACGTAACTTGTGGTTTATGTTGCTCCTCTCCATGAGTCTCAAGATTATCTAAAATAACCCCCATGTTGAGACTAACCCCTTTATTTATGCTCCTTCTAAACAGGATACACCCCCTTCTGTTACTTCCTTAGAGACCTTTGAGCCTCCCATTATCCCTCACAGATTCTTGGAGTTCTAAGAGCTCCTAGATGCTAACATTGTTGTTCTTCATGACTACCTTCTCCGTAAGTCCACCAACCTTCCCATCAATGGACCCCCTCTTCAAAAAATCTATGTTTATCACTCTCACCCCATATCCACTCAAGTCCTTGCCTCTCAACTCATTTTGTTCTTCCCTAGAGCTATGAATTATCTTTTCATAGCACAATGTGAGTACGAATCCCACCAACCTTCCTCTATAATCCCCTAAACTCATCAATCCACTCAACTGGTGGTTCCCATTCCTCCCAATGTTCCTTGCATCAACACCACCCCCACTTTTTCCATCCCCATCACTTCCCCATCCATTGTCATCATTAATGCCCTACCCAAAATTTAGAAGAGTCACATTTACTTCTTCCACCACTTGAACAAAATGATTAAACTTCAGTCCCTATATTTACATTTGAATTCCACACAAAAATTATCACCTCACAATCCCATCCTTTGGAGTCTACCCAAACTCACCAACCTCCACTCTAGAGTGTCTTTCGCCACATATTCTCTAATAAATCTACCCACACATCTCAACCACCCCATATTTAAATCCCCACTCATCCCACTCTCAACAACAAAAAATGCAATCTTATCCGTATAATTGCATACCTATCTCCCAATCATACCCTATTTCTTAACCTATTCAATCACAATGCTTTAATAATATTCCTCCTTATCAACCACCTCTACAAACACCTACTCATCCCTAATAATATCAATTCTATCTGCAACCTCACCCATACATTTCTTATATCCTACAACCTCATCCATCATTCTCTCATCCCCATACATCTAAGGACCTTATCCATGCTTTGCTAAGTAGAATGGCCAATCTTAAAGCCGCTACTTTGGGGTCTAAAACCACATTATCTTAAAAACATATTTGTAACAAGCCCATCAACACCTCGATTCCTCTAAAATCTTATCCTCCACACTAGGAACTTCCCAAATTCTCCAAGTTTAACAACAAGGAGGATCCACAACAACATCTTCATGCCTTTAGGCATGCATGTTACCTTATTGCTCACAACCAAGATCTCATGCTCTGTACTTTTCCTATGTCATTGGTCGGCCCTAATTTGGACTAATATAACATCATTCCCCATAATTATTTATTCTCCTTCACCCAACTCACGCAAATATTTCTAGAGCACTTTTTTATTGACATTGTGCATAAAATCACAATTATAGACCTCTATGCCATTAACCAATTTGATGACAAATCTATCATAGATTTCTTTGCCAGGTGGTGTGGCATAATCAATCAATTATCCTTCTCTCTTCCATAGATCAAGATAATCAAACTCTTGTCACGGTCATATGCAAAGCATATTTCATCAACTCTTCAAATCCAATCCTTCTAAATTTTCAATGAGGCATTCACCATAGCTCGTAAACTTAAACTTTTTGCCCTTCAGTAACACCATGTCAAACTCTAATCCAACAAACTAAAATCTAAATTCACCCAGCCATCTAATCAAGGTGAAAAATCTAAAAATTCAGCCAACACCATCGTAGTCAAATATTCTTCCACGTCTACTTACCACTTAGAGCCTCCACAAAGAGATCCTAGATCAACTCCCAGTTATACCCCTCTTGAGGAATCCTATAGTTATATTTTCAAAAAAATAATGGTTGTACATCTCATCCAACTTCCCCCTATCTTACTCATTGATGACTCATGACTTAAACCCACATGGTATCGTGAGGATTACTATTGTAAATATCATCAATTTTACGATCACGACATCAAAAATCATCACACCTTCAAAGATCTTATACAGTGGTTCATAGATCATGGTGAACTTCAATTAGATAACCCTAACACACCTCCTAACCTCTATATGTATTCAAATAACCCTTCCCTAACCATCCACCAAATAATTAAATTACTCCCCTACATATCAAGCACCTAATGCCCATATGATCAACACTCTAAGCTAAGAGTTAGCATCATGACCTACACCCACCATTCCTTCATCTATTGCACCCATGTCTATTTATACCTTTATCCTTTCATCTATAATTTTACCTACATCTATACATACCTCTACATCTGATCCAAAACTGAGGGGTTTCGGACTTAAGGAACAGATTAACAAATGTTCCAAATGAATTGCAAAACAACTATCTCTGAAAAGAGATGTAAATTACTCAAAGACTTCAAAATACATCAATTATCTCTGCCAAGAGATGTCTATCTCTTCTTCCAATTACATATGTATTTATAATAATTTTATAAATATGAAAGGACACCTAGAAAGATGTGGAAGGTCACCAGTCTCGAGGGAGACGAGGTGTTTCATCTTCTAAGACTTACATGTGTACTAATTTTGCGAAACATACTATTTTTAGAATTTACTATTTTTAGACAGCAGTACAAAAATCACAATTTGGGCCCCTTAAACGTGGATTTCGGGGGTCAAACATTGCCAAACAGAGTTCGCACCTTTTCATCACATTCTACGCATTCCAAGCTTTCCGTTTCCTTTTGAACGGAGTCAATCGGAGCTACGGTGCAAAAGTTATGGTCCTTGGAAGTTGCGCCACTAGAATTGCTGCCTGGATCATTCCTCCCTCCTTCAGAAGCAATGGTCCCCATTGCATTAAGATGCCCCATCAGCTGTGGAAATTGCTTCTTTACCTGGTATGTAGTGAGCCATTCACCTTGGTGACTGAGATTTCCTTTCTTTATCACACGATAGAGTTGAATAGGTTGTCCTCTGGTGGTCTTAGTCAAATTGTCCACAATCTGATCTTCTTCAGCTGGGGAAAGACTTGCTGGATTGAGCTTAGAGATGTCCAATTGTTCTGCTGTGACTGAAGTATCCAACAAAGGTGGATGGTATGGCTTGAGGAGGTCCACATTGAAGATGGGGTGCAGACCAAGGTAGGGTGGAATATTCAACTCGAAAGCATTTTCCCCTACTTGCTTAGTGAGAGTGTAAGGACCATACCAGAGAGGTCGAATCTTTCTGTGTGGACCTGCAAGCCGTTCCTTCTGAAGCCGCAACCAAACCTTATCACCAACCTAGAAATGATGCGGAATCCTGTGTTTATCATGGTGATTCTTATATTTTTTATTCATTTTCTATAAAATGTCATGGACTTGGTGCTGAATGTGCTGGATCTGCTCAAGCAACCTTGTCGCCTTTTCTGCTTCACTTTTTCCATGAAGTGTGAATTCCATGGCAGGAATTGGGATGCATACATCAATGGGAGCCATAGGTTGGAATCCATAACAAGCTTGAAAAGGACTGTGTTTAGTGGAGCTGTGCAGGGCTCGATTGTATCCATGTTGTATGTATGGCAGGGCCTCGTCCCATGTGCGGGAGTGCTTGGAGTGGTACATACGAAGCATGTGAACAATTAGGCGATTCACCACTTCTGTTTGCCCATCAGTCTATGGGTGAAAGGATGTGGACTTCATCAACTTTGTATCTAGCATTCCCCATAAGGTGGACCAGAAGATGCTCAGGAACCTGCTATCCCTATCAGAAACAATAGACTTGGGGAGCCCAAAGTTTATCCATACATGACTGAAATAAATTTTAGCAGTATCTTCAGCAGAAATATTTTTCTTACAGGAAACCATTACTCCCATTTTAGAAAATCGATCAACTACAACAAAAACACCATCATTCTCATGTTTCGAAGTTGGCAAACCTGAGAGGAAGTCCATTAAGACAGATTCCCAAGGCTTGGTTGGTTCTGGCAATGGTGTGTACAATCCCTGTTTCTTGTTAGTTGGCTTAGCAATTGCACAAGGAGTGCAGGACTTAATATACTTCACCACATCAGTCCTTAGATTAGGCCAATAGAAATGCTTCTGAAGTACTGCCAATGTCTTGTCCACGCCAAAGTGCCCTGCGGTCCTGCTGAAGTGTGCTTCCCAGATCATCTTCTGTTGTTCACTTGCTGGAACACAGATGTGTCCCATATGGCAGAGGACATTATCCTGTAGATAGAAATCAGAGACATGTTTTCCTTCACGGAGGGCCTGATATGTGTCTGAAAACTCAGGATCCTTCTCATACAAACTGCACCAACTTGAAGTCTCATGTCCACAGAGATCAAGAATAGTTGTGAGGGCTGCAATTGGAGGACGGCTTAGGCAATCTGCTGCTGAATTGGCACTTCCCTTCTTATGCTTTATTATCAGGTGAAACTGTTGTAGGTATGTGGCCCATTTCTGGTGTCTCTCATTCCTCAACTTGCTTTGTGTCTGAAGGAACTCCAAAGGCCTATGGTCAATGTGGATTACTGTCTCCTTCCCCAGAATGTAGTGTTTCCACTACTTACATGCCTGGACAATGGCATAAAGCTCCTTATCATATATTGGGTACTTCCTGACCGTGTCATTGAATGTTTCACTATGGTATGCAACAGGGTGGCCATGTTGCATGATAAAAGCTCCCAAGGCATACTCAGATGCATCTGTCATCAGCTCGAATGGATGATGTAGATCAGGAAGGGAAAGGACGGGGGCTGAGCATAACCTTTCTTTCAGCCCTTCAAATGCTTTCTGTTGCGCTTCCCCCCATTGAAATTTAGCCTTGTTCCCTCCTTTAGTCACCTGATTGAGTGCCCAGGAAATATGTGAGAAACCCAAGACAAACCGGCGATAGAAATTGGCAAGGCCCAGGAAGCTACGAAGCTCTGTAAGATTCTTTGGGGTAGGCCACCTCTGAATAACCTGAATTTTCTCTGGGTCGACATGGACTCCTTCCTCATCCACGACGTAACCCAAGTACTGGACCTTTGTCATCCCAAATGTGCACTTATCCAGATTTGCATACAGTCTGTGCTTCCTGAGGGTCTGAAGTACTTCTTGAACATGTTGCAGATGCCTCTCCTAGGTCGGGCTATAAATGAGTATATCATCTAGGTAGACCACTACGAAGGAATTTGTGTAGGGCCGCAAGATGTTGTCCATCATCCGCATGAATGTTGCAGGTGCATTAGTTAGTCCGAAAGGCATGACCAACCATTCGAATAGGCCTTCACGAGACTTAAATGCAGTTTTCCAAACATCAGTGGGCTCGACAGGGATCTGGTGATAGCCAGATTTGAGATCAATTTTGGTGAAAAATTTTGCACCGTGGAGCTGGTCCAGCAAATCATCAATCCTTGGGAGGGGGTAACGATTCTTCACAGTGATTTTGTTCAAAGCCCGATAGTCTATGCAAATTCTCCATGTTCCATCCTTCTTTGGCGCCAAGATAATTGGACTTCCACAAGGTGAAGAGCTTGGCCTAATATGTCCCTTTTGAATCAATTCCTGGAGCTGCCTCTTTATCTCCTCATTTTCAAGGACTGACCTGCGGTACACAGGGCTATTGGGTAAAGGAGACCCCGGGACCAAATCAATAACATGTTTTACCTGACACTGAAATGGCACTCCTTTAGGTGTCTAGAATAGATCATCATACTCAGTTATGATTTGGTTGAGCTGCTTCTGTTGCTGTATTGAGTGCATGTTCATGGAGGCTGCAACAATTTTGTTTGTAGGTTTTGGCCTGATCATCAAGACGACAAACTGTTTGGTTTTCTCCACTAACTTCTTACATTGTTTGGCACTGATGAGGGAGACAGATTTTGGGGGAATGACCTCAGGTATCCGATAACGTCGACTCCCAATGGTAATGGTGACCCTTCTAGGTCGTGACTCATAGATGCCATGTCTATCCCACATGAATGGCTGGCCTAGGAGCACATCACAAACATCTAATGGAGCAACATCACACATGACTTCATCATGGAAGGGCTTGATGGCATATGGAAGGAGGCATTGTTGTGTGACTTGGAGGTCTCTTCCTAGGTTTAACCACCCGATACTATATGGCTGGGGATGTGGCTTTATAGGGAGGTTTAGGCTTTTTACAACATCAACAGAAATTAAATTCTTCTGACTTCCACTATCAAGGATAAAATGCAGAGGCTTACCTTTTACCTAGAGCTTGGAGTGGAAGAGCCTTTCCTTCTCATCCATATTCTTGACTTTTGAGGTGGCAATGATCACATCTGGATCAGCATCTATAATTTCATCATCTTCATCCTTGACCTCAGGGTCTGTAACTGCTGGTGCAGAGAGTGTTGAAGAAGATGATTCGGCGAGTAAGGACTTGATGGCTCGACATTCTTCCTTGGAGTGGCGATTTGTTTTATGGAGGTCGCACCATTTCCCTTTCTTCTCCTTCTGCATCTTATTTCCTTGTGACTCCTTCTGTTTCCAACCTTGACCTTGGGTCTGGCCTTCTTTATCATTCTTCCCCCTCACGGGTTGGTTCCTAGCAGTTCTCCTTTTGTGCTTTTGTTCAATCTTGACTGAAAACTTGTATGCCTCGCCGAGGGTTTGAAACTGAAAGAATTCCAAGTCCTCTCAGATGCTCCATTGTAGGCCACTGCGATATTTTAGAATCCTATGTTGTTATGTGTCTTGAATGCCCAATCTTGCAGATAAAGAATGAAATTTGTCAGTATAATCTTGAACCGACTGGTCCTTACCTTGACGAAGTTACTGCCACTGTATGTACAAATCATCATAGGCCCCAACAGGGTAATATTCTTCCTTTATGGCATCCACAAAATCATTCCATGTGGGTTCCTCTGTGATTCCTAGCTCATCCCTTTCGAGCCCATTCTTATACACACCCCACCAATTTTTGACAACAAGAGATGATTTCAACAGAGAAAATGTTATCTTTTCCTTATCAGTAAATTGATTGACAGAAAAATATGAGGTCAATTGGTCCAACCAGTTCTCTACTGCATCAGAATTGATCTTACCTTCAAAAATAGGAATGTCGAAATTTACTTGCACCTTGAATGGAGTCGGGGCACCAAAGGACTGATTTACAGATGAGGAGGCATGATTTCCTACTTGTAGTTGTTGCAGAATTTGGGTGAATTATTGTAGCATCTGATCCTTTTGCTCCCTAAGAGCTTCATTCACCATATTTTTGAGAGGATCATCCATCCTGGTGTTGTCCGCCATTGGAGGTCACCTGCAACGAACAGGCAAGTATTCTGAAGGATTGTGTGTGGACCACCCAAGCTTTTTATATCCCGACCTCGTTCTGGGGATCATACACTCTCAAGAAGACTTAGCTCTGATACCACTGATCCAAAACTGGGGAGTTTCAGACTTAAGGAACAGATTAACAAATGTGCCAAATGAATTGCAAAACAACTATCTCTGAAAAGAGATGTAAATTACTCAAAGACTTCAAAATACATCAATTATCTCTGCCAAGAGATGTCTATCTCTTCTTCCGGTTACATATGTATTTATAATAATTTTATAAATATGAAAGGACACCTAGAAAGATGTGGAAGGTCACCAGTCTCGAGGGAGACGAGGTGTTTCATCTTCCAAGACTTACATGTGTACTAATTTTGTGAAACATACTATTTTTAGAATTTACTATTTTTAGACAGCAGTACAAAAATCACAATTTGGGCCCCTTAAACGTGGATTTCGGGGGTCAAACATTGCCGAACAAAGTTTGCACCTTCTCATCACATTCTACACATTCCAAGCTTTCCGTTGCCTTTTGAACGGAGTCAATCGGAGCTACGGTGCAAAAGTTATGGTCCTTGGAAGTTGCGCCACTAGAATTGCTGCCTGGATCAACATCCATCATAGTTGCATCTACTACACCCATGATTATTACACTTGCACCTATTTCAATCATATATACTCCCCCATCCATATCCACACCTACTACACCAATTCCCATTACATCTAGTTCCCTATCCACATCTACCCCAACATATATCATAACATCCTCTCGCATAACCCTAAATCTATATCCACTTCCATATCCTTACATGCAACTACATCTATAGGCACTCCCATGTCAGTATCTGAGCCCACCAAGCAGATATCTCCCCCTCATATAATCACAAGCAATCCCCCCATCTCATCCACACCTTCAACAAATCCCACATATACACCTCCAAAATTCTTAGAATCCACAACTTCTTCTAATGTTATCAATAATTTTATCCAAACACCACCTTCATCTTCAACCCCCACATCCTCAATGAAATATATAGCCAAATCATCCAATTCTACCTCTAAGGATCATCCCCTGTAGAGACCATCATCAGTCCCACCAAAGGTAAAGCTTCACAACAAAGATCTAAGAACCTCGACATCCCTAATCATAAATTTCTCACTCACCCACATAAAAATTTAGAGCTCCCCCTCCTACACCCCTTCACTCTAACCAATCCAATGTCTCATCATCAATTCTAGGAGTGCCTCTATCCATCTTGGGGCTAGGACCTTCATCCAAATACCCTATTATCAATAAATTTTAATGAAAACCATCCATTCCTTCTATTAAATATTAATAAAAATCATAACCATCCACTCCTTCTAAACCCAAATTAGAATCTAAGTCACCAAAAAAGCCTCGTAAAATCAAAACACCTCTTTTACCTACATCTACCATTCCTAAACCCAATTCATCTACAATCCACACAACTTCTTCTTCAAAAACTCCCATCGGTTCTTATTCATAAATCCTTCAATGTCTCATTCAAGCCTCTACAATCACCCTTCCCCCAATCAAATATTTCAATTCACATGGTCAACAACCCATGTGGTTCAATTCTAATGTTATTTGCGCTAACCATCGTACCCCTGGACATGGTACTGAACATTTTACGGCACTTCAAACTCTCATCCACGATATTATCATAGACAAAAAATAACTCACTTGGGTACATTTCTAGATCCTAAACACATGCTAACATTCAAATGATTCCTAAGCAAGAAAACTAGTAACTAACAGCTATCTTTTGCCTCTTTCTGTGTCTTTTATGTTCTCTTTGGTCTTACACACCCTACATCCCAATCAAAATTTTACTTGTTTATATTTTATGACTTCAGACATTAGCACCTATGCAACCTTGTCCCCTCTAGGAAACCCTCACCTCTTCCACCGTAATCACTCTTTTTGGGCCTCTTTTAACTTTTGGGCATCTTATTTTCTTATGGTCGGCCTTCCAATTGTCAATTACAAAATTCAACCAAAGGAATCATATAAATACATGGTTATGTGTTAAAAATAAAGGACCAAGCTCTAATCATACTTATTATCACCTAAGCTTACATCCAAAGGCATACAAAGCACTTAAAGGCATCCATCTAGCATACATTCAAGGGACAAGGGATTGCACTTTTTGCATACACTGCATAGGAAGGGGAAATCTATCCTATTACATCCACACATTTGTATATTTTAGAAAATCTAACATGTTATCTAGTGCATCTTGTACAAGGGAATCCTAGGAAAAAAATTGTACACACTCTCATAAGAACTACGTGGATTCTAAGATGTAGTGCAGTGCTCGGTCATATGCACTCAGTCAAGTGACTGTCAGTATCAGTCTGACTCCCCATATTATTTATTTATTTTTTATATTTGATGTGATTTTGTGGGTTTTGCAAGTGAACATCTATTTTGTAGGTTACAAGTACACTCAGTGATTAAGGTTTGACATACAAGAAACCAACAGCGAATATCAACAACACTGGTCTGACACAACAAAAATCAAGTTATGAGCTTTTTTCGTAGTCATGGGTTCCCAGTAGAGGTATCTAATGCCCAGGAGCCCTTGCCCCATTCCAAATTCCTTAGTCTATCCTTATCTGTGAACTCCAGAATTTACATAGGCATGTTACAAAACTATTTACTTCTTATTTAGCATTTTTCCTAGTCTGTATCAGTCCCAGATCAAGTGTAAATCAGCTAAGTTCATTCCTATCTCTCTTGCATTTAGGGTTTCACATTTTATTATCTTATTACTTATGTAAAATCATATCTAGTAGTGGTATATAATAGTTTACATTCAATTACTCTACAATTATGGTTTAGCAATAAAACTCTTTTTTGTTAAACCATTTGGTGAACTCACTTATCCAAAACCTACCTACTAAGAATGTATCAAAATCTATCTCCTTCTTTTGAATTCATGGATCATTATTCTTATACTTATTTCACTCTAACCAAGGTTTTTGATATACCTACTACTGCTTTTGATTTTATACAGGTTCGTACTCAGCATCCACCTCTCTTTGTTACTCCAATATATTATCCAACCATCAATGTAGTCACTACTCACTCCACTCATCCTCTTATAACTCCACCAATCTCTGTTCCACCACCCATTACTTTTAAGGTTCCCACCACCACCAGTAAGGGTTACGACATCATTGAGAAGCTCAAAAACACACCTAAAAATATTTCTCTTTATGATCTCTTGCGCAGTGCACCCAATTGTCAACATATATTAGAGGTCACCCTTTATTCTATCCATATTGAAAGCAAGAATTCGATGGTGGCCTTCACACATCTTATTCAGTATCGAAAAAAATTGACACATGTTATATCATTTAGTGATGAGGATATACCTCCATCTGTTGTTGACAGTCCATTTACACCTTTGCTTATCACCACTACTATTATCTCCGTTTATATCAAGCATGTACTCACTCACATTGGATATGCTATAAATCTATGTGCTCACTCCCTTCTCAGAAAAATTAGCATTATCGATGATATAATTGTTAAAACCTCTACTCTCATTCATGGATATGATTCCACCACTCATACCTTGGGTACTATCACTTTACCTATACAAGTTGGGCCTAAGATTATTTCTACGGTATTCTTCATTATTGATACATCATTTCAATTTAATCTCTTGTTGGGTAGACCATAGATTCACGTAATGCATGTTGTCCCTTCTATAGTTCATCGGTGCATTAAATTATTACATGATGGCTATGAACATACCATTGTTGCTAACATGGATCCATTAAATTTTTTCTGCAGAGACCTTGTTATTGATATGCCTATTCCTACATCGCATCATATTCCATATGGCAATATTAGTACATATGATATTGTTCAATCTAGTACTTCACAGCCTTCTTCCACCTCTACAAGCATACCATCCATTTCTACACATACTACCAATATCATTTCACCCACCTTGTCCACTTCCATCACTACCACTATCCAACCTGTCATGGATCTTATCGCTCCTATATCTAGCTCCATTGCTACCAATTTCCTTGATACTGCTATTCAACATGAAAATGTTAGCACTGATGATTTTGATGATGAGGTTGATGTCGTAGATCTTAATGATGATACATTACGCAACCTTAATTTTACTCCTATCAAGATGGATGAGTCCTACTTCAATGATACTTTTGTTGTTATTGGCTCTACTGAATATCAATTCAAAAAAATCCCCTTCCACTAATGCTTTGATACTTTTTCAATGGATTTTCCATACATTGAATGGCATACAACCTGCCTCATCTCACTCTGCATTTTCACCTTTCACATGCATCTTTTCATACGTAACTCTTATTAGCCTTATATTCCATTCGATCCCACTTACTCTGACAATATTTGGATGCATCATGGTTTAGCTCAGCTAGGATTCAAATTTTTTGATCTCCTCCCTCCGCATCATTCGCATTACCTCTATCATGGATATGTCTATATCACTTCTATTTATGGCCTCTGCATCATCTGTTTAGTAACACTTCTTGTACGTACATCTCATTCTTCTCCACTCATGCTTGGGTAGTATTGGCTTGACTACATTAACGACACTTTAGATCCTACTCACACTAGTATCACATTTCCCATGCCTTTTGGTTGCATTTCTATTTTTAATGATTCATTTCTTGGCTATACTCAAAATATCACACACTGCTATGCACATGATTATATGCAACTACATTTAACTAATGAAGAATATGTAATGGGCATGTATAACTTACGTTGAAATAGCTCTTTATATGATCAACCCCAAACTATTGATTATTGATTTTTAGACCCAAATCCAATTATCTTTAATCCTCACAATGACGAGATTCTAGATGATTTTACCTGATTCTTATACATATCATACACTTGGGGGGGCATCATGCTTACTTCCCACCCTCCTAGAATCATCAGGTATCTATCATTTCTACTCCTATGCTATGTGCTTCATGCTTCCTATTTCTAAGAAATTTTACACAACTTTATAGACATCTTATATCATCACTACCCTATGACGCAATCTAGTTCCATGATTCATACTCGAATGTTGAGGTTCAAAATCTGAAGTGAACCTCACCACATTCACTCTTCACGCTCTATGTTGCATGATCTATCTTTCTAGCACACATTTTCAAACCATTTCCCAGTGACACACTCTTGTTCTATGGTTCATTCTTGATTTTTGAGGGGTCTTTTATAAGTGAACCTCATCTCATACTCATCCACATTTTCTAGGGGGAACGTTTCTCCTATCACATTCACATTGCATACCATTCCATCTCACTCATACACAACATTTACATATCTTGGTTTCACTTATTCTTACTTTTTTATACTACTTACATGATGCCCTTTTCTTACTATGCTAGTTAGATAATCAGTATGTAATTATCTTTTCTATATACACATGTGTAGTCACTTGGTCTTTTAGAGTGAATGCAGATCATCTTACAGGTATTTACACACTACAATGATGCTTATCATTATACCTTTTATTAGTCCCACTGAGGCTCCTGGGGCATCTACTTTCTCACACATTACAGGTGTTATTATTTCATTATTTACTACTTTTACTTCCTAGCACACTACTTTCTATCAGTACATACACACTTTGACATACTTTTTATCTTTCTAACATGCTAACGGGTGCTTCATGTGCAGCATTTTCCTTACAGGACTATTTTCCACCATGGTTGTCTGAACATTTGTTTGACATTATTTTTCATTTATTATATGATATTGTTTGCGGGCTAGGCCCTATGTCTTGTTTGATCATTGCTTGTATGTTTTTGGTTGCTTTGGCTATAATTGTCTTGTGACATTATGAGCGATGTCCCATATTTGAAACCTAATTTTCATGGTCTATCTTGTATGAACATTACTTTCTCATTACATTACTTTTCTACGACATTCTTTCCTACTCTTGCTACTAACACATGTATCTAACCAATTATTTTTGCATGTGCCTTGGTTTTTACCATGCACATTCCCTACACCCTACAGGGATACATTTTAGATCAGGTTTCAGGTCCTCTCATTTAGGTCACATACTTCTATCTATTGTCACATGTACCCTAAATGAGGGGGGCATGCATCAAGTGAATCAATCACCCTATATAGCAGCTCAGAGCTACAATACTAATGTATGCATCGATACATTAACAAATCAACTCATACATTTACACAACTTGCCCAGAAGGTTGACTTGGGTCAACAACATATCCCAGACTCAAATATTTGCATATGAGGATGCCTGTGATCAAAACTCTAATTAGATGGCTCAAATATGATTTTATAACAACTCATATTTTGTATCTTGAGAAGTCATCTCCTTTTAGCCTATGCCTATGTATTTCCAATAGAATATTATATGAGCATCGACATCATCAACCATTAACTGTTGGCATCATGAATAATCAAGAAACTTAGACCTAATTGTCTTCATTGTTCTTGATCTTCTCCTTGCACTTATTTCTTGTTATTTTAATCATGTAATTTTTGGATTTTTATATGCTGTTCTTTTCACTCTCACTTATGAGCAATTTTACCATGTCTATCACTTCGAAGGACCACTATGTCCCCATCGAAGTAGCTAAAAATAAAGGTGCAAATCAACTTGCAGTAGATATAAAATGTTGTACCTTGAGTTATATCTCAATCTTGCAATCTATGTGTCCATTAAGCGTCATGCATCTTGTAATACTTCCAAGTGTTGGATGCACAGTTCTAGTTGATACCTAACAAGATAGTAAGGAAATACATTTAAATACCCTTTAGGGAAAATGTTGGTAACATGTGAAATTCAAAACTCAGACTCAGAAATGAACTATCCTGCTTAATCACCTTTCACTCTCTCCAAGCTTACAGACTCCCTTCTAGCCTTGGTTCCTAAGTAAACATTTTTCATAAAATAAATTTTAATGCTTTGGGTATCTAAGCTAACATATTGGAATTTACAAACTATGTTCTTATTTGACTAATGAATTATACTCTGCTGAAGAAAACTGGAGGAATATAAACTTTTTTTTGGCAGAAGGTTACATCCATTCAATACTCACATATTGAGGCAACAACTAATTAGATGAAATTCTGGAATAATATGACAACTACTATGTGATAGTCAACTGTCACATCATATAAATTCCACTAGTGCAAATGACCTTGGATTCCCACATCAGAATTTCTTTAATACACATGATCAGGGATCATCGATTTCTACTAGTTTTTAGGACATGCAGATTCCTCATTTATAGGGTTATCCCCTATAATCCAAAGGATAATTTTGTGTTAAACCCTAATCTGAATGTACTACCAATGTGTAGGCCGCAAGAGAATGAACAAATATATTGATATAGTCAAATGATTTTTTAGTCTCAACGGTTTCCTATAGAATATGGTTCTCCAAGCTGTGTTATAGCCTTCCTAATAGTTCCTGAGGAAATTTATCAATCAATCAGTGAACTGCACAGAACAGATCTTTAGGACAACATTCATGAGGAATGGTGGGTATTCATCCTTGTCATAAGAACATGGTGATATTGACACACCCTTAGATCACTAACATTCAAGAATGTACAATTTCTTAACTGAGATAATATATATCATTTGATTAAATGAGGACATTCAAGCGTTTAATTCTCCTAATGGTATGATTTATCTATATACACTACTAGCATAATACCTCAAGGTTTGTATTTTGATAAGCTAGTCATGGCCATTGTCTATAGTCTTTCCAAAGAACGTATGTATGCATACATCACCATCACATAGCAGAGAACTCATCTTGGCATAATGACTAATTAATATAGTTACACTTACCTATCTTTAGTCTGTGATATCACGTGTGCATTTCTTCTTGTTATTCCAATAAATTGTCTAGTTATGATATCTATGTGTATATTCAAACACATGGTTGTAAGTACCTTGCCATATGTAGCAAAGGAACATGACTAGTAGTGGACTAGTCCACTACATATTTACTTATCCGCAAGAAACAAAGTAACCACGTAATCATACCTGCATTTTTCTTTCACTTAGCAAAGAGTTCACGTAACATATCCTTCATATCCAGAAGTAATGACATCTCAAGGACTTAAGCACCATTGTAGAATTAATAATCAATCCAGAATGTGGAAAATTGGGACAAGATATTAATCCTCTAAAATAGAATTTTCTCATTGATGACTATAACCTTATTGACAGAAATGATTCACTCTATCTTGACACTCTTTGAGCTCCTTTCCTCAAGGAAGCTCTTTCATTAGTCCACCTCTCTCTCTCTCTCTCTCTCTCCCCTAAAAGGTTACTAATCTAACTCCATTTGAATTCCTCCCATGTTGAACTATATCTCACTTGTAACCCTAACCAGCTTATTAAGACTCCTTGTTGTATTCATCTTCTTCATCACATGTCCATAAATGATAAGGTCTACAGGATAGGGCTAGTGCATTTTAATAAGTCATTTTTTTAGCATGGGTTAGACATTTATTGACATTAGAATACATCCTGAGGAAAAGTGATTCCATCCTCACACATTTTAAAAATCCTTTAAATGTAATTTTCCACTCTTTGACAACCTTTGTCAAGGTCACATATTTCACTCTTTATATGCATTTAGTAAATTTGAATCTACAGAATTAGGAAGGGATTAATACCCAAGTCATGGATAAATTCAAAATCTGCTAAAACCCCTCCATAATGTTATTGAAATGATTCATGCATATGCCTCCCTAAGAACAATCTAAGACTTTCTAAATTTGAATCTTTGTTTTAGTGATATCATTTAGCAAGTAGTATGCATTTCCGTTTTTGGGTTCTTCATTTTACTTTTAGCATTGCTCTGTGCATCAAGTTATTTCCTTTCTAACCTACACTAGATCAACAATAATTAGTACATATTATACATTATAGAAGTATGGCTTAGAATTCTAGACTCCTGGGTTTGATCAATTCAATGAATGTAACACCATGCACCCAACATATTAGACACTAGCACCTAGGTGCTCTATGACCACCATCCTCTCCTGGGTGCCTAATGTCCTTAGGGCACATATAATCATTTTCTCATATCAACACAGTTCACAACAAGGCTTCACATAGCAGTTTTATAGTTACATGCATAGTCCTCCAGCAAAAAAATGCATTCTATCTCCATTACAATTAGTTTCAATCATAATAATTTGGAACTAATTCAGTAACTACTTTGAGAGAGCATGACAAACATAGGAACACACCATCTACATTGGTTTTTATTGGGTAGATTCATTGAATGAGAGTAACACTAGACCACTCTCCGTAACACTTGCTCTTTGGCACAAGATCACCCAAAAAAATTACACTTGGCATGATATCACCCAAAAAACTCACTCTTGGTCATGAGATATCCCAAAAAAAATTGGTCTATACAGCATATTCCAGGACATCATTTCTATACTTTACACTCTTTCACATCAGGTGCACATTTTCCTTTTACTACTTTTTTACACACTTTTACATAATTCTTAAGAGTTTTCATAATACATGAATGTGACTACTCTTTTTCTCTTCTTTTCCAAGTTAGTCATTAATACATAAATAAGAAGCAACCCTACATCAAAATAACACCAAACATAACAATAGTACAACATGGTACAACACAATACACTTCACCCCTAGGGTCACTTTCTCTTCTTAGTTTCCATGCTTCATTTTTATCTCTTCACATGCTTCACTCGTCTCTTCGGCACGCTATCACCATCACACTTTAGAAGACAAAAAGGTACACATCTTCTAACTACTTTATGTTATCGATTATTCACTCAAAAACATAAAGTGGGGGAAAATTTAGACACAAAATCATGCACTTGTACATTTCTAGGTCCTAAAATCATACTAGCATTCATATGATTCCTAAGCAAGAAAACTAGTAATTGACAACTATCTTTGGCCTCTTTGATATGTCTTTCTGTGATTCTATTTGGTCTTTACACACCCCACAGCCCAATCAGTAACTTTACTTGTTTATCTTTTATGACTTTAGACACCAACACCCAGCCAGGATGCTAGTGCCATAGTGCAAAATCCTCATCCTCTGGGCATCCCTGACCTCTTTCCACCTTACTTGATCTCTTTTCTAGGGCCTCTTTTATCTTTTGGGAATCTTATTTTCTTATGGGTTAGCCTTTAGTTGTCAATTACTAAATTCAAAAAAAGAATCATATGAATACATAGCTATGTGTTCAAAATAAAGGACCAAGCTCTAAACATACTTATTATCACCTCAGCTTGCATCCAAAGGCATCTAAAGAACTCAAAGGCATTCATCTAGCATCCATTCAAGGGACAAGGGATTACATTTTATACATACAAATCATAGGAAGGGGGAAGTTATTCTATTCCATCCACACATTTTCATACATTTTAGAATCTATAGCTAGTCCGTTATCAAGTGCATCTTGCACAAGGGATCCTAGGGAACAATTTATTTCACACACGCACAAGAACTACATGGAGTTTGAGATGTAGTGTAGCGCTCAACTATAAGTTCACTCAGTTGGGTGACTATCGGGGTCATTTTGACTCCCCGTATTGCATGTTTTATTTTTGGGATTTGATGTAGTTTTGTGGGTTTTACAGGTGAACATATCTTTTATGGGTTACTAGGTACATTCGGTGATCAAGGTGCGACATACAGGTGACTAACAATTACGAATACTTGTGACACTTGGTATGACATAGACAAAAATCATATCTTTGAGCCTTTTTCGCAGTCATGGGCTCAAAAGAAAACCTAGTGCTAGAGGCACCCTTGATCCAATCACCCCTAGTGCCCAATAGCCTATTCTACAATGCACATTTGCGACATTCTACCCCTAGTTCCAACCTTTCAGTCTAGTGAGATCACATGCAAATCAACTAAGTCATTTACCCTCTCTTGAGATAGGGATTATGACATTTGTTATTCACTTGTGTCAAATTTTCAGTAATTTATCATGCGTCCCAATATTAGGGTTTTACATCTATTTTTGTCACCGAATTTTCTAGGAAAATCGTATGCTAAGCACCATTCTTATCTCATCTTAGACCTGTTAGGAGCTTAGGGTTTCAAACCCTATTTTAGCATTAAACAAATCTTATTACTTGATCATCATCTCGAACCTTATCCTTGGATAGAAGTCAGCATGGTACATCATCAGTTTAGTTGAGTTGTGGGCACCCTCGTGTACCACTAATTTCACTACTTTAATGAGGCTCTTACAATTAGATTTCTCCACCTACCATGTGACAAATGAATGGAAAAGTTCAAAAATTTTTGACCATGCTTGAATTGATTTTTCTCTTGTTAATATACCTGGGTGAAGGTATTTTGATGTTTGTAGAAGGGATATTATTTCCTTGATTGGTAATGTGATTCATGACATGTAGAGATTTATTCCACATAAATTGTAGATCTGTAAATTGTAATATTTAGGTCCTTGGGTCCCCCACGATTCTAGAGTAGGCAATGAGTTATCAATATAGTCCATAATGATTTCCTTTATCGCAAATGAGGTAGTGTTTACTTGCTTATACTAGTTTCTGGATGATTTATCAAAAATGCCGACCTATAAACATAGATGACCTAATGAAAGGTTTTTGCATACGATTAGGACATGGCGGTAAGATCGACATGAGCATTCTCATGAGGATGATTTTCCTAACCAGTCTATTCAACCTAAACTGAAAATTATGTCATCTAAAATTCAGATTGTTGCTATGTTTTTCAATCAAAACATATTATTGGGTTTAATCACACTAGTTGTATAGATATATTATTCAAGATCTAAGCATACAAACAATAAATACGGAAATAAACCAGAAGAACAATACACAAAAATATATTGTGGTTCACCCAATGTGGGCTACGTCCACCAAGAAACATGTATCCAATCTTATTATTGAAAACTTTCATACATACATATACAATGAATGGATCTATAACCTTCCACACCTCTCTTAGATGTATGGAATACTTTCTTCCTCACAAGTTTCTCTTTTTCTCTCTCCAAGAATTCCTTCTTAAAATTCTCCCTTCTTTTTAATCCAACCCTAGTTTTCTATATTATATAACCATAAACAAACTTAGGGAAACTTAGATAACCTATTACAACCATTAGATCAACTTTATATAAAATGTTAGATCTAACTCTTGTGAGTTAAATATAACAATCACGCATTAGATGACTAGATGTCGACTTCTACCCATCAACTGATTCGAAAAAATCTAACTGATGTAAGGTTACCAACCTTTATGTTGACCAATGGACCAGTCAAGTTGACCGACTTCAGTTACTATGTATTCTAAAAAATTAATAAAGCATGCCAATGTGAAGCAATTAAGCTAAACAACTCAAAAATATCACACTTAGATATAAATTAATGCATTGTATCACCTTACAACTCCATTCTTGGATCCTTTCCTTTATGCTAATGTTTCTCCCTCTTCAATTCTCAAACTCAAAGACCAACAGAAGTGGAGTGTAGCTCCAACTTCTCCTTTTCCAACGGCTTTGTTAACATATCCGCAGGGTTCTTATTTGTATTAATTTTCTCCAATTTCAGTTTCCCATCCTCTAACACATGTCCAGTATGAAGTGATATCTTCAATTGAATGTGTTTCATTATTAAATGAACACCCACAGTTCTTTTATCAGATGAATCACACTTTGACTATATTAACTGTAAATGTAATTTGCAATCTCTTGGATACTCCTTTCCTAAATCTTCCATGAACCTACTCATTCATATCATCTCTTTTCTAGCCCATCTATAGCGTAACAATAAATACTCGGCCTCTGTAGTAGACAAGGCCACAACCTTCTATAATCTCAAAATCCATCTAACTGTTGTACCACCTACTATGAAAACATATCCAGTGGTGCTTCTCCTACCATCCAAGTCACTAGCCATATCTAAATCAACATAGCCACATGAAGAAATATCTGACCCTCCATAGCATAACTGCATGTCAGATGTCCCTCTCAAATACCTAAGAATCCATTAGACTTCTTTCCAATGTTCTTTACCTAGATTGTCCATAAATTTTCTCACAACTCCCACTACACAAATATGACAATGTTGGTCTGGTACAAACCATATGCATACATAAGAATTCCAATTGCTGAAGCATATGGAGCTCGTGGTCCATGTACTAGACCTCCTCATGTGATGTAGGACACTGATTTTTTCTCAATTTAAAGTTTCCATACAAAGTTGTACTTACATTCCAGTTTTGAATTTTCCATATTAAACATTTCCAACACCTTATTGATATAAGCTTCCTGAGACAAATACAATTTCTTGTTCTTCCTATCTCTGTGAATTTGCATACCAAGGATTTTTTTTACAGCTCCCAAATCCTTCATTGTAAATATATGAGCTAACTTTTCTTTAAGTTCACCAATGTTCTGCATACTATATCCTATAATAAGCATATCATCCACATATAGTAACAAAATAATATATCTCACATTTTCAAGCTTCTTGAAATAAACACAATGGTCATATTCACATCTCATATAACCATTCTCATGCATAAAGCTATCAGACCTCATATACCATTGCCTTGGAGCTTGCTTGAGCCCATACAAGCTCTTTTTCAACCTACACACAAGTTTTTCCTTACCATTGACTTCATACCCAAGCAGTTGTTGTATATATATATATCTCTTCCTCCAAATCCTCGTTAAGTAAATTCATCTTAACATCTAGTTATTCTAAATGCATATCTTCTACTACAACTAGACTTAGAATAGTATGAATGGAAGTCATTTTAACTACAGGAGAAAATATATCACCAAAATCAATACCTGATTTCAGTGCAAATCCTTCTACCACAATCCTTTCCCTGTATCTTTTTTGTCCACCCTCTTCTTCCTTGATCTTGTAAACCCATTTATTCTACAATGTCCTTTTACCTGCTGGAAACTTAACCAAATCTCATGTCTGGTTCTGTTTCAAGGAGTCCATCTCCTCATCCATGTCATGCTCCCACTTCACATGGGTCTCATCTTGCATTGCTTCTTCAAAACTCTCTGGTTCACCACTATCAATCAATAATAAATAAGATAATGGAGGTGAAAATCTTTCTAAAGGTCTACTTACCCTTTGTGACATTCTCATTGAGATTTGGGGTGTCAGAGGCTCATTTTTCTCATTCTTAAAATTTTTATCAATCTCAGACAGTGACCGACACTAGTCACCTCCTACCGACACTAGTTCGGCTAACCGATGTAGGTCTGGCTCTTCAATAACCAGCACTAGTATAGGGGACCGATATCGGTCAGGGGTAAAATGACATTGATTACTGTGTAAACATGTAGGTGTCAATTTCAAATCTGAGAGTTCATTTTCATCCACCAAATTCTCAACCAATTCATCTTTGGGTACCAAAAATTGATCCATGTACATTTTATTTTCATTCTACTCAATGTCATGACTCCTAACAATCTTAGAATATTCTAAATCCCCAAAATAGAATCTGAAATCACCAAATCCATAACCAATGAAAGTACATCTCTTTGATTTATTATCCAACTTCTTTCTATTTTCTTTCTCAATATGCTAGAAAACTTCTAAACCAAATACTCTAAGAAAATAAATATCTACCTCTTTTCCAGTCCAAGCTTCTTCTAGTATTTCACCATCCAGTGTACTTGAATTCCCACACTTACTTAAATAAATCACCGTGTCTACTGCTTCTACCTAGAACTGCAAGGGTAATCTAGCATATATCCTCATGCTTCTTGTATGTTCCAAGATTTTCCTGTTCATTCTTTCATCAACACCATTCTCATGTGGTGCTCTAGGAACCGTTCTTTCTCTAGGTATTGCATTTACTAAACAATAATCATTAAAATCCTTGTTGTAGTACTCGCCACCATTGTCAAATCTAAGGCATTTTAACTTTGAATTTGATTCATTTTCCATAAGGGATTTCCATCTTTTAAAAGTCTCAAAAACATCAAATTTACATTTAATAAAACAAACATGTACCTTTCTTATGGCATCATCAATGAAAGTCACATAGTATCAGGATCATCCATGAGAAGCTACCTGGGTTGGTTCCCACACATCTGAGTGCACAAGCTCCAATTTTTGCTCCTTCTTTGTTGACCCAAATTTGAGAAATCTCACTCCCTTTTTCTTTCCAAAGATACAATGCTCACAGAAATCAATATATACATCTTTCAAATCTAATAACTTACACTTTTCCTTTAAGATATGCATTCCTATTTTACTCATATGGCCTAGCTGATTATGCCACATGCTTGTATATGAATCTAAAATAGATAGCACAGAAAAGGAATCAGTAATAAAAGTATACAAATACAATGTTCCTACCTTCTTACCTCTTGCTACAACAAGAGATCCCTTAGTAACCTTCCAAGAGTCAGTTGTGGATGTAACCATACAACCAAATTCACCTAGTTGTCCTACAGAAACAATATTTTTCCTGAGGCTTGGCACATGCCTCATTGTAAGGAAACATGTGTCAGCGCTCCATATTCATGTCTTGGTAAATAATAATTACGTGAGTAAATATTTTTTATATAGTTTTTATTGTTTCACCGATAAGTTATATACATATGAGCAAAATAGATAGGGTAAGGGTGAGCAGGAAGACCTGTGAATGAAGGTGGAAGGTAGAGTGTGCATGTTCTGATTTCCTGATCTAGTGTTGATTGTGAGAACTTCCTTTTTGCTATGAGGAACTAACTATGAATGAAAAAAAACACCACAAAATGAATATTAAAAAATATATGTCAGTGGACTGCCTAACATGTGCTAGATTTGGGAAGTGTGATACTTCATAGATGGTTGTCAATCCACTATTTAATACAATTCAATGCAAGAAAATAACATAAGTAGACAACATCCTACTATAGTTGATATGATTTAGGTACCTCATTCAAATACAATAAGCAAACTTAATCTAAACGAGTCAGGTTATGATCAGATCTAGAGGTTAGGCAGCTAGCCAAGGTGACTAGGACAGGTCAGGATCAAGTTTTAGGTGGTTTAGTCTTTTTGGATGAATGGTACGGGGTTATTATTATAGGAATAATTACCAGATTAAGAGATTGACGTTGGTCTCGTATGACCGATGTCAGTTGAGAGAAAACCAATGATGGTTTTGGTTAGCTAGCGTCGATAGGGTCGGGCAGATAGAAACTCAATAAAGTTTGGTTTTGGTGATTCTCTGTTATTGCACAGAGAATGAAAGAATGAGGATTAGGTTTCCAAAGATGTTGGGAATTCTCATAGATGTTGGGGGTTAGGTATAGAGAGTTGGTATGTTATAGGTGTTTAGGTGGAGGGATTGACGGGAAGGTTGGTGGTGATGAAATGTAAAGGAGACTGGGACTCCTAAACAGAGATAAAGAAACTGATCTAAATAAATATGGAAAGATGCAGATCCAAATACACTTACTTGTACTTGCAGGCTTGGTGGTTAGATGGAGGTGATGGTTGATCTATGAAACCGGTGGTCTGTGTTGTGAAAGTACTTCTCGGAATGTTACCGTGAATGCTTAACCTTCATATCAGTCTTGGTGCGGGTTCAGGCTGACTAGATGTGCCAGAGGGCTCTAGTGTGTGCTTGCATATAGATATCTCTTCTCCAAAACTTGTCTATTTCTTCCAACCTTTGAAACAAGGTTCCCAAAGTGAATATATGGTAACCAACAATGGTTTAGGGTGATCGGCATCATTTTCAAGTTGACTGAAATCGGTTAAAGTGAGATATCTTAGGTTACCCAAATAGCATATCCTAGCTATCTATTAACTAGTTTTGTCTGTTATTGTGGATCCAAAATGGCATTTTCCACGTAAGTAAGTGTGCATGTGGTTAGAGGAAGAATATGCATTTATTGTTACGGTTAGAATAAGTCTCAGTTAGTTATGGTAAGTGGAGATTGAGTCCTAGTTAAAAGGAAACATGCTAAGAATAAACCATTGATGAGGTGTCTAGGTGATGTGGTGGGGTGAGGTGTCTAGGTGGGGTGGAAATTAGTTCGATTAAGGTAATTAAAAAAGGAATATTGTGAGAATGGGCATTAATTTAATTATAGGTAATTAAATTAATATACATGTGGGGTAAAGGGGGAGTGTGACCCAAATTTGGTGTCTACATTTTACCCCTTTTTGTCACATAGCTTGTATTGGTAAGAGACACTGAAAAATATAGGAAGTGATTTCCCCAAGTATGGGTAAAGGTGATCCCCCTCAAACTAGGAATTGAAGAGGTGTTATACGGAATCAGTGAGTGGCTTAATAAATGTGTAGTTGGTGTAAGTGAAGGTAGGTGGGGAAGGGTATGAGTATGAGGGGAAAGGGTGATGGTCTACTCGGGAAATAAGGAATAGGCCAGGGTCAAATTGGGAATGGGTAATAGTTAAATCAGGTAATAGGTAATACGCCAGGGTCGAATTGGGTAATGGGTAATGGTTAAATTGGGTAATAGATAATAGGCTAGGGTTAAACTAGGTAATGGCTAATGGAAATCAGACACATGCACACGTATAGATTGCAACATGGTGCCTTATTGAAGATCTTGTAAAATCTACATCATCCAAGGTTGATAGGTTTATCCAAACAAGGGTGAAGTGTATCAGGTATCAAGGGTATACGATATGGTCTGGACACACAACGTAGGTCAGGTGCAGGAATGTTTAGGTATGTTTCGGTACACCAAAGGTTTGGTTGGGATAAATGACACAGTAATAGGCAAGATACGGTCATCAAGCTAAATAACATGGGTAACAACATTACAAGGTATAGCAAGTACACAAGGCTGATAATCACATGAAGTAGGTCAAGTCTAGGTAAATAGGTCATGGCACGGGTAAGGCCAAGGTATAGATAAATGACAACTCCTGAGACACAACTATGGAAATGTAGGGATAGTTTGGGATTTTAGGTAGGGTGTCATAAGTGTGGGTGAGGTCAAAGGGTATCAATCAATGAGGATTTGAGGCCAAAATGGGGAAAATTGGGAAAATGGGGTAAAAAATGGGAGTAACAGGTAACCGATGTCAGTTAGAAAGTAACTGATGTCGGTTTAGTATGACCGACATCAGTCAACTCGGGTAGGGTTAATAAAAGGAAAAATCCATATTTTACTGATTCATTATAACTTGTTGTCCTTTGTGAAAATGACAGATTGGTGAGGTAAAGGTTGGAAAGTGATAGGATGAGACAGAGAGCTAAGTTGGCAAGCCTTGTAGCTAGTGATTGGCATTCAGTAGACAGGTCCATGAGATCGATTGGATCCATTTGATTGGTTGTGAGGTGTGGAGTGGATTTATTGATGATAGAGATGGGAGAGGGTTTGGGTGGACCACCAAAAAATTGGCCCAATGTACCACCATGCGACAGCACCGAGATGAGGTAGGATTCAATCCTCTTTGGTCATTTGGTTGAAAATGATGTTTTTAAATTGGTTGAGTAAAAAAGGGGGGTTTGGGTGGAAAATGAATTTGTATTTGTAGATAAAATGAATGGAATGGGGGTGGGTGAGAAGTCCAATATATTGTAAATAGTGTGGAATGAAGCTAGGAAAGGTTTGGGTAGGGTAGGGTAGGTGTTTTTAGGGTGAATGTGTTAATTTTTGAAAAGGAGGGTAGGGGTTTGCATATTTTGGCATCGCGACAGTGACTAACAATGGTCAAGGTTTAGATGCCGATTAGTTGGCCTTGGCTGGCATCAGTCAAGTATTAGGTGACTGATGTTAGTTATGATGGACCAATGTTGGTCAATAGTGACCGATGTTGGTCGGCTCTAGGGGAAAATAGGTCAATAAAAGAGATAGGGTGGGAGGGGAAGATAGGCAATGAGATATAAAGGCAGGTTTATGGAGAATGGGTAGGGTAATAGGTACAAATGGTACGAGTTGAGGGATGTGAAATTAGGATGGGGGGAAAAGCGATAGTCTTTAGGGTTGGGATGTGGTTACAGGGTAATAAGTAGTTAGGATCTTGGGAATAGGTTGGTTGCTTAAGATATGTGTTGGGTATGGTCAAGGCATAACAATGTTTTGGTTTGTTGTATGCAGGCTAGGGACTAGTGTGGATGAGGGAGAGAGTACCACCTCTGTTGCTAGCATTACGGTCAAGCATGACCATAGAGGAGTGGAGGCACATGACAGACATTGGCCTGATTGGGACCCAACGCTACAGGCATATAGTTCGAGATCCGTGTTTGATGGTCACACTAATCGATAGATGGGATTTTATGACTAATACATTCCACCTACCGATGGGTGAGATCATTATCACCCTAGAGGATGTATACAAGATCCTATGGCTACCTATAGTGGGAGAGTAGGTTTATTCTATTTCATCAAAGGCCTCAAAGGAGCTGATAGTGGTTTTGTTTGGAGAGGTGATAGTTAGAGTTGAGATACCATAGCACAAGCCTGAGTTATAGGGATATGTATGTGTCCCATCCTCAGAAGATGAGGTTAGTTTTCTTGATCATGGAGGTAGTGTGTTGACTTTAAATTTCCAGATGAAAAGGGTGGGAGATTCCCACAAATTCTGAAAGGGGTTCTCCATGACATGATGGAGTATAGGAGCTATTTTTCTTAGGCACCAACATTCTTGGTGCACTTATATATAGAGTTATGGGCCTATGGGAGGCTACGGAGGTTTAGTTTGTGTTGTACATTTCTTCTTCACTTATGGGCATATGAGCATATCATATGTGTGCATCTAGTTAATTTACCTCAGACTGATACATTCGATGTGGGCTTGGTCTGAGTTGGCTATAGGCATTGGGTACCTATTAGGGGAGAGTGCATGGTTACTAGGGTTGCACATGATGTAGCATATTACAGGTGCATGCTGGAGGGATTTTTGGGGGTTGACATCATTTAGAAGTCATATGTTAGCTTTCCTTCATATAGGCACATAGCCATGGAGTTAGCATGGAGTTGGATGAACTACAGCTACTCAGATGGATAGAGGGATGTTGATATGGTGAGCACAAGATGATACCCATGAAAAGGTTCAGACATGGAAGTTTGGCCTGCCCTAGGATGTGCCTCCACCATTCCCACAGTACATGAGATATGATGTGGAGAGGCCTATTCCTCTACTACAACCGATGGTGCTAATAGGGCAGGAGGATCTAGTGGTGGACCAGAAAATTGGTGATGTTAGGGTTACGGATAGATACATGTAGTGGTGGGTAGCGCAGCTATGGGCAGCACCACCAAGGCTGGGGCATCCTAACTTAGCCACCATTATGGTTCAAAGAGACACATTACATGGGTAGTTGGGTACCATTTTGACATAGCTGGGAGTAGTGCAGGGGCAACTGATAGGATCATAGGCACAGGTTACCACATTACAGGCACAGGTGGTAGCCTTGCATGCCCAGGTTACACAGGGGAAGGTACCCACACAAGGTGGGGATGGTGATGGGGGACAGATAGCCACCTTACGGCACAAGTAGCAAGTCTATAGGGTCATTTTTCCACTACACAAGCTCAAATTGTGACCCTACAGGCCCAAGTCATAACACAAGAACCCTCACAGGCCAAAGGATAGGGTCCCTTATTATAGGCAGTAGTGGAATAAGGTCCCATGGTACAGGGAGGATGGAAGAGTTCATACGTCTATGGGTCGATGCCATTATTAGGAGGACAGAGCTCGCAGGTTACTATGAGACCTATGACACCACCACAGATAGTGTTGATGGTGAAATTTAGGGATGCCCTGAATGAGGCCAGATAGTATCATGATCACTTGACTACTGTCGTGATAGATGTCCCCTCCTATGCAAAGTATAGGGCACAGCATGCCTCGAGTGAGAGGACTATATCTCACACGTATAGTGCAAAGAGTACAGGGGTTTGGAAATCCAAGAGATAGGGTCAAGGATAGACCACTAGTTCACGAAGGCCTGGCCCAACTGCAGGCCAGGTGGAGGCTAGATCGAGACCCATGGAGGGTGGAGAGATCTTGTCATGGCATTGAGCTGGAGGAGAGGAGGAGACAAATGAGACCGGCCTGGACACCATATGGGCTGACAATTGATGTCACTGTATATCATTATTTTGTTTATTTTTTGATATATACCTACATGTGTGTCGATGATAGTGAGGTTGTACATGAGATTTTTTTAGATTTTTGAGATTTTTAATCATATATCGTCTTGTGTGCCGAAGATGGTGAGGTTATATATGAGAGTTTTGAGATACTTATATTATTTTATTTCAGTATATATTTGATGGATACATAGAGTTTTATTTATAGATGATGAGATCGATGGTTATGGATGATGTACTTATGCTTTGAAAGTTCTATTGTTATTTGTGTGTGGATGAAAACTAGGTGGATGATGCATGGTTGAGTTAGGTATAGGCATGGTTGAGTTACGTCGATTAGGCATGGTTGAGTTAGGTCAGTTAGGCATGGTGGGGTCTTGTTTTTAAATTTGATTTAATTTCCAAGTTATTGGTAACCTGGGAAATAAGTGATGAGTTATATGTATGTTATTGTGTAAATTTCCAAAATTATTGATATTATAGAAATGTGGAATGATTGATTGGATGTTTTTATGGTGTAATAAAATGGTAGATATGTATGAATGAGAAATTTCCAAATGTTATGAAAAATGAAAACTAATTAAGGGTGCATGTTATTAGAAAACATGTGGGAAAAATGGGTTAGGGAAAATATTGGCCGTGCTAACCTCCAAGGGCCCCATGCCCTTGAAGTGTTGCCTACATAGCCCCGATGAAAAGGGGCCTCAGGCTAATGTAGTTCTTCCATAAGCTAGGAAAGAATATGATGAGGTAGAGGAATGGACTGGTAGATTTCAAGCATGGTTTATTCTAGGTCATAGGCATGGCTGAGTTAGGTCACTTAGGCATGGTTGAGTATTGGTTTCAGGAATGGTTGAGTTTAGGTGAAAGAGGAAGTTTTTTAAAATGTAGGTGTCGATGGTCTAGTCCTATATAGGGTAATCAATAAGTAATGGATAAGGTGAATGGTAAGAGGTGGTAAAAAGATCCATCTAATTGGCAAGAACCCTAATGAGTCTATCATACCAAAGATTGGATTATGAACGTGAGACCCTAAAGGTGTTGCATAATGGACTATTCTAAGGGTGAAGAAAGTCACATGATCACGAAATGTCATAGTTGTGGTAAGTCCCTTGAGTAGATAGAAAATTAGGGTGAAAAGGAAATGAGGTGAAAATGGGTGGTTTAGAGTAACTTAGTGTGCAACAACATGTTTACCTGGCAAGAAACCCATGATCAAAAATAGGCAAGTCCATGACAAAAATTTATCATTTTCTTCTGTTGTTTTTTTTATAGACTAATCAATGTGGGAATTCTATATGGGATGAGTATATTATCTCCTTGAGGTCTTCATGAAGTTGATCAATGCAGGAAGCTTCTGAATATTTTATTTTATTATTGCAATGACTTTATATAGTTGTCCTTCAAGGGAGCAGTCTATTTATAGTGGAAAAGAATAGATGTCCCTTTTGAGGGAGTCATCTCATTGCTAGAAGTTTGACTCAAGGAGTTGCATCACATTTTTATTTTATACATTTAAGTCATGGACCAAACTAAAGAGGAATAGTAGGTTCTTGTTTATAAGAAAAAGCCCTAGCACACAGAGGTTAACTAAGAAAGAGATGATTTCAAGTGATAAATGACCATGGGATTCCATCTTTGAAAAAGATGAAAAGTATCCATGAGAATCATGTCATGAGTAGATTTTTGGTACTCATATTGAAGATAGGGCTGAAAGGTGATGGGTAATCACATGATTCTTGTTTAGTCATTGATCCTCAAAATAGGTAACATAGAAGGTGAATGGAACTCAAGGGATGAGCGGTCAATAGATAGAAGGTGATATAGAAATGGATTTCAATAATAAAATCATCTAAGATGCAAGGCATTGAGGGTCTCAGGTTTTGGTTTACCTTCAAGTGAAGACAAATGATAAGGACTTGATCCATAGGTATGAGTAACGATATAGAGTCCAAGCCAATTAAGAGAAAATTTTACCCATTTACTTTTCTCTTCTTTTGTTACATGTTGATTTTCCTTCAAGATGCGGTCATCAACTTAGAAGGTTCATTTGTGGAAACACTTATCGTAAGAACATTTGTTATGTTTTTGGTAGATTTGGAGATGATCAAGAGCATTGAGACAACATTAATCTAATAACTCAAGTTATGTTAAACGGTCCTGGAAAAAGTCATCATTGTTGAGCATGTCTTGTAGTGAGATGTGAAGATATGGAATCTGGACTTCAAGAGGTAAGACAACCACGGTACTATAGACTAAAGAGAAATGTGTGGCTATATTCAAAGTGTGAATACTAGTGTAGTAAGCCCACAAGGTGAAAGGAATGTGTGTATGTCAATCCTTCCCAGTATCATCAACTACTTTCATAAGAATTTTGTTCAAGGTTTTATTGGTTGATTCTACTTGGCCATTTTTTTGTGGGTAATAAGGTGATGAGAAATTGAGTTAAATGTCAAAAGCGTCAAAACTATTTCATAGGGTTTTATTTTTGAATTGTTTTTTGTTATCAGTGATGAGGCGGTGAGGGACACCAAAGCGATAAATGATGTGATGGTTGATGAATTCATAAATTTTCTTGGCTTTTGTAGAAAGGAGGGGAATGGCTTCTACCCATTTAGTGTAGTATTCAATAGTGTTTATAATCCATTGATGGCGTTGTGAGGAATGAGGATTGATTTCCCCAACAAGATCTAAACCCCATTGAGAGAAAGACCAAAGGTCTCATGCAACCTATAAGGCATGACTAGGTGTGTGATGAAGATTAGCATGTTGCTAGCATTTCACCCAATGTTTGAAATAGTCACAATAGTCACCATTTGGGGTTAGAAAATAATAACCTAAGCGAAGAATGCATTTAGCGACTGCTAAGCCACTAAAGTGACCTCCATAAATTATGTCGTGAACTTCCTTGATAGTATAGGGAATTTTAGAACTCGTAAGTCATCGTAAAATAATTTCATCAAATCCACGTTTAAAAAGAATACCACCCATGATGACATAGCGAGAGACACCTTTAAGGAAGGTGTGTTGTCCACTACGAGTAAGATCAGAAGGCAAAATAGAAAGGGAAAGGTAGTCTAAAAACTGCTTATACCAAAGGTCACGTGGGTCAGGTGCAATGGTTTCGACAGAGTTGACCTCTCGAGATAAATAAGAGTTTGATTGTAACCTTTATATTGTGAAAATTATTTTAGAGTCGGCAGGTGAAGCAGGTATCTGAGAAGCGAGGCAGGCCATGGTATCCACAAATTTATTAGTAGAATGTGGGATGGTTTGAATTTTGTATTGGTCGAAGGTAGTCAAAATTATGTTGACATGGTGTTTGTATTTTTGGAGTATTTAGTTATGACATTGGTATACACTATTGATTTGGTTTACAACCAGTTGGGAATCACCAAAGATATTAATTGATTTAACATCTAGGGTGATGGCGGTTTGAAGGCCTAATATGAGCGTTTCATATTCGGAGATATTGTTAGTACAATCAAAATCTAGTTTAAAAGATAAATTCATGGGATCACCATCAAGAGTAATGAGTATAACACATGCACCACCTCCACTCTGACATTTAGAACCATCAAAGAATAAGGTCATCTGGTAAGTGGTATCATCTAAAGAGAGGGTAGTAATGGATTCATCCAGGAAATAGAAGTTAGAAGGTTGATCTATGGAGAGAGTTGCATCTGTAAGTTGGTCAGTGATGGCTTGGCCTTTGACAAACTTTTGATGGATGAATTCGAGGTCAAGGTCTACAAGAAGCATGAGCCAACGTGTAACATGTTGATGTTGGTAGGGTTTAGCGTACATGTAATGTATGGGATCAGTATTGGTGACGACAAAGGTTTTGTGATTGAGTAGGTAATGACGAAGTTTAGTGGCAACAAAAACTAAGGCTAAGAAGAGTTTTTTGGCATGGGTGTACCTAGTTTCGTAGTCCAAAAGGGTACATCTTATGTAATAAATTGCTTTCTCTATTTTTTTCTCATCACGAAGAGTGTGCATGGCACCCAAGGAATGATCAGTAGCAGAAATGTACAGGTAAAAGGGTTGGTCATCCTTAGGATGAATGAGAACTGGTGTTTGGAAAAGGTGTTGTTTTAAGGCGTCAAAGGATTTGTGGCATTCATCATCCCATTTGAAGGAGATGTCCTTTTTTAGGAGATAATGAAATGGTTGGCAGCGGTCAGAAAGTTGTGAAATAAATTGATGAATAGATTGTAACTTACCTTGCAAACTTTGAAGTTGGTGGAGATTAGTAGGCAAAGGAATTTCAAGAATAGTCTTTACTTTATCAGGATCAAATTGTATGCCATGCAAATAAATGATGAAACCAAGGAGATTTCCTGAGAGAACAGAAAAGACACACTTATTGGGCTACAGCCGAACACAACACTTAATGAGGTGGTCAAAGATGACCTTAAGGACTGTAAGGTTTTTGGCCCAATGTTTGGATTTGGCAATAAGTTCATCTACATAATCTTCCAATATGTGATGCATTATGTCATGGAAGATATAAGTCATATCCCGTTGATATGTAGCCCCGGTGTTTTTAAGGCCAAAAGGCATGACTCGATAGCAGAAGGTCCCCCAAGGAGTGATGAAGTCATTTTTTTTATCTTCTGGAGTGAGTAATATTTGATTATAACCCAAGAAACTGTCTATGAGTGATAGCATCTCATGGGTGGCAGTGAGATCAACCAGATGGTCAATTCTTGGTAGAGAAAATTCATCTTTGGGGAAAAATAAGTTGAGGTCACAGAAATCCATGCAAATGCGAAGTCACCCTATCACTTTTGTGACAAGAACGATATTAGAAATCCATTGGGGATAGTCAATGGGTAGGATGAAGGAAACCGAGAGAAGGCATTGAAGTTCTTATTTGAAAAAAAGGGTAATGCGAGGATGCATTTTCCATAGCTTATTTTTTATGGGTTTGGCGTGAGGAATGGTTATGATATTTTGGACCACAATTTTTTGGTCAATACTGTGCATATCAACATATGACCAAACAAAAGCGTTGCTATGGTCTTAGAGGAAAGAAGCAAAAGCTTCATGTTCAGAAACATCTAAAGATTGGCCTTTCTTTACAATGTGTGGGTCATCCTGAGTGTTAATGTTGATTTCGATGGTCTATTCATTTAACTTGGTTTGTGTCTCAGAAGGTAATGACTGGTGAATATAAGAATCTTCCACACCAAGGTAAGTGAGGATAGACTCATCATCTTGAGATTGAACGACATTAATATGAGGTGTATCATCATCGATCATGTCAAGATACGAGAAAGGAAAATAAGAAGGAGCCTCATCATCATGTTGATAATTTAGAGGTCCCAGGGAAATTGTGTTTATGAAAAAAAATTAGGAGGAATAGATTTGGGATCTATGAACTCTGTGGGTGAAGGTGGTGACGTTGGTGAATGGGGTGGAGAAGATTTTTCTTTCTCAATGAGATCAATGTGGGCCTTATTGGAAGATGGTGCAGAAAATCCATTGGCACTGTGATCTTTGTATTTACGGGTGGTACATGGAATGACGGTATGATGGCCTTGTTTGTAAAACCATAGCCAAAGCCTTTCTATGCGCAGTGGTGAAGTAAAGTGTGGGAAAAGTGGTGGTTAGTGAGGGATTGGAGGTCAGGTGAAAGTGGTCATGTTTAGGATAGAGGTTTAGGTGAATAGGTGGTAGTATCAAGTCCTCCATACATTAAGTTAGTGCGAAGGTGGGGAGGACCATAAGGGAAAACATCTCCTATGTGATATTCATAACAAGGGTGCTGGCACAGGTTTCCATACTCTTGCGGAGTGAGGAATCTTTTGATATTATAGAGGCGGTACTCCCCCAAAGTGAGGTATTGAAAATCACCTTCCAAGGGATCAGTAGTAGATATTTCGGGTAGCGGGGATAGATGAATCACTAGACGATTGGGCAGGAGGGGTATCATCTGGTTAGGAAGTAGATAGGTCAGCTGCAGAGGTTATGGTAGTAGCAGGAATAAAAGAGTTAGGTGTGGGAGATGTTGCGGCAACATTGGTGGATGGGTTCATGGGTAAAGGAGAAGTGGAGGTATTGGTAGATGCCTTCACTAGTACAAGGACATCGTTAAGTTGGTACAACATGTTATAAGTTTTGAATGGTGACGGGTTGGCTGGGATGGTATATTTATGCCCTTCATGTTCAAATTTTACATAGTAGTGTAAAATTGAAGGGACACAACCCATGATGTGAATCCAAGGTTAGCCAAGCAATAGGTTATATTAGAACTCTCCCTCTAAGACATATAATAACTATGGGATAGTGCGAGAGCCTATGCGAAAGTGAAGAATAATAGTGCCAAGGGGTGAGATGATGGCATCATTAAAGGAGTGCAGCATAACTCAGTTATTATGCATACAATTTGAAGGGATGTGCATTTGATTGTATGCATGGGAGGAGATGATGTTAATTCTAGCACCACCATCGATCATGATGTGTCGTACATGTATGTTATCAATATAGATGGAAATGAAAAGGGTGAGATCAGGGTCATCTGACTAGAGGGGTACAATCTCCTCATCAATAAAACTGAGGGTAGGGACTTGTTGAGTGGGCATGGGGGTAGAAGAAGGAGATGATTTTGTAAGAGAAGCTACATGGTGATGGGTGATAATTAAGGCTACTGGTGTGGGCTCATTAGGTAAAAAATTGATCGATTTCAAAACCTCTATAAGGTCTTGTCTATGAGATTCAAAATTTTGGGTGAGATCATACAAAGACATCTTTAGAAGGGATTGGTGTAATTGTTTTATCATTGTATGATGGGTGACCCCATCAGAAATAGGGTATGTGGTCCCTCGAATGGTGATTTTCGGTGTAGGTATAGATGGTATATTGGGCATGGGATTGGTTGATGGGCTAGTTGGTTTTTCTTTTCCTTTGTCCTTCTGGGCACGGATGACAACTTGGACCATGTTAATCTAAGGGAAGGTGGTAGATGGAGCAGGTGTGTCATGATTAGTGAAAGATCCCTAGATGGATCCTCCTTACACTTCAATGATTTTTTATATCAAACAAATAGCAAATACATATTTATGTATTTTATGTCAATTTCCCTAATGCAGATATGGAGAGTGCGACTACGGTCTAATAGAGATGTCAATGTAAATCACACCCAATAAAAATACTTTTGATTTCTAATGACTGCCTAGATATTTGGAGGCTGAATTATACATAAAACTCTAGAATCACTGCCAAACTGATTACAATAGGCCGACCCAACTGCTGATTGAAAATCACTAAAAATCACCTTCAAACTTCTTCATAAACACGGCTGAACTGAACCTAGAAATATGATGAATAACGCTAGGAATTTTTTGCGTGAAATCCCCTCTCAATCCCTCGGAGTTTTCATCCGTAAGAGATAAATCCACAAGGGTTTTCATCCTTGGAATTCCTGATAAAAGCTCAGAGCTCTTAACAATGTAAAAGATGATAATAAAAATCTGGATGCTCCCATACAAGTCGACTTTTTTATTTAAAGGGAAATCAGCCCAACTACCACCTCCAACTTGGCCAATCAAATTATTTCACTCCCCTATGTTGGTCGCATTTTCCTTTTTTGGGCTTAGTGGCACAATTTCCCAAAAATAACTCCCAAGGCAAGTCACACTTTCCCCTTTCTCATACAATTACTTTTAATTATATTTTGATGTTGACATTTTAATTTATTATTAAACTTTATCATTTATTATATGTGATTTTCATAATATTACTATTTTTTAAAAACAATAGCACAATATAATAAAATAATAAAGCTTCGTCACCCTAGAAACTCCCCCTTGGCCATCGGGTAAACAAAAAGGGCCAAAGGTCTTCGTCCAAGCTTATGTGGAAAGAGGGGACATTACAGTCCTCCCTCCCCAGATTTGCTTGCCCACAAGCAACTGTAGCAATGTAGGGTGTTGAAGAATAGACTCACCCTCCCAAGTGGCATCCTCCAAGGGTAAATCTTTCCAATGAACCAGGTACTCCTGTATCACCTTGTTCCGTAATCTTCTCTCCCTCCAATCAAGAAGTCCCTCAGGAACCAAATCCAGTCTTCCCTCATCATCAAAGGGTGGTAACTCTACTGAAGAGGTCACATGCTGCCCCAATGCCTTCTTTAAGCAAGATACATGAAAAACATTGTGTATCTTACTTTCAGAGGGTAACTCCAACTCATAAGCTACATGTCCAACTCTCCTCACTACCCTGTATGGACCATAGAAGCGAGGCTTAAGCTTCTCCACTCCACTCTTCTTAAGAGTACTCTGTCTATAAGGCTGGATTCGTAAAAAGACCATATCCCCCACCTCAAATGATCACTCAATCTTGTTCTTGTCTACATACACCTTCTGCTGATTTTGGGCATGCTGCATATTTTCCTTAAGGGTTTTAAGGATATATTGGTTGTCTTCTAAACACTCTCAAGCCTTAGGAGCTCTACGATCTCCAAATGCCATATCCACAAAGGATCTTGCATCATAACCATACAAAGCTCGAAAATGGGTCATCCCAATGGACATGTGGTATGTAGTATTGTAACAATACTCGCACAAATAAAGTTGCTTGACCCATGCTCGTTGTTACCCTAAAACATAGTTGCGCAGGTACCCCTCAATCCACTTATTCACAATCTCTGTCTACCATTTGTCTACAGATGATAGCTAGTGCTCGGAGTCAACTCAGTGCCTGCCAACCTGAAGAGTTCCTGCCAAAATGTGCTCATAAACCTGATGTCCCTATCACCGACAATATTCTTTGGATGCCCATGTAACTTGAATACCTCCCTAAAGAATAAATCAGCCACCTGTGGTGCCTTAAAACTCATGGGGATGGAAAAGAAGTGCCCATACTTAGTCAACCTGTCAACTATCGCATAAATGTGATCATAGCCCTGCACAACTAGTAGTTCTGTAATGAAATCCATAGATATACTCTCCCACCTCTACTCTGGAATAGGTAAGGGTTGTAATAAGTCTGCAGGGAAAGTATGCTCAGACGTGTTTTGTTGATAAGTCACACACTCTCGAATACACTGTAGAACATCCTCCTTGAGACCCTTCCAAGAGAATCTCTCTCTAACCTGCCTGTATGTCTTGAAATAACCTAGATGTCCTACTAATGGTGCATCATGGAGTGCATTTAGAATATTTCGCTTAAGCTTAGATTCAGGTACCAAATAAATTCTACCCTTATAATAAATCAAATCAGAAATTACCTGGTAGCGCCCATCCTGAATTTTTCCATCCATGATCTCACATGCTAAGGTGTTCTTCAAATACTCGACCAGCAATTGAGACTTCCAATCTACAGAAATCTCACTCATAGAATATAGGACAGCAATATGGGGCCTCCTTGATAGTGCATCAGCCACAACATTCTTCTTCCCTTTGACATACTCAATGTCAAAATCATAGGCCTGAATCCTACTGACCCACTTCTGTTGCCTCTCATTGAGTTCCTTCTGTTCCAAGAAGTACCTCAAGCTGTTATGGTTAGTCCTCACTACGATTTTCCCTTCCACCAAATACTGTCTGAACTTTTCCAATGCATGTATGATGGTGAGCATCTCCTTGTCATAGGTGGAATACAACCTCTCGTTCTCCCTCAACTTCCTACTCTCATAGGCAATGGGATGACGGTCCTGCATCAAAACTATACCAATACCTGAACCCAAAGCATCACACTCTAAGATGAATGACTTAGAGAAGTCTGGGAGAGTAAGGACTGGACATGTGCTCATCACCACCTTGAGCTCATCAAATACTATCTGTGCTTCATATGTCCATCTAAATGCCCCCTTCTTTGTGAGATCTGTCAATGGTGTAGCAATATTTGAATAACCCCTCGCAAATCTCTGGTAATATTCACATAGTCCTAGGAATCCCCGCAACTCTGATATGTTCCTAGGTGAAGGCCAATCTTGCATAGCCTGTATCTTCTCCTGATGGGCCTTGACCCCATTGGCCCCAATGACATGCCCCAGATATAGTATCTCAGTAAGTCCAAACTCGCATTTGGACATCTTAGAAAATAGAGACTGAATCTCCATAATGCCATCTAAATTCCTCAAATGATCCTCCCATGTCCTACTGTAGATCAAGATATCATCAAAGAAAACTAGCACAAACTTCCTCAACTGCTTATTAAAGAGATGGTTCATGCATGACTAGAAAGTGGTAGGTGCATTAGTGAGACTAAATGGCATCGCCAAGAACTCATAATGCCTGTAGTGACATCTGAATGTTGTCTTAAGGATGTCCTCCTCTCGCACCTGAATCTGATGGTATCCTGATCGAAGATCAATCTTTGAAAAATAAATGGCCCCGTGCAATTCATCTAAAATCTCATCAATACGAGGGATGGGATACCTATTTTTGATTGTCTTCTTGTTGAGGGCCTGGTAGTCGATACACATTCTCATCGTCACATCCTTATTCTTCATCAACACCACCGAAGAAGCAAATGGGCTAGAACTAGGACAGATATGTCCCATATCAAGAAGCTCCTTGATGGTCCTCTCTATCTCATCATTAAATTTTTTTTAGGATGACGATAGGGTGTAGTGATCACTGGCTTGGCACCCTCCTCTAACTCTATAACATGCTCAAACCCTCTGTCTGGTGGTCTTCCTAGAGGAATATCACCAAAAACCTACCCGTGCTTATCTATTATGGTTTGAATATCTGTATGCAACTGTTTTCCACCATCTAGAGAAGATTTGGATGAAATGAAACATTGGGCTTCCCATGTAACCTCTCTATGACTGATAATAGACTCCATCCTATGTGCTGAAACAACTCTAGGCCCGCCATCTGAAAGAGCTTGTAGCATAATCTTCTTCCCCTCTGACATAAACTCTAGCTCCATTCGTATCAAATCCTGCACATATCTCCCCATAGACTGAAGCCACTGAATTCCCAAACTGCATCTATCTCTCCAAGTCCAACTATGTAAAAATCATTTGTCAATGTGTAGTCTCCTAGCTAGATACTAAGCTATGGAATTCATCTAGTGTAGCTTAGAGAAAATCCATCTGCCACTCATACACTGAACCCCTCAAATTATTCAACCTATAATCCCTTCTTCATCACAAATCTCTCATTAAGGAAATTGTGTGTAGCGCCACTATCAATCAAGTAAACAACTCGCTGGCCCTTAAGCACTCCTTTTAAACAAAAGGGATGATAACTAGGGACTCCAGAAAGAAAAGCAATAGTACCTGAGCCTAATGTATCTCCATATCCTAGCTCTACCTGGGGCTGCTCCTCATGTGCATCATGATCACTATCCTCTGCATCTGTATCTACTAAAGAATCTGCCTCTACATCTGAGATAACTTCAATAAGATGCACCTTGCCTTTCCCAAGGCAATTGTGTCCAGGCTCCCAGTGGTCTTTGCAATGGAAACAAAGTTTCTTCCTTCTCAACTCATTCTGAGTCTCCTGATCCATCCTAGGAGGGGGAATACTCTTCTGCTGAGTAGTGGAACGTTGAATCAGCTTGGAGCTTCTGAAGGGCTTCTTTCTAGGCTAGTAAGAAGTGGGAGTTGTCTCTAAATCTAATGTTGTCTGGATAGCATCATGTAATGTAGTAGCCCTAAGGGCCTTAACCAACACTCTTAACCTATCATGCAGACCCTCAATGAAAAGCATTACCACACGTCTCTTGGGCATCTCGGGTACCATTACTGCAATCTGTTGAAATTCATTGATGTAAGAATCAACGTGCCCACTCTGTCGTAGCTATGCCAAATCCCTATAATATAGTTCCACATCTTTGCAGTCAAATCTGGAAATCAACTTCTCACTAAACTCCCTATATGACCATAGTAAGTCATGTCTCTGTGTGATAAGCCCATGGTGCCACCAATCATATGCCACTCCCTCCAAGTGTAGAGTAGAAAATTGAATAGCCTTCTATTCTTGTATAGGTTTGAGAGTGAGGTATGTATCAAGCTTGTGAATCCATGCCCTGGCACTAATCTTTCCACTACCATCGAAGGTGGAAAGGGTCACCTTATTGGTAACCTGCTTCAATTCTTTGTTTTGTTGGGTCCTATGCCTCTGTGTTTGCCTAGCTCTCAAGCTTTCCCTTTTCTTCATACAATACTAGTGGAGGGGAAAGGCATTCTGTACCTCTTTCGGTAATGCTCTCCACTCATCATGAGCTACCATTACATTATCATGAAAGGCTATGTCTTCAAGTGGGTCCTCAACTAATAGTGGCTCCTCCCTTGGTAGGAATCTAGGCTGCATAGGTCGATCCGCAATCCTCGTGGGTCTCCTTTCCTCTGTATATCTCTTGTCTCCTGTAGGGGAACCCCTCATGCTACCCACCTCTATAGGTACCCAGTTGTGCCTTTTGTGGCTACTAGCTATGGGTGCAGATCTTTCCCTTCTATCATGCTGATTTCTTGCCCTATCCATAGTCAAATTCTCCATCAGCTGTCTCATGGTCTAAATCATTTCCTGATGGGAATCGATCATTCCACTGAAAAGAACATCTGGGTCAGGTTTCTCATGTCATGGAGGAGTGTGTGCTCCTTCTCCTCTATCCATGATTCTGGAACTACTTTCAGTATTCAGATTTGTTTGAATACGTGCCTGACTCCTTGTATAATATCGATGTGGCCCAACTTCTGTAGGTTGCATAAAACAAACCAAAACAAACCCTCCAGGTGGGCAGATTGATTCTCTGATACCACTGAAAGATCCCTAGATGGAGCCTTCTTACACTCCAATGAGTTTTTATATCAAACAAATAGCAAATACAAATTTATGTATTTTATGTCAATTTCCTTAATGCAGATCTAGAAAGTGTGACTAGGGTCTAATAAAGATGTCAATCTAAATCACATCCAATAAAAATACTTTTGATTTCTAATGACTTCCCAGATATTTGGAGGCTGATTATACAGAAAACTCTAGAATCACTGCCAAACTGGTTACAATAGGCTGACCCAACTGCTGATTTAAAATCACTGAAAATCACCTTCAAACTTCTTCATAAACACGGCTGAACTAAACCTAGAAATCTAATGAATAATGTTGGGAATTTCTGAGTGAAATCCCCTCTCAATCCCTTGGGGTTTTCATCCACAAGGGTTTTTGTCCTTGGAATTCCTGATAAAATCTCAGAGCTCTTAACAATGCAAAAGATGATAATAAAAATCTGGATGCTCCCATATAAGTCGACTTGTTTATTTAAAGGGAAATCAGCCCAACTACCACCTCCAACCCAACCAATCAAATTATTTCACTCCCCTATGCTGGTCACATTTTCCTTTTTTGGGCTTAGTGGCACGGTTTCCCAAAAATAACTCCCAAGGAAAAGTCAAACTTTCCCCTTTCTCATACAATTAATTTTAACTGTATTTTGATGTTGACATTTTAATTTATTATTAAAATTTATCATTTATTATATGTGCTTTTCATAATATTATTATTTTTTAAAAACAATAGCACAATATAGTAAAATAATAAAGCTTCGTCACCCTAGAAACTCCCCCTTGATCGTCGGGTAGACAAAAAGGGCCAAAGGTCTTCGTCCAAGCTTATGCGGAAAGAGGGGACATTATAAGTAGTGTAACGGCGTGATGGGAAAAAACCTAATGGGGGAAAGAGCCTTATGAAATGAGTAGGGCACACTAGAATTTGGGTGGTGGTTTGGCCAACTCTCTTATACAGACCATGTTGATCTCAAATTTTGGAGGTGGAAAAATAGGTTATGGGGGTGGAAATGCAGGTCATTGAAGAAACAAGGGATGATGATGTGTTGCAACAGGTAAAGGTGGAACATGGTCCTCATCAAGCAGATCATCATCGTCAAAATTTTGTTTAGGAGGACAGAGTTAGAAAAGAACGGTTTTTAGAGCCTTACAGTTTTTTACATCATGTCCTAGCACACAATGATAGGCACAAATCTTGGTTTCATCAAACCCTTTTTGTTTGGGTTTGAGAGGGTCATAAGGTCAAAGTGGCAGTAATGTGATGACGAAAGTATCTAAGAGGTTGGTTATAATGTTGGCGTAGGAACCTACCAATGGATCACAATGGGAAGTGAGTGTGGGTTTGGGTAAAGGTGTGGATGATTGTGAGGTAAGAGGCATTATATAAGAGGGCATGGGTTGGACCACTAGCTTGGTAGGTGGTATTATCTTAGGCTTTGATGGCATCCGCTTAGTTAAAGGTGTGGTAGAAGAGCTAGCAATGGAATTTTTTATTGGTTGAACTATCTTATGGGAGGGTAGTGGGTTCTTGTCTTTGGGTTACACCTTTCTGGGTAAAGGTGACACAAGAGTTTGTGATGTAGAAGGGAAAGTAGATGGTGGAAGAGGATGGGTTACCCATGGGGGAAATAGAGTTGTGGTGGAAGTGGTTGGTATAGGTTGGGTGGACGGTAGGGATTGAAGTCATATAGGTAAAGTTGGATTTATAGTAACAGGTGGAGGTATAGGTGGTAAGAAATGCACGGGTGAGGACGAGGGTGTTTATCATGCAGGTAAATTAGGTATAATGAAGGCTTGTGATGAAGTAGTAAGTTGCTTAGCTTTTGATTGGCCTTGGGTAAGAGACTATTTGGCCATGGTTGATGGGTGAGGCCCTAGGATGGACGGAAGGGGCAAAGGTGACAAAGGTGTGGTAGGTGAGACTGGTGTATGTGGCCTAGAAGGTTTGGTATTCCTTTTAGGTGGAGGAATAATTTTGGTGTGGGTTTGGGAAGATGTGGCTGAGTCCAATTTGATAGGTGGATGGGTAAGGATTGACATTGGCATGACACCCAAGGTAGTGATTGGTCTAGATATGGATGAACATATAGGTGTGGGTAGGTTCTTAGGCATTGGAATGGTTTTAGTCGTGGTTAAAGGTTCAGATGTAGGTAGAGGTGATGAAGAAGAATTCATTTCGATAGGCATGATCAGGTTCGATCTAGTTGTTGGAAATAACTTTGGATAGATCATGGAGGTATCTTCAAGAAACATTTGTATTTGAGAAAAAGGGGAGCCAAAGACATCCCCAGAGCATGGAATTATATACGTAATCCAAGTGATCGACCAGCCGTGAAAATGGGACTGCTGTAGGAGGAGATATAGTTGGTTTACTAGCAATCCCTATAAAATATGTCTATGAGACAAGGAATTGATTAGCCTTATACTTTGTGGGTAAAAAAGTTGATTTCAGGTAAATAATCTCCTAGGATAATGAGGGAGAATTATCCCCAATAGCTAGTGGTGTATCTAAATAATCTCCCATGGGTAGGAGAGATGGTAGGTGGGGTGAGGTAGAATTCTCCTTTGTTGGAGGAGAAGGCGAGGACAATTTTCCTATGGATGGAAGAGTTAATACTATTGACTGTTTAGTAGGTTGTGAGGTAGACGATGAAATGGCATCAGCAGAAAATGTGGGTTCCTCCATGGGTGAAGTAGTGGAAGAGGTATGCTCCTCTGTGTGTAGATGAGCATGTGCTAAAATTTCTCAATATGCAAAATAGGTCAAATTTGAGGAATGGACAGTATGATATCAAAAACTGCGTGGACTTCATGGACATTGTTGTCACTAGTTGAAGGTTCACTATTTTGATTAACTAAAGGTTTATGTTTAGGGAGTGGATTTTTAAAGATGTGAAATAATTGATTTGCCAACACGTTCAGGTTTTCCATGATGAGGTCTCCATTATCTATCATCTCCTAGACAATGTTCTTAAAATTTATGCAATTTCCATCATTATGGCCTTTGATGCGATGATAATTATAGTATTCATGTTCCTTATACCATACAGGCATAGGACGAGCAGGATCAAAACTAGTATGAGGTTTTATGGGGGAAGTGTAATGGGTCTAGGATTAAGAATATTTTCCAAGACTAAGGAATAGGGCTCTCTAATTGAAGGGTACTTCTGTTGTTCCTGCCAGAAGTGAAAGGTTTAGATAAGGGAAAGATTGGAAGAAGGTTTGGCTTAATTAGAGGGATGACATGGACCAGATTTGAGAACTACCACATTGGCAGATCCTTTGGCTTTTGAATGATTATTTTGGGATTTTAAAGATGAAGAAGAATCATTAGATTTGAATGGGGCGTTCTTATTTTGTAATTGGATTTTCCTTTCTTCAATACCACAAATTTCCATCTTTTGTGCCATGGTGAACACTTTGTTAAAGTTACGGAAGGTTTGTACCTGCAGAGTTAGTGAGATGTGTCTAGCACAAGCTCTAGTGAACAACTCAATAATTTCAACTTGAGGTAACTGGAACTTCAATTGATTGATAAGACTTTACCAGCGAGTAACGAAATCTGTGATAGATTCATCGTCATATTTTCATATCGAATATAGGTCAATCATGGTGACGTTTTTTACTACATTAATTGAGAAGTAGTCCAGGAATGCTTGAGCCACTTGGTTAAAGGATTAGATGGAATGTATAGGTAAATTGTTATACCAATCTAAGGTGGGTACTTTTAGTGACATGGGGAATGTTCACAAAAGCAAAGCATCATCATGGGAAATCAGGTAGCACCCATGTTTGAATGACCGGCAATGTTGTTGTGCATCTTCTTTACTGTTGAATCGGTTGAACTTAGGCATTTCCCAATGTATGGGGTATGGGATAATAGGAATGGATGGATGAATAGGCTCATTACATATTTCATCATAGGTTAAGGAGTTACGAGAATTAGAAACGGATGCTTCTAATGTCTACATATGTTCCATCATCATCCTAATGAGGTCATTGGTGGGTTATGAGGAATAGGTGGCTCCTGCAGTAAAAGGAGGTTGATGATGGGTGTATGATGTGGATAACATCCTAGTACATTGGGGTGCCGAATACAAAAATTGTGAAGGGGGGATAGATACACGTAGAATGTACCTTGAATAATCGATAGATGAGATTGGGGGTTGTTGGTGATGTGTGTAAATAGGTAGGGTGATCGCAACGAATCTTGTGGTAATGGGTGGTATAGAATGAGGGATGGAAAGAAATAGGTTTTGGAATAGGGTATCAGTTTCTGACACTAGAGGTGATTGTGATTCAATTGGTATATATGTGGAAAAGGGGAAGATGGGGCAATGTTCAAGGTAGTTGGTGAAGGAACAGTCGACACCACAGGTGTAATATATGTCGTTAGGGCAGAAGTTATGGTAGAGGTGAGACCTAACTAGGAGACCACATGGGATAATGTGGATTAGGGCAGCGCCAAGCTAGTGGTAGTTGACATGGAAGTAGGGGTGAGGGCTAGAGGAATAGATATAGGCATGTTGTACACTAGTTTTTCTTAAGAGTCTTGGGAAGATGAGTGGGTAAGATAATATTATAAGGCCACAGGATTCTGATCAAGGAGTCTTGCAAACTCCTTGTCACCGGTAGAAATGGTGATAGGCTGAGTTAGATCCATAGGAAACAGGATGGAAGGCGGTGATGGGCTAGGTGGGAGTTGCTGAAGACTTGTGTGAAATATAAGGGTGTTGGTTTGGTTACGAGTCAACACCATGTGAATTAGCGTTGACCTAGTGAAACTATATTTTGCAGATGACACAGAAAGTAGCAGGAATAGGACAGAATAGTTACTGATAGGTAGACTTGGTCAATGTTTCAATTAAGAATTAAAACTGGGAAATCAACGCCAGTGAAGATGACCAATGACAGTTGAGGGGGACCGATGATGGTTACAATAACCAATACCGATTACTATGGGAAAACACCAGTTTGAGAAAAAGGAGTAGAACTGATGAAAAATGAAATGGGAAAACTGTACTTGATAGTGATATTAGAATGTTGGGAATATGATAATGTCCAGATGATTTCAAATAGAAAAGAGAAGGTGATGAAATTTTTTTTGGGTGAAATAACCACAAGAGCTTATAACCAACACTGGTCAAGTAAACAGACAATAATCAGATGGGAACCGATGATGGTTGTTAGACCAACACCAGTTACTGTGAAATTTGAAGAAGTGAAGAAAAATGGATTTCGTGAATTAATTTTGATGAAGAAACAACCTAGAAGACCTAAGGATGATAATATGAGGCCCTGACACACTCAGAAATAGTCAAAATACTCCAACTATGATGGGGAGTGTGAAAGGAAGAAGAAAATAAAGAAACATAATCCTCAAAACTCAAAATGCAATTCAGGAAGAAAGCTAATAAAAACACATAATCCTAAAAGTGGATTTTATATTACTTTAGCTTATGTTATTTGAAACTTACTTATGAACTTAGAACAGATTTTTTTTTTGGTAAGGCGTCCTATGAAGAGGTAATCTAAAAGGTGAGGTTTCAGGTTATGTTTTGGTGGGGGTAGTCCTTTCTCTGAGATAATGAATTGACAGAGAAACTAGTTGGGTGCTCATTGTCAATCCTCTAATTATGTGATCATTGACAGATTCTCCCAGGTAAGGTGTTGTTTAAGAAGATGTGTAAATTCATATTTGTGTAATTTGGCAAATAGAGAGAAGAGAGAAATGTGCTTTTTACGATTCAATTGTGTCAACCATCAGTTATGCATGAATTATAGCGTATAGGTTGCCATCAGTTTTAAATGTGAGCTAATAATGCAGCATACATGGATGAAATGCAACAAGCTTTATAACCCAAATTGACAGTTATATTCGATGAAGCAAATGATGAATGGTAGAGGGGTGATTTTCACTAATGCAGAAAGAAAGAAGAATGATTCTTTTTAAATGCACCAAAAGGAATGTTTCATTTAGAGCAATTAGAAATAAGGGAAGATTACCAAAGAAGAAGATTTAGTGAATAACAGTTTAGAAAGGAAACACACAAGACGCAACCTATATGAATAGAAAGAAACCCACAAACAAGAGTCTCACCGGGCATGCAAAAATGTTTCACCAATAAGTTGCATACGTATGAGAAAAATAGATAGGGTAAGGGTGAGGAGGTGTAACATCCCCATTTTAAAATACCAGAACAAGGGAATTTTTTTATTTATTTTTTTGATAACGTTCTTTGTTATGAATTACAAAATTCAAACACATGTTCAAGTTTTAATAATTGTTCTCTGCCCAAACAACACAGTTTGGATCACACAATTTCTTTTTTAAAACGAATGTTCCCTGTTCGCATATTTACAATATGGAACACACATTCAATGCCATTCAATCTTATAACAGATTCTATATGCTACTGTAAATGACTCGAGGAACTGCCAATCCTCCATTTTCATGGCTCGGAGTTTCAACGATCCTTCATTTCATGACTCGGCAACAACCGATCCTTCATGTTCATGACTCGGCAACAACCGATCCTTCATGTTCATTTATGCATGGTATATTATATATACCTGTTCTCATAACCGTTTCCGGTTATCGAAGTGATCCATTTAAGAAGCCTATCTGAATATATGTTACTGATATTCATCTGACATCCTGCATCTTAAATTAAGTGATAAGGACAACGCAACCAGCAATTGCGATACTTTGGCCAAATATTTTCACATGCTTTGCATGATCATATTCCTGGATGTTATACACATCAACGGAATACGTCCTTCACTTCACTTCACCTGTTATCTAGAATGGTCTTTCCTGGTTCCTACCAGTCCTCTTCATTTAAGGTCAGTTCTAAACTTCTAGTTTTTAAACTAGTAATACGAACGAATATAAGAAGGCACTACCGGTAACTAAAGATACGCAAACATATGGTGTCGTTACCCCACGACTCCGTGTGTCTAGTTATCCTTAGTATTCCGGAGTCACTCCGTATATCTGATCATATCCTATCCCCCGCTAAGAGTTACACATTCAGCCTATGTATTCTAGATGTTTTGATTCGGGACGGCATTGCTATATGTCAGTTGCAACATTGTGTCGTCATGAAGACCCCGTCTTCATAGAGACACCTTGCTGTAGCTGGCGTATGCCAATGTCCTGCAGAATTCCTCCCATCGAGAACACACATCCTGCTCAAGTGACTTAGCCATATGAATTAATAATTAAAATCAACTTTCAGCATTCATGTTGATCCCTTGATTCTCGTTTCCGTTGCAGTTGCATATAGAGCTAAGAGGGACTAAACCGTCCATTAGCTTGCTATGCATCTTCTCCTTCGTATCGAAGGGCTACATTTCCCTACTTGGTTCACTTCTTAATCATTGGATTAAGCAGTCCGTACCGACGGACGTGATAAGTTTAACCTATTAAACTTAGCCAAGATTTTCCAATTGCAACTAAATTCAAAATTCTAACTTATTAGACGTCATTTAAACAAGGTCTAATTCCCAAGAAATGCATTCATTTGTTCTCGTTAACGTCATATGGTTAAGGTCCATTAGTTTTGGATATACTTATCCTATATCCTTTATTCTGAATTTAACACATGAGATCATTAATGGAGCTCGAAAGCGAAGTTCGATTACTCCGAAGTTTAATTGGTATTCCTTAGCTCCTAAGCTAATCCTGAATACCTTCCAATTATGGAATCATATTCTTCCTAATCCTTATAATGTCAATTAAAAATTCATCTTTACCCAAGTATGAATTAATTGCATTTTTCAACTTAAAAGTTGCATTTAGGTAAGAATAGATATCAGTTTCCATTTAACATCCATCCAAGGACAATTAAACAAATCCAATCAAGAAATAACATTATATTTCCAATTTAGACAACAATTCAAACTGATATAAACATTAAAATATCACACATGTAATTGTATTCAATATTTTATGTCATAATCCGTACATTTTCCAATCCAGCTGATTGGGCATGGTTTACATAAATCATCCATACAACTCATAGATAGAAGAATATACTTTCTTCTTTTCACAATTCCTCGAAGAGGAATAAAAGCGACAATTACAATACATCATCAACAAATCAAGAAGCATCAGAAAACAACCAAGTCTTCATTCTAATCAAATTCCATCTGCAAAATGAATTGCATGGGTCAGCTCAATGAACTAAGCATATTAAGCACTTATCCTTAAAATAAGGTGCTTCAACTAACTGTCTCAATAAAAAAACCCTGCTTTTATGAAACGACAGTTAAACATCAATCACGAAATAGGCACAAAAGAAAGATAAAAAAACAACTGAACTATCAAAATATCATCACAATCAGCTAAAGAACTGTTGTCCTGTTTTCCACATAAATGTTACAAGTCTCAACTTACAATATTTGTAAAGTTAGGAATACAAGTAGCTTACTGCTGATATAACATACAGTTATCCTTTCCACGTCTTTCATTAATAATAAATGCAAAGGATGAAACTAACTGAAATGTAAATCCATTACTTTCCTTTCAATTCGTGCATCACATTAGATTCCAATCAATCCAGTATAGACAAGAAAGCAAACAGCAATGCATATAGTTGCTCCCATCTAAGCACTATAAAAATTCATTCTTCACGAATTACCGATTTCCAACTGAATGAAGGAAGAAAATATCATTTTTCCAAGTCATTCATTCATATCTCTATTTCTTTCCAATTGGCTGTTCTGAAAATGGAATCCAAATGAGACACAATCAAAATAACAGTTCAGAGTGAAACTTACAAAATCCATTCGGAATTCACTTTCCGGCAGCAAGAATAATTTCATTTATAATCCGCTTTAAATGAAAATAGGGAAGAATTCATCATCCATATCCATACTTTATTTGAATCAGGCTCATATGAAAATCCAAAATAGGTTAGTACCTCATTATGATCATCCAGGATCAAACAGTACAAGGATGTAAACCATATTTTTACCATACTAAAAGAAACCATATTTCTTTCACTGTATGCTAAACAAACAAACAACATTTCAATCATGCAGTCAATTAATCACATGATTTCCTAATCCTATGAACGTATCCCGTTAAAAATAACATTTTATTCATTGTTGTTACCTACAGCAAATCCAATATTCACATGACTATGAATTTCAACAAGTTAGAACAGCAGACAGAAGATGAATTCATATGCACAGTAAAGCTCCAATGTTATTTTCAGAGTCAAAATGGCAAAAAGAGAAAAATCCATTTCCCTATAATTTCATTAATGAACAATCATTTTGCTCAGAATGAAATTAAACATCCAAATCATGTTTATCTTAGCATGACAGTTCAACTTATAAAGATAACAGAACAATCGTTCTTATTGAAAAGCAAACTCACATAGCCTGTACAGTTTCAATCCAATATACCACAAACAATGAATATCCAATTCGAGTTCTATCTCGATCAACCGGTAGCTCCAAAAACAGCATTCTCCATTTACTTAATGAGGTACAAAACTCAAAATATAATATTCGTACATTAATACCTCTATAAAGACAAACCCGCATAGGGTGTTAATTGTGTAAGCTTGGTACAGTCAGGGCAGACTCAGAAAACAAGCTAATTCCCACATTTTCCATTTATTTGTACAGAAATCCAAGTCAAGTTCACATTCACAATAGTTCATTTCAGAAGGTCAAACCACAACTACAAGACGCAATGGAATCAACTTTCCATCCTAGCAAGAAGAAAATATAATCTTTCATTGCACAGAATACAAAATCAATTTGTAACCATGCCTCCAGTCCAAACGGGGAGACCGAACAGCGTAAAAAAAAAACACAATAAAACCATCTTATCCTCACAGCAAGGGAAACACAATCCATCAATAACCTTAGAAGGAAAAACAGTTAGCTTTTTCCTATTTTCACGGGTACCAAAGCGTATTCACACATTTCCTAAACAAGAAAAGGCACAACAATGGAAATATTGCTATTACTTCATTCAAATCGAGTTCAATTACTCATAGAAAACCCGAATGCCACTTCCATCAAAATCCAAAACAGTAGAAGGAAGAGAATCTGTTTCCTTAAAAAAAAAATTCAATAAGAAACAACTTCAAACAACTATCGTTTCCCTCATTCTAGTTCTTCAACAAAAGAACGATAGTTTCAGTAGTGAGAAGAACTCGAATAACAAGTACAGACCCATGATACACAAGACATTTCCCATTTCTGTCAAACAACTAGCACAATATGGAGGTGTTACCACTCCATTAAAAAGCAAGGACAGTTCCAAACACAACAGCAAGGAGACGATTACACAGAAGGAGAACATCACACAAGGCCTGTTCCAATTCATACAGCATGTAGAGAGAAAGAAAAATGTCTATTTCATTCCACAATACTGTTAACAACCACTACAGTAATTCATTTCCAACTTGATTCGAGCAAAAACCAATCAAAACCGAGCAACCAGAAACGATTCATCATATCATTTTCCAAACAAAAGAAGCAAGAATCGATGAAACCCAATTCGAATCGACCCGACAACAGTCACAGAATCAAAACCCAAGAGCAGGGTTGTTTTAATGAAACACTTAATTAAAGAAAATATTTTTAAAGAGAAGGGCTTAACATGTCTGAAATCTCTTTTCCCGAGCTCGGAGAAAGCTTCGTTTTCCACATTATTTCCTTCCACAGCGACAGCACAAACTCCCCGGCAACCTTTCTTCTTCAAGCTTAGAAACAGCCTTAAAAATATCCAAGCACAGTGTCAATTCCAAGAGCTGGGTCGACTGAACTAGACCAGAAAAACCAAATGCAGAGCAACTTTGCAAAACCCAAATCGAAACAATGAAAAATAAAATTCCCTCATACACTTTCCAAGGCGAACTGGTCGCGAGGACCAGGAATAATCAATGCAATTAAGGCTCTGCCTTTTCCTTACTTTCCACGCCACCGCCACTTGAGTTGGCAAACTCTAAATTTCAAATTTCCCATGCAAAAATTAAATTTGGCTCTATCTCCAAATAGATGCCTCTATTTCCTACCTGCCCCGCCAAAACTGGTGCTGTCCACGTATGAACTGTTTATTAAATGCCAATGAATGCCCTTTCCATTCTTATCCTTTCCTTCCAAGGGTCTGCGCGCCCTTTTTAGATTAGGATTAGTTTAGGTTGCATAAAGTGTTCAACCTAGGTCTTAGTTTAGCCTTAGGTTTTATTTTCCCCTTTTTTTTTGTAATTTAAAAATCCACTTAGGGTAGTAGTGTAGGATGCATGTTAGGACTTAGGATTAGTTTAGGTTTTCAATTTATACTAACCACTAACACTAATCAACTTCCATCCTACCCTCCTACAGACATTCACGTTAATGCAGAGCAGGACGTTCCATCCTTTGGATCACGTGCCAAGGCCACCTGTGTCCAGGTGGTTCTTCCCTCACGAGGTCCCAAGTTCAACAGTACAGGGTTCAAGATTCGAAACCCCTATCGTTGGTATCTACGTGCCAGCTACCCAAAACTGCAATCAGGCGCTGCACGGCTCATAACAATCCCGGGTTCGGTTCAAGTGTGAATCGACACAGAAATCACAAGAGGACCTCAGCATACTTGGATCAATGGAATTGATTCAAGGAATGCTGTCAATCAGTAACGAGAGTATAGAAAATATACGACAATTTGTGGTCACATTCGCAAACATGCAAGTACAATAATTGTTGTCCTATACAATAAATCACAACATGCAAGAATCCAAGTTAGCAACACATTCTTTTAAAATCAGAGTTTCTCTTAACATGTTTGCTTTCATTCCAGCAGTTATAACAGTATGAAAAACATTCACCAAGGTAATTTGCAAAATCAGAGTGTTACATTCTTCCCTCCTTAAAGAATCATCGTCCCGATGATCAGATTAAACAAATCAAGGAGTTCCTAGGACAAAGTTCAGTTATTGTCCTTTCATTCATAAGTTCATACCAAAAACAAATTCACTCTTAAAAACAGCGTTTTAAGACAACTGTACAATAGACTAATAATTGTCTAAATTTTCTAGAATTATCAGTTCTTTGAATTTCAAATTCAATTAAACAGGTGTGGAAAAGTAGATCTCATTTCTTCGAGATTTTCCCAAGTTGCACTTTCTTCGCTGAACTAGTCCCACTGGACCTTACATTGGTTCACTTCACGATTTCTCAAGTACAACTGGCGAGTTCCCAGCACTCGAATGGGCTTAACCACGATTATTCCTGGGTCTTGGACCTGTAAGGAATTCCAATTTAGCACATGTGATAAATTTGTCACGTATTTCTTAAGCAAAGAAATATGAAAAACATCATGCATTTGAGACAAAGCAAGAGGTAATGCTAGACGATAAGCTACAGGGTTGATTATTTCAACAATTTCAAAAGGTCCCACGTAACGTGGTGACAACTTGGCAGCCTTGCCAAAAGTTATTGAGCTCTTTTTCGGCTTCACCCTAAGAAATACCTTCTCGCTCAGTTTATAATGCCTATCAACCCGCTTCAAGTCTGCATAAACTCTTTTACCTATTGGCAGCCTCCTTTAGATGTTCCCGAATCATTTTGATTTGCTGTTCCATTTCCATAAGGATTTCTGGCCCAATTACCTCTCTGTCCTCAACGCTGTCCTAGCTGACAGGGGTTCTGCATTTTCTTCCATACAATGCTTCAAAGGGTGCCATTTTTAAAGAGGCATGATAGGTGTTGTTGTAAGAAAATTCTACCAGCGGAAGGTATTCCTCCCATTTATACTGCTGGTCCATGCAATACATCCTTAACATGTCCTCTAAAACCTGATTAACTCTCTCAGTCTGTCCATCCGTTTCCGGATGATATGCAGAATTGAAGTTCAATTTAGTTCCCAAGGCCGCATTAAGCGTTTGCCAAAACCTTGATGTCATCCTCGGATCTCTGTCCGATATGATTAATTCCAGTATTCCATGTAATCTGAAGATTTCATGTAAAAATCTTCTTGCTAGCACTGGTGCATCATCCTTCAAATTACCAGTAATGAAGTGTTCCACTTTGGTCAATTTGTTGACTACAACCAGGATAATGTCATGCTTATTTCTTGACATAGGCAATCCTTGAACGAAATCCATCGTTATCACTTGCCATTTATACTGCGGAATACTGTGGGGATACAATAATCCAGTGGGGTGCATATGTTCCGCCTTAACACGCTGACATTCCAAGCAGTGTGTTACAAATTCTGCCACATCCTTTTTCATTCCCTTCCAGAAATATTACTGCTTAAGATCAGCAAGCATTTTTGTAATGCCAGGGTGTCCAGAAAAAGGTGAATTATGGAATTCAGTTAACAATTTCCCTCTTAAGTCATTTGCCACAGGTATATACACCCTGTTTTCGAACCTCAGAATTCCTTCATTATCAAAACGGAATCCCTTATACCTGACGTCCTGCGGGTCTGCAGCAAGTGCTGATTTGACTTGCTGGAAATAAGGATCTAATTCCAAGGCATCTTTCACCTCATCCTTAAATTGAGTTCTTAACGTTATAAGAGCAGAGATATGCTTCCTTCGACTCAAAGCATCTGCTACCTGATTTTCCTTGCCCTTAATGTAGCTTATATCGAAGTCATACTGAGACAGAAATTCTAACCATCTTCGCTGCCTTGCATTCAGATTTGGTTGAGTGAAAATATACTCCAGCCCCAGATGGTATGTTTTTAACTCGAAGGGCTTGCCTAAAAGATAATGTCTCCACATTTGAAGTGCATGAACAATGGGCAGCGAGCTCAAGATCATGTGGAGCATAATTCTGTTCATGTAACTTAAGCTTTCTGCTTTCATAAGCAATGACATGGTTATTCTGTAACAGAATACCTCCAAGGCCTTCTCCTGAGGCATCTGTTACAACCATAAAATCTCCATTTGGATCAGGTACAGTCAAAATAGGTGCTGTAGTTAACTATTCCTTTAAATTTTTAAAGGCAGATTCACATTTGTCTGTCCAGAAAAATTTCTTTTCTTTCTTTTGCAGCAAAGTGATTGGGGCAGCAATTTTTGAAAAGTCCTTAACGAACTTTCGATAATATCCAGCCAAGCCCATGAAGCTCCTCACTTCGTGCACGTTCTTAGGCGTAGGCCACTCAGTTATAGCTGTGATCTTTGAAGGGTCAACAGCTATCCCTTTTTTGCTTATAACGTGTCCCAAATAATGCACTTCTGCATCATAAAAGGAACATTTGGACAGTTTGCCATACAACTTCCTCTTTCTTAAGATTTCCAGCACTATCCTGAGATGTTCTTGGTGCTCTTCGACATTTTTAGAGTATATAAGAATGTCGTCTAAGAATACAAGCACAAACTTGTCTAAGTATTCTTGAAAAATATTATTCATTAGATTCATGAAGGCGGCAGGTGCATTAGTCAGCCCAAAAGGCAACACCGTGAACTCATAATGCCCGTACCTCGTTCTAAAAGCTATTTTATGAATATCTTCTTCCTTTATTCTCAGCTGATGGTACCCTGATCGTAGATCTATTTTTGAATAAACTGATGCTCCTCGCATCTGATCAAACAGATCATCAATCCTAGGAAGTGGGTATCAATTTTTAATAGTTTCTTTGTTCAGCATTCTGTAATCAATGCATAGCCTCAAAGTGCCATCCTTTTTCTTTACAAAAATTACCAGCGCTCCCCAAGGTGAGACGCTCAGCCTTATCAGCCCCTTAGTCAGAAGTTCTTGTAACTGAACCTTCAGCTGTACCAACTCAATGGTAGTCATTCTATAAGGTGCCTTAGATATGGGTTCCATTCCTGGTTTGATCTCTATTGCGAAGTCAAACTCCCGTTTAGGGCGGAAGACCCGGAAATTCCTCCAGAAATACATCACGAAAATCCCTCAACAATGGATATCTTTCCATGAAATCATTATCTTCCTCTGCATTTTCTGTCACTTTTACTGCATACAAAGTGCAGCCTCTGTTTTTAGCCCTCTTTAGTTGCATAGCCGTCAGTTTCCTAACTGCAACTTCCCGTTTTACACCTTGAATGACTGTTGCTTTTTGTAGGTCATCAAGGCAACATATTTGTTTTTCATAATAGTCAACCTTTGCCTTATGTTCAGCCAACTAGTTAACTCCAATAATGATATCATATGATCCTAGAGGAGTGACATAAAAGTCAACTTCAGTGGAGAAACCAGGCAGATCAAGAATTGCCCCAAAAAGGCACATTTAGACTGTATGGACAACATTATTCCCATAATGTAATGTCCATGTTTTATCCATTCTTGCAGCCTTTCTTTTTAATTTCATAGCAAGTTTAGCAGAAATAAAACATTCTATAGCTCCAGTATCAAAAAGTATAACTACAGGTGTACCGAATAACTTACCCGTAACTTCTATGGGCGTCACTTGCTTTTCAGCTTGTCTATTAGCCATTGCAGCATGTATCCTATGCTGCTGTCTGCGATCATCCTTCTTCAGAGGACAGCGATTCGCATAGTGGTCCTTTCCACAGTTGAAGCATCCTCCAGCTGGCCCTTTTCTAGGCTCAAATTTGTTACCAGCCTTGAAGTTATCATTCTGGCTTCCATAGGACTTCTGTCCAATGCCATTAAATTTTTTGAAGCTTTTCCACACGCTATTTACAGGTCTGTTCATCACAGGTTTCTTGTTGTTATCTACAACAATTTTGTTTTTCGCACCAAACCTTTTCCAAGGTCCCCTTTTTGGTGTAAGAGACGAAGAAGGATTGGGAATCTTCTTCCTTATCTCTTCCCTGTGAGCAGATATTGCCCTCAATTTTTGTTCCTGTCTGATTGCCTTTTTGACAACTCCATCCATGGTGGTTGGGCCATGGACATCCACTTCGCCACCAATGATGGGATTCAGTCCCATTATGAATTTCTGTATTCTTAACTTCTCGTCAGCTTGGTACTGCGGCACATACTTAAGGAGTTTAGTAAATCCTTCCCAGTATTCCGTCACCGACAGCCTTCCTTGCGACCAGTTCTGAAATTCAGTCATTTTCCTATCAAAATAGAGTTGAGGCAGCCATCATTGCCTAAAATAACCCTTAAATTGATCCCAAGTTATGTCTGATTCGACAATATTCAGCTCAACCTTACGGTTGTCCCACCATGATGATGCTTCATGAGAAAACTGATATGCTCCCCATATCACTTTAGTCTCTTCAGAGAAGTTTCTTATCGCAAAGTATTTCTCCATTTCACTGAGCCAGTTCTCAGCTCCGTCCCCAAGAGTTGTTCCATCAAACTTTGGAGGACTTATTCTCTTTATATCATTTGTAAGTTTAGCTGCTAATCTTGCCCTTTTATTTTCAGGGGGATTAGGAGCAATTATATTATTATCATCAACACCCGGATTCCCTCCGTTGATGTTGTCCACAGGAGGCAGCAGATCATTTATTTCAGCTTCATTCTCCTCCTCTTCATTACCCATTGACTGTTGTTCCAGTACAGTCAAACGATCCCTCGTATCAAGTAGGGAAGTAAGGATTTCATCCAGCTTTTGGGCAGTTGCTGCTTCTCCACCCTGTAACAGGTTATTCGCAGCATTCCCTCTTGTCCTGACCATTTTCTGTTCAATAAGAAAATGTAAACCTTATTAATATCGTGGACTCATTATGTCCAAGAGCTGCAACCTTCAGCTCTGACACCAAGATGTAACATTCCCATTCTAAAATACCAGAACAAGGGAAAATTTTTATTTTTTTATATAACATTCTCTGTTATGAATTATAAAATTCAAACACACGTTCAAGTTTTAATAATTATTCTCTACCCAAACAACACAGTTTGGATCACACAATTTCTTTTTTAAAACGAATGTTCCCTGTTCACATATTTACAATATGGAACACACATTCAATGCCATTCAATCTTATAACAGATTCTATATGCTGCTGTAAATGACTCGAGGAACTGCCGATCTTCAATTTTCATGGCTTGGAGTTTCAACGATCCTTCATTTCATGACTCGGAAACAACTGATCCTTCATGTTCGTTTATGCATGGTATATTATATATACCTGTTCTCATAACCATTTATGGTTATCCAAGTGATCCATTTAAGAAGCCTATCTGAATATTTTTTACTGATATTCATCTAACATCCTGCATCTTAAATTAAGTGATAAGGACAACGTAACCAGTAATTACGATACTTTGGCCAAAGATTTTCACATGCTTTATATGATTATATTCTTGGATGTTATACACATCAATGGAATACGTCATTCACTTCACTTCACCTGTTATCTAGAATGGTCTTTCCTGGTTCCTACCAGTCCTCTTCATTTAAGGTCAGTTTTAAACTTCCAGTTTTTCAACTAGTAATGCGAACAAATATAAGAACGCACTCCTGGTAACTAAAGATACGCAAACATCCGGTGTCGTTCCCCACGAATCCGTGTGTCTAGTTATCCTTATTGTTCCGAAGTCACTCCGTATACCAGATCATATTCCTATCCCCTTCTACGAGTTTCAAATTCAGCCTATGTATTCTTGATGTTTTAATTCGGGAGGGCATTGCAATATGTTAGCCACAACATTGTGTCATCATGAAGACCCCGTCTTCATGGAGACACATTGCTGTAGCTGGCATATGCCAATGTCCTACAGAATTCTCCCATCTAGAATGCACATCCTGCTCAAGTGATTTGGATACGATTTAATAATTAAATTCAACTTTCAGCATTCGTGCTGATCCCTTGATTCTCGTTTCCGTTACAGTTGTACAGAGCTAAGAGGGACTAAATCCGTCCATTAACTTGCTATGCATCTTCTCCTTCGTGCCGAAGGGATGCATTTCCCTACTTGGTTCACTTCTTAATCAATGGATTAAGTGGTCCGTACCGACGGACGTGATAAGTTTAACCTATTAAACTTAGCCAAGATTTTCTCAACTGTAACTAAATTCAGAATTCTAACTTATTAGACGTCATTTAAATGAGGTCTAATTCCCAAGAAATGTATTCATTTGTTCTCCTTAACGTCATGTGGTTAAGGTCCATTAGTTTTGGATATACTTATCCTATCTCCTTTATTCTAAATTTAACACATGAGATCATTAATGGAGATCAAAGCGAAGTTAGATTACTCTAAAGTTTAATTGGTATTCCTTAGCTCCTAAGCTAATTCTGAATACCTTCCAATTATGGAATCATATTCTTCCTAATCCTTATAATGTCAATTAAAAATTCATCTTTACCCAAGTATGAATTAATTGCATTTTTCAACTTAAAAGTTGCATTTAGGTAAGAATAGATATCAGTTTCCATTTAACATCCATCCAAGGACAATTAAACAAATCCAATCAAGAAATAACATTATATTTCAAATTTAGACAACAATTCAAACTGATATAAACATTAAAATATCACACATGTAATTGTATTCAATATTTTATGTCATAATCCATACATTTGCCAATCCAGCTGATTGGGCATGGTTTACATAAATCATCCATACAACTCATAGATAGAAGAATATACTTTCTTCTTTTCACAATTCCTCAAAGAGGAATAAAAGAGACAATTACAATACATCATCAACAAATCAAGAAGCATCAGAAAATAGCCAAGTCTTCATTCTAATCAAATTCCATCTGAAAATTAATTACACGGGTCAGTTCAATTAACTGAGCATATTAAGCACTTATCCTTAAAATAAGGTGCTTCAACTAACTGTCTCAATAAAAGAACCCTGCTTTTATGAAACGACAGTTAAACATCAATCACGAAATAGGCACTAAAGAAAGATCAGCAAAACAACTGAACTATCAAAATATCATCACAATCAGCCAAAGAACTGCTGTCCCGTTTTCCACATAACTGTTACAAGTCTCAATTTACAATATTTGTAAAGTTAGGAATACAAGTACCTTACTGCTGATATAACATACAGTTATCCTTTCCACATCTTTCATTAATAATAAATGCAAAGGATGAAACTAACTGAAATGTAAATCCATTACTTTCCTTTCAGTTCGTGCATCACATTAGATTCCAAACAATCAAGTATAGACAAGAAAGCAAACAGCAATGCATATAGTTGCTCCCATCTAAGCACTATAAAAATTCATTATTCACAAATTACCGATTTCCAACTGAATGAAGGAAGAAAATATCATTTTTCCAAGTCATTCATTCATATCTCTATTTCTTTCCAATTGGCTGTTCTGAAAATGGAATCCAAACGAAACACAATCAAAATAACAGTTCAGAGTGAAACTTACAAAATCCATTCGGAATTCACTTTCCGACAGCAAGAATAATTTCATTTATAATCCGCTTTAAATGAAAATAGGGAAGAATTCATCATCCATATCCATACTTTATTTGAATCAGGCTCATATGAAAATCCAAAACAAGTTAGTACCTCATTATGATCATCCAGGATCAAACAGTACAAGGATGTAAACCATATTTTTTTTTTTCACCATACTAAAAGAGACCATATTTCTTTCAATGTATGCTAAACAAAAAAACAGCATTTCAATCATGCAGTCAATTAATCACATGATTTCCTAATCCTATGAATGTATCCCATTCAAAATAACATTTTATTCATTGTTGTTACCTACAGCAAATCCAATATTCACATGACTATGAATTTCAACAAGTTAGAACAGCAGACAGAAGATGAATTCATATGCACAGTAAAGCTCCAATGTATTTTCAGAGTCCAAATGGCAAAAAGAGAAAAATCCATTTCCCTATAATTTCATTAATGAACAATCATTTTGCTCAGAATGAAATCAAACATCCAAATCGTGTTTATCTTAGCATGACAGTTCAACTTATAAAGATAACAGAACAATCGTTCTTATTGAAAAGCAAACTCACATAGCCTGTACAGTTTCAATCCAATATACCACGAACAATGAATATCCAATTCGAGTTCTATCTCGATCAACCGTTAGCTCCAAAAACAGCATTCTCCATTTACTTAATGAGGTACATAACTCAAAATATAATATTCGTACATCAATACCTCTATAAATAAAAACCCGCATAGGGTGTTAATTGCGTAAGCTTGGTACAGTCAGGGCAGACTCAGAAAACAAGCTAATTCCCACATTTTCCATTTGTTTGTACAGAAATCCAAGTCAAGTTCACATTCACAACAGTTCAGTTCAGAAGGTCAAACCACAACTACAAGACACAATGGAATCAACTTTCCATTACAACAAGAAGGAAATATAATCATTCATTGCACAGAATACAAAATCAATTTGTAATTGTGTCTACAGCCCGAACAGGAAGACCGAACAGTATCAAGAAAAAAAACACAATAAAACCATCTTATCCTCACAGTGAGGGAAACACAATCCATTAATATGTTTAGAGAGGAAAAACAGTTAACTTTTTCCTATTCCACAAATACCCAATAGCGTATCCGCACATTTCCTAAACAAGAAAAGGCACAGCAATGGAAATATTGCTATTACTTCATTCAAATCGAGTTCAATTACTCATAGAAAACCCAAATGCCACTTCCATCAAAATCCAAAACAGTAGAAGGAAGAGAATCTGTTTCCTTAAAAAAAAATTCAATAAGAAACAACTTCAAACAACTATCGTTTCCCTCATTCCAGTTCTTCAAAAGAACGATAGTTTCAAGTAGTGAGAAGAACTCGAATAACAAGTACAGACCCATGATACACAAGACAAATTTCCCATTTCTATCAAACAACCAGCACGATATGGAGGTGTTACCACTCCATTAAAATGCAAGGACAGTTCCAAACACAGCAGCAAGGAGACGATTACACAGAAGGAGAACATCGCACAAGGCCTGTTCCAATTCATACAGCATGTACAGAGAAAGAAAAATGTCTATTTCATTCCACAATACTGTCAACAACCACTACAGTAATTCATTTCCAACTTGATTCGAGCAAAAACAAATCAAAACCGAGCAACCAGAAACGATTCATCATATCATTTTCCAAACAAAAGAAGCAAGAATCAATGAAACCCAATTCGAATCGACTCGACAACAGTCACAGAATCAAAACCCAAGAGCAGGGTTGTTTTAATGAAACACTTAATCAAAGCAAAGATTTTTAAAGAGAAGGGCTTAACATGCCTGAAATCTCTTTTCCCGAGCTCAAAGAAAGCTTCGTTTTCTGTGTTATTTCCTTCTATAGCGACAGCACAAACTTCACAACACCCTTTCTTCTTCAGGCTTAGCAACAGCCTTAAAATCTCCAAGAAAAATGTCAAATTTTAAGAGTTGGTTCGATTGAACCAGGTCAGAAAAACCAAATGCAGAGCAACTTTGCAAAAGCCAAACTCAAACAATGAAAAAAATCAAATTCCCTCATACACTTTCCACAGGCAAATTGGTCGCGAGGACCAAGAATAATCAATGCAATTAAGGCTCTACCTTTTTCCTTACTTTCCACGCCACCGCCACTTGTGTTGGTGAACTCTAAATTTCAAATTTCCCATGCAAAACTGAATTTGGCTCTATCTCCAAATAGATGCCTCTATTTCCTACCTTCCCCGCCAAAACTGGCACTTTCCACGTATGGACAGTTTTATTAAATGCTAATGAATGCCTTCTTCCCATCCTTATCCCTTTCCTTCCAAGGGTCTGCGTGCCCTTTTAGATTAGGATTAGTTTAGGTTGTATATAGTGTTCAACCTAGGTCTTAGTTTAGCCTTAGGTTTTAGGGCTTAGGTTTATTTTCCCCCTTTTTTTTTTTTGTAATTTAAAAATCCACTTAGGATAATAGTGTAGGATGCATGTTAGGACTTAGGATTAGTTTAGGTTTTTAATTAATACTAACCACTAACACCAAACAACTTCCATCCAGCCTTCTTACTAACATTCAGTATTAATGCAGAGCAGGACGTTCCGTCCTTTGGATCACGTGCCAAGGCCACCCGTGTCTAGGCGTTTCTTGCCTCACGAGGTCCCAAGTTCAACAGTACAGGGTTCAAGAATTGAATCCCTGTCGTTGGCATTTACGTGCCAGCTATTCATACCTACAATCAGGCACTGCACGTTCATAACAATCTTGGGTTCGGTTCAAGTGTGAATCGACACAGAATTCACCAGAATCCCTCATCATACTTTGGATCAATGAAATTGATTCAAAGTGTGCTGTCAATCAGCAACAAGAGTTTAGCAAGTATACGACCATTTGTCGTCACATTAGCAAACACGCAAGTACAGTAATTGCTGTCCTATACAATAAATCACAGCATGCAAGAATCCAAGTTAGCAACACATTCCTTTAAGATCAGAGTTTATCTTAACATGTTTGCCTTCATTCCAACAGTTATAACAACATGTAAAACATTCACCAAGATAATTTACAAAATCAGAGTGTTATAGGAGGAATACCTGTGAATGAAGGTGGAAGGTAAAGTGCGTGCGTTCTGATTTCCTGATCCAGTGCTGATTATGAGAACTTACTTTTTGCTAGGAGGAACTACCTATGAATGCAAAACAAGACCGCAAGAGGAATGTTAAACAATATATGTCATTAGACTGCTTAGTGTGTGCTACATCTAGGATGTGCGATACTTCCTAGATGGATTTCAATCCACTGTTTAATATAATTCAATGTAATAAATAACATAAGTAGACAACATCCTACTATAGTTGATATGATTTAGGTACCTCATTCAAATACAATAAGAAAATTGAATCTAAATGGGTCAGGTTATGATCAGATCTAGAGGTTGGGCAAGTAGCCAAGGTGACTAGGAGAGGTCAGGATCAAGTTTTGGGTGGTTTAGTTTATTTGGGTGAATGGTGTGGGGTTGTTATTATAGGAAAAATTATGAGATAAAGAGACCGATGTTGGTCTGGTATGACCGATTCCAATTGAGAGGAAAATGATGACAGTTTTGGTTAACTGGCATCGGTAGGGTCAGGCTAATAGAAACTCAATAAAGTTTAGTTTTGGTGATTCTCTGTGATTACACAGAGAATGAGAGAATGAGGATTAGGTTTCCAAAGACGTTGGGAATTCTCAGAGATGTCGAGAGTCATGTATAGAGAGTTGGGAGGTTGTAGGTCATTAGGTGGAGGGTTTTAAAAGGAATGATAACCAGATCGTACCAAGCCAAGAACACAAATGCTGATCAAACACCATGATCAATAAGATGAAAGTAATTTGCCAAAATAACTTTAAATAAACCTTTGCAAACAAATGAGCAGCAATATCATATATTATTATGGAACTCAATGAAATACAATGAGAATGGGCCTTTCTTATGTAGGCAAAGAATAACAATCTAAGAACCAGTCAAGGTCATAGATCAAGCCATAAATCATGGAAAGAACTAGTCAATACCATAGATCAAGGAAAGAACTATACCTAACAACTAGATAATATCTCCTAATATTTAAATAAGATAAAAGAAATATCCACACACATAAGTGGGTGAGGATAAATACAATAAAGATAAATAAAGTACCTAGGTGAACATGAGCTAAGGTAAATAACTATTCTAACAGGTTTGACAGGAAAGTGGGAGGTGATGAAATGCAAAGGAGACTAAGACTCCCAAATAGAGATAAATAAATTGATCTAAATAAATATGGAAAGATGCAAATCCAAATACACTTACTTATACTTGCAGGCCTGGTGGTTGGATAGAGGTGATGGTTGATCTATGAAATTGGTGGTCAGTGTCGTGGCAGTGCTTCTCGGAACATTACCGTGAATTCTTAACCTCATATCATTCTTGGTGCACGTTCAGGATGACTGGATGTTTCAGAGGGCTCTGGTGTGTGCTTGCATGCAGATCTCTCTTCTCCAAAACTCAAATAATTCTTCCAACCTCTGGAACAAGGTTCTCAAAGTGAATATATGGTAACCAACGATAGTTTAGGGTGACCAGCATTGGTTAAGGCAGGATATCCTAGGTTGCCAAAATAGCATATCCTAGCTATCTTTTGGCCAGTTTTGTCCATTGTTGCAGATCCAAAATGGCATTTTCCGTGTAAGTAAGTGTGCATGTGGTTAAAGGAATAATAGGCATTTAGTGTTAGGTTTAGACTAAGTCTTAGTTAGTTATGGTAGGTGGAGATTAAGTCCTATTTAAAAGGACACATGCTAAGAATATGTCCATGATGAGGTGTCTAGGTGATGTGGTGGGGTGAGGTGTCTAGGTGAGGTGGAAATTAGTTCAATTAAGGTAATTAAATAATGAATATTGTGAGAATGTGCATTAATTTAATTGTAGGTAATTAAATTAATATACGTGTGGGGTAAAGGGGAAGTGTGACCCAAATTTGGTGTCTACATATATATAAAAACAACTTATAACAAATATGGTTGTGTGAGTTTCATCAATTCAAGTAGAATTGGTTTGTAGGAAAACCGGTTTCTTATTTTATAGGGAATCATATCCCTATATAATTATATTATGATTGAATTAATATATGAAGAAGATATTAGTTTGTATTTGCCTTACGTTGTTCAAATCTCTAGATTTGGTATCAAAGCGATGTTCTTCTATAGTTAGGTTATGCCTGCAACATAGAATTATAAGGAACGTAGGGGTAGTCAATTAGTTCTTCATCCTTATTTATTATTTTTAAATTCTTTTGATCCATGCATGCAAGTTGTGATTCTCTATAGCATCTCCTAAGCATTATATTGGAAATGTGGTGCTTGTTTGGGGTTTGAACTTTCAGCTTCTATCAGAGTGTGTAAAGGATATGTACACTTAACACAAGCATCAATTTGGCATTTAGATGAGGTCAAACATTTCATATCCATTCACATTTTGTGATCTTGTTCAGAGCAATCTTAGTCCTTTTCTTGTGATGGGACTTTGAGCGTAGCCAGGAGTTATGTTGTTCGTTATTTCCTTGATCAGAATGGTGTAAAAGAAGTTAGAAGAATTTTTCCATGTTGAACACTCCAACTCAAATTTTTGATTTCAGATTGGAATACAACCACATGATTCTCAAAGGGAAAAATAGTTTCTAAATTCCACTACTTAAGAATTGAATTTAATGTCTTCTATCACGGTCTATATAATATTAACAGCTTCATTGTTCTACTTCTTACATTGGACACGTCATCCATCACCTACCAATTTGGAGGATCCAAGAAATTTTTTATGTATGCACGTTGATCAACACATCATCGACAGTCTTGGATTTCATCTTAGCAGCACAATTTTTGTGAAGGACATTTCTAGCGAGAAAGGTGAATTCTGGGAGAGGAGGTGAAGCATATGCAGAAATCTCAGACACGGTCTTAATAATATTATTGATAAATTTGTAGTAGATATACATTCTAATAAATATTCCCATAAATAGGAGACAGCTGTATATTTAGATTGAACGTTAATGTCACGTTTCAATTGGGAATGTCCTTTGAAGTAAGCTTAGATTCTGAGTCATCTCTACTAAATCGAGTGAGCTTCCACTGATCTTCACAACTAGCAAAGCAAGGAGACATGACATTGATGTCATCCCTACAACCATGAGTAGTTGTTCACCATGATCTCCTACCATGCAAAATAGTTATTTTCTTTGTACCTCAATTCACGATTTGGCCAAAAGGTGTGAATTATTTATTATAATTTTGTGTCCATCGCAGTGAGTCATTGAAGTTTGTCTTTTATCTCAAAATGTACGAGTCTTTAGGGTCTTAGTTGTCTCTAAGATATTTAATAAGTGTCCTTTTACAAATTTATTTGTATCATAATTTGGTCATACTTAATAATCAAGTCCTCTATTTGTGTCATTGTATGTTACAAATGTCATTTTAAAATTTTATGAGTTTCATTGTAATTTCTCTTGGTCTCGATTCAAATATATTTGTAATTAGTTTTGGAAATCTTATTTTATTTATAGTCACAAAGTGAAGTCAAAAAATTTATTCTAGATTCAAGTCTATCAAAAGAGTAAAGGTCTTATAACTATCAAAATAGAGTCACTTGTTAAAATTTTCTATGATTCATTGTGAGTCAAAGTTGAAGTCAAAAGTTGTAAAAATAAAAATAAAAAAAATTGCCTCACGGATGCATTTTCGATGTTACCCAACGTCCGAAAAATAATTTGTTTCGTATTGCAAGAGAGGTACTATATAATAAAAAATGTGGAAACAGTTGAGCATCACAGATTTATCTTGTTGAGCTAGTAGCATGAAACTGGAGGATGGAGGCACAAGAGGATAGAGGACAATCAGCATCCTTCACCAGCCACAAGCGATGGGGCCACAAAATGACGTTGTGGAATTTTGTTTTAGTTTATTTTATTTTAGTTGTAGTGTACATATCATTGTTCATATCCAGTTTACAGAATGTTCCTGTTGTAATAAAGTGAGTAGATTCCTATGTACTTATCTGATGTGAAAATATAGTGGAAAGATGAAAGCACACGGAAAAATCAACATCATGTTTCTTGAAGAGGATGAGCAGGGGCTCATACCCTGAATAGGGATTCCTTTTTTGGTGGACACGGGTCTATTTTTGTCAAATAGGGGTTCGTACAATGAACAGGGGTTCATTTCGGATGAACAGGGGTTCATACCGAGGTTGTTGTTCAGCCTTTGCAAAACCATCATTGATTCAAGATCATGAGCACGCACTAGTGGAAAGCTACAGAGGAAGTGCGATTATTTTTCTCCCATGTTCGTGCTAAGGGGGGATGTTAGGAAATATGTGTCAGTGCTCCATATTCATGTATTAGTAAATAATAATGTGAGTAATTATTATTGTATGATTATGAGTTAGTAAATATTTGTTATATAGTTGTTATATCAAAACAACTTATAACAAATATGGTTGAGTGAGTTTCAACAACTCATGTAGAATTGGTTTTTGGGAAAACTGGTTTCCTATTTTATATGGAATCATCTCCTTATATAATTGTATTGTGATTGAAATAATATATGAAGAAGATATTACTTTGTATTTGCCTTACATTTTCCAAATCTCTAAACTCGCATATTTCAATATCCATGTATTTCCATTCTATAAATTTAGATGAACTTATGCTTTACCAATAATATTGTGTGGTTCATCATCTCCTAAATAAACATGCCCAAAATTACCCTGGACATAATTTCTGAAATAACGCTTATTAGGGTTAGAATGGAAAGAAGCTCATGAATCTAAAACTTGTGGTTCAATTTTATCATCCAAGGAGAGAATAAGGGCATCTTGCATTACCTCTGAAGATGTAACATTTTCCTCTTTACCTTTCTCTGGTACATTCTCTTTGTTTTCCTTAAACCAAAAATTCTTCTTTGCATGTCCTTTCTTTCCACAATTCCAGCAGGTTATTCCTTTACCTCTGGATTTAGATCTTCCATTCTTAGACTTTGATTTCCCATTACTATTGCTCTTGGATCTCTCCTTTTGTCTTCCTCTACTTTCTACATTCAAAGCATTACCAGATGATAATTCTCCTATACTTTTCTTGTGTATTTCTTCATTCAGGATTATACTAACCACCTCATCAAACTTTAAAATATTAGTAGCAGACATTGTATTACTAACAACCATTACCAAGTTATCCCAACTATATGGAAAAGAGTACAAGAATAACAATTCTTTTACTTCATCCTCAAAAGGGATATTAACCGATTTTAATTGATTTACTAGAGACCTGAAATCATTCAAATGACTTGATGCAAATTGACCTTCTTGTATCTTAGAATTAAATAATTTATTCATCAAATAAAATTGATTTGAAGCATTAGGTTTTTCATATAAATAAGATAAATATTTCATCAACTTTATCGTGGTTGTTGCTTTGGTAATATTCGAAGCTACAGATGTTTCCAAGATCAATCTTATAGATCCCAGAGCCTTTATGTCAAGAATTTTCCATTCTTCATCAGTCATCTTTTTAGGTCTTGCCTTCTCATCCAATGATAAGTATAGATCTTTTTGATACAAATAATCTTCCACCTACATCTTCCATAGCTGATAATTATCGTCGTCTAATTTTTCAACTTTGTATTTTCCATCTTCTACCATTTTTGTAGCTCTCACTCAATCAGAAATCCCTCTGTGAGTAAATTTGCAACACACAAAACCCTCAAACAAAAAATCTCTGATACCAGTTGTTTAAGTTAATCACACCAGTTGTACAAATATATTATTCATATTTAAGCATACAAACAATAAATATGGAAATAAACCAGATGAATAATACATAAGATATAACGTGGTTCACCCAGTCTGGGCTACGTCCACTAAGAAACAGCTAATCTTATTATTCAAATATTTCTAGAGAATATACAATGAAGATCCGCAATCTTCCACACCTCCTAGATGTACAGTACTTTCTTCTTCACAAGCTTCTATTTTTATCTCTTCAAGAATTCCTTATTATAATTATCCCTTCTTTTTTATCTAACCCTAGTTTTCTAACTTATATAACTATATACAAACTTAGGGAAACTTAGCTATGTTATTACAACCATTATATCAATGTTGTATCACAGGTTAGATCTAATTCATGTGAGTTAAATAAAACAATCACGCACAGGTAACCGATGTCGGTTCCTCCTTTCCTTGATTGATATTGGTCCCCAAGTGACCGACACCAATCATTCGACCGAATTCGATTACTATATATTCCAACAAGTTAATAAAGCATGCTAATGTGAACCAATTAATTTCCACAACTCAACACCCACTCTTTCATCTTCTTATTCAAAAGCCAAAGTATCCATCTTAACTACCTCACTTACCCAACAACCCACTACCATTAAACAAAGTATTATAAAGTAGCTCCATCAAACCTCGGTTAACATGTTACTCTATGAGCTCATCCAAAGCTCCCTCAATTATAGACAAGCTCTCATAGAATCTCTACAATGCATCTCTATCACCAGTGATGAGACTCAACCTTTTGTGGCCCTTGTTATAGTTCTCATAGCTTCTGACGCCATCTCTTTTGATGACTCTAAAATTCCTAATATCTCACCCGAATATCATGATATCCCTCTTTTCATCACTATTCACATCAACGATACATTCATCTGATGTTTAATGATAGATAATGGAGCTAGAAACAACATCATATCATCCCATACCTTTGACCAACTCAATATTCCCAACTTCGTTGTCGCTCAATCACTTTTGGTCCTTCACGCTTTCAATGATGTTGTTTCCCCCACTTTGGGCATAGTTATCCTTCCCATTCGCATCATTGAAAGACTCCTCCATGAGCTCTTTTACATTGTTAAGGGGTATTTTTTAGTATAATATCTTACTTGGATAGCTATGGATCCACATCATTTTTCATTTCCCTTCTACTCTCCATGGTTGTATAAAATATGATCATGAGGGGAAAATCCTAACAATCCCCACAGAACTTCCTCCATTTAAATCATGTCACATGACCTATCAACCAAACGATGTGTTTATCCCTAAACAAGACTCATCTGAAGAATCCACTAGCTCATTCGTCCTTGCATCTAAGCTACCTAATGACGATTCTATTGACAATGTTATGTAGCATCTTTCACTCAAGGAGTATTGTCTCCTCACCCTAAATGCTCTTCCCACACTTAATAAACTTATTAGACCTGACAAAGCACCTATGTAACAACCAAATGTCAGAGACATCATTTATTTTGGTCCACCCCATCTACGATTCAATCTCATCTATAGTGGCATTGATCGCCCTTCCTCTCACATTGACGCTCAACCTCACACCAAGCCATACAACAATGGCTTTAATTTCCTCTATAATAAATCCTTCAGTTACATCTACTTCCATCGTTTCATATGGAAATGATTTGGTATGGGGATTTATGAACAAGGCATGCATGATCTTATCATCGACCAATCTCGTAAACCCCATGAGAAGTTTAGTTTGGTTTTCAAGGAGAAATCCACCGATTCTCTAGATTTTTCTTCATCTTCATATCCTATGAACATTGATCCCTCATCTACTTCTTCTCCATCCAATGAGCCCATGGATATGGATGATATCGTTTCCATCTCTTCTAGCTTTTTTTAAGGTCCATGATCACTTTGGGACCAGTCACTTATCAATTTGAAGGTGAAAATAGGTCCCTTCCTCTTTAACTTTACAACATGGTAAAGGAATATTCCCCTACCATTGACATTTTTCAATGTAGTGATGATGATTCCATTCTTTCCTATATGGGGGAAGACTATTCCTATCTTCATAAGACTTTACCTCTTGACACATCTACTCTTCTCAATGAATCCGCAATTGATATCAACATAGGGACTCCACAAGATCCCTTCCCACATCCTCAAAAAGGATCAATCCCTTGATCCTCAAGAACTTGATTCTTTCATCACCTTCCTTTCTAAGTATATTCAATCCTTTATATGGTGTTGCACTGATATACCAGTCCTCAATCCTTCTATCATCATCAACAACATTGTTACCATCCCTAACGCTAAGGTGGTTAAGTAGAAGCTTCGTCACATGCATCCTCGTGTTGCCCCCTTATCAAAGTGGAAATTCAATGCCTCCTCTTAACTAAATTCATCATAACTATCGAGTATCCGTAATTGTTTTCCAACATTGGAATCATTTCCAAAGCCTTTAGAAAGCTTCATAGTTATACTTATTTTTAGGATTTAAACCTTGTTTTTCATAAGGATGACTTCCCCTTCCTAACATCGATCAACTTGTCAACTTCACTGATAGCCATGAGATGTTTTCTCTTATGGATGGTTTCTTTGGTTATAATCAAATCCTTATCCCACTAGAAGACTAATATAAGACTTCTTTCATCACTCCTTAGGGGAACTTTTGTTATCGCGTCATGCCCTTAAGTCTGAGAAATGTAGGAGCCATCTATCAATGCACTATGACCTATATTTTTCATGACCTCATCTATAAAACTGTAGAGGACTATTTCGATGACCTCTTGTGTAAATCCAAGCATCGACATGACCATATTTCCATAATTAAACGCATATTCACATGTTTTATCCACTTTTTCCTTCGTCTTATTCTCGTTAAGTGTGTGTTTGGAGTTTTAATTAGCAAACTCCTTGGCTTAATCATTTCTATTAGGGGTATTGAATTTAACCCCGCCAAAATCAAAGCAATCCTTGAGATGTCTCTTCCTTCTAATCTTAAGAAGCATCACAGTCTTCAATTCCAAATTCAATCAGTTTTCCACTTCATCTCACAACTCTTTTATCATTGTCAACCTTTTCACCACCTTCTCCATAAAGACATCGACTTTAATTGGGATGAAAATTTCCAAAATTCCTTTGATGATCTCAAGAAGTATCTTCTATCACCACCTATCCTCACACCTCTACGTGATGGAAAGCCTTCCTATCTTTACATTTCTACCTTTGATCATTATTTGGGTGCCATGTTAGCACATCACAATGAGCAAGGCAAGGAGAAAGACTTCTATTATATCAGTCGCACCCTTCACAAGTATGAAACTCGTTACACTAAGGATATAAATTTGTGTTGCACTCTTTTCTTCAACACCTCCAATCTCCATCATTATCTTCTTAATCACAAAACTTATGTCATCACTAGCTTCCATGCGCTTTAAGCCTTATCACAATGACCACACCACTCGATGGCTCATGATCATGACCAAGTTTGACCTAGATTTCATCTCTCATAAATCAATCAAGGGCAAAGCCTTTGGTAATCAGCTCACCGAAGCCCCTCTTCCTGACAATCATCTTCCTCACGAACAATTTCCAAATGAATCCATCCATACCATCGATCACGAATTTTCTCCTCTCAGGAAGATACTTTTCTTTGATGGATCTAAGTTTCGACAAGGGGGAAGCGTCAGTATTATAATCATTCCTCCTTGTGTAGAAACTAAATCATACACTTGGTTACATTTCTAAGTCATAATCACATACCACTATTCATATGATTCCTAAGTGAGAAAACTAGTAATTGAAATTTGTCTTTGGCCTCTTTACTTTCTTTCTTACTTTCTTTGTGGTTTTGCACACCTCACTGCTCAGTATGACTTTCACTGCTTTATTTTTCTTAGCTCTAGAAACCAGCGCCTAGGTGTCCTTGTCCCCTCTGGGTGCCCTGACCTCTTGTTATCTTGCTTGCCCCTTTTAGGCCTCTTTTATCTTATGGGCATCTTGTTTTCTTGGTGGTCATCCTTTTAGATGTTAATTACGAAGTTCAAATAAGGGAATCATATAAATACAAAGTTATGTGACCATAATAAAGGACCAAACTCTAAGCATATATTACTATCACCTAAGGTTGCGTAAAGGGTATTTTAAGAGCATCAAAGCATCCATCTAGCTTCATTCAAGGGACAAGGGACTACATTTTTCTACATACACTTCATAGGATGGGAAGTTCATTTTGACATCCACACATATATTTACATTGTTACATCTAGCTAATACTCGTTATTCGATGCATCTTGCACGAGAGCTTCATAGGGCACGATTCTACACACACACACAGAGAACTACATGGAGTATGATATGTAGTGTAGCTCTCAGTCATAAGTTCACTCTGTTGGGTGACTATTGGGGTCAGTCTGACTCATCATTTACATCTTTTTTCTTTTTAGGATTTGATGTGTTTTGAGGTTTTGCAGGAGGTCATTTCGTTTACAGGTTACAGAAAAATTGTGAGGGCATAGTGCGACATACAAGTGATCAACAACGAAGGTTATAAAACACCATGTAACATAATAAAATTTAAATTTCAACCATTTTCATAGTAACTGGTGCTCAAGAGCAGACTTTGGTGCCTAAGCACCCTGACCCACTCCAGGTGCCTCAATCTATTTTATTCCAAAACTTATACAATTTTCTATGTGCAGTTGTGATAATTTTTTCCTCTAGTTTAGTATTTTTCCAACCCAGCATACTTCGAGATTAATCTTGATATCAGCTAATTCTTCTATCCCCTCTCTTACACCTAAGGTTTCATTTTTATCTAGCTTATTACTTAGGTCAGATCTATGTTTTATTTCTTATTTATCATTTGTTACTTTACAATCAGGGTTTTATAAATTTCAATATTTGTTAAATCACCTTAGGATACTCATATCCCCTTTGCTTATAAGCTTAAATTTTAATGTACTAACAACATGGTTGAGTATAAAGCCCTTATCCTAGGTCTCAAAACTAATTTCATGTTTGGTGTCCAAATCCTTGACATCTATGGTTACTCTCAGCTTATCAGTAATCAATTCAACAGAACTTATCAATGCAAAAAGGAATTCCTTCAAAAATATAACAACATCATCAACTTTCTTCTTGAGGACTTTGATTTATATACCGTCCAATTTTTCCCTCTTTCATTTAATCATTTTGTAGAAACTATAGCATCCCTCACATATCTCATCTCGTGGGCAATTGAAGAATCTAAAATCTCCATCATTTTTCATCACCTTGATCAATTATCTCATGTCCATGAGCTTCCTCGCTCCAATCATGTTTATACTAATCAATCTGATATCTGGTACTCTCATATCTTTGACTATCTTTCTTAATCCAAAATTCCCTCCGACCTGTCCAAAATGGTAGGATGTCATTTCTTCAATGCGTTAACTACTATATTATCCTTGGTGGCATCCTCTACAAACGTGGGTTTGATGACATTCTTCTATGATGCCTACAATCTCATGAATCTACCTGAGCTAATCGAGAAGTCCATGATGGCATATGTGGTGGTCACTTTAGTGGTTTGGCTATTGCAAAGTGTGTTCTTCACATGGGTTATTACTGGCCCACCCTCAACCAACACTACTGTGAATATGTTAAAAGCGTGTTAAATTCCAGCAACATTCCAATATCATCTGCATCCCTATCCAAGCCTTATAGTAGGCTCAAGATCTATGGCCTTTCTCACAATGGGGACTTGACCTCATTGGCCTCATCAATCCAAATTCTTCTCAATGCCATCATTCTATCATCACCACAACTGAATACTTCACCAAATGGGTGGAAGCCATTCCACTCGCCTCTACTAAAGCTAACAAAATTTTCAATTTTGTTTATCATCATATCATCTACCATTTCAGTGTTCCTCATAAAATTATCATGGATAATAAACACTCCTTTAAAAAAAGACCTTAAGAAGATTTTCAACTCTTTAAACATCAAGATTAACTTCTCTTCACAACATCCTTTCCAAAATTGTCGATAAAGAAGGTTGAAATTGAAATCTTCACATCCCCTTTGCTCTTTGGGATTATTGGACTAGAATTTGTACTTCTACGGGTGTTATTTCTTTCTCTCTTTTCTATGGCTTTGAATTTTTTCTTCCTCTAGAATTCCAAATCTCTTCCTTGCATGTTTTGTTTGCAACTTCTTCTTTAATGAGGACTATCATCAAGAGCGTCTAGCATAACTTGAATTATTAGATGAGTGTCGCTTAATTTCTTTTCAACATCATCATGTCTATCAAGATTGCATCAAATGTGCCTATAACAAACATATTAAATAACATGACTTTAATATTGGTGACTTAGTCTTGAAAGAAAATCAGAATGTCACTACTCTGGAAATTGGATTAGACCATATAATATCATTCATAATATGGGTATGGAGACTATCATCTAGCTTCCCTCGATGGTAAACTGGAAATGGAACCTCTCAATGCCTTATACTTATGGCATTTCTATTGTTAAGATACTTACTAATGGGCTCTTAGTCATATCAATGATCTTACTTCCATCACTAGCCTTTCCATCTCCATTGTAATGATTTGGAATTATGTGGTCTATGGTCACGTTCCTATTTTTGACCTTGAATATGGGCACCACGGATCTTCCTATATCATATTCCTTATGGACAAGTTCCTCCTTTTAGGTGGAAACCTCGTAATCATTACATGTATCTCCTTCTTATTCTACCTACTATAACCATGATAAGGGTCCATAGGTGCCACTTTTAAATCCTACCTCCCCTCCTCAAGTGGTCTACTTGGATATCTCAAACTCTATCATAAAAATTCATAAATCTTGGATGCTCATATCAAAGCTATCATATCCAAAAACAGACTGCTCCCTTGAAGGATAGTTGTTCATATAAATTAAATAGATTGCTCCCTTGAAGGAAATCTATCACATATCCTGCACTCTAAAAAAAATCAAAAATCTAAATGTATACCACTCCCTAAAAGAATGGTTATTATCTTATATCATGGCAGTAAAAGGCTTTCTACATTTATCGGCCTTCAAAATCTCAAAAGCAACAACTAAGTTTAAAAGCAAGCATCCTAATAAAGCTTCCTGCATCAATTAGATTTCTCATCTATTTGCATTGATCAATTTGCATTATATTTCTCAAAGTTGGGGCATATACCTAGGACAACCATTTAAGGAGACCCTATTTCCCCTATACAATTTACATATAAAACCCATTTTTCGTGTCAATAGTAGGTCTATAAGCACACTTACAATCTTTTCTGTTATGATCTTAAGTATGACTAATTATCGTTAGTTATGTGCAAACACCTAATATTGGTTGTAAGTGCATGTCTTTGTCTCATTATTTTTTAAAAATTACCTCCAATCTAGTCCAAAATCATCTTTTCCTCATGCGCTTCTTTACCTTTGACAAAGTTTCCTTCATAGCTAAATCGTCACCCCTTTCTATCCAAGTCACTCTTCTTATCTTCTCCCTATCTAACATTTTGCATCTATCATATTATTTTCCTACACATCACATCCTACCACATATATCTCCTCTACCTCACCATATCATTTCTCTCTATCCATCACGTCAATCCCTTATTACATAAATCAATAATATAATCATCTATATCTAATCATATTTCATCCATCACATTTAATATATATCTAATAAAATATCAACATCCCATAACATCACATTTAACATCTAAATAAATATCAATCATATATAATATAATTTCATCACACCACATCTAATCTACATCTACATCTAATCATCTCTAACATATGCATCCAATCCATCATCTACATCTACACCATATCTAAATGCATCATACCTAATCTACATCGAATTAATACACCACATCATATCGAATCTAACATCTCAATCAATATCCATATTCTAAGTCTCTAAATCATCACATGTACATCCAATGTAAAAAATCACATAACATATATGTACATCACAACAAAAATCATCATATATAAAAATCATTGAAAGTTGTATACATCTGCGATAGGCCTATACTGGGTTCTATCTCCAATCTATACATCAAAATGTCAATATCAAAAATCATCTAAATCTCTCTATGCAATGTTCACCCACTACAGGGTGAATTGACTATCCGAAACTCTAAATGTCGATCCCTAACCTCCTACATGGATTCCGGTCTACCCTTTGGTCCCTCATCTGTTCCATGATCATGTCTTGGCTGCATCACACTAGCTATGTTCTCTGAAGCCACCTTTCATGCTAATATCCCATACATCCTCTCTCCAACTAGATATGCCAGATAGCTTGACACCTCATGCAATCTTGATCTCACTATGCACTCATAATACTGCACCTCCTTGCCTGATGCCTAATACTGCTCCAGAGATAGTCTTAGGAAGCACCATTTGACTCACTCCCTGTGTGGCTCCCTGAGCCTCACTCCCTGTCACCTCAAATGAGGTACCCAAATATCCATACTTGGCTCGATAGGCCTCTCATTGTATGTTTTACACTCTCGCTATTGTATGGAAATATATCTCTCCTATCGCACCCCCACTAGCTCTTGGCGAGCTGCATCTAACTCTACATGTAGTGTGGCTACCTCGACTGTTTCTCCTCCATCTCCACCCATAGGTGTTGTTTCCTTCTCCTCGGTAACTGACACCTCTTCCTTTCCTCCTACGATCACTTTCACCTCTCCCTCGGTAGACACCTTCGTCTCTCCTCATGTTTGTGCCCTCTCCTTATCTACCTGGGTTGCCCACTACTGCATCCACCACTCTACATATCCCTATCCAACCCCTACATCATCATCATCATCATCATCCCATGACTCTTCCTCCTCCGCCAATGGGTCCATTATCACAAGGTTGGGCAGGTCCCTCTCATACCTCTCAGTCTCATACTATCTAAATCTAATAAGTTCCCTAGTCACCATATGTATCACACTAAACTATCTCATAACCCATGGAAACTGGATCACCTCTATCATCTTGAGCTTCCATCCCTGTACCCATATGACTCTCCGCATCCCAACCAGCTATATATTTTTCCTAGGCCATGCACGTAAATCTCTATAGGGCCTGTATTTGACATCATCTACCTCCATCACCCCCATCCTCTCCGCATACCAGTCCTAACTACACTTACCTCTATCTCTATGCACCTAGTTTTCTCACCACCTCAAAAGCCCAACGGGAATCTCGATATGGTCTCATGTGACCCATGGTAGCCTTGGTGGCCTCACTACAATTATATGCTCATATGCCCAATAGTATAACAAAAATCCTACATCCATGTTTGATCGCCTCCCTCATACATACAGCCATAAGTCATAGTATGTCTACACCAACAATGTTGATCCAAAGGTGAACATTGTCTTGTGCTCAACTATGTTTTTTATAACTCTTGATAATGCCCATGGAAACTAAGCTCTACCTAAATATGGAAATGCATAACAGGAAAATGCCATCATAACCAATCATATCAATCGACTCTCTGACATCGTCAGTTGGTATCGGGACTCTATATGGATGGTCCCTGAAGTGAATGTAATGAGTGGGGAATCCAATCCAAACATCTGTGTCAATTCTACCATCCTTCCCTCTATTGTAACTGACACTATCAGCATCACCTAGATAGGAAGTCTCATTATACGATACATGTCCTCTAATGTGTTCATCATCTCACCAATCCTTAATCAAAAAATGTTGGTCCTAGGATCCCATCTATCAATAAAATCAATGCTTAACCTTGTATCTCTCACCACCCTCTAATAATGGTAAAAACCTCCCAATCCCATTGTATCTAAGTGATCCCACTCAGCCTCCACCCCATCTACCCTCATCATTCCCAACAATGTCAAGACTCTCTCTCTCAGGTATAACTGATCTCGAGCCTGTAAAAATTCATCAAACAACTATCTATCAACATCTCATAATTAAAAATTATCATCATCATCATTAAAACCTATCAATCTACCCCCCATCCTACCTAGTCGATATCAACCCCCTTCACGTTGATGTTAACTTTCCCTCATTCAACAACAATTGGACCAGTCATCACCAACTAGCCCTTGGCCCTCAATTTTTAAATTTTCAAAAATAACTCAACAAAAAAATCAAAAACTAAGCTAGGTTTTCAAACTTACAGCTCTTTGTAACCTCTGGCTCTTCCTTCCTCCCCCATTGGTATCCATTCTGAGAAAATCTCAAGCTTTTATACCTCTCTGAGCTCTCGATTATAAAAATTGTGCAGTCCAAATGAGCTTAGTCAGCCAACCACATCGCTTATATAGGGGTGTCGACCCAGTCGATGGTGACCCACTAGCCATCATCGACCTCAGTCAAGTCATCATCGACCCGGTCTAGTCGTTGACGAACCAACCTTATTTTTTCTCGTCCCCTTCAAATATTTCATCAAAATTATCTTTTCTTCCACTTTTTGACTCTTGTGTTCCTCATAACACCTTTTTATTTATTCCATTGGTCTTGGTTAACTACCTTTTGGCTTATCTCTTTACATCCAGCATCCCACTTTACGACTATCCTTGTGTTCCCATTCGGGACACCATATCTTACCCTAAGCCCACCTTTGTGGCCATCATCTCTATCTTTTTTCCTCATCCCGCTCGAATGCATATTTACGATTCCTCATATATGAAGGATATCACATCTGCTTTTCCCCCCACATATTGTTAGACCTTTGTCCTGACCATCCTCGCATTTGTTTGCACATACTTTTGATGTCCACCTCTAACCCATTAGTCCCACGACTTACACATCCATCCGATTGGATTCCCATTTGACTCCCTCCATATTGTAGTGATTTTTTCCGACTCACAAGTCTATAGGACATTGTCATTGTTTCCATTGAGGTTGTACTTTTTTCCCTACCGAAGTGACTCCAAAATCACCGCCATATTTTTTTTCCATTTTTTATCCTTATCCCTCTCCACTTGGGGCATCTTCTCTCATAATTTTCTTTTCTTCTCTCTCCTTTTCCTTTTCTTATCTATCTCTTTCAAAATCATGATTGATTCCTCTTCGTGTCGTCAATCCCTCGTTTGAGGGGGAACACCCCACCCATCATCTCTCATCACTTCTTGTTTTTGTCTTGCAGCTTGATTAACACAAACCACTCAACAAAAAGGGATAAATGTAGACACCAAATTTTTTTATGCCTTGTCCCTCATCCCGCATTTTCTCCCCTTATCCATCTTGCACATACATACCTCCATTCCTATTTTAACTTTCTCCTAAATCCTATCTAATTCCCATTTTTCCCGTCTTTATTTTATATTAATCCCACTATGAATCCTCCCTCCCTAATCTATCCCAAATCACACTTAGTTATACCTAAACCCATCCACTAATCCTTTTATCCTCCCTAAACATCATTTTGTTATCCCTTGGTTCCCATATACCCTTATTCAATGCATTCTTATCCCCAAATCACCTTTTATTCTCCCAAAGCAACCCAAACTGCATTAACCACTCAAAACCCTAATATCACCCCATTTAGGACCTTTACATTGAGATGATCAAATCTCCACTGACCAAATCCATGGTATGTCACAGTTTTCAGTGACCTATGTGGGTCATCATTGACCCTATAAATACACCCATACCCCTCCTCTCTTGAGGATACAATTTTGAGGTTTTGAGCTTTCTTGTGACTCTTTCTTCATTTCTTATTCTTATTTGTAGTTGTTGTTATAGCCTTCAAGCCACTTTGGAGATATTTGATGCCACCTTTCAATATCTTGGAGAATTAGATCTTGTTTAGAGTCCTAATTGTCATCCCATCATCATTGCGCATCACTCTTGCAAGTTTATCAGCCACCTTGGAGCTTTGACCTTCTATCAACCATCATTAATCCTTCCTCTCAACTTGTTTTTCCATCTATTTTTCCTTATCAAACCCTAGATCCCTACTCAATCGTCATCGATTTTGCATAGTCATCGTCAACCTGATCCACATTTGTCTCATTATCTATCATCTATCCTACTAGCTATATGTTTTCCAACCCCACAATATCTCAGATCTTCTAATTTTGTTTCCATGTATACTTATTACTTCATATCTCATCTTCATCATACCTAATCATCATTAATCCATCCTAATCATCGTCAACCCAACTCGCAGCCATCATTTTTTTCTATCAGATTAACAATTTTTTTGCATCATTTCTGTCTTAATCAAATCCAAAACCTCTATAACATCCCAGCACCAGATAATTCTCATATAAACTTCATATCACCCCTTTAGATATGTCATTCATCATCGACCATTCCTAACATCCTCAGGTCATCATCGACCCGATCAGGTTTGGTTCAATTTTCATCATTTGTTGTTTTCAGATTTACATCTTATCTTATCTAATACTTTTCATATTTTCTATTTTAGTTCAAATTCTATTACATCTAATGATTTATCCATTATCACCTTATTTATATTTTATCGAAGTGGGTTGACATCCATCCTAGTAATTTTTCACTACTTGGGACTAACATTGTCATAAAACCCACCCTCCTATCTACTAATCATTTTCTTTTTTAGTTTCTCTTTGTTATGTAGGTAATCAAGCGCATTGCAAGGAGGATATTCTACGCCCATATCTATCATCATCTTATCTATAGGTAGCTTTAAACCCTCTCATTATTAGAATTACTTATTTTATTTTTTACCATTTGACTAATCTAAAATAGGAGTGATAAAATTCAATCAGCAATCATGTCAATTTCCACCAACTGCTTAGGTCAGTCTACAACAACTATTTAGGTCAACCTAAAGCATCTGTCAAGTTATCCTATAACAAAGGGAAATATATCCCATTACAAGTGAAGTAAAATCTCTCAAAATACATGTAAAGTGGATAAAGGAACATGGCTAAGCTTAGTTGGAAAGTCATCACTTGTTCACCTCCAAAAGGGTAGTTTTACGTCATGGGAAGGAGTCTCATTTAACTTCTAATTCTTTGAAGATGTCACACTTGTTCTAAGAAGAAAAATTCAAATGTAATGTGGTATATATTATTGTTAATTAGTTTTTAGACTCCACTTTTAATTGTTGTTTATAAAATTAGCAAGTCCTCCTATAAGTTAGGAGAAAAAGGTTGTATTAATCAAGTTACAAGATTTATAAATACTTGCAGTCGTGTTGTAAAACGAGATGTTCTTTTGGATTTGGAAGAGGAGAGTTGATTTAACTAGAATATTTAAGGGATTACATACACCCAAGCAAGGGCATGCTTGAGGTAGTCTAGAATCTCTATTTTCCATTTCAACAAAGTTGTTTCTATTGTCCCATTTCCATAGATTCCAACCATTATATTATGTCTCTATCCTTCATTGCTTTAATATTTTCCATTCAACATTGTTATTTAAATTCTTGTATTTTCAATTTCTATAAATTCATAGTCTTAAGGAAACTTATGTTTTACATATAATATAGACATTGTGTAAAAAGATACATCCTTGGGTTGATATTATAAATGAATTTGAGTCATACTCAACCAGTAACTTGATCATTGGATAGCCCATCCACTGAATTATGTTGAACATACTAAACCATATTTCTTGGGAATTGATTAAGCCCATCATTTTTGGCATCATTTTTGGATACAATGTCAAGCATTGGGATTATGATATAATAATATAGATTTCTTTCTGCATTTTGATTTCAAAAAACCTAGAAATAGTATACCCCCTAAATAATAGATCTGGAATTGCATGCAAAAAAAAGGGGAAAGATCTTATTATTTTCTGTTTTTAGCTCTTGTATAAACCCCTTCAACTAGAGGAGCGTGAATCCAAGTCCCAACAAGGAAAATATCCTTGAAGAAGGAGACATTGATAGCCTATTACTTGCAATAGGTGATGAGTACAACGATGAAATACAGTCTTCATTGGAGGAGCTTACATGGAAAAATATTATTTGGAGACCTTAAAAGTCTAAGGAGGGTTACCCAATCAGATATTTAAAAATCAAGGGGCTTCCTCTAGTCATGCATTCACCAAAACATGAGGAATAATTGAAAGACTCCTCTAATCAACCCATACATCTATCAAAATTATAATTTATGGAGAAGGTTAATTAAGCTAAATATGAAAATATATGCCTAATATGATTACCATTGTAGCAGTAAATAAATGAATAATTAAGTACATAAATTAACTCAAGCTAACTAAGCAGTAAAATGTGAAACCCTAGTTACAAAGAGGGTATGAAAATCCTTAGTTGGTTCACAGTGAAATATGGACCATGCTGAAGTGCTAACCAGATGAACAGAGAAGGAGAAGTGTCACACAGAGCCTTAGAAAATTATGTGATTTAATGACTTGCATAGACTGGAGCGCCTGGAAAGGGATAAGAGCACCTACGGGTGTGCTAGACCTATTTTTGGGTTCCTATGTCTATGTAAATGCTCATAAAACCTCCTTTGAGTGATCATGAGGTGTTCACTATTGTTTTTTTTTTTTTTTTGCTATGAGGTTTCACAATGATCATTGAATTTGCTGGAAACCTACAATGAAATAATGACCTGCAAAACCCTCAATGAGGCATCAAATCCTAAAAAAGAAAGATGCATAATGAGGTGTCAGACTATCCTCACCTATCACAATGGTAAACTTATAATCAAGTGTTTCACTACATCTCAGACCCAATGTAGTTCTATGTGTATGTGTGTGAAATTGTGCCCTAGGTGGCTCTTTTGTGTGTCACACTTGTTAGCGAGAAAATAAACTAGATGTAAATAAATGTAATAGATGTGTGCATGGAATAAAATGAACTTCCCTCCTATGAAGTGTATGTAGAATAACCATCCCTTGTGTCCCTTGGATGGTGATAGATGTATGCAATGGATCTCTTAGATGTTTGATGGATGCAACCTTAGGTTTAAGCTTAGTGTTTTTTCCTTTATTATGATCACATAACTTTATATTTATATGCTTACCTTGCTTAAATTTCATAATTAACCCCAAAAATTCCAACTACCAAAAAGATAAGATGCTCAAACAGCTAGAAAGTACCCAAAAGATATGAACAAAATATATTGAGGTTAGGGGCACCCAGAGGGGACAAGGGCGCCTGGCATTGGCATCTTGGCTGGGCACTGGTGTCCAGGATGATAAATGTCGAGGTATAAAAAGGCATACTAAGCAAGTAAGGGTGCAAGAACAAAAGTGGTAATAGAAATCAAAGAAAGGTGGTTGAATACATGGGTTAATTAGTACTTTTATTACTTAGGAATCATATGAATAGTAATATGCAATTAGGAATAGATAATTACCTAAAGTGCATGATTTTGTGTTTAAATTTTCCCCCACTTTATGTTGGTGAGTGAAAAGATCAGTAAAATAAAGTAGATAGATATGTGTACCTGATAACCATGTAGATTGATGTAGAAAGAGTGTGTTGAGGGACAAGACAAAGTGTGGAGTGCTAAAAGTGTGAAGCATGGACACTAAGGAGGATAAAGTACAAAAAGTGATGATGAAAATGAACCTAGGGTGGAAACGTATGTGTAGATTTAGAGATGTGCCTGTTGTTGATGTCGATGTTTGTTGTGTGTGATGATGAATGATGTTGACTACCACTTCCCATATAGGCAGACATTCAAAAGAGAAGAATGAACAAGTAGTAAAATGTGCATGTGTATGTGTAAAAATCATGTAAAGAAGTATGTAAAATTAAAATTTTGAAAAAGGAACATGTGCACCTGATCCATAATGAGGAAAGAGTTTAGAAAGGATCCTGTAGATGTTATAGAAGACCGAGTTTTTTGGGTGATCTCACACAAGCTGTGTCAGCCACAAGTTTTTGGGGGGATCTCATGCCAATGATATGGAATAAATGTAGGGAGAAAAGTCCAGTGTTATCCTCCAACCTTTAATTATTTCTGACAATGTAGAATACCACTACAAATGGTGTGTAAAATTTAAACAATTCGATCCAACGTGAAAGCGTGTAGTGCATGCATGTCGAATGCTAAGGAATGTGTGCATATAATATCCATTATGTAGAGTTTTGTAGACTATGTTGAACTACCAAATATTATGTAGCTACCCCCTGGTCAGAGGCATCTAGGAAGGGTCAGGAGAACCCAATCGCTATTGTTCTAGTCTGGGCACTAGTGTATGTGTTGTGCTAAGGACCCAAGTCTGATTCTAAGCCTTGTCTGATACTTAAAAATGTGTTGTATCAGTATTGTGTTGTGTTGAATTGTGATGGTATGACATTTTATGGGGTGACTGATTCACCCGAATGATGCCCCCCTTGTTTGGGGTGCATGCAACATAGTTAAAGGAGTATGTAGCCCAAAGGAGGAACGACCATTGTGTTAAAATTGTGCCCTACATGGGGGAATGTTCTTGGTACAAACCAAGGCACACAAAATCAAAGTTGCTAGGGGATAAGTGTTAGTACAATAAAAGAAAAACATGCATGGAGAAGACAAAATTTAAGCTAAACATACAATGTGTAAGCTAATACGTAAGAAGACAATGTAAACATGCAAGAAGACAAGGTAGAAAATGAAAAATTGGCTTCAAACATGGGACATCACTCACGATGTCACAATACAATCAAGGCTAACTAAGCCAAAATCAAATAGTGTACACACAAGACAAAGGGCAAAGCCCGCAAACAATGGTAAACAATAACAAGCAATGTAACAAACAACCATGGAAGCAAATAGACCTGTACGACAAATATTACACATGAAGAACTCATTATCATGTTAGAAAGATAAAAAGTATGTCAAATCATGTATAATCCAAAAGTGTGCCATGAAACAAAAGGAAATAGTATCACCTGTAGTATATGAAAGTGGATGCCCCCAGGAGTCATTGTGGGACTAGTAATAAGTATTGTGCCAAGCATCCATGTTGCATGTAATAAATATGCATAATCTATGATCATAACTAAAAATTAAATTGAATTCATATGTGTGTATGATAAAAGATAATGACATATAATATATCTTTCTAGCATGTGTAATAAAGTGAACATTGTAAACAGAAGTGAGAAAGAGTAAATGCAACCAAGGTATGTAGTTTTTTGTGGATGAGATGGAATGGAATATAGAGTGAATGTGATAGGAATTGTGTGCCCCCCGAGTGAGCTTGGATGAGTATGTAAGTGATGAGTCTCATTTATACATGCCCCCTCACCAGTAAAGAATGAATCGTAGATCAAGAATGCATAATCAGGAAATGGTCTGAAATATGTGTATAACAAATATGTGATTGTGAAAGCACAAAGCGTAGAGTATAAGTGTGTGAGTGATTGATGGATGAAGTGTGGTGAGGTTCATTTTATATTGAAACCCTCATCAATTGAGTATGGACCGTGGAACTAGAGTGCATCATAGGGTAATGACTGCAATGTGTAGAAGTAGATGTAAGGGAGATGTAGCGTGAATGTGTAAAGTAGATGTTATATAGAGATGAATGCATGCAAATGTGAAATATATGGTGTGTGATTTATAATATGTAAGGTGTTTTATGTAGGATAGTGTGTAGTGTGTGGTGTGTGTCAGGTTCATGTATTTAGGATTCCCTCAACAGTCAAGTGTGAACCATATCACAAGAGTGTGTCATCGAGTAATGACAACACTAGAGTGTGTCAAGATGTGTATGTTGTATGTGAAAGTCTAGATGTGAAATGATGTGAATATAAGATGTGTGATGATGTTACAGGGGAGAAATAGGTGTGATGTCTCCCCAAGTGTGTGATGATAAGGAGGATCAAGTTTCATTATCTAGAAGATCATCATTGACCTGATCAAGGCCGATTGGAGCTGCGTTGGAGACTTGATAGGAAATAGTATGAGGTGGATCATATAAATAGTCATTATGACACAAGGCGTACATGGTCATTGTATATTATTCATCGATGAAATGTGTTGGTGGACACCCATGCGCATACCAACGAGTAATATTTTGATAATGTCCAGGAGATGAATCATTGCCAATAGAAACACGAAAAAGTGATAGAAGTGTTACTAGAGTCTAAAGTGCCCCCAATATAGTCAAGTGAATATTTCCTGAGTGTTGGTGGAGAATCATGTGCGGTGCATGAAATGAATACTGTTAAATGAAAAACATGAAGACCATAGGTGGCCATAATGTTAAAATATCCATGATAGACATTAGATGAGTGGGCGATGGGAGGATATCATTAAGTATCAATCCAAGCCTAATCAAGCCATCATATGTGTAAATAGTATTAGAGAAAGTATGATCCAATGGAATATAGTTCCAATAAGAGTTTCTAATTAAAATCGTGTAAGTGAAAGGAAGTGATACGGACACAGACTATTCAAGAGAGGGAAAAATAGTGTCCAAGGTGTGGAAATACCCCTGATAAAGTACCATAGAGTTAGTAGGAGGGGTCTTGAATTTTTATTCACCAAGACCATTGGCCACAAAAGAATCATTGAAATATGAGTCATCTATATCGATAGGAGTTAAGTTAATATTTCATAATTTTTCATTATTAAGTTCAATAGTATTGAATTCATCATCAAAATCCTTGGAATCATTTGTGTTGGCAATGTCATGTTGTATAGTTGTGTCGAGGATATTGGTAGGAGGACTAAATGTAGGAGTGAGAGGAGCCTCAACTAGTAGAGCAATAGTACTTAGAGAAGTAGACACGGTGGGTCAAATGATGGTTGTAGTATGAGTAGAAATAATTAGAGTGTTTGTAGCTATGGAAAAAGATTGTGAAGCACTTGATTGACCAATGTCATATGTATATATACTATTATATGGAATAGGCTATGATGGAGGAATAGGCATAGCAGTAACAAGATATATGCAACATAATTTGAATGGTTTAGGGTTTTCTGTAATAATATGTTCATACCCATCATGTAGGAATTTAATGTGTTGATGAACATTGGATGGAACTGTTCAAGTTACATGAATCCAAGATCTTCCCAGTAAAAGATTTAATTGAAATGAAGTATCGATAATGAAGAATTTTGTAGGGACAATCTTGGGCCCAACTTAGATGTATAATGTGATGGTTCCTAGGTATGTGCAAGTAGTTGAATCATATCCCTAAATAAGAGTGGAATTCTTAGAAATTAGGTTATCATTAATGCCCAATTTTTTTAGAAGGGAATGGGCACATAGGTTGAAGGTTGATCCATTATCAATAAGTACACATTTTATGCAAGTGGTGTTGATAATAGTGGTGATAAGTAAAGGTGAACATGGATTTTCCATAACAAATGGTGATATATCCTTATTAGTGAATGATATAGCATGTGGAAAAAAATTGAGAGACTAAATAAGGTGTGTGAAGCATACCGAAAAATTGTCACTTTCTATATGGATAGAATAAAGGGTAACCTCTAATGTTTGACAAAAATTAGGTACACTATGCAATAATTCATACAGGGAGATTTTAGCTGGCGTATTATTAAGTTGTTAAATGATATCATAGCACTTAGAAGCAGTAGGAGGAGCCGAAGAAGTGATGGGTGGTGGAATAGAGATGGGTGGATCCATTGGATGACAAGTGCAGCACGTAATTACTACATTAATAGAAGGATCAACCCGAGGTGTAATAAAGCGAGGAGGATGTTGAGTATGAACTTTCATGAAATCAAAAATTGTTGTAACCATGTCTGAAACCTTAGTGGGTACGAAAGAAGGATAAGATGATTGAGTCATGACTTGATAAGGCGAAGACATACTCAGAAGAAAAGGGGTTGATCCATCAAGTTCACCAAAATGATTAAGCTAAATATGGAAATATATAGCTAATCTGATTGTTATTGTACTAGTAAATAAATGAATAATTATTAAGTACAAAAATGAACTCAAGAAAACTAAGCAATAAAATGTGAAACCCTAGTTACAAATAGGGTAAGAAAATTCTTAGTCGGTTCACAGTGAAATCTAGATTGTGTTGAATTGTTGACCAAATGAATAGAGAAGGAGAATCATCGCATAGAGCCTCAAAAAATTGTACGAGCTAACAAACTTCCTAGACTGGGGCACCTACAAAGGGATAGGGGCACTTGTGGGTGCCCTAGACCTATTTTTGGGTGCCTATCTACAAAAATTCTCAAAACACCTCCTTTAAGTGGTTGCGAGGTATTTGTTATTGTTTACCTTTGGTCACTATGAGGTCGCACAATGATCACCGAAGTCGCTAGAAACATGTAATGAAATAATGACCTACAAAACCCTCAAAGAGACATCAAATCCTAAAAAAGAAAGATTCAGAATGAGGGGTATTATTATCCTCAAATGTCACAATGGTGAACTTACAACTAAGTATTGCACTGCATCTCAGACCCAATGTATTTATATGTGTATGTGTGCGGAATCGTGCCCTAGGTGGATCTTGTGTGTGTTCCACTTGATAACGAGCAAATAAGCTAGATGTAAAGAAATGTAATAGATGTTTGTATAGAATATAATGAACTTCCCTCTTATGAAGTATATGCAGAATAACCAGCCCTTGTTAGAAAATTAGTGTTCATTGTGTGAACATATGGTTTGAATATTAGTATTATATAATATTTAAATAATACATGAGTTTGCACAATCATAGTTAGGGGTGTGGGAGTAAGATTAGGAAATAGATGAAAGATATGGGGATGATGTAATGAGACTTGATTCCATGATTATAGAAGCAAGAAATTATATAAAATGCCCTCCAATATTCAATAGAAATTGCTCCATTATTTTCTATATTCTATTTGTTTCTGTATTTTCTCTATTTTCATGTTTTGATCTCAAATTATTGTTGTTTAATTTCATTATCAAATCTAAAAAATTTATATCACTTGTGTCCCTTGGATGGTACTAGATGTATGCAATGGAGATCTTAGATGCTTGATGGATGCAACCTTAGGTGTTGATATCTAATGCGCAGTGTTTTCTCCTTTATTATGATCACATGACTTTATATCTATATGATTCCCTTGCTTGAATTTTGTAATTAACCTTGAAAAGGTAGACTACCAAAAAGATAAGATGTTAAAATGACTAGAAAGAACCCAAAATATGTGACAAAGTATATTGAGGTCAGGGGTGCCTAGTGTTGGTATCTTGGATGTGTGGTGATGTCCAAGATGATAAATTCTAAGGTATAAAAAGGAAGAATGACAAAATAATGGTGCAAGACCAAAAATGGCAACAAAAAGCAAAGAAAGGTGGTCATATACATGGGTTAATTAGTACATTTTTTACTTAGGAACCATATGAATAGTAGTATGTAATTAAGACTAGATAATTACCCAAAGTGCATGATTTTGTGTCTACAAAGGTTGACATTTCAAAGGAATAAGGAATAATAAAATTCAAATTTTCAATCACCTTCTTCTCATGGTTTTCCTCTTCTTTCAAAAAGTTGAGTGCATGGACCCATTTTCTGAGAAAAGGAAGTTAGTTCTCATAACTAGACAATGGTTTTTTGTAACCTATCTCTACATCACTAAGTAGAGTAGGTTAAAGTAGGTTTCTTTCTTGCAAATAAGTTTTTTACACATATTGTTTCCTTTTCTTTGAAGTTGTAAACTATTAGAGACCAATACTTCTCATCCCAAGATCACTCCAGTAGAATAAACATTACCAAAACAATGAAAGTGCACAGAAAATTAGCTCAAAGCTTCATCATATAATGATGTAAGTGATGTACATATAGGAGGAGGAAAGTGCAACTACCACCTAGATCAGTGGTGAATAACTCTCACTAATTGATATTGGAAGTAGAGCTAACTCCACACAACTAGTGAATTAACTCAACACAATTGGTAAGCTAACTCAACATAACTGGTACACCTAAGCAAGCTAACACAACAAGTATAGAGCTCACAAAAGTCTAAGAATTATCCTAATAAACAAATAAAAGGATAAATAATAACCTACAATAATTGGGGAAAAGAGACACCGCAAGGTACTCAAAACCAATAATAACAAAGTAGAGAGAGAAAAAACCCACTTTAAGGCATCCAAAGAAGCTCTTCTCAAAAAACCCATAACATGATAAATAATTTTGGTGTGCACCGTGGTCAAAATCCACTGCTTGATCAGAAAACTCAAAAAATAAATGACATTGGGCTTCACCAAAATAGCTCCATACAAGGAGATTGTCAATGGAGTAATGTTGAAAGTGTAAAAAAATACCAAACATAATTTGATCAACTACTACAAATAGGTGTGGCACAATCCAATAACAATAACCAAGGAAACAAGGCAAGGACACAAGATCTAATGAACTAGGAGTGTCATGATCTAAGAACAACCAAGGTAAAAAGGCAAGGACACAAGACCCAAAGAAGTAGGATCAACACCACACCCTCCCATATTGTTTAATGGGTGGAATGATGCTACAAATTTATATGAGTTATCAAAATAGCTACTTGAACACCAACAAACTAACACTGGGCTTCACCAGAATATCTCCCTCATAAGAGAGACTATCAACATGCCAAAAAATGTTGAGATACAAAATCTTAACAAACAAGAGAGATATACTACACTTGCTAAATAAAAATTCTCAAAACAAGGAACATTACAATGCAAATAATATAAAAAGTTAAGAGGCCGAATGGTAGAGCAGCCACGCCTATATAGTCTTCTCAATGAATGCCTATGTTGTTGTCACGAGTGATCATAAATCCACCCCAAATCAACATGGATGGATAAAGAAAATTTATGCATATGATCCAGTGTGAAATTCGTAATGGTGTCATGCAAAGGAACATCAGAATATGTGTCAGGTCGATCATGTTTGATAGTTGAAATCTCAAGTTTCTCAAGTTTGAGTGAAGATGCAAAACTCATGTGTAGTCCATGGTCCTCAGAAAGAGATGAGAGAACAAAAATAGGAGCTCAATCAATATGTTATCCCAATGAAATGTCTACTTGAAAACCAATTATGTGGCAAGTATGCCACTTAATAGGATGAATAGGGGAAACAATACCATGTGAATGCCTTCCAATACCTCTGCCAGTGAAACCCATAGAATAGATCATGCGAGAACACCATTCAATGGTATGTTTCTCAAAATATCCAGGTAGGTGAGGAGCTGATGTGGGATACACAAAGTGTGTAACTGCAATAGGAACAATTGTGGAAGAATGTACAGTAACAATCCTAATACGCTTAGGAGCATCAAAAGCAGGAGTAGAACTAGAAACTAACTGATCAAGGTTAGTGAGTACATGAGCAATACTTGTAAGTGGACTAGGAGCAGGGATATGAGAGTCCACAATATGAGGGCAAAGTTGTTGGCTAGAAATTTTTTGTTACAGGGAGTGTATGAGATGATCTTTTTCATGAATGAGGGCTTGTAGAAGATAATTTCACTTCTTGAGCGATCTATTTTCTTCCTCAAATTTGACTACATCCTCCTGAATGGAACAAACTTTAGTGAATAACATCTCATTCTTAGACTGTAAAGCAAATATGTCAGAGCACAGATCCATGATAAATGTAAAAACACACTTAAAAAATAAGCAATGCCAAAAAAATATAAGATGTCAAGATCTACCGAAAATGCATCCAAAACATTGTGGAGTCCTTTTTCTTATATCCTAGCTCCAAATAAATACTATGTGAGCACAAAAGAAGAAAAAAAAATTCTTGTTAGGGGATTTTATCACCTATCAAATCAATCCTCACCCTTCAGTAATTGACACTCGAGAACAAAAGAGCATCAGGGATATAGTGTACATCGGACCAAACAACGAGGGTCTGGAGGCGGAAGCCCCTAGCAGGGTCAAGGGGCAATGCCCCCTAAAGCCAAACATAAATTACCCTTTTAAACGATTGTTGAAATGGCCCAAAAAAAATATCCATGAATTAAAACCCCCCAAACTAAATATAATAACTTCAGTTTAGTATGTTATATCAACTTGTTGGGAAACATAGTAACCGACATTAATTATGAAGGGACCGACATCAGTCACCTATTACCCGCATCACTCAGGTAAATAGGAACCATCATCGGTTAGGCTTAAACGACATCGGTTACTTGTGTGTGAGTGTTTTATTAAACTCACAAGAATTAGATCTAATTTTAGTATTAAAACATATATATTGATTGTAATTACATTGTTAAGTTCCCTAATTTTGTATAAGGTATTTATAAGCTAGAAATCTAGGTTTAGAAGAGATATTGATTATTGTGAAAATAATTGTGAGAGAGAATTCTTAGAGAAGAAGGAGAAACTTGAGAGAAAGAAAGTATTGTACATCATGAGAGGTGTGGAAGATTGTATATCTTCCGAAAGCTTTAGATAATAGATTGGCTTGTTTCTTGGTGGATGTAGCCCACACTATGTGAACCACGTTAAATATGGTGTTGATTTATATCTCTTGTTTTGTATATTTCTTCTGGTAGAATATCTGATTTTATTGTATGTATGCTTAGATCTGATATATTATTTGTACAACATGTGTGTTAATCCCAACAACTAGTATCAGAGCTTTGTTTGAGGGTTTTGTGTGTTAACAGATTTACTCACAGAGGGTTTTCTAATTGAGTGGGGGCTATAGCAATGGAAGAAGAAAACAAATACAAGGTAGAAAAGTTTTATGGCTGAAATTATTAATTATGGAAGATGTAGATTGATGGTTATCTGTATCAAAGAGATTTGTACTTACCGTTGGATGAAAATTCTAGACCTACGAAGATGACTGATGAAGAATGGAAGATTCTTGACATAAAGGCTTTGGGATCTATAAAATTGAGCCTGGCAGCATCTGTGGCTTCTAATATTACAGAAGGGACATCTACGGTAGAGTTAAGGAAATCTCTTGCTAATTTATATGAAAAACTTAGTGCTTCAAATAAAGTTTATTTGATGAAGAAACTATTTAGTTCTAAGATGCATGAAGGTGGATCTACATCTAGTCATTTGAATGATTTTTGATCTATTGTAAATTAGTTAAAATCGGTTGCTAATTTGTTTGATGATGTAGTGAAATCACTCTTATTCTTATGTTCTTTTCTTGATAGTTGGGATAACTTAGTAATGGTTGTTAGTAATATAGCATCTGCTAATAATATTTTGAAGTTTGATGATGTGGTTAGTATAATCTTGAATGAATAAATTCATAGGAAAATTATAGAGGAATCATCATCTAAGAATGCTTTGAATGAAGAAAGAAAAGGCAGGTAGAAGGAGATATCCAAGAGTAATAATAATGAGAAATTAAAGTCAAGGAATGGAAAATCTAAATCCAGAGGTAAGGGAATTACCTATTGGAATTGTGGAAAGAAAGGACATGCAAAGAAATATTTTTGGTCAAAGGATAAAGAGAACCAACACCCAAACAAAGGTAAAGAGACAAATATTACAGCATAGGTAATACAAGATGATTTTATTCTTTTTTTGAATAGTAGAATAGAATCATGGGTTTTAGATTCAAGAGCTTCTTTCCATGTAACCCCTAATAAGGGTTATTTCAAAAATTATTTCCAGGGGAATATTGGGCATGTTTATTTGGGTGATGATGAACCTTGCAGTATTACTAGTAAAGGTTTCATCTAAAATTATAGAATGGAAATACATGGGTATTGAAAGATGTGAGGCATGCGTCAGCCTCGAGAGGAATCTTAGTTCTGTAGGGCAACTAGGTGAAGTTGGTTGCATGGTTACATTCATAGCAAACTCTTGGAAAGTCACCAAGGGTGCCTTTTTTGTGGCAATAGGCAAGAAGGTAGGAACATTATATTTATCTACTAGTGTTACTGATTCATTTTATGTATTATCTACTTCAGATTCAGATGCATGCATGTGGCATAATTGATTGAGCCATATGAGAAAAAAAGGAATGCATATCTTAAAGGCTAAGGGTAAGTTATCAAATTTTAAAAAATTAGGTCTTGATTTCTATGAGCATTATGTCTTTGGAAAGAAAAAGAGGGTGAGATTTCTCAAAGTTGTGGCATCTAAGGAGCATAAATTGGAGCTTGTACACTCATACGTGTGGGGAGCAGCCAAGGTAGCTTCTCATGGAGGATCCTAGTATTATGTTACTTTCATTGATGATGCTCTAAGAAAGGTATGGGTTTATTGTATTAAACATAAATCTAATGTTTTTTAGAATTTTAAAATATGGAAATCCCTTGTTGAGAATGAATCAAATTAAAAGCTAAAGTTCCTTAGATCTGACAATGGTGGTGAATATTGTAGCAAGGATTTCAATGATTATTGTTCAATGAATGGAATACGTAGAGAAAGGACGGTTCCAAGAACACCATAAGAGAATGGTATTGCAGAAAGAATGAACAGGATAATCATGGAATGTGCTAGAAGTATGAGGTTACATGTTGGATTGCACTTATAGTTTTGGGTAGAAGTAGCTGATATAGTGGTTTATTTGATTCACCGTGGGCCTTAAAGTTCACTATATAGAGGAATACCAGAGGAAGCTTGAACCAAAAAAGAGGTAGATCTTTCTTTTCTTAAAGTTTTTGGTTCAGAAGCTTTAATGCATATTGATAAGGAAAATAGAAAAAAATAGATGCAAAATCTAAGAGATGCACTTTCATTGGTTATGGATCTGGTGATTTCGGACTCCGTTTTTGGGATTTACAGAATTCTAAAATTATTAAGAGTCGTGACATTGAATAGAATGAAAAGAGAATATACAGGGATCAAATTTTGGTACCCAAGGACAAACCGATTGAGAAGTTTGTGAATGAAAATAAAATCTCAGATTTAAAACTCATACATACATGGTTACACAGTAACCGGTGTTGGTTGACTCTTGACCAACATCAGTCAGTTGAGCCAGTATCAATTACAGAAGATCCAAACTGACGTCGGTTAGTAGAACTAGTGTCGGCTACAGGTGATCAGCATCGGTCACTATCAGAATTGGAAACAAATGTCCATGAGGTCCAGGATGAGCCTCCGGTACCCCAAACTCTTGTGAGAAGGTCATAAAGGGTAAGTAAACCTCTAGAAAGATTTACACCTTCTCTATCTTATTTATTATTGAATGATAATGGTGAACCAGAAAGTTTTGAATAAATAATGCAAGATGAGACCCATGATCATTGGAAGCATGGCATGGATGAGGAGATGGACTCCTTGGAACAAAACTAGACTTGGGATTTGGTTAAGTTGTCAGCAGGTAAGAGGGTATTGCAGAACAAGTGGGTTTACAGGATCAAGGAAGAAGAGGATGGACAGAAAAGGTATCAGACAAGGCTTGTAGTAAATGGATTTGCACAGAAAGTGGGTATTGACTTTGATGAAATATTTTCTCCTATTGTTAAAATGACTTCCATACATACTGTATTGAGTTTAGTTGTAGTAGATGATTTAAATTTGGAGAAACTAGATGTGGAGATGGCTTTCCTTCATGGTGATTTGGATGAAGAGATTTATATGCAACATATGCTTGGGTATGAAGTCAAGGGTAAGGAGATATTAGTGTACAGGTTGAAAAAGAGCCTGTATGGGCTCAAACAAGCTCGAAGGAAATGATACACGAGGTTTGATTGTTTCATACATGAGCGTGGTTACTTGAGATGTGAATATGACCATTGTGTTTATTTCAAGAAGCTTGAAAATGGGACCTATATTATTTTGTTATTGTATGTGGATGATATGCTTATTGCAAGATCTAGTATGTAGGACATTGGTAAGCTTAAGGGAAAGCTAGCTCACACATTTGCTATGAAGGATTTAGGAGCTATAAAAAGAATCCTTAGCATGTAAATACATAGAGACAAGAAGAACAAGAAATTGTATTTGTCTCAGGAGGATTATATCTACAAGCTGTTAGAAAGGTTTAAAATGTAGAATTCAAAACCTATAAGTACACCTATGGATAGACACATCAAATTGAGAAAATAGCAGTGTCCTTCATCACATGAGGAGGTCAAATACATGACACAAATACCATATGCTTCAGCAATTGGGAGTCTCATGTATGCTATGGTTTGTACCAGACCAGACATTGCACAAGCAGTGGGAGTTGTGAGTAGATTTATGGCCAATCCAGGTAAAGAGCATTGGAAAGCAGTCTAATGGATACTCAAGTATTTGAAAGGGACATCTAGTATGCAATTATGTTATGGAGGTTTAGATATTTCTTTATGTGGCTATGTTGATTCAGATATGGTTGGAGATTTGGATGGTAGGAGAACTACTTGACATATTTTCATAGTAGGTGGGACGGTAGTTAGTTGGATATCAAGATTGCATAAGGTTGTGGCTTTGTCTACTACAGCGGCAGAGTATATTGCAGATATAGAGGCTAGCAAAGAGATGATATGGATGAGCAGGTTCATGGAAGAGTTGGGAAAGGAGTAGGATGATTACAAATTGTTCAGTGATAGGTAGAGTACAATTCATTTGGCAAAGAACTCAGTGCTTTATTCTAGAATGAAACACATTCAGTTGAGATATCACTTCATACGGTAGGTATTGGAGGATGGGCAGCTAAAACTGGAGAAGATTCATACGAGTGAAAATCCTGAGGATATGCTAACGAAGCCATTAGCAAAAGAGAAGTTGGATCTACACTCCACTTATTTTGGTCTTCGAGTTTGAGACTTGAAGAGGAAGAAACAAAGCTAAGGAAAGGATCCAAGGATGACGTTATATAGGTATAATGCAGTAATTTATCTCCAAGTGGGAGATTGTTGAGATGTGGATCTCAATTACTTCAGTTTAGCATGCTACATCAATTTGCTGGAAGACACAATAACCGACATCAGTTATGAAGGGTCCGACATTGGTCACCTATGACTAGCATCTATCAGGCAAGTAGGAACTGTCATTTGTTAGGGCTAAGCGGCATCAGTTACTTGTGTGTGATTGTTTTATTTAACTCATGGGAATTAGATCTAATTTTAGTATTAAAATATATCTATTTAATATAATTGCATGGCTAAGTGCACTAAGTTTGTATAAGGTATTTATAAGCTAGAAAGCTAGGGTTAGAATAGAGATTTAGTGATTATTGCGAAAATAATTGTGAGAGAGAATTCTTGGAGAAGAAGGAGAAGCTTGAGAGAAAAAAAGTATTTTACATCATGAGAGGTGTGGAAGATTCTAAATCTTCATTGTATATCTTCTTAAAGCTTTGGATAATAGATATGCTTTTTTCTTGGTGGATGTAACCCACACTGGGTGAACCACATTAAATCTGGTGTTGATTTATATCTCTTTTTTTGTATATTTCTTTTGGTAGAATAACCACTTTTATTGCATGTATGCTTAGATCTGATATATTATCTGTACAACATGTGTGTTAATCCCAACATTCAAATAACTATTGAAATGGCCCAGAAAATTATTTTTTTATCCACGAATTAAAACCCCCCAAACTACTTATAATTATGCAGTTTTATTACAATATTTTCCCATTTTTTAGAAAAAAATATTGTTCCCCACAAGAAATTTTCCAATTACAAAAATACTCATTTAAAAAAAATTACTCAAAAAGGTTTTACCTCCAAAATAATATTTCTAGCTCGGTTGGTTGAGTTGGCTAAGAGTAGGAGTCGAGATGGAAGAATGGGCCCAATGATGAGTTAGTCAACAAGTTGGGAGGTAACTCGGTGAGTTGACCAAAATAGACTTTTTCAACCCTTGAACCCGCATCCTCATAGTGCAAATCATGTGACCTAACCAATGCACCACTCAAATTTTCAATATATTATATGGATGATGATTTATTTAAATATTTATTTTTTCTTTGAAACAAATAAAATAAAAAAAGGGGCTCACCAATGTGGCAGAGCTAGATCGGTGTATTAGTTGATTAGGGTTAAAACCCTACATTCCTTTCTCTATGATGTTCTCATTAAACATTTCCACCATGAATGGCTAATGTTAACATATCTGATAAGAAAGTAAATTTCATCCAGCTAACCAATATAGCCAAATAGTATGGCACCAACATTAATCCTCCACCGACAATGTACCTCGCTCAATTTTATTCCCAGGATAAAAAAATAAGTGTCACCCAAACAAGAGCTAAGCAACCAGGAGAGGTCGAGGCTCAATCATGAGACATGTCAAATAACTTGAGGAAAGGACCATACAAATACAAGGGTCACATGCAAAAAAGAGATGAGCTCAAAAAAATGCAACCAATAGGGATAAACCCAAGTCGTTAGAGGAAATTTTTGACCATCATGTAAAAAAAAACACAGCCAAAAACCTGAGTAGATCTGAGATAGTTTGAGGTGATAGAGATTTGTGTTAAGTTGAAGCAATATAAAAGGAGTGTAAAGGAAAATAATCATTGTAAAATCCACCGATGCACAAACTAACCACCACTGAGTCATCAACAAATACAACATCAATCAACCAACAAATCATTAGGATAGAGGATCCGATCTAGGCGGATGCTGGTCAGAATTTTGCTGAATGGAAGAAAAAGGATGAGTGAAATACAATAAAATCAACTTTCCCAAGATAGGAAAACTAAAATCTCATCTAAAAGTAAAGAGTTGAGTAGAAGGAAGTATAAGTCTTCCCCCAACACGAGATGTTTAAAGCGTTGTGTTATCTAGAATAGTTATAAGTTGAGCAAGTCAAAATAAAACGAGTCATACTAAAACATATCATATTAAAACCAATAGATTCTATAGGATATTTAAATGTTTCCACCAAGTTGTGCAAGGAGGCCAGACATGCAAAGCCATAAACAAGTCCAAGGTGGACCAATGAAGGCTGAGATAGAGCAAGAAAGTTCAATTTTAGCCAAAATGTGTTATAATTGCACCAAACACCACAACATAGACCAGAGAAGGGTTGAGTTAAAGCCAAGCCAGACCTGTGCAATGTTAACCCTCATATGAAATGTAGACTACTGAGCATATCTACAAATTTACGAATGTAAAGTAGAATAATGCAAATCTCGATGTAGACCTTCAACTAGGTAATGGTTGCATGAATTTTTATCTAATACCATGTTGGAGAAGCCAATGCTTCTCATCCCAAATGTATGCATGCAAAGCTAAGTTATGCCTTATGAATTGAAACTAATACATAATAGCTTCAAAACAAAGTTAACTAAATAATTACATCAAGATAAAAGCTTATAAAAACTAACTTCTTCAAATGCATGTAACTTGAATGAATAAAACTAGCATACTAAGTTATTTTTACTCTTTAGATTACTAACTAAACATGAACCTAGTTAGATCATATAGCAATCAGATTTTTTTGCTTGCTTTAATATGGTGAACGTATCTCTCTAAAATAGCTACAAGGCCATGTTTAGATCTTCTCTTACTAACAAAGTTTGAAGAAATGGATGCAAGATGGAGAATCTATTACAATGGAGAATGGCTCAAGATCAAATGTCTATAGCTTTTGCTAATACAAATGAGGTGTAAAGTTGAATGTTGTGCACTAGGTTTTTATTTATAGTTTTCCATTTGGGAAAGTTTATAATCCTTGTGAATGTGGGATAAAAGATAAATCAAAATTAGAAGTGGATAAACATGTTTTAGAAAAGGTAAGTTTGACTTAGACTTGTTAAGCTTGATTAACAAGTGATTAGCAACTCATGGGAGTTGGGAGGGGTCTAATTAATCATGTGTGATTAATTAATAGGTTAAGAATCTTATAGAAGTGATCTAGAGGGAAATAGGGAGATTTGGAATGGTTAAAAGGGGGATTATTAGCTAATAAGAGTGTTTATTAGCTGAATTTAAGACTAAACAAGCCTAATTAACTAGCAAAGTAGTTAATTAGTTTATTACAGGAGAATTACAACCAACAAAGTTTCATGAATGGGCATCTGAGAATGGAGAGAAGAATATTTAATCAATGAAGTATCATTAATTGACCAAATTGGAGAAAAATGTGAGTTTATTAGTGAGAAATCACTAATTACAATAGAAATGACAGGAAAGAGGATAATTAGTACAATTTTAGCAATAAAATTGTGTAAGTGGATTTTAGGTGTCTACATTTTCCCCTCTTTGGGGTGGCGTAAGCGACACCACTTCAAATATCGTAGAAAAATACGAACAAGTAAAATTTTTGAAGGGGTAGAAGAAAAATTAGTAGAATGAAGGATTCCCCCTCGAGTGTCGATGGGTAATGGAAGAGGTTGATCAATGATCGAAAAAAGATGAAGGAAACGAATAGAAGAAATGAAGGGGGGAGGGGGGAGAGAAGGCAATCCATATCACCCCAAGTGATTTGGAAGAATAGTGTTTGATAGAAAAAATGATAGGGAAGGAAAATGAAGATGAAAATAATGGAATTAACTTTCATCTAGCTGATGTAAAAACAACTTTATTTCATCATTTTTCTCATATGATTTACGTCATTGGTTCTTTATTTAAAATATATGTATACAAAAAAGTGTAAGATGACATGAAAATCCATATACGAACATTTTTTCATTGCCAAAAATGATAACTCAATGCAACATACTATTAGTGCAAATCAGCAGCACCCTTGGATGTTGTCTCAGATTTCTAGTTTGATATGGAACATCCAATGTGATTGCACAACATTGAATCTTTTCCCCAAGTGTGGGACTTGTTAGAAATGGGAAAAGAATCTCCAGATTAGAGGTTGGTTCCTCAACTCCTCTGATCAGATGTATTACTTGAAAATTGCAGATGTTTAATATCATATCCTACTCTAAATTCCAAGAAGACAGAGATAAAGATGCAAAGAAATAAAACTAAGTAAAGGGGGTGATACACCAAAGGAGTGGTGAACATTTACTTCTGCAAATTGACATAGATTATAGAAATGTAACTAACAACATACACAAACTGCTAAAATGTAATGAAAGATCGGAAATGAAGCAAAACAATACAAGAAGAGGATTGAAACTCATTCACAAAGCTTGCACTATCATTCCCATTCAAAAATACATGCATTACAATAGCAGAGAGGTAGAAAACAAGTTTTAGTCTTGAAAGAGGTCTAATATTCCACAAAATCACTTTCCAAGGTGATGTAGGGAGTTTTTACAAAACATAAAATGTCCAACCCTTACAAAACAAGCCAAATTTGGCTTTTAATGGTCGAGCAAAAAAAAGAAAGAAAAAAACGCAAGTAAAAAAGATTTATGAATTCAACCACCAACCAGATCCACAAATTTCACCTGATGAGTGATGGGCTTCATGGACGAACCCATACTTAGAAGTACATTGTTCTGCAGATAAAAAAATACGGCCATACTTCATTAAATTTGGTGGTTAAATGTCAATTCTACGTTTTTTCATGTCAGGGACGTTTCTTCAATTTTATCTCAAAATTCTCCATCAAAATACAAAATTGAACCCTCCATCGTGTAGATAATTTCACCATCTTTCCAATGACACCAAAATCATGAAAATCTGAGCTCTGGATCAAAATTTATGCCCTTCTGAAGATTTAGGGCAAAAAAGGGCCAAAAATGGGTTAGCGGGACGAAAGTTTAAAATTTTCCCCTTTTTGACTTTGGGAAAATTTTCCTGAAAATTTCTGCCCCCCACCACTACAATGACATGTGGCAGGTTTTGATTGGTCCGTGGGCTTCCCATGATCATTTTAGACCTTTTCGGTCTTTGGAAATTTTTCCAAAAAATCTTCGCCGGTCTGGCGCTCCGAGGACATGTGGCACCTCCTAATTCGCTAGCAGGCCCTTGCTCTCAAATTTTCCATGGTTTGTGCGAAAGGAAAATATTTCTTCCACCTCCCAACACTTCAAGGACACGTGGCATGCTATGATTCGTTGCGGGCCTCCGGGCCAAGATTTCCCCATTGCGTCGAGTATTGACAATTTTCTAAGTTCCCCCCGCCGCTCCGATCTCCGACGAGCCTCTAGACACATGGCCGCTTCCAATTGGCCGGCGGGCCTTCAGACCAAAAAATTTCATTGTGCACCACACCAATAATTAGTGAAAAATTTCTAATTTTCCTCTGCCTCCAGCATTCCGATGCCACGTGGCAACTTCTTATTGGTCACGGACCTCCCATGGGAAAATTTCCCTCCAAAACTCCATCGAGCCATAACTTGCAAAATATGAGGAGTTAGAAGGAAAACTTTACCTTTCTGGAAAGCTGAGAAAATTATCTATCTAAAGAAACCATTTCTAGAAAAATTTGAGTACCTATAAAGTGAAAAAATTTGACTGAGGCACAAGGAAGGAAGAAATGAAAGGGACTTAGACAAAATAAGCAAGGGGCTTATTTTGGATAACAATTCTGGTGACTCCCGGAAAAAAAATCAACTGGTTTTAGCAGTCCAAGTTTGAAGATTCATGAGAAGAATCAACACAAGGTCAAGATCTAGAGAGGATGGATAGTCTGAGTATCTGTAATTATCTCCTGGAAAAATACATAGAGGAAGAAGGATTCAAAGGTCTCCATCTCCACCAAACATAACTCTATCAACTCCTCCACCTTCTAGACCTTTCACTCAATCAACAAGGGTTCTCAGGCCAATCAAAATGGCACAACAGAATAATCCTTATATCAATTTTACTAACAGCAGCCCACTTTCTCTCAATGCACAAAATCTATTTCCAGTTGCAGCATTGAAGAACATTCCATACTTTACTGGAGAAAATCATACCACTCCTGGTGATCATGTCAAGGACATTGCTAATGTTTGTGCAATCGATGAGATTGTTGAGATGTAAATTGCTGTCAAAATTTTGGCATCTTCATTCAAAGGGAAAGCATTACAATGGTTCAGGAGCCTTGGGGCTGGCTCTATCCAAAATTGGAATTAGTTATGCATAGCTCTCCATGAGCAATTTGAAGAAAAGGGAGATAACTTGTCTCTTTTGGAACAACTGACAACTATCAAGAGAGTTCCCAATGAGCAACTGACTGACTTCAACTTCATATTTCAAAGGACTTGGGAAAGAATTCCAGTGGCAGTGAGGCCAACAACTGAAGGTGCTTTTTTATACTATCTCGAAGCTTTAAATTCTGATATTTCTATGTTAATTCAATCCATGGGGGGTGCAAATATACCTACAGCTTATAGCATTGCGATTAGAGATAAGAATTATTTGATCCAAGCCGGTAAAATGGCTCCTAGGCCTCCCATGCCCTTATATCCAAACTTAGAAAATCCAAGCACTAGTCAAGCACCTACTATAGCTCTTATTCCCACTCCTAGAAATCAGAGTTCAAATGAGACTTCTACTTCATCCTCTAGTGCCTTAAATGAACTTCAAGAAGTCATGAAACAATTGCAAATTTTAGGCAATGAGCTGGTTACACTCAAGAGGCAGCAGGCCCAAAGCATTAGACATTCTTATCAGCCTCAAGCTCAGCCTAATAGGCAGCCATATCAGCCTAATAGGCCGCCCAACCCAGCTGCAAATCAAAATCAAGCAAGGCCTCCTGCCAATAGACCATTTTAGCCTTATAACCCCAATGTTGCACCCGCCTCTAAAGCCTTAGTGCCAGTGCAAAATAATATAGCTCAAGAGTATGATTGGTGTTTCCCATGCAATGAACCTCACAACTAGTCCATGTGCTTTGATGGTGCTTAGAACCAAGCTTTGATGGTAACAACAACTGGCGTAGAGAGTGAGGTGAATCAGGAAGCAAACCAAAAATAAGGAACATCCCAGTAAAATGCAGCTTCAAATGAGACTACATTGGTGAATTGGTAAGCTGAGGATTTTTGTGGCATGAATCAAGCAATGTCTCATAATGTGGCAGCCAATACAAGGTCAAAGAGAAGTAACATTGGTGAAGGGCAGTCATTAGCTCCAGGTGATGCACAACCTTCCACTACTCTGCAAAGTGTTGGCATGAAAAATACAGTTCCAGTTATGCAAGGACTGCCCAAGCCACCTTCTAGACCAGCTCAAATGTCAATTGTTGCTTCCCATGTGCAAGAAAAGAATGTGCAGGCCAAGGGGAAACAAAGAGATGTTTCATTCCCATTCAGCATCATTGATCAGATGAAGAAGACAAATGTGAATATATCAATGTGGGAATCACTATCCATCCCAGGCCAAAGAGATCTACTACAAGCTACCATGAAGAATTGGTCAACTTCAAATTAGCAGGTTCATATGTAAGAGAAGGTACTCACAAATGCTGCTCAGCCTGAAAGGAATCATGGAGGACAGCAAGGTAAAGTTTTGAATCTCCCTCCATTCTATGTTTCATTGGTCATTGGGGATAAGCTAGTACACAATTGCATGATTGATTCGAGGGAAAGTAGTTCCATAATGCCCAAGCAAATAGCTAATCAACTAGGCCTCCAATATGAAGTTATATCCAAAGGGGTGGTGCAACTGGATGGGACAGAAGTAACAATAGTGGGAGTGATCAAAGATTTGAATCTTACTTTGCATGCATGCCCCAATGTTACTATTTTGCAATATGTGTCAGTGATAGATTTGCCACCACTCTTTGCCCTATGTTTGTCAAGGGATTTCATAGCTAAATTGGAGGTTACTTATCTGTTGATTGGTCACACATGTTGTTTAGAACCAGATATGGAACTAAGGCCACAATTAGATTTGAACCTATTGCAAACTTTCACATTGAGCCTCATGCTCCAAGCCCAATCAATGCCAATTGTTCAGCATTTGATCAAAAGGATTATCCAAGCACATATGAAGCTGACACCAAAGTTGGAAGCATCCTAGATTTGACTCTTGATGAATGGGCAAGCAAGGTACATGCTTTTGATCCCTACAAAGAAATAGAAGAATCTGAGCTAGGAGTCTATTGCATACATGAAGAAAATCAGCCTATTCCTAGTATCACCAAGCTAGACCATAAGGATGACAATGAGGTATGGCAGCTATTTTTTGATGGATCAAGAAGTAGGCAAGGTGCAGGAGGGGGAGCTATGCTTGTTTCACCTCAAAGCATTAAGTATTATTCAGCTTTTAGATTTCAGTTTGCATGTTCTAACAACACTACTGAATATGAAGCTCTGATACAAGGATTGCATTGGTCAATCAAGAGAGGTATCAAAAACCTACAAGTCTTTGGTGACAGTGAGCTGATTGTCAACCAAGTTAAAGGGTAGCATGCTACCAAAAATGATCTGCTCAAGTGTTATAAGAATAGGGCATGGGACCTCATTGAGGATTTTGAAGGCTTTAGCATCAATTCCATCCCTAGGAAAGAAAACCAAGCTGCTGACAGGCTTACAGCAGTTGGGGTAGCCTTTGATGTTGTTGAAAGTATCAAGAAAGATAAAATATAGCCAAGCATTCATGTTATTATAAGGCCATCAGTGCCAAACAATAATGTAAGTTGGTAAGTGTTTGAAAATGACCAGCAAATCATCACTTTCTTATAAGAAGAAGCTGAGTTCTCAGCCAAAAATCAGGAAAAAATAGAACAACAGTATGGTGATCAAGTGGTTTAGCTGAGAACCAGCAAACTGCCAAGGGGACTTGTCACTTTGGAGTCCATTTTTAATCCTAATGATCAATTTAGGAAGGAGAAGGCAAATATCTAATTCAAGGGAGAAGATTCAGTGCGCATCTTGGTTAGAGAAGGCAAGTTGCTTCAAATCGGTAAAGTGACAACCAAACAAGAAAGGTATGAGTTCATGCAACTTTGCCAAGAGTTCCTGGACATATTTGCTTGGAGCTATGAAGACTTGAGAGGTTTCAATCCCAAGCTATCTCGGCACACTATTGAATTAGATCTAAGTGCTAAACCCATCAGGCAAAAACAAAGGCCAGTCAATCCACACATGGAGCCTCTCATGAGGAAGGAATTGAATAAGTTAATAGAGGCAAGTATCATATTTCCCATCAAGCATTCTAGTTGGGTAGCAAACTTAGTTCCAATTAGAAAGAAGAGTGGAGAAATTAGATTGAGTGTAGACTTTAGAGATTTGAATAGATCATCTCTCAAGGATCGTTACCCACTTCCTTCTATGGAGCAGATTTTGCAAGTTATTGTTGGCTCTGAGAGGTTTTCATTGCTAGATGGTTATTCAGGGTACAATCAGATCATGGTAAAGGAAGAGGATCAGTTCAAAACATCATTCACCACCAAATGGGGAACTTATGCATACAGAAAAATGCCATTTGGGATGTCCAACACTAGAGCTACCTTCCAAAGGGCAATGGATATGGCGTTCAAGGGATTGATCAACAAGATAGTGCTAGTATAATTAGATGATATCACTATTTTTTCTAAAAGTACAGCAGATCATCTCTTTCATTTGAGACAAGTGTTCCAAAGATGTAGAAGATTTGGGGTATCCTTGAATCCCAAAAAATGTATTTTTTTAGCTCAAGAAGGAAAGCTCCTTGGCCACATTGTTTCCAAAAGAGGGTTAGCAATTGATCCATAGAGGGTTGAAGCAATAAAAGCACTGCCATTACCAAGTCATAAGAAATCCCTTCAAAGTTTCTTGGGAAGAATTAATTTTGTTCAGAGGTTTGTCCCAAATTTTGCAGCCCTTGTCAAGCCAATAACCATGATGTTAAAAAAAAACATGGCTTTCAAATGGATAGCTGAAGGTAAGGAAAGTTTTGAGGCAATTAAAGAAGCCATCTCACAAGCTCCAGTTCTCATTAACCCAAATTTCTCCAAAGATTTTATCCTTTATGCATTTGGAGGTGATGATACAATTTCTACAATTTTAGTACAGTAGAACAAAGAAAATGTAGAGTAGTCAATTGCTTTCTTTAGCCAAAGCCTAAAGTACTATGAAGTGAGGTATTCTTTCATTGAGAAGAAAGTTCTTGTAGTTCTTAGGAGCTTGAATAAATTTAAGAATCTAGTTTCAAACAACAAGGTTCATTTGTTGGTTTCTGCATGTGGGAGTAAAAGACTTCCTCCTCAACAAAGACCTAAATGAAAAATGTGCAGGGTGGATTACTCATGTCATGGAGTATGACATTGAGATCAAAGTCACCAAGCTAGTCCAAGGAAAGGGATTATGTGAACAACTGGTCTTGAGAAAATCAATGGAAGTGAGCAATGAGAAAGATGTTGTTTTGGTGCTACAAGATAGCCAAGAACAAAGAGGTGTTCAAGAAGAGAATGATAGTGTATTCACTCCTTGCTAGACCCAAGACATAGTGTACTTATTATAGAGAGGCCCATGCCCTCCACAGATGAACAAAACCAAGAGAAGGAACTTCATACTGCAGGGTGTCCCATATGCACTTGTTGATGGTGTTTTGTTCAAGAAAGATGTAAATGGAGTGTTGTTGAGATGCATTGGAAAAAATCATATTAATAGAATGTTAGAAGAGTTTCATGGTGGGTCAGCTGGAGGTCACTTTGCTCCAAGAGTGACAGCCCTCAAGATCATGAAGGCTGGATATTATTGGCCTAAGGTATTTAGTGATTGTTATGCATGGATCAAGAGGTGCAAGAGTTGTGCTTTCTTCACAGGCAAGGAGATATTAGCATGCCCTTCCATTGCATCCAATTTCAGTTGACCAGCCATTCATGTAATGGGGTTTGGACTTCAATAGAGTCATTAACCCAAACTCAAGCCAAGGACACAAGTGGATCCTAACAGCCACAGAATACTTCACCAAATGGACTGAGGTAGTGGCACTTAAAGAAGCAAACGAATCTAGTATTCTAGACTTCTTTGAAGGGATAGTAACCAGATTCTGGTGTACCTGCCACTATAATATCAGATAATGCTTTGGCATTCATAAGATCAAAGGTGACTGAATGGGCTGTCAAAAATGGGATTTATTTGAGCACTTCATCAAATTATTACCATCAAGGTAATGGCCAAGTTGAGTCTACCAACAAGAACTTGTTAAGAATCATCAAGAGGAACCCTTGATGAAAATTAGAGGACTTGGCACACCAAACTGAAATCAGCCTTATGGGCTGATAGGATAATTCCCAAGAGATCCACAAGTAACTCTCCATTCAGACTTGTTTATGGAAGAGAGGCAATCTTGCCCATCGTCACTTGAGTTGCCAACATTGGAACTCATAAAGAAATTAGATTTGTTAGAGTTTGAACCCATGGAGGTTAGATATGTAGAATTGATGGAGCTCCAAGAAATCAGAGAACATGCAGCCCAAGCAATGGAGAAGGATAAAGCTTCGATCAAGAAGACCTTTGATAGGAAAGCTAAGGCTAGAACCTTCCAAGTTGGAGATCTAGTGTTAAAATGGGATGCAAACTGAGCAAAGCCATGAAGGCATTCAAAGTTTTATGCCATTTGGAGTGGCCCTTATATGGTCACAAAATGTAAAAACAACAATGCCTTCCAACTATCTACATTGGAGGGTGAAGAACTACAGATTCTAGTTAATGGAATCCATCTAAAGGCATTGCTATTAGAAGGAAAACTCTCCACCTTGTACATATTAGCTTAGATTTTAATTCCTCTAAGTGCTTGTGTACATTGTTTTGTTGTAGCTTAGTTTTCCATTTCCCTAAGTGCTTTGGCACAAGCTTGTTGTCCCTGAAATGTAGTCTTGCAGGCCATGTCCAGATCAGGTGTTGTTCTACTCTCATAATCTTCCTTCTTGAAAATTTTCTAATGAAGTTGAGAGCTACCAAGCAGTATAATTTGATAACCCCATACCCAATGGATTGCTTCAGGAAACTAGAAACTTCATCCAATAGGTAGATTCCCCCTCTGAGTCGCCAAAATTGTTATCCAAAATAAGCCCCTTGCTCATTTTTGGCTAACTTCCTTTCAATTCCTTCCTTCCTTGTGCCTCAGTTGAATTATTTCAATTTTTATGTCACTCAAAATTTTCTGGAAATGGATTCATTGGATAGAGAGTTTTCTCATCTTTCCATAAAGGTAAAGTTTTCCTTTTAACTCCTCATATTTAGCAATTTATGGCTCGGCGGAGTTTTGGAGGGAAATTTTCCCATGGGAGGACCGCGACCAATAGGAAGTTGCCACGTGGCATCGGAATGGCAGGAGGCGGAGGAAAATTAGAAAAATTTCACCAAGTATTGGTGGGGTGCACAAAGAAATGTTTTGGCCCAAAGGCCCGTCGGCCAATCGGAAGTTGACATGTGTCCAGGGTGTCGTTCAGAGATCGGAGCTTGGTAGGGAGAAGTTAGAAAATTTTCCAAAATTCGGCGCAATGGGAAGAATTTTGGCCCCAAGGCCCAGCAGTGAATGAGAACATGGCCACGTGTCCTTGGAGCATTGAGGAGGTAAAGGTGTAGAAGGAAATTTTCAGAGTCACATGTCACCATTCTAGGGAGAATGGTCAGAGTCAGCAAAAAAATTAGAAGCCCACCCCCGATGGCATCAATGGAAAGGTGCCACGTGGCATTGGAGCGCTTCAGAGCCAGCAGAGAATTTTTGGAAAATTTTCCAAAGACCGAAAAAGGTGTAAAATGATCGTAAGGGGAAGGCCCGCAGACCAATCAAAATGTGCCATGTGGCATCGGAATGGCAGGGGTGGATACTTTTTGGGTATTTTTTCCCAAATTTCAAAAGGGGGAAAATTTTAAATCTTCAGTCCCGCCAATTCATTTTTTGCACTATTTTTGCCCTAAATCTTCATAGAGGGCCATAAATTTTGATCCAGAGCTCGGATTTTATGCGTTCTTGGTGTCATTAGAAAGCTGGTGAAATTATCTACATGATGGAGTGTATCAATTCTGTATGTTTTAATAGAGAGTTTTGGGAGGAAATCAGAAGAAATGTCCCTGGCACGAAAAAAACGTAGAATTGACATTCAACCACCAAATTTAATGAAGTATGGTCATTTTTTTTTCTGCAAAACAATGTACTTCTAAGTATGGGTTCATCCATGAAGCCCATCACTCATCAGGTAAAATTTTTGGATCTAGTTGGTGGTTGAATTCATAAATTTGTTTTACCCGCGTTTTTTGCTTTATTTTTTCTGCTTGACCATTAAAAGCCAAATTTGGCTCATTTTGTAAGGGTTGGACATTTTATGTTTTGTAAAAACTCCTTACATCACCTTAGAAAGTGATTTTGTGGAATATCAGACCTCTTTCAAGATTTCAACTCGTTTTCTACCTCTCTGCTATTGTAATGCATGTACTTTTGAATGGGAATGATACTGCAAGCTCTGTGAATGAGTTTCAATCATCTTCCCGTATTGTTTTGCTTCATTTATGATCTTTCATAGCATTTTAGCAGTTTGTGTATGATGTTAGTTACATTTCTGTAATCTATGTCAATTTGTAGAAGTAAATGTTTACCACTCCTTTGGTGTATCACCCCCTTTACTTAGTTTTATTTCTTTGCATCTTTATCTTTATCTTCTTGAAATTTAGAGTAGGATATGATATTAAACCTCTAGAATTTTCAAGTAATACATCTGATCAGAGGAGTTGAGGAACTAGCCTCTAATATGGAGATTATTTTCCCATTTCTGACAAGTCCCACACTTGGGGAAAAGATTCAATGTTGTGCAATCACACTGGATGTTCCATATCAAACTAGAAATCTAAGACAACATCCAGGGGTGCTACTAATTTGAACTAACACGTACATAATGCAATGCAATACAAGAAAGTAAACAAACTAATCTAACAGGGAAACAAGTACAAACACACATACTCAAAAAAATAAACTTTAAGACAATTGCACTAATGTTTTTGTTATCAAACTTCAATTTTTACCTATGTGAATCAACGAAAAGGGTTAAGAATGACACCCCAAGCAAGGATACATGCTAGGTGAATAAACAAAGGACGTAGAAGTCCAATGAAAAAGCAATCGTGCACTATGAAACTACCCCAAACAACGCGTTCGTGCAAGGTAAGAAAGATATAATAAGAAAACCAGCTTTTTTTAATAGAGGGTAGATCCAAATGATCCATGAGTCACGCAAAAGAATAGGTGAGAATCCAAAAAATATTTTTTGTAGGACAATTTTCCATCTTGAGCACAATGCATTTGATACAGGCTTCAATTGCATGCATGTCATTTACTGATTTTTGAAACATTTTGAATTTTATGATATTTAGATTTTTTGAATGTTTTGGGGTATTTTTGAAATTTTTATTAATGTTTTTGTCATTTTTACAAAGTTTCCAAAGCTATGTAAAGGAAAGGAAAGAAATGTGGATGCCCCTAGCAATAGATGGGATGTACAAGAGAAGAATGCCACACGTATGTACAAAATAGTGAAGATGTGAAGATGCCCTTAACATTAGATGAGAATATACAAAGGCAAACTCTTCACACACAGAAGTTGGATCAGGGCCAATATGGATAGGTTCAACATGATGAAGAACTTAAATAAATGATGTGTTAGGAAGAAGCAAGCATGCTCTCAGTGTAATTTGGCCATGAAACACATGATAGAAAGAAGTAGAATATTGTTTATTAAAAGAAGGGAAAAAGTTCCCCTCAAACATAGTAAAAAGGAAATCTTATACACATGGATGTCCTGAAGGAAGAAAAAGAACAATGTAAATGCCATGTAAGGATACATAAAATGCAACTAGAAGACTAGCGATGAAAAAGTGATTAACCAATGGCACAAATTGTGAGACAAGATACAAACGAAAGTAAGAGCCTTAAAAAGGTCCAAAAAAAGACACTTGGTAACATACTAATCATGTCCACTGATTGAGATCCAATGTGCGCACATGGAATTTAATTACCTCTTGGAGGGAAGATTTGATAGACAACAAGTGAAGACACCCTAGCCAATGTGTAGAAATGATTTATTTTCAAAGTTGATTTTATGAATGGATGGTGGAAAGAGATTCGTACATTTCTCCATTGCCATCTAGGCATCCATAGCCCTGATGAAGATGTATTTTATTTTAGTCACAACATTGCTCTACTGTCAACAAGGCATTCATAGCCCCAGTAGAGATATTGAAAACACCCCAAGAGAGATTCATATATTGATATGATTTTTACTTTTGATTTTGATTTTGGTTCTTTCTAAAAACTTATTTCAAATATCTTGATTATTTTGACAAGGGGTTAAGAATCACTTATGGCTTGATGGAAGGATGTGGAAGTGATTGGAATGAAAACATTGGCTAGTGTCAATAAATATATCCAAAATTTCTTCGCAACAAGTTTATTAGATGTAGATAGTGATAGGATCTCTAAGAGGCCAGTCATTTTCTAATTTACAAGGTGATGAAAGACCAAGGTCAAATGGATACCATAGACATAAATGTCATAAAATGTGTGTGAATATACTAAACAAAATATCATCAAAGGGATGAAAATGGTGGATGACTTGAAGAGGGATGGCGAGAAAGGGAAGAAAGAACAACCATGTGTATACTATACCTGATTGCAATGTTTAGTCTTTGTATATTTGATTTGTTTCGTATTGTTTTAATGTTTTCTCATTTTTTTGTATTTTTGAAAAAAAAAATAGATTTTGGGAAATTGGGACCAATCAATGTCAATCTACGTGATAAGATCCAACAAAAATGTTCGTTATTTCCTTGATAAGGAAAATTAAGTGTGTTTTCTTATCAAGAGTCATATTATCTCTGATCTTGATGATCATGGTGAGATCATACTCAACAAATGACTACGATTTATCTTAAAACATGGATTTCATATGTGGGAGCTTGAGTTCCCTATGCAGAGGTTTATGCACTTTGTGTCATACTTGATGGTTACGTTGGTGTGTATTCTTGAATTACGTTTGATTTTGAACTTAATGATTGTTTAAATTGTTGGGAGCTTTGGAAATCTTGGAATATTTGATCTTAACTTGATAAAGAAATTATTTAGGTTTCCTATATGCTAATACATGACTCGTCTGACCTTGAGAAGTAGGAGAAAAAAGTGGATGTTTAGAATTGATGTGAGAAATGATGGTGGGTTTGTCATAATCATTGATATAAGGATAATATGATGGATGAAAAGGATACAATTCAAAAATTGAAGAGGATGGGCTACCAGGAGGTGTCCCATATACTGAAGGTGAAGGGCTACTTAGATGTGGCCCTAAGATGGAAGATGAAGGACTACCTAGAGGTGTCCCATATATAGAAGATGATGGGCTACTATGATGTGGCCCAAGAAAAGAAGATAAAGGGTTACTCAGAGAAGAGCCACCAACAAAACGTGGAGGGCTATCAGCACATGGCCCTAGAATAGAAGGTAATAGAATACCAGAAGGTGACCCCCAAATAGATGATAAAGGACTAGTAGGAGGTAGCCCACATATAAAAGAAGATGATGGGCTACCAGGAAGTGACCCAAGGTGATATTGTGATAGTGGAATCATCGTAGATGAAGAATGATTGGGTAATGAGAAGATATGACATGGATCAATGTCAAACCTAGGAATTTCTCCATGTAAAGGGGAAGGAGAAGATGGAAAAACAAAAAGAGTATCAAGTGTGATAATCTTAGGATCTTCCTCCATTTTCTGATAAAAGGATTCGACCTCTTCCCCACAATACACAAATGCATTGAGGTCTAGAGAGAATCCTTACTCATGGTCCTCTAGAGGAATGTCGACATGTAACCCCATGAATTTGTTGATCACTTCTTCATTATGAAATAAATTTACCAGTATGGGTTGTTGTTAATCAATGATAGGAAGTTAATTGGAAGAAAGAGGACAAACAAGTGTGGAAGATTTGGAAAATGTTTGATGATGTATAGGATGGGAACGATTGACCTTATTGTGCCCACAAATGAATGGGATGGTGCTTCAAAAATATATCTTAGCACATTGTTTCTTGTGAATGGTTTGACGTGGACGCAAACATTGATCTTTAGAAGATGGATGAATATATAATAAGGCATGATCAAAATGACTTAGGGACCAAAGAGGGATAGGATTTTGATTGATAGAAGAAGATGACTCGAGAGACGAGCTAGATTTGGATTTGGATGTCTCATGAGTAGTAGACGATGGTATTAGTTTACCTATAAGATGATATAGGGCTGGTAAATAAATAGGATTGCATAGAAAGCTTGTAGATTGTGACGTAGGAGTCGACTTGGACGATTGATTAGAAGGACTTTGAGTCGCACGAATATTTAAAGCAGGAAGACTTTGTTGAGGTGACTGATAAAGAGTTTCCTATAGGGAAAGGGAGGACCTTGACTTAGGAGCTGAATTAGAGGAAGCTAAATAATAGTTCGGATCAAAAGCATCAAAAGAATGAGGTAAATCAGAAAAATAGTTTGGATTGGGGGGAAAGAGTTAACTGAATGAGTTCTCTAGCGTGAAGAACTAACCAAGGTTTAGTCGTGATGGGCATATTTTTATAGGAATATTGAGACCTAGGTTCCCTATTTTCCTAAGTATGAGGAATCGTGCAATAATCAATCATGGTTGACATTGTTGGGTCCAAATTCCTAGACCTAGATAGTGCGACTGAACTCCTTCAGAAAATGAATTTTCATGTCAATTTGAGCAGCGTAATGATGACCAACTAGACGTTTTGCAAACAAATAGGGGATGCTCGTGTGATTTTTTGAAGGGAATCTAAGGAAAACATACATCATGATGACACAATTTCGACAATCCAACAAGGTTTGGACAACAATTTACGAGTGTAAAGGATCAAATGATCAAAAAGGATTCTCCTTTAGAAAAATAGTCTAAAACATGAACGATCACAAGGAACAATCACACAATTTCAGAAAACACATCCAATGAACAATGAAATAATCCTTATACAAAATGTGTCTCAACAGTAGTTCGAGGCAAGATGATCAACACAATGTCAACACTTAAGTCAAGTTTTAAGATAAACAAGACATAAGTATTAACAAGGGGTTAAATTGAATTACAACTCAAAGTATATTATAACCATTCTAGATGTAAACAAGGCCTAAATCCTAAAAAGTGAAAGTTACCAAAGTGAGAAACACAACAATACCACTTAGATATGTTAATCAAACTTTGCAAAAAAGTGAGATATTAGTATCAAAATAGTATTGATATGATGTGAACAACATAACAACAACATGTTTCAATGTCAAGGCAATGTTTGGAGAAAAAACAAAGTCAAAGCATACTAAGGAGTTGTTACAATGCGGGTATCGTAATGGCACAATTTAGACACTTAGATCGAGTTCATGACTAAACAAGGAAAGCTAACACCATTTCCATCCATCTAGCCAAGGTTCTAAGTCTAGGAATGTAACATTAAGATAGAAGCTTAAAAGAATGCTTAACTAGTATGAAAACAATACAAAATCTAACTAAACATGCCTACTAATATGCTTGAATTACCTAACATGGGCCTAAATAGACCTAAGAGGGAAATCAAATGGTTATGGTTGCTACTCCAAACAAGGTGAAATGGCCTCTCCCAATGACTACTTGGTCATTTTGGATATCCATCTACTAACCCCATTGAAGGCTTTAAGCAAGGATTGAACTTGGCTATATATCATATTTATTATATGAGATGCAAATCAAAGCATGGTGTAAAATATAAAGGAATGAGGTGCACCCTTTTTATAGTTTTCCTTTTGGGAGAAACTTGTATTTTGGTGCATGTGGGACTAAAATCCCCAAATTAGATTAGAATTTCTAATCATGATTAGGCCTTGCTAATCACAATTAGTGAATTACCAAGTGATTAAGAGGTGTGAAGCCTTAATCAACCACTTAGGGTCAACTAGGAGGCTAGGATAAGCTTTTGAAGCTTGTTGAGATGTTGTGGAGGTGAATGGGGTGATTTTGAGTGGTTGGAAGAGGGGTTTGAGTCAATACTAGGGTATATTGACCAAAACAAGGGAAAATAGGCTTAATTAGCTAATAAATGCTAATTGTCTATTTTGAAGAGGATTTTGACTTACGATTCACCGTAAAGTGGCATCCTGAATGCGAAAGGGGTTACATAATCAACAAAGCATGGTGTTAATTGGCTAAAGTGGTAAGAAACATTAGTTAATTAGTAAAGAGCACTAATTATAATGAAATTGGCAAGAATGAGAGTGATTTGTGTGCGTTTTCGCAATAAGATTGCAAAAGCATAATTTAGGTGTCTACATTTTCCCCTGTTTGAGGTGAAGTTAGTGACTTCACTTCAAACATAGTAGACAAGTGTAAAATAGTAAATTTTTGAAGAAAAATTAGCAGGATGAAGGATGCCCCCTCGAGTGTCGAGTGGGTGATAGAAGAAGTCAATCGACAATCGAAAATATGATTTGAAATGGATAGAAGAAAATAGGTTAGAACGGGCGTGAAACCCTTAGGTATTGAGAAGGAATAAGGATAGGGATAAACATGGTTGTTTATTGCCCCAGGTGATTTGGAAGAAAAATTAGTAGTGGTAATAAATGATAATGGAGAAGAAATGATTAATGGAGAAATATAGGACAAGTCCAACCTTTGCATCCAACCTTTCCATAAGCAACCGGTTTATATCATTTTCCCCCTAGGTCTACATCATCGGCCTTTATTTAAAATAAACAAAAGTGTAAGATAACATGAAAAGCTAAATTACTAACAATTGTTTACTACTAAAAATATGTAACTCCATGCAACATACATTATGCAATGCAATACGAGAAAGTAAAATGATATTTAGCTCCATGCAACATACAAAATGCAATGCAATATGAGAAAGTAAACCAACTAACCTAACAGAGAAACTAGTACAATCACACGTACTCAAACAAATAACATGTTGCACCCATGTTTTTGTTATCAAGCTGCAGTTCCCAAATGTTCGTGTTGTAACGACAAGGGTTAAAAATGATGCCCCAAGAAATAACACATGCAAGGGAAAAATGGAGGACACAAGTAGTCCTATGGAAAAACCTTCGTGCACTACGACACAGTCTCTGGCAACTCACTGTTGCATGGGAGTACCGACATAGTATGCAGCCGAGATTTTGTTAATGGAGGTAGATCATGATGATCCGCAAGTCATTTGAGACCAGAACAAGAAAGAACCATAGAAAGATGCTTTTGTAAGACATATTTCAACATTTGAGGATGATGTAATTGACACAAAATTTAGTTGCATATATGTTGTTTACCAATTTTTGTAAAATTTTAAATTTTTACAATTTTTTTTGGATTTGTAACGATTTTATCAAATTTTTTATTTCTAATTTCTTTTAAACAATTTTGACTTGTTATATGCTTTGTATCACCTTGTTAGATTATGAGATAGCTTTAGCTGATATCATACTTGTATGTTTGATGAGATACCTTTGAGCAACATGTTTATATTTTTGATATTGGTGTGGGGGGGATAGATTTGTGATCATGTGCAACCCCTCTTGCCCCATTGGTGATACAATATTTGATGATTAGCTTTTAGTATACATGTGTGATGTAGACTTAGCATATTTTTTTGATATATGATGTATAGATGTGATGGATATGTGTGATATGATGATGAAATTATAACACAATGTACAAGTAAAAATTAACAAGCACAAGTTTAAACAAATCTAATCAAAGCAACACATTTATTTACAAGTATGCAATACAAAATGGACTCAATGCAATACACTACAGACTAAAGTGATATTCAATCTAAGTAAGCAAGTGAATCCAATTTAAAGCATACAATATGAAAAAGTAATGCAACCAAAACCATACAAACCAACAACTAAAAGTAAGTGAACCACTACTTTGTTTTTGTGGGACAGTTTTGGGACGTTTTTCGTTGTTTTTTATTTTATTTCTAAGACAATTTTCTATTGTTTTGGAGTTTTCTAAGAAACGTATTTGAATGTTTTGATTTTTCCAAAGGACATATCTGTATGTTTTTGGGATTTTCAAAAGTTATACGAATGTTTTTGACATTTTCTCAACAGTTTTCCAAAGCAAACGTGCAAGGAAATAAAGAAACGTGGATGCCCCCAATGTTAGATGGGATGTACAAGGGAAGAATGCCACATGGTATATGCCAGAAGTGATGCTGCAAAGCTTCCCCCAGCGTGAGATGGGTTCATTCAATGTTAACTTCTCCACACTCAGAAGGTTAGATTAGCCAGATCAGGGCAAAGAAGGATAGGCTCACAAGGGGCTCAGATGAAGGTAAAGATTAACTTAGGGAAAAGTTTCCATACTCCTTAAACCTAGACTGCTTGTGAACAACGGACCCTCCCTTGGAGCTAGAAGCCAGTTTTCACCAAAGGACTTATCCAAAGTGCCACCATTGCATGGTTTTCACTATTGGACGTACCTGTTTATTTATCTTTTTCTTTTTCTATTTTTATACTTTTTTGTTTTACTTTTCTTGGTATTCTGCAGAGACCCCATACTTAAGCATAGAAGTGCTTAAGATGCATTGCGTTCATGGGTTCTTGAAGCTCTTGGCCATCTGAATAGGCCAGCTTATATGCACCTGAACTGAACTTGGCAACCACAATGTATGGTCCTAGCCAGTTGGGCTCAAATTTCCCTTTCTTTTCTCGATCTTTATTGGTGTTCTTCTGATTCTCTTTCAACACCATGTCTCCTACCTCGAACTGATGAGGTATGACCTTCTTGTTGTAGCTCCTCCGCACTCGATCATGATACACTTTTAGGTGATTGAGGGCACGAAGGCATTTCTCATCCAATAGCTCCAACTCTACCAGTTGGGCTACTCTATAGTCCTCCTCTTCATTCAGGTAATCCCTTAGCTCGATACGCAAAGAAGGGATCTCAATCTCTAAAGGAAAGATGGATTTGGAACCGAGTACTAAAGAATATGGAGTTGCACCTATAGGGGTGTGGATAGAAGTTCTAAATGCCCAGAGGGTAGGGTGAATTTGTAGATGCCAGTTATGGCCTGTGGTATTCACCATTTTCTCCATAATGTGAATTAAGGTTTTGTTGGAAGCTTCGGCCTTCCCATTACCTTGAGGGTAATAAGGGGTTGAAAACTTAAGGGAAATTTGAAAGTGTTTGTAGAGTGCTTTCACATTTTTATTTTTGAATGACTTACCATTATCAGTGATAATGGAAGAAGGGATACCATATCTGCAGATGATATGATTCATTATAAACTTTGAAATTTGGGGACCTTCTGTATAAGTAAGAGGAACTACCTCTACCCATTTTGTAAAGTACTCAGTGGCCGTTATAATGAACTTGTGGCCATCCAAGGAGATATGATTAAGTTTCCCTATTAGATCGAGACCCCACTTTGAGAATGGCCAGGGTGTCATGATTGGTTGCAAGGATTGTGCCGGTGCATGTATCAAATTGTCATACTTTTGACAATCCACACACTTCTTTACATGTTGACAACAGTCATGCTCCATGGTAGGCCAATAGTAACCTACTCTGAGTATCTTCTTTGCAAGGACAATCCCATTAGTATGAGCTCCACAAATGCCCTCATGCACCTCCTTGATTTCTTGGATAGAATCATCAGAATTTAAACAACGCAACAGATTCCCATCATAGCCTCGGTAGAAGAGGGTTCCCCCAAGTAGGGTATAGCGGGCTATACACTGGATGAGGTTACACTTTTTAGCATGGGAAATGTTCATAGGGAAGGTTCCATCATGGAGATAATTAAATATTTCAGTGTACCATGGTGAAAAGGGACCAACAACTTCACACACTAAACAAGAGTCTGGTATGTCGTATGTCGTTGTTCTTATATTTTCAACAAAGAATGGCATATCATTGCTCTCTAGTGGAATGCTCAACATAGATCCTACCGTATCCATGGCATCTATCACTCTGTTTTGAGCTCTTGGTATTTTCTCAAATGTTATCTTCTCAAATAATTCTTTCAAGGAATCGACCATTCTTTTATATGGAAGTAACTTTTCATCTTTAACTTTATATTCATTTGTGACCTGTTTGATAATAAGCATTGAATCACCAATGCATTTTACTTGTCTGATATCCCATTTGATGGCCAACTTCATTCCTGCAATGAGAGCTTCATATTCTGCTATATTGTTCATGCAAGGGAATCCAATTCAAAATGCCTGTGGAATCAAGTCTCCCGTGTGGGAGTGATTAGCACAACTCTGACACCTGAACCATGAAAGGTAAAAGAGCCATCAAAGTACATTTTCCAAACTGTAGATTCTTTGAGGTACATAATGGATGCATCTGGTAGTTCTAGACTCAAGGGTTCAGTACCTGGTAGCAGAGCTTCTGCCAGTTGATCTGCTAACACCTGTCCTTTTACTGAATTTTGATGAATGTATTCAATGTCAAACTCACTTAATAAGATGATCCAATTAGCCATCTTTCCAGTTAGTGCTGGTTTGGACAATAAATATTTCAAAGGGTCAACCTTTGAAATTAGCTTGATTTTATTGTTAAGCATATAATGACGTAGCTTCTGGAAAGAAAACACCACACTAGGCAAGCCTTCTCAATTTGTGGATAATTTAGCTCATATGCTACCAATGTCCTGCTTAAATAGTATACAACCTTTTCTCTCTGTTCTTTGTCATACTGGGCCAACAGTGCTCCAATTACAAAATGTGTAGCAGAGATATAAAGTAACAAGGGTTCTCTTGTTATGGGTGGCATGAGAACAGGGGGGTTGGCCAAGTATTCTTTTATTAAAGTAAATTCTTGTTGTTGTTCCAGTCCCCAGTTGAAATTAACATCCTTCTTAAGAAGATGTGTAAATGTATGACACTTGTCTACTAGCTGTGAAATAAACCTTCTGATGGCCTGAATTTTCCCTTGTAAGCTACATAGTTATCTGATATTCTTAGGGGGAGGCATTTCTGTGATAGTCATGACCTTTGCAGGGTCCACTTCTATTCCTCTCTGTGACACAATGAATCCTAGTAATTTCCCAGATAGCACACCAAAGACACACTTCTTTGGGTTAAGTCAGACTTTGTAATCCCTTAGGCACTGAAAGATACACCATAAAATTTCTGGGTGTTCCTCGCAGGTTCTAGATTTAGCCAGTATATCATCTACGTAATCTTCCATGGTGTCACTTATCATATTGTGAAAGATTACAGTCATCACCCTTTGATATGTAGCACACATTTTTAAGGTCAAAAGTCATGACTTGGTAAAAAAATGTTCCCCATGGGGTTGTGAAAGCCATCTTGTGTTGATCTTCATCCACAATCTTTATCTAATTGTAACCTTAGAAGCCATCCATGAGTGAAAGCATCTCATAGCCTGTTGTAGAATCGACAATCATGTCGATGTTTGGAAGAGGAAAATCATCCTTAGGACAAGCTTTGTTTATATCCCTGAAATCCATACACACTCTAATACCAACTGGCTTCTTTTGAACTAGGACCACATTGGAGATCCACTCTGAGTAGTCGATAGGCCTGATAAATCCTACTTCTAGTAACCTTTCTAGCTCTACCTTTACCAGTAAGGTGACGTGAGGATGCATCTTTCGGAGCTTTTGTTTGATGGGCTTGGCATCTGGGTGTACCACAAGATTGTGCACCACTAGTGTAGGATCAAGTCCTAGCATGTCAGCATAAGACCAAGCAAAGATGTCTGCATACTCTCTTAAGAGTCCTGTGAATGTTTTTTGTTCTTTGGCTGAGAGGGAAGCTCCCAACTTAACTATCCATGGTAGTTCCTCCATGCTGATATTAACATCTATTGTATCTTCCACTAATAACTTTGATTCATCCCCCATGCATGTAGGATCAGGAGGGAGATTGAGATCCTCCTCTATCATAGGTGGCTCAGGGAGCTCTTCATCTTGAAGTGGGTACATTATCTTTTCCATAGGTTGTTCTTCCTGTTTGTCCACAAGCGCCTCAAAGAGGTTTTCACTATAGGACTTCCCCTTTTTATTTCCACAAGGATTTTCTTTGGAACTTTTTCCCTTGCTCACTTTTTTACTTAAATGCCCACACAACTCTACTTCCTCTCCAAAGTATGTGCATGCATTAAGCTGAATGGAGAACCCCTTCTTGTGATCATTTCTTGGAATGTTGTCTCTGATTCCTAGGAACTCACCAATGGCCTCATCATTCTGAAACATGTCAATAGGTACATGTTGTTTTTGATCCCAATTCACGAGTGATGGGTAGGTGAGGGTTAATGGTTGAGTTATAGGGGATATGGTGGGTATAACAGGGGTTATAGTAAGGATAGCCATATTGGTGAATAGGTTCATAGAGGCAAGGTCTTCATAAAGACTACATCGGGAATCTATTTCTCTTTCATTTCCAGAAAAACTATCCTCACTCTCAGAAGAAGCATACTCATCATCTGAAGAGTGAGACTCATATAAATGGATTCCTATACCTGATTTACCTACTATACACAAGGTATTGCAAGAGCTTCTAATGGGCCTTGTTCTTGGCAGCCACAGCCGCGTCCTTTATACCCCATGACAAGCATTATCTGATTAGGAATGGGATACTTAGGTGATTTATAGCATGTAGCCATGTCATCATCATCTGGATGGAATACAATGTCCATAAGAAACCTTTCATCTTCTAGCAAGCCACCAAGAGTAAAATTCTTGAAAGGTCAAGCCTCTCTTGATCTCTAAACTTTGAAACACGACCTACCATGCACTCAGGCTGATAGTGGACTATTGTTAACCATTAGGGCTTTTTGTAGATCATACTCTCCACAGCCACTTGGTTTGACCTTCATCTCTCATGTAGATAAAGGAATTTCTGAGGTGGAAGCACCATTGTCATTGATAGACAAGGTATCTGGATCCACTCATGAAGCGAGGGCCTCTGACTGGATAGGAATAGCGATCTCTATAGATGGATACTCATAGATTGTAGGGAAAAATCTTGACAACGCTCTACAATGAGAAAAAGGTTGAGGGTCCCCCTATATGGTGAGTGTTTTTCCTTAATATTGCAGCTTTAAACATTGATGATACGTTGATGGCATGGTCTACATGGCATGAATCCATGGGTGATTGAGGAAGATATTGTAAGGGAGTTCTAGGTCCAAGACATGGAACTTCATATCATGTGTTATGGGACCCACTTCTAATGAGAAAGTGATCATTCCAGCTGATTGTCATTCTTCATTGTCATATGCCTTAATGGTGATGACCTTTGTTTCCAGATCAACTTCTGTGCAGCCTAGTTGGTGGACCAGTTTGAGAGTACATATGTTAAGACCTGATCCACCATCCACAAGCACTCTCTTAACCTTCTTACGTTTGATGATAACCTCAATATGCAATGGTAGGTTATGTGAAGGATCTTCAACTAAGGATTTTGTAGTGCTGAAGGTTATGTGTTCCAAAGGAACAAGTTGTGCTACCATGGCTTGCAAATGTGTTGGGTCAACATCAATGGATACTCCTGATCCATGTAAGGTTTTGTAAAGTATATCCTTATGGATGCTAGAGATCTTTAGAAGGTCTAAGATGGAAATCTTAGCCGTAGTTTTTTCTAGTTGATCTAACACATCATAGTGACTCTCTTGAGGAGGAGGGGGAGTAGGTTCATAATTTATAATGAGGCAAGCGCGCGCATGTTGCCACAATGCACTCTCTTGTCTTGATTCTAATTGTATTGATTTTCTCAATGAGTGGGTCAACACAACCTATCAAGGCATCGAAATGGTCTTTGTTTGACATATAGTTAGCATTCTTATTATGAGACGATTGTCCCTGATTTGGATTTTTCCTTTCTTCGTGATTGGGAAAAGGCTCATTGAAGATCCCTAAGTTTGCATTTGGAGATTTTGTAGTGACAGCGTAGTCTACTTTAATATCATTGTTGTTGACTAGGTCTTGAATATAGTGTTTTAATCTTAAACACTTGTCAGTTTTGTGACCCTTTACGTGGTGGAACCTGAAGAATTCATTCTCCCTAAACCATGATGGTTTAGGTGTATTATCCCCATAGGGTTGTGTTTCAGGGTATTCTACCATGTTTACGGCCTCTAACTATTTTAGTATAGATGATATGGATTCATATAGAGGAGTAAAAGTGTGGAATTTATACTCGGTAGGTGGATTACCCTTTGCAAGTTTCAAAGGTGTGTGGTTCTACATGACTTGCACCCATTTAGAGTCTACTATCCCATCACTAATGACATTTTTGTTTCTATTAGGAAAAAACTTTGTTTTATCATTAGATTTAGAATCGTTGTGTTCATGGGAGAAAGATTTTAGAGTCCCCCTAGCTAACAATGCCTTTTCAATTTGACTCCCTTTTTTTATTACCTCTTCGAATGTGTTACCACAATTCATTTGCAAGTGGAATGTAATGTATGGATGGAGGTTGGGAAAAAATATGCCTATCAACTACTTTTTGAGTAGGGAGCAAGGAAGTGACTAGCTAACCCTCTCCATCTTTGTAAAAATGTAGCGAAGTTTTCGTTGTTTCATTGCTTGGCATTGCAGAGATCTAACATGGTAACATCATTTTATATATTGAAAGAGAAGTGTCATACAAAACTCTCTGCTAGTTCTGGCCATGTTGATATGGATCCCTTAGGGATATGCACAAACCATTCTAGCGTTGTTGCTCCTAAACTTCATGGAAACAAGTGCATAAGATAATTTTCGTTGAATGCCACCTCTTGACATGCCATATAAAATTCTTTTATATGATCACGAGGGTCACCTTTTCCCTTATATTTATCAAATTTTGGAAAATCAAAATGTCTTGGGAAAGGTACCTGCAACATGGCTTTGTCAAATGGGTAAGGACATAACTCATCGAACCGATACTTCTTGTTATTGCTACTAGTTTGGCCCTCTTGTAATGCTTGAAGGGCATTCTTCATTGTTGACCACTCTTGATTAAAAAGTGGATCTTGTGTGGGTGGCGACGTAGGTCTATATAAAGAGTTAAGCCTAAGTGTATGCCCACCATGATTTTTTATGAGAATCTCTTCATAAGGATATCTTTGTGCCTCACGTCGAGGAGTGTTTATTGGGAATTCGTAAAACGAAGCTTTAGGTTTTGCCTTTGGTATAGTTTGTTTCACAACTTTTGGTTGTTCCTTTTGTATATGCAAGCCAAACTTACCAATTGACGAGTGAGGGCTTGGACCTGTTGTTCTAATGTAACCTATTTAATAGGTATTTCATGATGATCTTCATTAGGAGGAGGTTGTGCATGATGAACATGTTCTTCATGGTCTTCGCAACGAATTTTAATAGGAGGAAAATGATAGTCTCCATCATTTTCAAACAGTATCTCCTCATTATTCTACCATGCAGAAGTAGAGGCATGACCTGGATTTAAAATTTCATTAAGAGTGTGATGAGGGAGGTCTACTTCTTCTTCTCCCCAAACCATGTCGACGATAAGGGAAGGGTCTACTATGGAAGGTAATTTGGCTCCTAGTTCCATAACCCGCATAAGAACTTCATGTTTGTTATGAAAAATGTAGTCATCAAAATGGGTGGAATAAAGCTCTACATCTGTGCAAGGGGACTCTTCCTCTCCACCACTATGGTCAACCATGAGATTATCCTCCAAAAGAGGGTTGTCACCTCCAAATATATTGGCTTCTAACTTTCGTGACCCCATTCTCATAGTAGGCATTACTTAGAATAGAAGGTACAACACGAAATATTTCCACTAAGGTTTATTAACAAGGGACCCTAGTCAAATTTGTGCAGTGTAATGACCCTAAGTTGTTAAAACAAGGTGACTATAGAATAGCCACAAATATGATAGATCAAAGAAAACTTACAAACTAAAGAATAGTGAACAAGCTACCCTAGCAAGGTAATATATGACACAAGTTTTCATTAGAATAATACAATGATGTACAACGCCCAAAATTTAGTTACACCAAATAGTTTATTCTCTAAGAATTCATCTAGATAGGTTTGAAACCAAATAGTGACAACACAACATCACCAGTTAGGTCAAGTTTGCAACAAACAAGGCCTAAATGATAAGAGAATGTTGATGTGATCTTCTAATAAGATATACTAAAAACTAGTTTCTAAACACTAACAAAGTCCAAGTCTCGTAAAATGGACGATAATAATGTGAGTAGCGTAACGACACTATTTGGACATGTGAACCAAGATTTTAGGAAAGCAATATTTCTAGTGTCAAAATGATGTTATCGTGATGATAACAATGTATCCTCAACACTCACAAAACTCAAGACAAAGTTAGGATGTAAAAACTATGTCTAAGTATAACAAGAAATTGTTATGCGTGTGAACAACATAACTCTACAATGTAGAGATTTAGGCCTAATTTCACAATGGAAACAAGACGTAAATATCTCAATTGTATGGCTACAATGTGGGTAGCGTAACAACTCAAAATAATACAAGGATGAAATCACCTAACTATGATGATAATAAGTCTCAAATATCGATTTTTGAGACAAGGGGGCCTACTAGATTATGAGTACGTACTATACACACTTTCAACACTTACGCTCTGGAATTGCAACCTAGTCACGCAAGTAGAATACAAAAGTGGTGGACATGCAATATCTAGTGGTATCTATAAATGTTTTTTCCTTTTTTCCAAAAATGGGCAACAAGAAAACAAGGGTGTAGACCAAGTGGTGTTGAAATAAACTTGGTGTTATTTTGGCAGAGTTTCACCTTGTCTTAAGACAAGTGAAAAACTAGGGAAAAATGACACTAATTAGATTTCATGATGAAATGTCACGCGGTTTCAACTTTAAGATATTTTTTCCCTTGTTTGAAAAACAAGAGTTTGAATCTAACAAATTTTTCACTTTGTGAGAGCTCCCAAGTATACTATCTAAGACAAAAACAATGGCTCCAACTCAGCAATCTTCCGAGGTGGTTCTCTCTCTAGGTGTCACAATATATCTATGAGCGAGCTCGATTTACCCAAAAAGATGCACTGACTAATTTGGGAGTATCTCGGTTGGACTTTACCCCCTTCAGTATAATGAGCACTGAAGTGCATTCAGTTATACTTTCATTGGGGCCACGATACAAATATCTTTGATGTTAATCTCACCAAGGCGTACTAGACAAGTCGGTAGTGTGGAACACTTCCTATTTTGTTCACAAGGTTCCCTCTTACATGAACTAATTTATGGCTCCTAGGACCACCCCCATTATTGTAGCTTAAGGCTTATGCCAAAGGGGTTATGTCCTAGTTGAGCGAATGAGTCGTAGCTCTTAATTGAAACCTTCAAGTACAATGTGATGAATGTGGTGTATTTTTTATCTTTTAGACTTAATGTGGTTTTTTTCGTACTCCTTTTGGAAACCTACAATCACACGTGTAGTTAGAAAAAAAAATTAGGTCCTCCTTTATTTGACTAGCGTTAGGTCCTTCACAAAATGGTTAGTAGTTTCAAAATAGATTCACAATATCATAAGAAAATAACCATGAAAAATGCTTGTAAATCAACTAACTACTATCAAATTTTGTAAAAAACAAGGTTTATTCCCAATTCATCCAAGTGTTTTTTAATGAAAAGACTAAAATTGATTTTGATTCCCAAGATCACACTAGGTGCAAGGGAAGAGCATACACAAATTCTAGTCTTGGTTATTTAAGCAAGTGAAAAAGTATTTAAACTAAAAGATGATTAACAAAGTTTCCTACTTACTCTAATGATATTAAAAGAAGGTTTAAGAGTGCTTTTGATTCTATAGATCACACAAAGTGCAAGAGAAGAGCATACACACCTTAACCCAAACTCATACAAAGTATGGAAACAAGATTAATTCCTTCAAACCATAAAAGATTTTATAAGAAAAATTACTCTAAATCTATGAAATTGATGGAAATGGCATCTAAAAACCTCTGAAAAGTAATAGAAATCATAAAAACCAAAAATGGAAACTTTGAGTTTACAAGAAAAATTTATACAAACACACCTGCGTGCCCCTGTTAGCATGTGTGTGCCTATTTCAATGTTTTTACACCTCTATAAACACATGCACTCCCCGTTGTAAAAATGATTGTCAGCTGAAAAAAATGAGTTAACGTGTGTGCTTCCAAAGAAGTGGGTGCGCGCCTGTTACAATGCCCGTGCTCCCTTGTCGACATGTGAGCACCTATTTCAATGCCTGCGCTCCCACTTCAATGCCTACACGGCCCTTTACTGGAAGTGGACAAAATTCAAGTTTTGACAAGAATTTCTTCAAAAAGGTCAAATATTTGGTTTTTTTGGCAATTTTGAGAGGGCTTTTCTTCCTTGAATCCTGCAAGGAACTTAAAAAAACACAACTTCTACCACTAATCTAATTGAAACAACTTTCAAAAATGGAAATTAATCTATAAAACTTTGAAAATTACTCTAAAACTTTGAAATTAATCTAAAAATCTTGAGAAACTAATCTAAAAAGCTTGAAAGTACTCTAGAAAGCTTGAAAGTAAACTAGAAAACATGAATTTAATATAGGAAACTTGAAACTAATCTAAAACTTGAAATGAAAAACTTTAAGACTAGGTTTAAAAGCTTTAAAAATTGAATGCAATGGGGTATTGTCCCACTGGGCATGCCAAATGATGACACCCTAAACTTTACAAAGTAAATTGCATGACTAAACAAGGGAAGCTAACACCATTGCCATCCATCTAGCCAAGGTTCTAAGTCTAGGAATGTAACATTAAGATAGAATCTTAAAAGAATGCTTAACTAGTATGAAAACAATACAAAATCTAACTAAACATGCCTACTAATATGCTTGAATTACCTAACATGGGCCTAAATAGACCTAAGAGGGAAATCAAATGGTTATGGTTGCTACTCCAAATAAGGTGAAATGGCCTCTCCCAATGACTACTTGGTCATTTTGGATATCCATCTACTAACCCCATTGAAGGCTTTAAGTAAGGATTGAACTTGGCTATATATCATATTTATTATATGAGATGCAAATCAAAGCATGGTGTAAAGTATAAAGGAATGAGGTGCACCCTTTTTATAGTTTTCCTTTTGGGAGAAACTTGTATTTTGGTGCATGTGGGACTAAAAGCCCCAAATTAGATTAGATTTGCTAATCATGATTAGGCCTTGCTAATCACAATTAGTGAATTACCAAGTGATTAAGAGGTGTGAAGCCTTAATCAACCGCTTAGGGTCAACTAGAGGCTATGATAAGCTTTTAAAGTTTTCCGAGATGTTATGGAGGTGAATGGGGTGATTTTGAGTGGTTGGAATAATGGTTTGAGTCAATACTAGGGTATATTGACCAAAACAAGGGCAAAATAGGCTTAATTAGCTAATAAACGCTAATTGTTTGTTTTGAAGAGGATTTTGACTTATGATTTGCCATAAAGTGGCATCCTAAATGCGAAAGGGGTTACGCAATCAACAAAGTGTTGTTAATTGGCTAAAGTGGTAAGAAACGTTAGTTAATTAGCAAAGATCACTAATTATAACAAAATTGGCAAGAATGAGAGTGATTTGTGTGCATTTTGGAAATAAGATTGCAAAAGTGGAATTTAGGTGTCTACAGTACCAAAACACTTTCAAGGTTTACAATCCAATCTCAAGCAAGGATGAATGTAAATGGGTGTAAAAGTGGCAGACACAATCAATCAATAACACTATGCATGTATGTTTTCTTTTGTCCCAAAAGAGCAATAAGAAAACAAAGGAGTAGATAAAATGGGGGCAAAAAATGCTTGGCATTACTTTGGCAAAGCTTCACCTTGTCTTAAGACAAGTGAAAAACTAAAACCAAGTACTACTTCATAAATTTCGTGATGAATAACACTAGGGTCAAACTTTGATGGACTCTCCCCTTGTTAGAAATAACAAGGATTTGACTCCAAAATAATTTCTTGCTTCATGAGATTTTTGTAGAATGCGATAGATAAAGTGAAGTTGGCTCCAAGCCACAAGCTTCTTATTGGTTCACTCTTTAGGTATCACAAACTATCTCTGCGAGCATAGTTTTCCAAGAAAGTCACACTGAATAAATCAAGGAGTATCCCAGATTTACTTTACCCCCTTCAATATAATGAACAATAAATTGCATTCAATTGTATTTTCATTAGGGTCACGTGAAGATAATTTTAACTCTAATCTCACAAAAAAGTGTACTATTTAGTTGGGTAATGGAGCACTTCGTGTTTTTTTCACCATTTCTCTCAAAGTGTGAACTACTTTGGGGTTCCTCGGGGCATCCTCACGGGTATTACGTCCTATGCCAAGGCACTTCCCCTAGTTTAAAGCAGATGAGTCATATCTCTTAACTAAAACCTGCATACAATGTGTTGAATAAAAGTGGTGTGTTTTTTTATCTTTTGGATTTAAGAAATGAGGTCTCGAACACCATTGGCAACCTGCAACACATGTGTAGTTAGATTTTTTATCTTGATTCTTTGACAATCGATTGTTGGTCCTACACATGAAAGATTAGTAGTTCTCCAAAAAGATAAAATCATCATAAAGAGGATTTAAGTGTTTGTTTTTTATTCCTAAGATCACTCAAAAGGTGCGAGGGAAGAGCATACACAACACAAAATCCTAACTATAACAAAAAATGGAGAATACTTTTGAAACAAAGTACAAGGTAACTCGTTTTATCCACTTTGTTGTTCATTCTATTAGCCAAGAATTTTAATGAAGTGTTTTTAAAACAAATTGAAATAAGACTTAGAGCTATTTCTGATTCCTAAGATCACCCAAAAATGTGTGAGGGAAGAGCATACGTAACTCTTAGTCTAACAAGTGAAGGTACATCTATTTAACACTCATCAAACAAGTTAGCAAAGACATGATTTAAAACACTCTGCAAATAGAGATTATCACTAAAATCCTAAAAAAGATGTTAAAAATATTCAAGATCAAATTATGCAAACTTTTAAAAATAGATTCAAATTTCAACTGATCATGCCTGTGTGCCCCTAATAACACCAGTGCGACCCTAACAACACCAGTGCACCCCTTAGCACAGATACATAACTCTGAGACAAAAAAATAGACTGGCAGTAGACATTGTAACACCAGCGTGGTCAGCAAGAAGTATACGTGCCCCTGATAGCATATGCGTGCCCTTAATGATGTATATGTGCCCCTAAGATAGAAGACGCACTAAAAACATAGGATGACAAGAGAGTACCCAAATAAGCAGTAGTGCGGGGGGTTCACACCATCGTGGCCTTGATCACAACAACATGACTCTAACACAACAGAAAACATATGGTTTCACCAGCATGGCTAGGAATATAGTAGCGCCGCCATAGTAACGCCAGTGTGACCCTAACAACACCAGAGAAGCCCCGATAGCATCAGCATGCCCCTAATGACACCAGTGTGCCCCTTCCTATATATCACTAAAACACGTGAATTTTGACCAAAAAAATATCAAAAACTCAAAACTTTGTCCATTTGGTTCAATTTCGACAGTACCTCACCTCCTTCAATCCTACAAAGAGCATAAAGCCCAAGCAATCCTAACTAGACTAGTTAAGAAACCTTATACTTAACCAAAAAAATGCAAAAGAGGGTTAGTTTAAAAATTTTGAAACAAAGCTTGAAAACAAAGACAAAGGACTAAGGATCTGATCCCACCAAGCGTGCCAAATGTATGCATGCAAAGCTAACTTATGCCTTATGAATTGAAACTAACACCTAATAGCTTCAAAACAATGTTAACTAAACAAGAACATCAAGATAAGAGGTTATAAAAACTAACTTCTTTGAATGCATGTAACTTGAATGGATCAAACTAACATACTAAGCTATTTTTACTCTTTAGATTACTAACTAAACATGAACCTAGTTAGATCATATAACAATCATATTTTGTTGTTTGCTTAAATATGGTGAAGATATCTCTCTAAAAAGGCTAAAAGGTCATGTTTAGATCTTTTCTTACTAACCAAGCTTGAAGAAATGGATGCAAGATGGAGAAGCTATTACAATGGAGAATGGCTCAAGATCAAATGTCTATAGCTTTTGCTAATACAAATGAGGTGTAAAGTTGAATGTGGTGCACTACGTTTGTATTTATAGTTTTCCATTTGGGAAAGTTTATAATCCTAGTGAATGTGGGACAAAAGGTAAAGGAAACTTAAAAGTGGATAAACATTCTTTAGAAAAGGTAAGTTTGACTTAGACTTGTTAAGCTTGATTAACAAGTGATTAACAACTCATAGGATTTAGGAGGGGTCTAATTAATCATGAGTGATTAATTAACAAGTTAGGAAGCTCATAGAAGTGATCTAGAGGGAAATATGGAAATTTTGAATGGTTAAAAGGGGTATGTTTAGCTAATAAGAGTGTTTATTAGCTAAATTAAAGACTAAACAAACCTAATTAACTAGCAAAGTAGCTAGTTAGTTGATTACAGGAGAATTACAAACAATAAAGTGTTGTGAATGGGCATTTGAGAATGGAGCGAAGAATAGTTAATTAATGAAGTTTCGTTAATTGACCGAATTAGAGGAAAATATGAGTTTATTAGTGAGAAATCACTAATTACGATGGAAATGATAGGAAAGATGATAGTCAGTACAATTTTAGCAATAAAATTGTGTAAGCAGATTTTAGGTGTCTACACCAAGATCACTTCAACATAATAAACATTACCACAACCATGAAAGTGCACAAAAAATAAACTCAAAGATTCATCATAGAATGATTTAAGTGATGTACATATATGAGGATGAAAGTGCAACTACCACCTAGATCAGTTAACTCCACACAACTAGTAATTTAACTCAACACGACTGGTAAGCCAACTCAACAAAACTGGTACACCTAAGCAAGCTAACATAACAAGTGTAGATCTAACACAAGTGTAATAATTATCCAAATAAACAAATAAAATCTCAAATAACAACCTAAACTAACATAAACATGTCATTTTCTATGCAAGTTGCTTCTCCTAAGAACTCCTACATATATTCTACATTTGAAGGCACATTTAATGGATGGCTATGACATATTCATGCTCTAGATTATTGATGTTTCTAAACTTTTTGTTGGATATAGATGCAATGTTCTAATCATACAAGGGAAGGAGATCAAACAAGATTCAAGAAAAAGGGAAAGTGCCTTATGATTTTCTAGAAAGAAGGACGAAGAGAAGAGAAATGTAGTTTTAGTAAAAACATCATATCTCCTTTATTTCTTAATGAAATTTATAATTTCAAATCTTGGAATGAGTGGAAAAAAATTCATGGTTTGAGAAGATTCATAAAAAAGAATGAGAAATTCATGATAGAAAATGACTGATGTGAAAGTGACGAGTTAGAAGGCAACCGAGTCTTAGTAGGGAAAAAAGACAATTATGGGGCATGTAACTACACATATATCCAAAGTATAAGACTTTAATGCAATGTTTTGATCATACAAGACAATTAGAACCTCCAATACTCAATAAAAATGGAATTTTCTTTGTGATTTCCTAAAAAGAAGGACAAAGACAAGAGAATAGAACCAAAACACAATTTCAATAGAATAATCATATCTCCCTTGATTCTCAATGAAATTTATAATTTTAAAATGTTTTGGAAAGCTTAGAATGAGTAGAACAAAACCTATAAATGGTTTGAGGAGATTAATAAAAATGAATGAGTATTTTATAACCAAAAAAGAGTGATGTAAAAGTGGCGAGTTGGAAGGCGGCAAAGTCCTAGCGAGAAAAAAAGACAATTATGGAGAATAAAACTACACATCTATTCAAAGTAGAATAATTCATTCAGTCAATTAAGGGTCATGTAACTAGACATATATTCAAGCTAGAATATTTTAGTGATTCAATCCTTCAATTTATCATTCTTTGTATGATTTGTTATGCAGTTGCTAATGAATAGACATATTGATTCAGTTTGGAGGAAGTAGTTGTAGTTTGTTAGGATTTTAAATAAGTATCTCCCCAAAAAAAGGAATTTAGATCCTTATTTTTTGTGGATTGACCAAGTTGATGAGGAATAAGTATTTTATCAATAAATTATAAATTCTTTGTTAAAGAGAGGAAGCTATGTTGAGACTAGCCCATCATTTTTAGCGCTTATGAAGATAGTGACACCAACTACACCGAATTTTTAAAGGATGTAGACCCTCACTCTACAAGATTCTTAGATCTCTTTCAAACTTGGTCATCTATAGTTGGTTTTTATCCTCCTTAAACCTCTACATTTTCAACTGGAATACAGTGCAATAACTCTATTATCTTACATTTGAAGGTTTCTTATAGTATATGGAAGATTGTGATGATAGTGACACCAACTACGTCCAATTTCAAAAGGATGTAGACCTTTATTTTGAAGGATTCTCATATATCTTTTCAAACTTGGTCATTTGTAATTAGCATTGCTTCTCCTTACACCTCTACATTTTCATTGGAATACCCTACAACATGGTTACACAATTTAAACAGGAATTTATATGACTAAGGGTAATCATGAACAATTTTGAAGTAAATATGCTATATGTTTAGTAAATTAATTTCTTTCTTTTGTATAATGTTTCAGATAAAGATACATAGAATGTGTGCACTCTTATTCGCCCACATATCCTAGCTAATCATGCCTACATTCAATTTTCAAAACTATTTCATGCCTCCAATCATTATGTTGCCACTCATTGTATCATCCTCACATATGCAAAGAAGCATTATGCATCATTTCACACTATGTGGCATGTGTGTAGTCATTTTTATGCCCTCTCAAAGAACAAGGAAATCCCATGCGCAATGGCCTATCACCCAGCAAGCGCTTGGCGCTCACCCAAGGCACGCACGGGTGTCGAGCCCCTCTTTTATGTGAGTTGTGTGAGAATGCATTAGTTATGATAGAAACTTAAGTGAAGAGACTGGAAATGAACCATACATTCATCTTAGAGCTCAGAATGGGCTTCTAGACCAATGTATTCATTCAAATAAGAAAAGCATTACAAAATATAGATCTGAATCATAATAGAAGAGAAATACATAGGGGTTTACACCCACTCATATGAAATATATATAAAATCAATCCATACAAATGTAAGTAAAACTGGAACCACACATATATTCATATTAAGTATGTTGATAACCGCATAACATTAACTGAGGTAATCACAAATCCATATAATAGTGCAAACCAATGTCATGCATCAGAACTGGACTTAAGCCCTTCATAGTACAAAGAAAAATATTTAGACCCATTCCCTTGATACAACATACTCCTACAGATCCTCTAAACCCAACCCATAAAGATCTCACAGTATTCATGCATAGCTTCACCTCTTTGCATTCCCTATCTCTACATCTATCCCTTTTCTTCTACCAAGCGCTTGTATATATAGCCTTAGCAAGCACCGCCATGCCTTTTTGAAGTTATAGATCGATTTCCATGTGTCCAAGTGGTCCTCCATGGGAGCATGCTCCTTCAGATGTAATCTCTCCATCCTTTACCATGATGAACTTCTAGAATCTTCTATCGCAAGGTATATTCCTTCCGTGGGCTCCAAGTTTTCAAGCTGACACCTTATCCACTCTGTATGCGCAATCGGGTCATGCTTTCCTCATGTTCAGCCTGATATGCCAAATATGGCTAAGTCTTAAACCCTTTACTATGTCTTGCGTGCGCGCCACTAGATCTATTAAACCCTCCTAAAACCATGTCCTGCACGCTTTTTCCTTGCGTGCCCTTCTTCAAATAGACCTTGCACGCCTACACGCCTTTATATACTTAGCTAATATTTTAGGGGCCTAACATCACCCCACACTACGCCTATTCTCCACCCTTGGGAACACCTTCTCAATGAATAAAGAATGACTATCCTTGAGTAGTTTGGAGAAAGAATAAAGGAATGAAGAATTTGGGGAAGAATGAAAGAATGGGGAAACTAAGATTACTTCTGCAAGAGGAGAGGGAAATATTTCATCAAGTCTACCTCTAACTTATTCCAGGTATCGACCTCGCTCTGTGCCTATTGACAAAGGTTACCGACTACGGCGCTCACCTCTTCAAAGATTAGCCCTTCTCCTTGGCTATTCATTGTTTCCACGATCCCCTCCAATTGTTTTCCCAAATCCTTGAGCGCGTCCATCCTTTGAGATATCTGGGTATACAACTCCTTCATTTAGTTTTTGATTGAGCCCCACAGGGTCTCAATAGCCTCTGATTTCATCCCAACCTTGGCTAGAATTCAGTCACTTTCTGCTCTATTCCCCTTGTTCTTCTCCTAGAAATCCTTGAGCTCTACTTCATGGGTGACGACCAAAATGCTCGCCACTCTATCTCTATCCGTGCACTTGTCATAAGTGGCCTCAGTGACTTAGGCGGTGGCTTTCACATCCATAAGGACTTTCTTATACTAGGAAACAATTGCCACGACCTTCATCTTGTCCTCCTCTTTTGTGCACTGATGCCTCTTCTACAAATTCTAAGGCCAGTGGTCTCCTCTCCATTATGAGGATGCGTGCCAAGTCCTCTAGGCACTCCAAGGTGGATCCATACTTTTGCACTGGTGGTGTCAGATTTGGATGCTTCAAGATAATGGCATCTGTGATCATCTCTAGTTTCTTGTAAACCTCGCGCAACCTTGCCTTCTCTTCTTTTAACTCACGCCTTAGCTACACGCTGATTAGTTCCTCCCATTTTAATTCCTTGGTTCTTTCCTTGAGCTTTTCTTCCTTTTTCTCCAGTTATGCCTCTAGGAACTTTACCCTGTCATTCCTCCCGAAGAACCTGGCTTCTACTTCAACCGAAACCTTGTTTAACGCATTGCAAATTTGTTCGTCTGATAGCCGCTGAGAATTTACCAAGGGATTGTCTCCTTTTGACTTAAGTACCTTCATTATGGCCCCTTGGCTTACTTTGAATTTTGGCTTGTTGATGTGGGACTCAAATGCCCAAGAAAGTATTTTCCTCGTCCGAGGGCATGCACCTTCCTCATCAAATGATGTCATAGCCAGGAGTTGCTCCATTGGTATGGTGCTTTTAAAGTGTGCACACAACACCTTGTTCAGATCATCAATGTATCCCATCCTCTGAACTTGTGATGCTTTTTCACTCTTTCTCCCCATGCACGCAACCTTAGAAAAGCTTACAGCCAAACTGGGATCCCCTCCCATGTTGTCATATTCCTTTTCTATGCTTTCCTCTTCTGTTTCCTTCATCACTACGTCCACGCTGCATTCAATCTCTTGCTCTATCAGGTCCTTGATGATTTTTTCTACCTCTCTCTCTATGGCCTCGTCTACATGTTCCTTTGTGAGGCTTGGGGTCCTTTGTTCTTTTGTAACTTCTTCGCTTACCCCTTTATCCTAAGTATCCTCCTCTTCTTTGTCATTCTTCCTCTTGACATAGATGTACTCATTTTCTTCTCCCTCTCCTTCCTCATCTGATTCATGTACTTTGAATACAGGAGGGCCTTGATCTACCTCAAGTTCATCGTCATCATCTCTTTTACCTCTATAGGCTTCCAAGATCTATGTACCCTCTGAGTCATCTTCTTTTGTCATCTTCTACTTCTTCCTGATAGGAGATTCTGCTTCCTTTTCCTCCTCCTTTGGTGAATTCTCCTGAGTGAAGGGTTCTTTGTGCTCTGACGCTTCTTCCTCTAGAGCCTTTGCTTTCACCAGGGACTTCTTTCTCCATGCATAAGTACTAGGCTTAGTGCTTGTCTCCGGCACCCTTACAACTTGTACAGTCTAAACACTTGGTGCTTTCTACACCCCTTCTCTTTCCCTCTTCTTTGGCACGAGCTTCTTTCTTCCTGTGGGGTCCTCAAAGATGGATACATCATTTTCCAAGTATGCACCCTTTTCAAATTTCATCCTTATGTGAAGGTATATCCTTGTTGCAACCCTTCTAGCAATTGGCAATGTTAATGGATTCATCATTTGTATCTCGTGGTAGACATATCTCTCCACGTATGTGCGCTTCTTGGGGTAAACTAACTTCCTACACAGCTCTTTGTGGTCTTGATCCACCTCACTAAGGTTGAACCTTAGTCTCATGGCCTCTTTGAACATGTTCACCCATGCTTGGAAGTATTGCGCGGTGAAGAGAAGGGAAGTTTGCACCAGGGGCTCATTACTTCATCTGTCAACCTAAATCTACCAATTCAGAAGTGTTGATATACTACAAATTTTGCTTCTCCTTTCACAAGCATGGGTAACTTCTATGGAATCCTCCATTCTGCCCCAAACGCGTCCCTCATGCACTTGTACCACTTTTTGAAACACTACTTGTGAGTGGTTGTCATGGTCTCACAAGTATATTTCGCGAATCTCTTCGCGGGTGAAGGGTCCTCTTCTAGGTACTCCCAAACAAACCTTTTCAGCCCGTTGGGCACTTTGATATCTGAGAAAACAATTGTTAGGAGTACATTTCCAAATAGTATCTTCTCACCCTCTTGCACACTGCTAATGATTTCATCCGTGATGAAAATGAACAAGTTGTAGATGGTCCCCTTAGATATTTTTCGGCATATGTTCAGCCATGCCTTGTTCGCTTGAGTCCATCTCTCTTGATCATTGAGCTTGGTTACCAAGCACGCAGTCATCCTCATCACAGGGTCTAGGATCTCTGCAACGTCAAAGTATCGCAATCCTTTCTTGTAGTCATATGTAGCTAATGTTTCCTTAATGGCCTCCTTGTCACTTAGGTCCTCATCAATACTATCCCCCTCGCAAATAAGGCCTATGAACTTGGAAATCAACTGGGGAGTTGTGTGCATCTTGCACCCTGTGAAATAAAAATGGTCTTCATGAATGCACACCATCAACCACTGATAAAGGCACTCAGGTTTTCTGAAGTAGGGTTATTCTTAAATTTGTAGTAACCCTGCCTTCTCCAATTTAACTTTTACTTCATCATTATTTATGGGCATGCCCTTTGGTGTCCTCTTGTTTGTTGGGTGAACCAACTTCAAATCCATTTCTTTTTCTGTTGTGTTGGTGCGGTGATTATAGTTACTCATAGTCATTTTCCACAAATGAGATTTGTTAGCCAAAATGTGCCCCTGCTCATTTTGCTGGCTAACTCCTTGTGTTCTTCCCCCTCTTGTGCCTCAGTCTTCATTTTTTGATTTTCAGGCACTCAAATCTTTCTGGAAATGGCACCATCAGATAGAGATCTCTCTCAGCTTTCCAGAAAGGTAAATTTTTCCTCCTAACTCCTCATATTTTTCAAGTTATGGCTCGGCGGAGTTTTGGTGGGAAATTTCCCCCTTGGAAGCCTGCAGCAAATAGGAACATGCCACATGTTCAAGAAGTGGCGGGGTTCAGAGGAGAACTTGGGAAATTTACCAAGTGTTTTGCCAAAAATCTCAAATGGAAACTTTTCCCCACCTGGCCCGCCAACGAATCAGGAAACGCCACGTGCCAGGGGGAAAATGACTTGAAAAATTGGCTAAGTGTTTTGCTGAGTTTTTCAAAGGCAAATTTTGGAGGATTGGCCCAAGCCAATAGGAACATGACAAGTGGCAGAGGTGGCCGGGGAGTTCGCGGCGCGGGGGGAGAAGGGAAAAAGTTGCTAAGTGTTCGGTGAAATTTTCAAAGTGAAAATTTGGAGCAAGAGGCCCACGGTGAATGGAAATAGAACACGTGTCCTATGGTCCTGGAGAGTTCGGATCTCGGGTGAAAAATGGAAAATTTGGCAAAGTTTTCGGCCAAATTATTTAAAGGCAAAGCATGATCCCGCGCCCCTGTCAGCGAATCCTACGTCGCCACGTGTCCCAGAGCGGCGAGGCGCGGGGGGAAAATTAATTTTTTTTCCAAAAGTAAGAAGTGAAAAATTTCAAAAGGAGAAATCGAGAGGAGAAGCCCGTCGGCCAATCGAGGGCCGACACGTGTCCAGCTCGGGGGCCCGGCGAGGATTTTTGGCAAAAATTTCCAAAGGTAAAAAATGAAGGGAAAGTCGCCAGGAGGCACCCGCGCCCAATCAAATCGTGCCACATGGCACTTGGGTGGCTGGGCGTGGGGGGTTTTTTGAAATTTTTTCCAAAGACCAAAAAGAGGTAAAATTTCAAAATTTTGCCCGCCGATCCGTTTTTTGGGCCATTTTTGCCCTAAAAATTCAGACCTCCATAACTTTTGATCCAAAGCTCAGATTTGCACGTTCTTTATATCAACAGAAAGCTTATGAAATTATCTATATGATTCCATGGTAAATTTTTAATTTTGGTTTAGTTTGGAGGGAGAAAAATAAAAAATGTGTCTGGTACGTATCCATGGCCAGAAAAGACGTTTCAACAACCAATTTCAATGCAAAATGGGTCACTTTTCTCTCCAGCATGGTCAAAAGTGTTAGAGCATGGGTTTGTAAGGACCTCCATGCTATTTTAATGTAGTTTCATTCAATGAGGGATGGCTCCCATGCATTTTTCATGTTTTCTCTCTCCTGGGCTCGACCCATGTAATGTAAAAGCCAGATTTGGCTCATTTCTTTAGGGTTGAACACTGTTTGAACATTATACTTCTTCTTTCACTTGAAAACAAGGGAAATTTGTAAGTATCAGGCCTTTTTCAAGGATTGTAATAGGATTTTTACATGGAAATGACAGTGCAAACTCTGTGAAAGCTTTCAGTCCTCTGTTTGTATTGTTTTTACTTCATTTTCAGATCTCTTATTGCATCTTATCAACTTGTGTATGTTTTTCATGTTGCATTTCATGGATTTGTGCCTATTTTTATGAGCAAAAAATGTTCACCACTCCTTTGGTGCATCACTATCATTAGGTTAGTTTCATTTTCTACATTTCTTATCCCTGTCTACTTGCAAATTAGGGTAAAATTAGGATTTCAACCTCTGCAATTATGCAAGCACTAGATCTAATCAGAGGAGTTTGAGGAACCAGCCTCTAATCTGGAGATTCGTCTCTCATTTTATAAGTCCCCACACTTGGAGATAGGTTTCCATGTTGTGTAATCACACTGGATGCCTAAAACATCAGTTTAGAAACCTAATTTGCATCCAGGGGTGCTGCTGATTTGCAACAACAGTTTTGGCACGCCGGGTGGGACCTTAGAGGTCTCATTTTTATTGCAGAAAAGTTGATGTGCATATGCTACAATTTTCTTGCTTGAAAGGAGCCATAAATTACACATCTGGCGACTCCAAAGGGAAGAATCAACTGGTTTCAGCAGTGCAGGCCTGAAAACTCATGAGAAGAGTCACCACAAGGTCAAGAGCTAGAGAAGAAGAAGTGCTATTCAAATACCTACAGTTATCTCCAAGAAGAAGGCAAAGAGGAAGAAGGATTCAAAGTTATCCATCTCCACCAAATAGAACTCTCTCAACTCCTCCGCTTGGTAGGCCTTTCATTCAGTCAACAAGGGTTTTAAGACCAATTAGAATGACACAAAACAACCCCTATGTCAATTTCACAGGCAGCAGCCCACTTGCCCTCAATGCACAACATCCAATTCCAATTGTAGCCTTGAAGAATATTCCATAATTTTCTGGAGAGAATCAGACTACTCCAGGTGATCATGTTAAAGATATTTCCAACCTTTGTGTAATTCATGTAATCAATGAGATGCAAGTGGCTGTCAAATTGCTGGCATCTTCCTTCAAGGGGAAAGCATTGCAATGGTTTAGGAGCCTTGGAGTTGGTTCTATCACAAATTAGAACCAGCTGTGTATAGCACTTCATGAGCAATTTGGAGAGAAGGAGACAACTTGTCTCTTTTGGAGCAGCTGACAACCATCAAGAGAGCTCCCAATGAGTAGCTGACTGATTTCAATTTCAGATTTCAAAAGACTTGGGAGAGAATTCCTAGTGGCAGTCAGGCCAGCAGCAGAAGGTGCTTTTCTCTACTACCTCAAAGCTCTAAATTCTGATATTTCTATGTTGATTCAGTCCATGGGAGGCATAACTATCCCTATGGCTTATAGCATTGCCATTAGGGCTGAAAATTGTTTGATCCAAGCTGGCAAACTAGCCCCTAGACCTCCCATGCCATTGTTTCCAAGTTTAGAGAGCCCAAACACTAATCAAGCACCTAATTTGGCTCCTTCTCCCATTCCTAGAAATCAGAGTTCAAATGAAGCTTCTACTTCATCTCCAAGTGCCCCAAATGAGCTTCAAGAAGTCACGAAGCAATTGCAAAACCTAGGCAATGAGCTGGTTACTCTCAAGAGGCAACAAGACCAAGGTTTTAGACCTTCTTATTAGCCCCAAGCTCAGCCTAACAGGCAGCCATATCAACCAAAAAGACCACCTAATCCAGCTGCAAATGTGAATCAAACAAGGCCTCCTGCCAATAGGCCATTTCAGCCCTATAATCCAAATGCCATATCTGCCTCTAAGGCATTGGTGCCAACACAAAACAACGTTGCTCAGGAGTATGATTGGTGTTTTCCATGCAATGAACCTCATAACCAATCCATGTGCTTCAATGGTGCTTTGAATCAAGCATTAATGGTGACAACTACTGGTGTGGAGGGTGAGGGAAGTCAAGGAAACAACCAACAACAAGAAACATTCCAACAACAAGAAACATTCCAACAACAATCAGCTCCAAATGACACCACATTGGTAAATTGGCAAGCAGAGGATTTTTGTGGCATGAATCAAACAGTCTCTCAAGGTGTGGCAGCCAACACAAGGTCAAAAAGAAGGAATTTAGGAGAGGAACAACCATTGGCTCCCACCAATCCACAACCTTCCTATGCTCCACAAATGGTTGGCAAGCTAGAATCCAATTTCAAATGCACAAGGGCAGCCAAGAACAACTCCTAGGCCAACTCAAATACCAGTAGTTTGCTTCCCACATGCAAGGAGTGAATGTGCCAACCAAGGGACAACAAAGAGATCCTTCATCACCATTCAGTATCATTGATCAGATGAAGAAGACAAATGTGAATATATCAATGTGGGAATCCCTATCTATCCCAGGCCAAAGAGATTTGCTACAAGCTGCCATGAAGGACTGGCCAACTTTGAATTAGCAAGTTCAGATGCAAGAGAAAGTGCTCACAAATGCTACCCAGCCTGAAGGGAATCATGGAGGACAACAAGGTAAAATATTGAAGCCCCCTCCTTTCTATGTTTCGTTAATCATTAGAAATAAGCTAGTGTATAATTGCATGATAGATTCCAGGGCAAGTAGCTCAGTGATGCCTAAACAAATAGCTGATCAGCTAGGGCTCCAGTATGAAACCATATCCAAAGGGGTAGTGTAGCTGGATGGGAAAACAGTAACAACAGTTGAAGTGATTAGAAACTTGAGTCTTATCTTACATGCATGTCCAAATGTTGTCGTTTTAAAAGATGTATCAGTTATAGACCTTCCACCACTCTTTGCCCTATGCTTGTCAAGGGACTTCACAACCAATATTTGAGGGTATTTGTCTACTGATTGGTCACACATGCTGTTCAAAACAAGGTATGGAACCAAAGCTACAATCAGGTTTGAACCTATTGCAAACTTTCACATTGAGCCTTACACTCCAAGTCAGATCAATGCCAATTGTTCAACATTTGATCAAGAAGATCACCCAAGCACTGATGAAGTTGACACTAAGGTTGGAAGCATCTCGAGATCTAACTCTTGATGAATGGGAAAACAAAGTACATGCTTTTGATCCTTATCAAGAAGTAGAAGAATCTGAGCTAGGGGTCTATTGCATACATGAAGAAAATCAACCCATTCCTAGCATCACCAAACCAAACCACAAGGATGAGAATGAGGTATGGCAGCTGTTTTTTGATGGATCAAGGAGTAGACAAGGTGCAGGAGGTGGAGCTATGCTTGTTTCACCTCAAGGAGTAAGGTACTATTCAACTTTTAGGTTTCAGTTTGCATGCTCTAATAACACTGCTGAATATGAAGCCTTGGTGCAAGGGATGCATTGGGCAATCAAAAAGAAAATAAAGAACTTGCAAGTCTTTGGTGATAGTGAATTGATTGTAAATCAGGTCAAGGGACAACATGCTGCCAAGAATGATCTACTTAAGTGCTACAAGAACAGGGTGTGGGATCTCATGGAAGACTTTGAGGGTTTTGGCATCAAATCTATTCCTAGGAAGGAGAATCAAGCTGCTGACAGGCTTGCAGCAGTAGGGGCAGCCTTTGACATTGTGGAAAGCATTCAAAAAGACAAGGTACAACCAAACATCCACGTGATTGTGAGGCCTTCAGTGCCGGATAACAATGTCAATTGGTAAGTCTTTGAAAATGACCAGCAAATCATCCATTTCTTGTAAGAAGAAGCTGAGTTCTCAGCTAAGAATCAAGAAAAAAATAGAACAACAGTATGGTGACCAAGTGGTACAGCTGAGAACTAACAAGATTCCCAAGGGACTTATCACTTTGGAGTCCATTTCTAATCCCAATGATCAGTTTAGGAAAGAGAAAGCAAACATTCAGGTCAAGAGAGAAGATTCAGTATCCATCTTGGTGGAAGAGAACAAACCATTGCAAATTGGAAAGATGACAACTGAACAAGAAAGGTATGAGTTCATACAGCTGTGTCAAGAGTTCCCTGATGTGTTTGCTTGGAGCTATGAAGACTTGAAAGGTTTCAATCCCAACTTAGCTCAGCATACCATTGAATTGGATCCAAATACTAAGCCTGTCAGGCAGAAACAAAGACCAGTCAATCCACATATGGAGCCTCTCATGAGGAAAGAATTGAACAAGCTGATTGAGTCAAGGATCATATTCCCAATCAAGCATTCTAGTTGGGTTGCCAACTTGGTTCCAGTCAGAAAGAAGAGTGGAGAGATCAGATTGTGTGTTGACTTCAGAGACTTGAATAGAGCATCCCTCAAGGACCATTACCCACTCCCTTCCATGGAGCAAATCTTGCAGGTTGTGGCTGGCTCCGAGAGGTTTTCACTACTTGATGGTTACTCAGGCTACAATCAGATTATGGTGAAGGAAGAAGACCAATTCAAGACAACCTTCACAACCAAATAGGGAACTTATGCATACAGGAAAATGCCATTTGGGTTGTCCAACGCTGGTGCCACCTTCCAAAGAGCAATGGACATGGCGTTCAAAGGTTTGATTAACAACATGGTGCTGATTTACCTTGATGATATCACTATTTTTTCCAAAAATGCAGCAGACCACCTCTCTCATTTGAGACAAGTCTTCACGAGGTGCAGGAGATTTGGAGTGTCCTTGAATCCTAAGAAGTGTATCTTTCTTACACATGAAGGAAAGCTCCTTGGCCATATTGTCTCCAAAGAAGGATTAGCAATTGATCCAGAGAGGGTTGAAGCCATAAGAGCACTACCATTGCCAAGCCACAAGAAAGCCCTTCAGAGTTTCTTGGGGAGGATAAACTTTGTTCGAAGGTTTGTCCCAGATTTTGCAGCCCTTGTCAAACCTATCACCAAAATGTTAAAGAAAAGCATGGCTTTCAAGTGGACAGCAGAGGGCAAAGGAGAGTTTTGAAGCAATCAAAGAAGCCATCTCTCAAGCACCAACTCTCATCAACCCGGACTTCTCCAAGGATTTCATCCTCTATGCCTTTGGAGGTAATGATACTATTTCTGCCATTTTGGTACAGCAGAACAAGGACAACGATGAGCAGCCAATTGCTTTCTTCAGCCAGAGCCTAGATGACTATGAGGTGAGGTATTATTTTATTGAGAAGCATGTACTTGCAGTAATTAGAAGCTTGAAGAAATTCAAGCATTTAGTCTCAAACAACAAGGTCCAGTTGCTGGTCTCTCATGCTGGGGTTAAAGACTTCCTCCTCAACAAGGATTTGAATGAGAAAAGGGCAGGTTAGATCACTCGTGTCATGGAGTATGACATTGAGATCAAAATCACCAAGCTGGTAAGAGGAAAAGGATTGTGTGAGTAGCTGATTTTGGGGAAGAAAAAAGAAGTATGCAATGAAGAAGAGGTTGTTTTGACAGTCCAAGACAACCATGAGCCAAGTGGCACTCAAGAAGAAAATAATGTTATCCCCACTCCTTGCTGGACCCAAGGTATAACACACTTCCTAAGCACATGCCTATGCCCTCCGGAGATGAACAAGACCCAAAGAAGACACTTCAGATTGCAGGTTGTCCCATATGCCATTGTTGATGGAGTTTTGTTCAAGAAAGATGTGAATGGAGTGCTGCTGAGATGCATTAGCACAAATCAGATTCATAGGGTGTTGGAAGAGTTCCATAGTGGACCATCTGGTGGTCATTTTGCACCGAGAGTGACAGCTCTAAAAATTATGAAGGCTGGTTATTATTGGCCCAAGATTTTTAGTGATTGCTTTGCATGGATCAAGAGGTGTAAGAATTGTGCATTCTTCACAGGAAAAGAAAGACTTGCTGCCCTTCCATTGCATCCAATCTCAGTTGACCAGTCATTCATGCAATGGGGTTTGGACTTCATTGGAGTCATTAATCCCAATTCAAGTCAAGGGCACAAATGGATTTTGACAGCCACAGACTACTTCACCAAATGGACTGAAGCAGTAGCACTCAAAGAGGCAAATGAGTCCAGCATATTAGACTTCTATGAGGGGATAGTAACCAGATTTGGCATACCTGCTACTATAATCTCAGATAATGCATTAGCATTCATTGGATCCAAGGTGACTGAGTGGGTTGTCAAGAACAGGATCTACCTAAACACTTCATCAAATTATTACCCTCAAGGTAATGGCCAGGCTGAGTCTACAAACAAGAACTTGTTGAGGATCATTAGGAGGACTCTTGATGAGAATCAAAGGTCTTGGCATACCAAGCTGAAATCAGCCTTATGGGCTGATAGGATAACTCCCAAGAGATCCACAAGTAATTCTCCATTCAGGCTTGTCTATGGAAGAGAAGCAATCTTGCCCATGTCACTTGAGTTGCCAACATTGGAACTCATGAAACAATTGGAGCTGTTGGAGTTTGAGCCCATGGAGGTGAGATATGCAGAGTTGATGGAGCTACAAGAGATTAGAGATCAGGCATCCCAAGCAATGGAGAAGGATCAAGCTTTGATCAAGAAGACCTTTGATAGGAAGGCCAAGGATAGATCTTTTCAAGTTGGAGATCTAGTGTTGAAATGGGATGCAGATAGAGCAAAACCGGGAAGGCATTCAAAATTTGATGCCATTTGGAGTGGCCCATACATGGTCACGAAGTGCAAGAACAACAATGCTTTCCAATTGGCTTCATTGGATGGTGAAGAACTGTAGATTCAAGTCAATGGAATCTATCTCAAGCATTGTTTCTAAAGGGGAATTCTCCATCTTGTAAATATTAGCTTAGGTTTCCATTCCTTCAAGTGCTTGTGCACATTGTTTTATTATAGGTTAGTTTTTCTTTCCCTAAGTGCTTTGGCATAGCTTGCTATCCCTGGAGATGTTTTGCAGTCCTTGTTCCAATCAAGTTATATTCCATCTTCCTCCTTACAACATTCTAAGTCAGTTGGGGTTCCAAACAGAAAATTTGATGACTCCATGCCCAATGGACTGCTTCAGGTAACTGGTACTTTCATCTAGTAGGCAGATGATCCCTCTGAGTCACCAAAATTGTTAGCCAAAATGTGCCCCTACTCATTTTTGTTGGCTAACTCCTTGTGTTCTTCCCCCTCTTGTGCCTCAGTCTTCATTTTTTACTTTCAGGCACTCAAATCTTTTTGGAAATGGCACCATTAGATAGAGCTCTCTCTTAGCTTTCCAGAAAGGTAAATTTTTCCTCCTAACTCCTCATATTTTTCAAGTTATGGCTCGGTGGAGTTTTGGTGGGAAATTTCCCCTTTGGAAGCCCGTAGCCAATAGGAATGTGCCACGTGTCCAAGAAGTGGCGGGGTTCGGAGGAGAACTTGGGAAATTTACCAAGTGTTTTGCCAAAAATCTCAAATGGAAAATTTTCCCCGCCTGGCCCGCCAACGAATCAGGAAACGCCACGTGTCAGGGGGAAAATGACTTGAAAAATTGGCTAAGTGTTTTTGCCGAGTTTTTCAAAGGCAAATTTTGGAGCATTGGCCCGAGCCAATAGGAACATGACATGTGGCAGAGGTGGCCAGGGAGTTCGCGGCGTGGGGGGAGAAAGAAAAAATTTGCTAAGTGTTAGCCAAAATTTTCAAAGTGCAAAATTTGGAGCAGGAGGCCTGCGGCGAATGGAAATAGGACACGTGTCCTATGGTCCCAGGAGAGTTCACAGCGCGGGGGGAAAATGAAAAATTTGGCAAAGTTTTAGGCTGAAATTCTTAAAAGGCAAAGCATGATCCCGCGCCCCTGTCAATGAATCCTGCGCCGCCACGTGTCCCGGACCGGCGGGGCGTGGGGGGAAAATAATTTTTTTTCCAAAAGTAAAAAGTGCAAAATTTCAAAAGGAGAAATCGGGAGGAGAAGCCCGTCGGCCAATCGAGGGCCGACACGTGTCCAGCTCGGGGGCCCGGCGGGGATTTTTGGCAAAAATTTCCAAAGGTAAAAAATGAAGGGAAAGTGGCCAGGAGGAGCCCGTGCCCAATCAAATCATGCCACGTGGCACCTGGGTGGCGGGGCGCGGGGGTTTTTTGAAAATTTTTCCAAAGACCAAAAAGAGGTAAAATTTTAAAATTTTGCCCGCCGATCCGTTTTTTGGGCCGTTTTTGCCCTAAAACTTCAGACCTCCATAACTTTCGATCCAGAGCTCAGATTTGCACGTTCTTTATATCAACGGAAAGCTTATGAAATTATCTACATGATTACATGGTCAATTTTGAATTTTGGTTCAGTTTGGAGAGAGAAAATTAAAAAATTCTTCTGGTACGTGTCTATGGCCAGAAAAGACGTTTCAACAACCAATTTCAATGCAAAATGGGTCACTTTTCTCTCCAGCATGGTCAAAAATTTCAGAGAATGGGTTTGTAAGGACCTCTATGCTGTTTTAATGTAGTTTCATTCAATGAGGGATGGCTCCCATGCATTTTTCATGTTTTCTCTCTCATGGGCTTGACCCATGTACTGTAAAAGCCAGATTTGGCTCATTTCTTCATGGTTGAACACTTTTTTGAATATTAGAATTCTTCTTTCACCTGAAAACAAGTGAATTTTGTAAGTGTCAGGCCTTTTCCAAGGATTGTAATAGGTTTATACCTCTTTGATGGTGTAATGCAAGGAATTTTTACATGGAAATGACAGTGTAAACTTTGTGAATGTTTTCAGTCCTCTGTTTGTATTGTTTTTACCTCATTTTCAGATCTCTTATTGCATCTTATCAGTTCGTGTATGTTTTTTTCATGTTGCATTTCATGGATTTCTGCCTATTTGTATGAGCAAAAAATGTTCACCACTCCTTTGGTGCATCACCATCATTAGGTTAGTGTCATTTTCTGTGTTTATTATCCCTGTCTACTTACAAATTAGGGTAAAATTAGGATTTGAACCTCTGCAATTGTGCAAACACTAGATCTAATCAGAGGGGTTTGAGGAACCAGCCTCTAATATGGAGATTCCTCTCTCATTTTACAAGTCCCCACACTTGGAGAGAGGTTTCCATGTTGTGCAATCACACTGGATGCCTAAAACATCAACTTAGAACCTTGATTTACATCCAGGGGTGCTACTGATTTGCAACAACAAGATTCTCATTCTTTTCCTAGCAATACCCCATCTAGGTATTGCATCTCCACGTACCACTCTTCATTTTTGCTTGCAATGGTAGCCATTTGCTTCCCCTTACCCTTGCCCTTCTGCTTTATAGGTGAGGTGGTTGCTTTCTTTGGTGACATTCTTCTGGTTAGGTTAATAATTCAAACATCTTCTCATTGCTCTGCTCTACCACTCTATCCAACCCTAATGCTCAATCTTGCGAAGAAATCCTCCTAACACCATGCCCTAGCCGTCAAACCCTAACTAGAAAAATTCTTCCACAAGATGATGTTTGTCAACAACTTCCTTCTCAACAACTTCTTCCATGCCCGTGTACTTCTTTCCTACTGGTTTGCAAATCTACTCTAGTCACGTCCTCTCATATTTCTTAATTTTTTATTCACACATATCACTTTTGGATGCCCTAGTTCGAATAGCTCTTTTCACTTCGTAAATGCAAGGTAAAATAATGAAGTTCCTGACTTCTTATTTATAGCTTTTCCTTCTTTCCAACATTAAATGCTATCTTACCTACCATCGTACTTAACACTAAATGGATATTTTCTCCACCAATCCGGCCTTACGCACCTTCACTTACACGCACAATCTTGCGTAAAAACATTCTACAACCTTTTGGTGTGCAAACAATCCATCCTGACAGAAGACTCTTACATGTATGTCAACAGTGCCGAAAGGCACTTCTTCTGTCCTTCACCTGATTTTTTCTCTCACCTACCTCGTGTTGTTCTACTGTGCTTCTTCCTCATCTATACATGGTTTCTCTGAAGTCTTATCCTGACACCAACATTTTTTGTCCACCTCTTCTTTCATGCACTTCCTTCATCCTTGCATGCTTTGTATCCATCAACCAGGCCATTCACCACAACTTCTACTACCAGTTCAACTTGTATTACAGGCCTATACTTTTCATCACTCCACCCCACACTAAAATAGATGCGCGGTCCTCTGCGCATGCACAACCTTAAAAAATTAATGTGGTTACCGGTGCCCAAGGTGCAAAAAAAAAAAACAGAAAAAATGATGAGAAAGGGAAACACAAGAAAGGAAATTGTATAAAGGGAAATTTTAAACTAACTGGCAATACTGCCTTATTACAAACACCAAGAAGACTTATTTATAGTAGGGCTTCAACCTACTCCCATTGAAATGGCTTGGCAATCTCATCCCATCTAGTGCTCTAAACTGGCAAGTGCCTGAATCAAGGATGTCCGAGATGATATAGGGCCCCAAACAATGGATTTTCAACTTTCTGAGATGGTGTAGAAACTTGGAATCATATAACAATACCCTCTACCCAACCTCAAATTGTTTGCTTTTGATGTGGCGATCATGTCATGCCTTTTTTATCCTTTTTAGCCTTTTGAATCCACCTTGCCAATGATCATCTCTCATCCAATTTCATCAATTTGTCAATCCTTTCCTCCAGTGCTTGCTCATTGGCCAATCCTCCTGCGTGTGTTATACATAGAGAAGGTAACATGAATTCAATGGGTAGGATAACCTTCATGCCAAACACCAATTGGAATGGTGTGGCTTTATTCAACCTCTTGTAGGTTGTCCTATATGCCCATAGAACTGTTGATACTTTTTCATCCCAATCTTGTCTACCAACATCACAAATTTTGGTCAGGGTATGACTCATTATTTTATTAAATGCCTCAGAAGTTCCATTTTCTTGTGGATGGTAAGGGGTAGTCTTATGATGAGCCACCATGAACTCTGCTAACAGAATCCTGATGGTCTCATTTAGGAAATGTGTACCCCTATCACTAGTTAAGCTCAACGGGCATCCATACCTTGTAATAATATTTTCCCATAGAAACCTGGTTGTTGTAGCTATTGTACAATCCTTGGTAGGCTCTGCTTCTTTCCATCTTGTCAAATAATATGTGCAAGTGATTACATAGTGTGATCCCGTCCTACGTGCAACTGGCTAAAATGGGGCCTACAAAATCTATGGCCCACTTTTCAAATGGATCTATACTTGGAATAGGGTGCAAAGGCATTTCATCCCTCCACCCTGGTTTGCCAAGGTGCTGACAATGATCACATGCCTTGCAATACTCTTTGCAATCTTGATATAGGGTCTCCCACCATAACCCAGCTTGTAATATCTTGCATGCAGTGGCATCCCCTGCATAGTGTCCACCTACGCTTCCTCCATGGGCCTCCTCCATAATAGTTAGGCACTCATGTTCTAGCACACACCGGCGTAACACTTCATCACATCCTAGCTTGTATAAATCACCACTAACCAGCATGTAGGGTGTGGCACGTATGGCTAACTGCTTCCTTTCTAATGCTTTCATCCCTTCTAGCGCCATACCCATTTTGAGAAACACTGCAATATCCTCTAAGTCTGAGGGCACGTGCCACAACCTAAACAGTTGTGCATCTGACATGGTATCCTCAATGCTTTGCGCATCCTCTCCTGAGTCAATTCTAGACAAGTGATCAGGTCCAGAATTACTCTTTCCCGGCTTGACAACCACTGTGAACTCAAATTCTTGGAATAGCAGGACCCATCGACATATGTGCCCTTGTAGAATGGGCTTGTTTACCAAGTATTTTAATGCCATGTGGTCCATGTAGAATACAAATGGTGTTTCCAGTAGATATTTCCTGAACTTGTGCAATGCGTAGATCATGGATAGTGCTTCATGCTCAATAGTGGTGTAATTTTGTTCTACTGATGTTAACTTTCTACTTGCAAAACACAAGGGATGGTCAATAATTCCTTCACCAGGTTGTGTCTAGTACTGCTCCGATGGCTGTACCAGAGGCATCCACATGAACATGGAAAGGATTATCCCAAATGGGGAAATGGAGAATGGGTGTTGTGACAAGCCTATCCTTCAAAGTGTTGAATTCCCTCTGTTGTGCCTCTCCCCAATGAAAGGCACTCTTGTGTCTAAGTAATTCCTCCAAGGGCATGGTGATCTTGGCATATCCCTTGATGAACTTACTATAGTAACCTATATGCCCAAGGAATCCGTGCATAATGCTTTGGCTAGTAGGCTCCCCTAAACCCACAATGACTGTAACCTTGGTGGGATCTACTAGTAATCCTTCCTTGCATATGATATGCCCCAATAAGGTTCCAAATGGGGTAGCAAAGACACACTTCTTAATGTTGAGGGATATCCTCAACTATAGACACCTTTCAAACATTAGTCTTAAGTTATCACAATGGTCTTTGAATAGACCATACACAGTCCAATCATCCAAATAGACCTGAAGAAATTTATGGATGAAGTCCTGAAAGGCTTGTACTACAATGCGTGAGAACACAATAGACACATTCTTCAATCCAAAAGGCATGACCGTATAGGAAAAACTTCCCCATTCAGTGGCGAAAGTTGTCTTTCTCTGGTCTTCCTTTGCAATCCTCACCTAGTGGTACCCTGAGAACCCATCTGTGAAAGAGTAGACTTCGCACCTGGCCACTCCCTCTAAGATTTCTTCAGTAAACGGGGTTGGGAAGGGATCAATGACACAAACTGCATCCAGGTCCCTATAGTCAACACAAATCCCGATCCTTCCATCTTTTTTGATGCTGATGACCATTGGGCTTATCCATTCTGACTCTTCCACAACCTCAATGATACCTGATGCTATCATTTTGTCTATCTCCTCCTTGATCCGCACTCGCAGATTTGGATTCATCTAGTATGGCCTCTTCTGGATTGGGCACACACCTTCCTTTAGTTTTATCTTCATCTCCCCCAAGGAATGGTGGACTTCTTTGAGTTCATGATACCCATGAGGGAATAAATCCTTGAATTCACGTAACAGATCAATGATCTTTGAGACCTCCTTCTCTGACCAATAGTCTCCAATGATAGCTTCCTTGGGTTCTACTTTTGACCCAATGTTAACCTTCTTCATTTTTAGGGGCTCATGGTAAGTGCACGTCCTTTCATCAACACTATCTATAACATCCCGCATACCTATAGAGTGGTTAACATCAAGACTTTCCATTTCTTCTCCATCTATGACATAAACCATCTTTCCTTTTTCCTTTTATATGCACACGCACTCAAACTGCATCTCCTCTAAATTCATCCTCATCGAAGCGTGCCTCTAAACTGGGCTCACCTAGAAAATCTAGTAGCCTGTCTTCTTCCATGGCACTATCCCCCATTGTAAGGCACTTGATCACTTGCAATGCCTTATCCACTGATGGATTTGTGCTCCGATATTCAAAAGCTTGGATGAGATCAGTTGTCATCTCCTACCAATTTCCTATCTGGCGGCATGTTTCTGAGTGGATATACCATGCACACACGCACAACCTTGTAGTGTGGAATATAGCTTATGCACCCATAATGATGGTGGCAAGGCTTTTGTGCCTCCTATCCAGGCCTTCTCACATGCTTGGATATGAAATGAAGTGGTCTCTTTACCATGGTATTCTTGAATGACCATGGGCATGTTGTTCCTGGAAAACCTTACAGAAAATATGATTCTTACCTCGCACCACTCCAAGAGGTTCTCCCGATGTGTAGCCCACCAGTGTGTTGCAGTCCTAAGTAGGTTATAACTGAGCATCCCTCTTCTTTCATCCTCATTTTTCCACTGAGCTTCCATGTCCCATAAGAAAATTTCAGGGTATGCCCCTCCAGAGTAACTTGGTAACTTCTTTCCTCCTAGGTGCTTGAGTGAGCGCACCTTGGTCACTTTTGTTACAGACCCCCTCAACTGTCACCCAATTAACTCATAGGTCTCGTGTGCCCAATTTTCACACGCCATGCTTGTGGTATCACTCACAGACTGGGCATCCTCAAATTGGATAACTCCTTCTGTAGGGTGAATTATCTCAGGGTCTCTGATGGAGCGCACATAAATTCTATCAAGGACCTCTTCTCCTAAAGGTTCAGTGTAAGGCGCAGACTTCCCATCTGTCAAAGGGATGATGACCCATTCTTCCTTGTTCTCAAACTGATATATCCTTTGTTGAACCTTAGGTCAGCATTGTTCTTATAACACCATGGGTGCCCAAGAAATGCTGGAAAATTATCTACCTCGGCGAGCACCAAGACTTCAAAGTCTCCAGTAAACTTGGCCCCCTGAATGGTGATCACTGCATCCTTCAATACTCCAATGGGCATTGCCTTAGTTTTGTTTTCCATATACATCACATTCAAAGATGGTTGTAATGCGGGCCTTCCCATTTGATGCCAGGCATCCAATGTAAGAACATTGACTTCTGCTCCTGTGTCAATCAATATGTTACTTAGTAGCCATCCATCCACAACTGCATTCAGTGTGATCTCTTTGTCATAGTCAAGGCTATGGGGAGGGAGGTTTGCATGCAACACTTGCCTTTCACGCTCTACTCCGGCACGTGGCATCTTCTCCCATAGCCATTCTCCTAGCAAGGGAATAATATTCTCTTGCCTTAACATTTTGCACACTTCCTTGACCTCATCCAGGTCCTTCTGCGGAGCCTCAACATTCCTCCTTTGCTCCTGCTACCTGGACTGCTCCTTTAGACACTGGATTTCTCCCTGCAAACTTTGAATGACATCCATTGTCTCTTGATACACTTCCTTCTGGTGGGAAGGGTCTGGATACTTCCCATGCACCACTTCTTCTCTTGAGACTAGAGTCCTTTTCCTTGGTACCTCCTTGGCACACGCAACCTCTGCTCATGTTGTCACCAAAATAGGTTCTAACCCTGACTCACGTGCCACTCTAGGCATCCACTGTGTGTCGGCCTTCTTTATACTCACCATCCCAGCACCTTTGTCATTCCGGTGCTGTTGGCTCATGTGCTTAAACAACTTAGGGCACTCCTCATACTTATGCTTCTTCCCCCACCATGAGCACTGTAATAAATCTGGACACTCGTGCCTGTAATGTTCTGTAGATCCACAGTTATAGCAGGTTCCTCATGGGAACTCACTTCTCCCTCCTCCACGGTTACTGTGACCACAAAATCCTCCATGAGAACCTCTCCCACGTGCCCCTCCATCTACATGTCCTTCATAATGGTGATCATCTTCCTTGGAACTACTGGCAAGGCTGGTCTGGCACACACCATGATCAATGGCCTCATGGATTTGGTCAATAAGCCTACAATCCTTAGTATCATGGGTCGTAGAGGTGCAAATCTTACAGTAGTAAGACACATTCTTTCGGATTACACGCTACAACAAGGGAAATATACCTACATCATGGTCCCCATGACAAATTTCACAATCTACTGCTATGGCGCGTACTGACTTTCCAGGGGAAACTATCCTTGGCATGCCCCTCTACTTCACAATCCATGCACCAAAGACCACTATGAGTCTCATGTGTAGAGTTTGCAGACAACTTCTCTAACTATTTGGCCATGGCAGTGATTTGAGCCTCCAGAAAAGGGCTCACACCAGTATCAATGCTCCCAACTACTTCAGTGCATAAGGCAGCCTCTAGAGCCTCACGTGGGTCAGTAAATGTTTTATGTGACAATGCCCTCCTAAATGGAGTGATCAACCCTCCAAAAAACCATTGAGCATGTTGTGAAGGGTGAATGTCATATGACAGTTTTGACAGGAGAGTTTTAAACCATGCATCATACTCCCGCACACTCTCTACCATTCCCTGTTGGATCTCCTTCAAAGTGTTGATGCTCTTCTGCTCAAACTCTGGTATATGGAACTCTGCTAGGAAGGCATTCTTCAATGTAGTGTAGTCTACCACCATCTGATAGGGGTCATACTTCCTATACCAGCTATGTGTGTGCCCTTGCAATGTTGTTGCAAACTAACTTGCCTTCCGCTCCAGGGTAGTGATCCCCTTCACACGCCATAGTAATTCACACTTGTGCACGTGTTCTGTAGCATCCTCTATACCTTGGTAATCTGGTAAGTGTAAAGACATCTCAAAGAACACCTGAGGAGGTGGCTGAGGCCCCTGTCCTCCTGATCTAGATCCTTGGTTCCCTCTGATGTTTCCCTCCACCAGATCCACTGATATCCACCATAGGTCCTGTGCCTCCAGATCCACCAGTTCCACCTCCAAATCCTCCTGTAACCAGAAATGGGCCTGAAGTGGTCATGCCTAGTGTCCCCAACATCCCACTAAACTACACACCAATGGTCTGCGAGATTTCTCCATTGCCAGAAGTGTATCCTGCGCCACTCCCAGATGCGTTTCCCAAACCTTGCGTACTTGCACTTTGCCCAAAAATTCCTCCAAACACCAGAATGGTATGTGCAGCCATGGATGTTCCAAATGAAAAATTATATCTCTTGGGTGCCGATCAGTCACTCCCACTGATACCAACTGGGTTATCAATACTTCTCCCTTGATTTGGAAAACCAAGCGCCAGGGGTTGGTCGTCAGGTGGGTTCAGATGCACGCCGACGGCTCTTCTTTCTCCATGCGATGAACTCTCATCAGAAGCTGAAGGGGCCTCTCTCCCGTGCTTGCCAAGATGGGGTAGCATAGACTGCTTAGGCTCCATGTCCTCCATGTGAACTTCAACACCCTCTCGCAACGTCTACCTCCATAGATCCATCACACTTGTAACCTCACATTGTCTAGTCATCTCCCTTTCACGAGCTTCGCTATACTTGAGTCATGTCTCTCCTCCCTTTCCTTTTCAGCCGTAATGTCTGCCATCTTCCTCCACCCTAGCTTCCTCTCCCAGCACTCAGAGTAGCTTAGCCAGCCATGGGGAATGCTTCTAAACTCAAAGTAATGACCAAGATCTTCATAGCTAGAGGAATAACACTCAAAAATGATCCTCTAGGCTCCCTTAGAAACTCAAACTCAACAACTTCTGGGAAAGAATACGTCAAAATGGCATATTCTAAAGTGTAACTGGCCAGCACTCCCTTCCACCAATGATCAATAGCATGCATCCAAGTCATATCTACATCCTGCAGCCTCTGATAGTCATCTTGGGTCCACACACGCGATCTATAGAACCAGCTTGATCTAGATGTGTATGCTGAAAGCCATTCATATAGCTCTACTGGGAAGTATCAAAATAATGTCTCATACAACTCATGGTATAGGTTCTCTTCTACCCATCTATGCGCATTGAACTCAGGTCCAATGCTGAATCTTTGAGCAAACTCATCCTCCATGCTCTTGAACCACGTTTCAACACTTTCTAAAGTCAGGTGCTCTGTCATTACACATCACAAAGACAAAGATGCATGCCATTTCTCACAACAACTTTGAAAAGAGGTCCCGGCAATGGAACCAAGATGTAGTCATTTTTATGCCCTTTCAAAGAACAAGGAAATCCCATGCGCATCACCCTATCACCCAACGGGCACTTGGCGCTCACCCGAGGCATGCACAGGTGTCGAGCCCCTCCTTTATGTGAGTTGTGTGAGAATGCATTAGTTATGATAGAAACTTAAGTGAAGAGACTGGAAATGAACCATACATTCATCTTAGAGCTCAGAACGGGCTTCTAGACCAATGTATTCATTCAAATAAGAAAATCATTACAGAATATAGATTTGAATCATAACAGAATGTAAATACATAGGGGTTTACACCCACTCATATGAAATATATATAAAATCGATCCATACAGATGTAAGTAAAACTAGAACCACACATATATTCATATTAAGTATGTTGATAACCACATTACATTAACTGAGGCAATCACAGATCCATATAATAGTGCAGACCAATGTCATGCATCAGAACTGGACTTAAGCCCTTCATAGTACAAAGAAAAATATTCAGACCCATCCCCTTGATACAACATACTCCTACAGATCCTCTAAACCCAACCCAGAGATCTCTCACAATATTCATGCATAGCTTCGCCTCTTTGCATTCCCTATCTCTGCATTTGTCCCTTTTCTTCTATGAGGTGCTTGTATATATAGCCTTAGCAAGCACCGCCATGCCTTTCTAAAGTTATAGATCGATTGCCATGTGTCCAAGTGGTCCTCCATGGGAGCATGCTCCTTCAGATGCAAGCTCTCCATCCTTCACCATGATGACCTTCTGGAATCTTCTATCGCAAGGTATATTCCTTTCGTGGGCTCCAAGTTATCAGGCTGGCACCTTATCCACTCTGCATGCATAGTCGGGTCATGCTTTCCTCGTGTTCTACCCGATATGCCAAATATGGCTAAGTCCCAAACCCTTTGCTCTGTCTTGTGCGCACACCACTGGTTCTACTAAACCCTCATAAAACCATGTCATGCGCGTGTTCGCCTTGCGCACCCTTCTTCAAATAGGCCTTGCGCGCCTACGTGCATTTATATACTTAGCCAATATTTTAGGGGACTTATTTATCTTTCATGGCTTTAGACAACAACGCCCAGGAACTCTTTTCCCCTCTAGACGTCCTTGATCCTTCCTTATCTTACTCATTCCTTTTGGGTCTCTTTTATCTTTTGGGTCTTTTTTTCACTTATGGGTCAGCCTTCCAATTTTCAATTACGAAATTCAAACAAGGGAATCATATAAATACCTAGTTATGTGTTCAAAATAAAGGACCAAGCACTAAGCATTACTAACATCACCTAAGCTTGCATTCCAAAGGCACCTAAAGCACTCTCAAGTATCCATCTAGCATCCACTCAAGGGAAAAGGGTTGCATCAATTCTGCATACACAACATACACTCAATTGTAAGTTCACTCTTAGGGTGACCGTCGACGTTAGTCTGAATCTCCATATTGCATCTTTATTTTTAGGTTTGATGAAGTATGTGGGATTGTGCAAGCGAAATTCTATTTTACATGTTACATATAACTTTGGCATTCAAGGAGCGACTACCAGGAAACAACATGAATCAATAGGGATGATCTTGCGACATAATAAAAACCATATTCAGATCATTTACACAATCACAGGCACCCAAAAGTAGTCTTCAACGCCCAGACACCCCTGTCTTGCCGTGGGCACCCTTATCCGACCTCATTCTTGTATTTCAAAATTTATTGTGAGCAATAACGACACTCTACCTAGTTTGTTTAGCATTTTTCCCAATCCAGATCGGTTCTAGGTCAAGCGTAAATAAGATAAGTACTCTCTCCTTCTTTTTTGCTTAAGGTTTTAAATATTACATCTTAGCTTGCTTGTTTCATTTCTATATTTCAGCATTTATACATCATTTGGTTCAATAATGAATCTGCAATATTTAGATTTAATTCAAAATAAAATATTTCATTTGGTGAACTCCACTCGTGATTGGTCGTTTGGATCCTTATTCTATTGGTTTCTCTTTTATGGCTCCTAAGGTTCCTCAAGTCTCCTTGAATCAATTGCTTCAAATGCATCCATATTGCAAAGATTTTCTCCAAAAAACCCTAAACACTATATATCTCCCTCGCAGTACGCTACCTGCTCAAGTAAGTACTATTTTCGATCGTCTATCTAATGACTCTATCGGTCCTAATCCTCCATCTAATCAACCCATCTTAGAGTCAATTCAAGCTTTACATTGTTTATTTCAAGACAAAATTCAAGCTATAGAAACAATGATTACATCTCTTAATGATGAAATCCAACATCTCAAGGATGTTTCTCAAGCCCATGCTAGTTGTCCTTCTACATCTCATTCTACTTCTATGTCTTCTACACGTGCTCATATAAGTGAACCTCAAGTCTTACTGCTACCCGTGCCTCTCAAGTTTGATTTCAATGCTAAGCAACATAGTATTCTTCCTCAACTCCTCACTCATCAATTGATTAACTTGCCAACTACTCATTGTTATCCTCTTTATCAGCTTTCCAAGTACATATGTCTTCCATTTCACAATTATCATAAATTAATGGACATAATGACAATTATTTCTATGCTCTAAAATAAAGAATCAAGCACCTTGAGCATTAAGGTTTTATTTCATTTGCTTCACAACATCTTGCCATATCTTCAATTGATAAATCTCAACGTGCTCCTAAATCTACTCCATCTATGTTTAATGAGCATCATTCCATAGTCACTAATGTTCCTTCTTTGCTAAGCCAAGAGTCACCTAAGAAACTTCCTCTAAAAATCAGTTCAAGAATCTACAGTGTTATCAATCCCACATAAGCTACCACCATTCAAGATTCCTTCCCACCCTATTCCACTTCCGCGTCCAATTATCTTTATCAAACATGATAATCCTTACATTGATGGACAAGACACATTTCAAACTCTGCCACCATGCCATGATCCTTCTTGCATCGTCACATAGCTCTCCATTAGTGGCACACTTGGGGAAATTGCACTTACCCCCTTCTAGCACTATCAGTTGTCTTTAACATCTACTATCACACTTAACCCTCTGTGCTTCATGACTCATTGATACACACATTGTATCGTCATTACCCTATGATGCACTATAGTTCCACAGTTCATACTTGACTGCTGAGGGTCTAAATTTGAAATTAACCTCACCGCATTCACTTTTCACGCTCTATGCTTCATGATCTATCTTTCTAGCACACATTTTCAAACCATTACCCTATGACGTACTCTAGTTCCATAGTTCATACTCAATTGCTGAGGGCCTAAATCTGAAATGAACCTCCTCACATTCACTTTTCACGCTCTATGCTTCATGATCTATCTTTCTATCACACATTCTCAAACCATTACCCTGTGACACACTTTAGTTCCATGATTCATACTTGACTGCTAAGGGTCTAAATCTAAAATGAACCTCACTACATTCACTTTTCATGATCTATGTTTTATGATATATCTTTCTATCACACATTCTCAAACCATTTCCTGATGACACACTCTTATTCTATGGTTCATTATTGATTGTTGAGAGGTATTTTATAAATGAAACTCGTCTCATACACATCCACTGGGGGGCACACTGCCCCTATCACATTCACACATTGCATACCATTTCATCTCACTCATACATTGCATATTGCATATCTTGGTTGTATCTACTCTTGCCAACTTATTCTACTTACATGTACACTTTGTTTTCCATGCTAGACGGATACTTAGTATGTCAATATCTTTTATATATACACATGTGTGTTCGCTTGGTATTTTGAAGTGAATGAAGATCTCTTACAGGTCTTTACATGCTACAATGATGCTTGACATTATACCTCTTACCATTCCCACCGAGGCTCCTGGGGGCATCTACTTTCTAACACATTACAGGTGCTATCATTTCATCATTTATTACTTCCTATTCTTACTAGCACACTACTTATTCCATTGATACATACATGTTTTGACATATTTTTTTATCTTTCTAACATGATAATGGGTGCTTCATGTGTATCATTTGCTTTGCAGGACTATATGCCACCATGGTTGTCTGATACATTTTGCTTTCCATTGATTGTTATTGTTTGAGGGATATACCCTATGTCTTTTTTTTATCATTGTTTGTATGCTTATGGCTACTTCGACCCTATCTGTCTTGTGATAATGTGAGCGATGTTCCAATTATTGTGTATATTGAAATCTCGTTTCCCCAACATTTCAAGACCTATGTTGTTTCCTAGATGAAGTTGTGTGAAGACCTGTCATTCATGCAATGGTTCATGTTGAATACTGCATTCGACCTCAAAGTCAGAACTAACATCTGTAGCATGTCATATATCTGCGGTAGTGCGTAAAACATGCCACAATTTGTAGTTGTGCTTGAATAGTTTACAAGTAAATGTTTTAACCAATTATTTTCTTGTAGATGTTTTAACCAATTATTTTGTTGCCTAGATTAACTACACATGTAATATGAAAAATTACAAATCCAACAGAGTACAATAAAATAGTTTGAAAGTTTATTAGTGAAAAATATCAAAAATAAAAAATTTAGTAAAGCCCGGTTTGAATATTACCTCTGTTCAAATTAATAATGAAGAATGAAGGGAAAAAAATTCCTTCTAGGTTTAAGGGGATGTAACAAAAAAGAGGAATCACAGGGTAAAAGAAGAACAAGTCTGGTCTTTCACAATTGGCACTTGCAAATATGCCCAGAGAAAATTTGAAATACCTACCCAAGAAGAGAGTCTCAAAGAGTAACTTGACTATGCCCAATCATGTATTCTTTTTGGGTTCACTATAAAGGGAGCTGGAGGAAATTGCAAATGGAAAATTTATTCTCAACCGAAAATGGTCAAGGAGAATGGATATATTAAATAAAGGATAAATCTTACTACTCTCTAGTTTTAAATGATTTTTTTTCACAATTTATACAAACAAATGATTCTAGGCCTAAAAATCAACAAGATTTAAGGCAAAATAAGGGAAGTACTTGTTGTATATGTGACGGTTGATATTCTTGGGATGAATCTCCATTTTTACTCTGAAGAAGACCCAGATGTCACGCCTCTGCGAAGGCAATCACATTAACTAATTAAATATCCATGAATACCTAAATAAAGAAGAGAAAATGTTTTGGTTTGGAAAGGATCTGAGTTCAAAGTATATAGTCATTATTCGCAAAAAAAATAAAACGATTCCTCAACACTTGGACCATATGCCATCCCCACTTGTGTAGCAGAGCAAAGCCAAAATCATAGAGATTTGTAGGGTTTAGCCCTGTAATTTTTTTGGTTGTTCCAATGGTGGATTTGCCTTGTGATGGAGATGCGGTTTACATGCTTTGCAGGGTGGTGTTGCCAGATTTTGATGTTTTACTATGCAATAGCTGTGTGAGCACCTAGCATGTGTAGTGTCTAAGGACCCCATTGATGGTTGTACCCATTGACGATCGGTTCTGTCCCGACTATTCAATCACCAATGAGGAACACCCAAATGATGTTCAATCTTCTTGTGTTGGGTAGGTAAATATATATGCACTGTGCCAAAATCTTCTTGTGTGGAGGTGATCGGAGCTAAAGCTTTCCTCCACTAGAGTGCAATACGCGAGATTACGAGATTGAACCAAAACAAAGCTGAAGAATGCGTTGGATGTGTGTATTTAAAGGCTATTGCATGCAAAAACTAAAAAACAAAACTTAAAAATAACAAACCCGCCACAACATGCAAAATTGGAAAAATTAAAAATAACAAATTTACACAAATAACAGAAAAAAACTCAAAACTATCATTTAGGCCGTCAAATTTAACATAGTCCCATGAATGTCCGCAAAGTCCTTTTCCAAAGGGGGGATGCCTTCAGCCTAAAAAATAGTGAGATTACTGGAGTCAGGGAGCAATCAAAACATGCGATTGAAGTTCACTATGCTAAGAACAACAAAAACAGTTAAACGCCCGTCAAATTTAAAATGGCGAAAAAACGTCCAAACGGCCGTCAAAATTATGCTGCTCCCGTGAATGCCGGCAAAGCCCTTTCCCATAGGGGTAACGCCTTGGGCGTAATCATACATGAAAATAAAAAACCAACAGAGAACGAGCCCGAGCCCGAGCCCGAGCCCGATGAGTGTTAATAACTTGGTGGTGGGCATGGCCCATGGGTTACAGACGCATCGACCTCGTTATCGATCGATCCATTGCAGTGCTACTTGACTACTTGGGCGATCCGCTTTGCTGGTACTGGTGATGGATTCGAATTAGATTCAAGCAGAGTTTGACACGGAATGGGGATGGGGGTCGGAATGGGAATGGGAATGGAAATGGAAATGGGCACTAAGGCAGATGAGCAACAGTTTCCAGCAGGTATGCGAGTGCTGGTGGTGGACGATGACCCAACGTGTCTCAAGATCCTTGATAAAATGCTCAGGAGATGCCTCTACCAAGGTCTCTCTCTTTTACCCTCAAACCTCAATTTATTTATTTGTTTCTTTGCGAAGATTGACATGTTGCCTCGCTTCCCTTTGCTTTCTAAGGGAGAGATTTGAAATTGGTCAAGAGTTCAATTTCTGTCAACTCTTGTACCGCGCAAGGGGATTTGAAATTTTGAATTCACAATCCCTGTCAATTGAAATGATTGTGCTCCTGCGGGACGGGGTGCCCGTGCGACTATGGATGCTAGAATCAAATCATTTCTTTTTATTACTTTCTCCCTCAACTAAGTAGCAATCACGACCATGCTCTTCTTTCTTTTGTTTTTTTAACTCTTCCTTCCTCCTTTTCCTCAATTGACAAGCAAACCACTTGTTTCAGTTGCGAAAGCTTTTCTTCTTATGTGATAATGAAATATAGCCCCATCTACTCCTCATTTTTCTGTAACAGAATAGATCCAGGAGTCCACAGATTCAAGTCAGCTTCATCTTGATAATTGCAACTTCACACCACAACGTTTTTTCTTCTTTTAATTGTAATATTCTCTTATGTATTTGAAAATCTGCAGACACAATATTGCATCAAGGAGGTTGCAAGATCAAATCTTGTAAGACCAAAATTGACAAAAATCCCTGCAGTAAAATAGAAGTAATCCATATGCACAAAATAGTACCACCTTTTATTAGATGATATACAGATTTACTTACCAGTACCAAAAAAATGCTTGAACCCTGTAGTTGAGCAAAATGCCAAGTACATGGAAACTTAATAGAAACATGCTTTGAAAAGGCATATAACCAAAGCTTTTAACATACCCAACAAAGAATCCAATGCAATGCAAAACAGTCTAAAAAAAACAACATACTTTTTATCTTATTTTAGTGGCTTAGTTTGTTGTGAAGGAGAAGCTTTGGCATTTTCCTAGGGTGCCCAAGGATCTCCTTGCCTCAACATTTCTGAGGTTATAGTGCGAGAAGGTTTTCTCTTTGGAAGCCCTTTTCTACATTTTCTTGTTTCAGCACTTCCTCTGTTGGTTCGTGAATTTCTTTGGAATCTTCACATTTGGAAAAGGTGTCTTATGCTTGCGGTTCCATGAGTAAACAGATTTTCACAAATTTGCTTCTTTCTAGTTGAGCTGCAATTGCAAGATATTTGCAGAAAGGAAAGCTTGTGGAAACTTTTGGTGAGTGAAGGAAATCAAAACTTTGCTGGATATTTTAATCACAGAAGTCCTAGTTTCATAATGTTCTTAGCACAATTTTACAGCTGACAGAAGATTTTGTTGCCATGAATAAAGAGTTAAAATGTGATATGGAATGGGGAAAATCATCTCTCCGAAGTAATAGTGAAGGATGTGTACAAAAGGACAGGTTTTCATTCCGCGAAGAAGTGTGTACAGTTCCCAAATGAATTTGAGGAGTTGTGTGCGGTATGGACATGAATGAAATAGTGTAATGGTTTTATATATTGGTAAAAAGAGAAGGAAGCTCACATGTTTCAGAGGTGTAACGACGGTACTGCGATGTAGCAGAAAGGGTGCACCATGATTTGAATATATGCTGTGAAGAAAAAGAAGAAAGTGCATAGAAAATAACGGATTGCGAAGATATTTTGTCAAACTGTGAAGCCTGCAAGGGAATGACACTAGGAAGAAGGTGCATGCAAGAGAGAACTGCGAACTGTGTTATAAGAAAAGGTTGTGCATGGGTAATGACAAATTCACAGTCAGCAAAGAGGCCTTCACAGTCCACAAATAAAAGTTCACAGTACATATCCATGCAATAGTTTCTTCATGATTCCTAAGCATCTGCCAAAGACGTTGAGGCTTGAGGGATAAGGTGGGGTAAGAAAAGCCGTTTTAACTTTGAAATAATTTGCACACTGTAAATGCTGGGTGAAGTGCTGTGAAATAGAACTTGTGTGTGGAGACATAGAGCTCGCTAGGGATGTATGTGACAAAGGGGCACCTGTCCTGCATGACTATCACAACATACCAGACCTACGTGTCCTTGGAGGGAGCAACATAAGAATAAGCGGATTCAGAGTAACACATGGATATCAAGAAAGGGAGATGGGAAGATGTGGAAATAATAATATTATGGAACATTTCTAGAACTGGTGGTGTGGGTAGATAGACAGCCTGAGTATGTCGCGTGAATTGAAAAATTCAGACTCTTAAGTAGCGTGATTCTCACATGTTGAGGTTGCTTGCAGCATAAAAGAAAAGCACCATTGCCATGCTTCTTCATGCTAGAAAACTGGTATAGGGTGATTATGCGAGGAAAGGACTGTGAGAGGACAGGACATTTGAATACATATGTAAAATGACTTGGTAGAAAAAGGAAAGGAAAGCAAAGGTAGTTTTATAGTCAACGATGCTGGGTGCCCTGGTTTTGGGTCTACATGGCGCTTATAGCATATGAGACTACCTTGTACTCCCAGTATGCAGGAGGCACCTAACTGTGCTTCAAATACAAGCGTACATACCCTACTCCCTGAAGGATTGGAACTTGTGACCTTTCTTTCAAGAGTTCAAATTCTTCACCGTTAGGCGAACTCAGAAGCGGCACTTAATGATATTACTTTTGCAGTAAGAAGGCAGCACCAGATTCAATACTCACAGTGATGATGGTCGAGTTCCGCAGAGTGATATCAAGCATAGGCACCAGTCAGGGTACAAGAAGTCAGCAGGTTGATTGCAAGAGTTCGCTATAGTGAAGAGGAAAGAACTTTGATTCGCATTAATGGAATATTGGGGATATTCACGACAATTAATTTGTAGTTTTGTTTGCACAAGTATGGAGCTTTACTAGAAATGAATAAAGATCACTGCATATGTAATTGTTCGTAATCTAGCACTACATTAAGATGTCATTTGCAATGTGGAGAGCATGCTAGGAATATTATGCAGCTCGAAAATTGGTTTATAGAAACATGTAATGCTAACAAGAGGCTGGGATGTTGAAGAGGTGGGCCGATCACCCATTTCTACAGCATATTTATTGGCTAATCAAATAGTAGATTTGGAACAGATTATGATTATCTCCAATAGTTTGAACAGTGGAGGGATGATTTACGAAGTTGCTGTTGGAAATTCAGGTATTGATTGATTGTGTGAAACTCCCTTTGGAAATTGCGTGGACCCAAACAATTTGTTTTTACATGTTGCGGGCAGATTGTACAATTCTAGTTCCAGGAATATGATCTTATTTTATTTCATAAACCCAAATACATTCAAGGTGCAGTTCAATAGGTATATTAGTAGTGGAATGGTTGAGAGGTCCTGCAGGAGACAAGATACCAGAAACATGAAACAAATTGAACAGAAACAGATATGCATAGGTGTAGGATGAAGATGCAGTTGAGTGATGTACAATAGCTGCAATATTTGATCACTTTAGGCACCAGAGTAGAGAACTGTCATCTTTGGGAATGGCACATAAGTACAGGTGTGTGCAGCTCCCTTATCTGGTATTATCTCTTACACACTTGTTGGGTGCAGTGGCTGATTACCCATGCACACCGGTGAGATGGGATGACTACTATAGGAGAGCACATGGATGCAACTTGGCTTTGAAGTTGGGAACTAAAGGAAGAGTTGGAGCTTTTGACTGTCTCAGGACAAGATACATTATCTGTCCAAGGGAGTTGTTAGCCCCCATGTTCTCAGGAGTTAAGTGGTTCGTTATAATTATTTGGGCGGCTCAGTAATTAGTAATGTTTTATATGACTCTTTAATATTTTGAAATGAGTTTTTTGAAAATTCATTTGTAATTCAAAGTCATTTAACGTTGTATTCCTGGCATGTTGGGTTAGTTGAAAAGGCAAGTGCATTTGCACTTAATATAAAGGTGTTTTGGAAAAATCTAGGTAATGAGTGATTTGAGGATTCTGGGTAACTTTTTAATCACTTTTGCAGTGGAGAAGAGTTACAGAGTGTTTTGCATTGCTGTTCCATTGCCATTTCAAAAATGGAGGCTAGCCCATTGTGTATTTTATCTCGATCTTTGTGAATCAATAAGATCTCCTCTTTGTTGAGCTGCAGATCTGGGCGTGTTTTAGAAATTAATGTTGGACTTTCTGCATTTGTATTCAACATAAAATCTGCTTGGGGTTCCATGGGTAAATTCGAATCTATATCTCTTGAGCACATAGTACACAGGATATTGGTAGTTGGAATTTCTTTGTTTGGGTATTAGATTTTTGTAAATCATCTGTCAAATAAGAGGTGACAACTGATGCTCAAATTGCAAAAATTTGGCCAAATGAGTGGATCTTCCTAGCAAGAATGGGTCTATTGGTCATCTGTGGGCATCATTATAATTTCTTTCTTTCTTTGCATCACTCCACAACATCGGAACTTATTACCTCGTTGGATGCAAAAACTATCCTTCCATCCATCACTTGAAATATTTTTTTGTTTTGGATCTCAAAATAATTTCTCTCTTTCGTTCCTCTAGCATTTTATTTGCAAATCTAGAGATCTATAAGTGCAAATCGACATTGCAACATTGAAGGCAGTCGAATCTTAGGCCATTTAAGAGATCTACATATCTTCCTCTGCTTATGGTCCAGTTGGACATGCCAGGGAGATATCCTTTAAATTATGTTGCAAGAAGCTTAAAGAAGCTTCGGATTTCAAACAAATTTGGAAAAATTCATATATGCTCAATAATTTAATGTATAGTCACGGGAACAACACATTTCCAGTTTCCTGATATTGCATTTTGGCATTTATGGTAAATAACTGGTTCTTCATTGGGAGAAAGTTTCCTTTATATAATAATATTTACATCAGAAGTGTATAGGAAAAGCCAGCCTTAGATCTGGAGGGACCAAAATTAAGTTGGCCTGCAAAGAGTGACCCTCAGAACTATTGCGTACCTGACAATTTCTGGCATGCTCATGTGGTCCCACCTATGCTAAGTGATGGGTCAAATCCTTTGCATGTAAAATTGTAGTGTGGGTTCTCTCTCATGAATGGATGTCCTCTCTTGGCCCAACATACTATCAAAGGTCTCATCAATTTGTCATAGAAGGGAAGAATTTGCATCTCCCTAGTGAATCATGTCTACTGTAGGTCTATAAATCTCTAATTGGCCCCTGATTATCATTCAATGGCTAAAGCTTCTTCTATTTCCCCTCCTCGGGCTTGGATTTTTCCCACCTGAGCTATCGATTGTTCACAAAACCATAGTTTGGAATATATGCTGCACCTCAAGCACCCTCTTGAGTAAGAGGAAGTAGCTAGCGTATTCAGTCTCAGTGGACCTAGGGAATTTCTTTCTCATCTTAGACCTGTAAATGATAAAAGATTTAGGTGGTTGCAGAGAAACATTTACACATACTGAGCTCCCTTTTCTGACTCTGAAATTCAAATTATTCCCAATGTCCTTCAATACATTGTTCAGTCCATTGACACAACATGGGGTCCAATGTATGTTTGTATGTGTTCTGCATCAGTAATCTTGTCAATCTACAAATTGTTGCTCCAGTTTCTAATTTGCACCACTTTGAGGGACAGAAGCTCCATCGCTTCCTGTTGAAGCTCAAATATATGTCCACCCATTCACAACACTTGAGCACCTTCTCTTTACACAATTCTGTCTTGTCTCCTATATTAACGCATTGATCCTGGACATTTGTTTATACTACAATGTTGTGCTTAACTTGTGATCACATGGGGACATTTGGAAGACCTTGCATGTGCAATTTTCCTCATCGTCCTTGTAATAAGGAGAATGGCTAACATTGAAAGTATTGTTGTTGGAATTAAATATTTTGGCAAGTTTCATTTGTATTGTATAACTTAGCATGTTATACATTCCAACTACTGAGCTGCACCCCTTCTTTTTAGAAGATTCATTTTCAACAGTTGGAGGCTTAAGATCAGTAAAATCCTCTACATCTTTTCTTTCTTTTTCATTCGATTGTGGTTGTGAAGTGATACATTTATTGGAAAAAACGCCCTTTTGTTTTGCTTCCCTTTGCAGGCTGTCAGTCAGTCCTGGGTTTTGCAAGAGAGTTAACTTATGACATATTGTCACTCCATGCCTGGTCTCGTCCAAAACGATAGTTTGTTGCTGTGCTATAACTCCCCATAAAAGGATGCCAACCGATATTGCATACCTATTAACCAGATCTAGCAGCAATTTTGCCCATATTTGAAGGGAGCTTGTTGGTAAATTGAAGTAGACGTTTTGTAAATTAAAGAACTCTTTGCATATTCAGATAAAGCCTGGACAGAAGCTCAAATAGAATAGCAACATCATTGTACTGTCCAGAACAATCAATGGCCTTGAGGAAGAAGGGACCTAGTGAAGATGTGATAATAATGATGATGAGTGGCTATTAACCAGTATATGTCACCCATTCACAACACTTGAACACCTTGTCTTTATCCAATTCCATCTTGTCTCCTATATTAGCACATTGATCCTGGACATTTGTTTATACTACAATGTTGTGCACATCTTGTGATCACATGGAGGCATTTGAAAGGCCTTGCATGTGCAATCTTCCTTATCATCCTTATAATAGGGAGAATGGCTAACATTGAAGGTATTGTTATTGGAATTAACTAATTTGGCAAGCTTCATTTGCAACGTATAACTTAGCATGTTATACATTCCAACTACTGAACTGCTCCCCTTCTTTTAAGAAGATTCTTAAGTTACCAAAACGTTTTGGATACGGGAGCGGGAGCGGGGTATCCGATACACGGAAACGGCAAAATTGTTTTTGACCCCGGATACGATGTAGGGTACGGCAGTACAAAAACTATATAAAAATTAAAAAATATATAAATTTCAGCCTTCTAAATAGGAATTTAATTATTAATCACATATTATGCATATGAAAGACAAGATAAAAGACAAGTTATAAGCTAAATAAGTGAATAACCACAACAAACAAGCTAGGATACCGATAAAACTTAGAAACTTAAAAGCTTAAAAGTTAAATTAAAATAGTTAAATCGAACACAATGTGAATGTCATGAATCTCATGATATATTAAATTTAATCATAGATGAATATTCAAAGTTCAAACAATCTTTCATTGTCAATATTCATCATATTCCTCTTCATCAAGAGGATCAAGATCAACTACATCATCATCATTATTTGGTTCATTAGAACCACATGGGCTTGAACCACTCGCACTAGGGCCACTGCCAGTTGCACCCCCTTGTGTATGTAGGTCTTGTGGTGCCACAAAACTCCCCTCATCATCATATGCTCCATGGTGGGAAATGGAAGCATTCAATTCAACTATCTCTGGATCAATGTCCCAATGTCTTGTTGACCCTTCCTTGTACTTCAGCTGCTTGTGGGATAAAAGGCGCAAGTTGGAATGTATGTATACCAAATCTTCAGCCCTTTTAGCCCCCAACTTGTTGCGCTTATGTGAGTGGATGAAACTATATGTACTCCAGTTGCGCTCAGAGGAAGATGAACTTGTAACCTATTAAGGTAACCCAAACTTCAAAGTCAATGCAAAGTTCAACTTCAAACTTAAACACTCAAACTTAATTTTTAAAAAACTAAAAGAAAAGAGAATAATTTTTTTAAAAACTTACATGTGCCAAGACTTTGATTACAAGAGGTTGCAAGTAAACCGATGAAGTACCATGGAGGTACCACCACATATGAGCATCCATCTTGTATTTGCTTCGAAGAGCGAGAAGGCTATGACCCGTTTCTGCTATGAAATTGCCAAACTCTACCATAACTTGGTCTTGGGCCTTAGGATCAGGGAAGAGCCTAGCTAATGCCGCCATATATCCTTCATTGACTTCTGCATCCCTGTATGGTGCTACCCTCCATGGCAAGGAAAGGATCTCTGTGCTATAAAATCTAGGAGTCAATGCAAAAGCCAGTAGATGTAATGGGGTGGTCATTTTGTTCCATCGCTCAATGAGGATTGACTTCACTTGTTTGAAAAATATTTCCTCGGGATCTTGTTCTTTTGCATTTATGACAACTTTTATCTTCTCAATCATTGAGTCGATGCTGTCATATATCTCTCCTAGACATGGCTGATCCGTGTCAGTAAACCGGATCATGCTCATAATGGGCTTTGTAAAACTCAACAAATAATCCACTCTATTCCACCAAGGATCCTCTAAGATCAGGTTCTTCACTTTTTGAGCCCGTTGTGTGTTTGATTGCCTCCATACAGACCAAAGATTGGATGTTACCATCCTCATGAGTGCCTCGCGCACCTTCACTAGTCGTCTCAAGATGATTGTGTGTGATGCAAACCGAGTCTTAGCAACCTAATAAGAATGACGAACAAAAATTAAAAATAAAATTGAAAGCTAAAAAAATACTAAAAAACTTATATTTAAATTTTAAATTAAAAAGAAAGAAAGCTTTTCCTTACCTTCAGTAGTTCCAATTGCGAGAATGATCTAAAAATGCCCTGTGACATGTGGTGGTTGGTGACAAACATTTGGATCTCTTCAGCTTTTGCATACACTTGCTGGATCCACTCTATTTTGTTTGCCATTTTCGTTAGCATTAAATTCAATGAATGCACAACACATGGTGTCCAAAAATATGCCCATACTGTGCCTCAACTAGCATCCCCACAGCTTTGCAATTTTTGGCGTTGTCCGTCATGACTTGGACAACATTTTAGGCCCCACTGCCTCAATGGACTCAAAGAGAATGTTGGCTATGAATTGGACATCCTTCACTTGCCTCTCACAATCAACCACTTTCAAAAACATTGCCCCCTTAGGGCATACTGCAATCACATTGATTAAAGGGCGGTTTCTTGCATCTTTCCATCCATCAGAAACAATGGACACACCTATTTTGGTCCACGAGTCCCTAATTGGTTGCAAGGAGGTTTCCACATATTTTTTTTGTTTATCCAAAAAGGTGGTGCGGATCTTCTCATATCCTGGTGATTTATACCCTTTTGCTGCCTCATTGATGGCTTTCACCATCTCATGTCAATAAGGTGATCTCACAACATTAAAAGAAAGCCCATTAGCATATACACACCTTGCAATGCGTTCATCTGCAATTTCCCTGCTCTCATTTTGAAAGGCTTTTTCCAATGGCCTTTTTGTCGTACTTTTCTTTCGTGCAAGGGAAACATCCTCATCCGTGGAGATAGGAGCCACAAATGGATGTGGCATGACCACAATTGGGGATCCACTAGGTGATGGAGCAACTAGAGGTCTCGTTGAACGAGATGAACCTCCTCTTTTGGCCAATGGATGACCCGCTCTCATAGCCACATTTTTCCTCTGCATCTTCCTGCTCTTTGATATATGCCAAAACTTTTGCTTTTGGCACCCCAACATTATTTCTCCCCTTGCATACTCTTATACCATTATGGCACACAAGTGGCTTTTCACCCTACTGTAAGAGCCTTTGAATAGTCCATCACAGTCATTGCATTTCCATTCAAAACAACCACCACCTGCAATTTGTTGAAGTATTGTTACATGCCTCCATAACGGTGAATTTGGGTCAAAGTCCTTGGCCAAAGATTGCTCAGAAGAAGCAAAACTTGTTGCTATTGTAGAAATACTTACAAGATTTAAAAAAAAAAGCAAAGAAAACAATGGCATGCAATTGCATTGTGATTGAACAATGAAAATTAAAAAATTAAATAGAAAGAGCAAAAAAAATATGAACATAAGCAAAAAAATCAAAATGTAATGTGTGCAAGATTAAATAACAAAAAAAAAGAAGAGAAACAACGTTAGACATTAAAAAAAAACTTACCTTCACTTAGTAAACCACAAATCCTTCACAAATCTTCCTCCTTTATAGTTCCTCACATTCCTACAAGCTTAGCAATAGCTCCTCAAACCCTAGACAAACACAATGCAATTTTGGAGAGCCAAAGGTAAGTTTCTTTGCTTTATGTTTTGTTTTTGAGTTGTTCTTTTGTTTTATTGCTTAGAGTTATGTTTTTGGGGTGTAAATTAGATTAATATTTAATTTTTTTAAGTAGTAAGGCTTTTAAAACATGAAAACAATTAATTTAAAAAAAAAAAACGTTTTTTGATTAGGGAGTCGGTAGGGAGCGGCGGCAGGCCTACGGAAACGGCCAGGTACGGCCTGTGTCGTACCTGGCTGTTTCCACAGGCCTGCCGCCACTCCCTGCCGCTCCCGCTCCCTCTCCCGGTGCCCCAGACAGCCGTTTCGGCTACGTAGGTTTTGTATGATTTTAAGAAGCCTTTTTATGGATTTTTAGAAGCTTGTTAGGCATAGACATGCCAAATGAGATTTGAACTCCAATCAATTAGCTTGTAAATGTAAGTCTGCACCAAAACAGTAAATGGGGGTGCTTGGCTAGGCACTTATAATTTTCAGAAGCCTTTTTAGAAGCTTGTTAGGCATAGACATGCCAAATGGGATTCAAACCGAGATCAAATAGCTTATAAGTGTTACTCCACACCAAAACACCAAACCAAGGTGCTTGGCAAGGAACTTAGAAGTATTAATTTTGAATGATTTTTAAAAGCCTTTTTACGGCCTTTTAGAAGCTTGCTAGGCATAAACATGTCAAAAGGGAGCCTTGCTGCCTTTATTTTGCCTGGGTTTGATGCATTGCCACTCGGTTTATGCCATTGATAGTAACTATGAACCCACATTACAATCAGCCACAATCGGCCACATATCCATTTTACATGATTTCTGTTAGAATTGAACTTGCGTGGGGCTACAGATAACTCACCCATTTAATCAGAAGACCTACATCTCATTGGCACCCTTTGAATCATAAGAAATTTATTTTAGTTCAGAAAATTATGCTTATTTTTACCTCACAGTGATTAGAAAGTCAGAAATACTGTGTTAGGGATCCACTTTACTCGATTTACATTTTCTAATTGCTTCAGCTGTGCCTAAATTTCTATCAGGGTTAAAAACACAGTATAAACTCAAGTGTTGAGGAAATCTAATTGTAACCTTTGTGTTGGATACTGCCTTCTCTAACTACTTCATTTACATTGTACGTTTTCATAATTTTGTGAAATAGAAAAGAAGTAGGTTTATCTTCGGAAAGGAAATGCGAGAATCTGATGTTTGACAAGCTCAATGATGGTCATAAGCAGTTTCTGTGGAAACATTATTCAGATGCTTTTCCTTGGCGGCCACTAAAATCTGGATTTTGACAAGCTGAATATGTTGTATGCAGGCCTTTGCCCCTAACACTTGGTTATCTGGCACAGTATTTGCTGAAACCTGTATTGGGCCTTTTGATAGCAAGAGCTTTCAGAACGCCACCAACATTTGCTGCTGGTTTCATTCTTACTGCATGTGTTGCCGGCGCCCAATTATCCAGTTATGCTAGTTTTTTAAGCAAGGGAGATGTGGCGCTAAGCATCGTTTTAACCAGTTTTTCAACAATATCATCAGTACTTGTTACACCCTTACTGACTGGCCTTCTCATAGGTTCTGTGGTGCCAGTAGATGCTATCGCAATGTCAAAGTCAATACTGCAGGTATTTGTTCTATTGCTAAGTTAATTATTATCCGTGTCATCCACAGACTCCTATAGATGAATGAAGTCTTTCTTTACAAAATTAATCTGCGTCTTCCAGGTTGTACTGATTCCAGTAGCAATAGGTCTGGCTCTCAATACGTATGCCAAATCATTAGTAAATGTAATTCGACCATTCATGCCATTGATGGCTGTGGTTTGCACGTCATTATGCATCGGAAGTCCACTTGCATTAAATCGGAGTCAGATCATGTCTATTGAAGGTCTTCAGCTACTGCTACCAGTACTGACGTTCCATGCCTCTGCATTTATGATTGGTTACTGGGTGTCCAAATTGTCACCTTTAAGGTGAGATTTTTGAACATGTATACTTTTAATTCAATGCAAAATTCTTTCATTTGTGTCTATTTGTATACTTTCTTTTGTTCTCAATACTTGGCATAAAAGCTTCCGGGAAGGGGTTAGGTCTGCATGCATGTCATAAGTAACCTATTCTATGGGACACAATAATAAGGAGATAAATTAGCAGTGAATGCACTGATGCAGATACTGAAGTTTAAGACTGAACTGTATGCAGAACTTTATAAAAACTTCGGTAAGGCGCGAGTTGTACAAAGTTGTAAAGACAGTATTAACTCATAGGAATACTTGAGTGGCTACCTAATTATGGCATTATTTCCTTATAATATTACATTAATAATTATCAATTGTAAGTTTCGTAGGACCAGAAAAAGGACCTCGGCTCATTCTTTTTTCCAAAGGATAGAGTATTGGTCTGCACTGCATCTGGTAACGAGATATCCACTTGGTCAGTAAGGAAATTGTCCTTATGGGACCTTAGCGTCTATCTACTTGAAGAGGAGCTGGTAATTTCAAATCACATCCTATGTATGAACCATGATACCAAAGTATAGGGACTATACATCTTTAGGACCTTGATATTTATCACATTTGAACACCACAATGATAAGGTAAATCAAGATGGAAGTTATTTTACTCAACTTGACAGGTGAGGAAACTGTTCTTAGCCAATATATATGATGTGCTGGGACCTTGGCATCTATCTACTTGAAGAGGATTTGGTGATTTCGAACCATGTTCTATGGATGAACCAAGATACCAAAGAGGAGCTGGTGATTTCGAATCACGTTCTATGGATTTGAATCCAAGATACCGAAGTAGAATGACCATACATCTTTAGGACCTTGAGGTTTTATCACATTTGGACACCACAATGATAAGGTAAATCAAGATGGAAGTTATTTTACTCAACTGGCTTGATGCTAATATTAAATATATGGGCCATATCTAATACCCTCAAGTTTATGTGAGCTTCAGTCCTTCTCTTCCCAAAGTACAGCCTATTCTTGTTACAATCTTGAAAGCATATGATCGTTTTCTAACCATTAATTCCTCTTCTTGGCTTGTGTCTTCTTGAGAATACGAGGGCTTTGATTCGCCATTATATGCCAAAAGTATCTGCATGAAGCAATGGAAGGGAACTTAAGGGATCTAATCATTAAAAGCCCGTGCAAACCTCAAAAAGAAGAATGAGTAGTAGATGTCTGAATGTACCAGTTATAGGCACAGTCAATGTGATTAATACTTAAATCCCAGTTAGTCAGGTGTTGAACAAATTAAAGGACACTTAGAAAGAATGAAAAGTAGAAAACGAGGAAAACCCTAACTTGGGATCAAGAAAATATGAAAAAGGTTTATGAGTTTTGTTTGGTTAAAAATTATAAGGATTTGGATGAGGGTATGGTTTACCATTTGGCCACCTCTTCGAGGATTGAAAATGATACTGAACTTATGTGAAGTATCTAGGAGTTTCTACAATTCCAACTGGAATTGCATCATGAGCTTTGAGTATTTGTTTGAAATGAGATTGGATGGGAGCAGAAAGTCCCTCCAAACCCTGTCAAAGAAAATATATACCAATGTTGGGACATCAAAGTCTTGGAGCAAGGCATGAAAATCATTTTGATGAATCAATCAACCACAATAAAGACATAATTATGATTTTGCAGAATCCTCAGAAATCTGCTCATCACCTGCAGATATAGAATACAAGCCTTGGACCTTCTCCCTCCTCCACCATCAACTTTGCCTTCCAGTTTAATCTCCTGAAATGCTTTCCTACCTGTCCTTACCTTGTGAATTAGAGTAAATCTTCGCCTCTCCGAGCTTCCTGGAGCTCCATACACCTCATTGCTTTTCAAATATCAGAGACACGTGCTATCATGAGAAGTTTTAGTTGTTTAAAAGATATGAAATTTGCTGCACAGACCGAACATCCTTTGCTTTGTAGAGCACCACATTGCCTTCTTTGAGTTGGCTAATAACTAATGTAACAGCCCCTGCTTCTTATATCAAAGCCATCGCATTGAAAGAAAACCTGTCCAAGCCCACTAAATCACCAAATATAAATCAACATAATAACTATGAGCCTTTCCAAACAATCATTATGATATACACCATGAACAAAACATCCATCATTTTTTTCCCAAGGAATAACAGGTTGAGATTACATCCCATGATATTAACCTTTCCAAAGGTTAGGGCCATGTTTTTTAGAGAAAAATTCCGTCCATTAAGTGGAGAAGTCCATTTAACTATTGTGAGGAACAAGTTTCCCTCAATTGCTCACTTGGTTGACTGAATAATCAACCACTCTATTAGCCCTCTATATCTCTTATGGAGAAAAAGTTGAAGAGTAAGAGAGAAGAAAAAGAAGCCAAGTCAACAAAGGTTATTTTGTATTGACATCCCTATCACCATTATAAACATCAATCATGGAGGCATACTGTGGAACATCAGAAGAGCAATGACTATGGGTATACATAGAATTGAGAAGCTAACACTATGTATATGCCTAGAATTAGAAGAACAATGATTATGAACATACATAGACCCCAAGAGACAACTATTGTGATAGTTATCATTAGAGGAGCATCAACTCCATACTAATGTGGAATCAAAGTAGCGTAGAGGAACCATGGTCATCAAGGACCATCACCTATCAAGATCACATATGTATAGATGGATGGTTGAGCACATAGTTTAAAAATCGTACTCGACAACCCAAGATTTGAACTCATATTTGAGATTCGACAATTTCTTAGTAATTCCTTGGCATTACTCAACAATTTTATCACTACTTAAAAAAATTTATAACTTAAACTCAAATAACATGTAAAATGCTATTAAATGATATGAGAAATGGATGTAGAGAATGCATAAGTATATTTTCTATTAATTTTTGACAAAACAATGGTACAAAATACAAATTAGAATGCTCATAGCTTCATAGAGTCATGAACTATAGTGTCATAGTCACCAATGCACCAAAATATACTAATATGAAATGTCAAATCATCTCTAGTGCGTAAAACAAGTTTGCTCCCCTGGGAAGTGGATGCTAAAGACTCCTTATTTGCAACAACGTTATTTACAGAGATATCATCTGTATCCTCACCAACCTCTCTTGATGCCTCTGCTGCTCTTGATGCTATTGCTTCCTCTATGTCCTCCAAAGCTACGATCTCCTCTGTGGTGAACATGGGCTCCTCATCATCACCAATCCATTCGGCATATAGATTGATATCATCCAAGTCAATTGCGTCATGACTTACTACCCCCTCCACTTATCTCACATGAAGACAAAGATTGCATCACACAAAAACAAGGTTGGTGAGTCATTATACTGCAAACCTATTATGCTTCTTTGTGTGAACAACTTCAAACTGCACGTCGAGAAGAGCTACATGGGTGGCTCAAAATGAGGATGGCTAGCCTTTGAAGATTTGGTGTTTTTGCACCATAATCTTCACACAAATATGCAAATTGGATATATATAATTTTGTAAGTCAATTAGGCTTGAATAAATGAAAGAAGTCTAGTATCTGCAAGTAACAAGAGTAAAAACAAATGTTTCAGTTTGTTTTTACTTGGTTGAGTGGTGTTTCCTCGTTTAACCCATAGAGTCGAAGAATAGATCTTCCTCATTGCACTCTTATAAATTTGCAACTCCTCAACAATCATTTCTCTAGTTTCTTTTTTAGGGATCAACCTCTCTATGCATGTATTGAGGTCATACATAACCTCCCCATCTGCCTTAAATGAATCGGAATGGAAAAACTTGGGGTTCAAGTAGTAGGCCGCTACATGTATATGTTGAGGACTCCAATCAACTATGCACCAAATGGGTTCATATTTTCTTTGATACACATAATTATTAGCTATGTCCTCATACAAATAACCCATTTGGTTTTTCTCCCAATCCACGAATCATAGAACTTTAAATAAAGGCTTCGACACCTAAAACAAGATAATTCACAGTTTTAAAATAAAAATTAAGCAAAATTTGAAACAAACAAATTATAACAAATAAATGATAAATAAGAAATAGTTAAGTCGCTAATGGGGTTTGGGTGGATCGGTTAAGACAGACGGTTGTGTCCGGATCCACCTAGGTTCAAATCTTGCTAGGCGCGATCCCCTTCGGGGTTGTTTACCGGCGGGAGTTGCATCACCGGTAGGTTGCGGCAGTTATCAGTGGCGGCGGGAGTTGCATCACCGATGGCCTCGACTCGTGGTTTCGGCTGGTGGTTTTCAACGGTGGCGGTCTTTGCATCATTGTCATTGGCTGTGGCTGGTGGTTCTAAAAACGGTGGTGGCGGATAAAAATTAGATCGTCGGTGTGGGCTTCTTGGTCACTATTTGTGTTGGTTTAATTGTAATATCTTGTCTATAAAGGACATTGTTGTAAGGTGGGGCCCCTCCAACCCTTCGGTTCATAGCTCCGGTCAAAAGCGTTTATCAATAAAAAATAGTTAAGTTTAAGGTTACCTTAAGGATTTCCTCTATGTGCTTGGCAAATACATCATTAAAAATGATTTTCACCACCCTTTCTCTTTCGGTCTTCCTAGCTTAGGGAAACTCCAACCACTAGTTACTCTCAAACATTTGTTTAAGAGATGTTAGTGAGGCTGTAATGCTTTGGAATGTGATGAAGGTTGTGGTGAATCACGTGACTCCCGTTTGCACAAGCTTCTTTCCATTAATGTGCTCTCTCATCAAGTATAGCACCCCAGGGTGATTATAGACGAACTTTGTGATATTTCTTGCTTCTTTAACCACATTTTTCATCCATGTAATCTTTCCTATGTCATGGAATAAGAGATCAATGCAATGGGCTATGCAAGGGGTCCAAAAAAGTGTAGGGTACCTCTATTCAAGAAGTGTCCTTGCTGCTGCATTGCCCATCACATCTTCAACGACATTCTCCACACCCACTTCTATCACCACCTCATTTAACATATCATAGAAAGTGTTTGCATTTTTCACTTTGTGGTGGGCATCAATTGAATTCAGAAAGATCAACCCATTAGACAAAATGCTGCAGCCCTTTAATGCCATATTTTTTTTCTTGTCTACAATAGTTTGTGTATGTTTTACGGAATCTTCTAACAATGGGGAGCTCAAATCATGACTAGTAGTAATGTTGAACACCTTTGCTACAACAGTCGATGCATTTGCAGAATTTTCCCAAAATGGGATTTTCGCCACATTGAATGGAATGTTGTTGTTGTACCAAAATTTTGCCATGGTTATCCTTGCTTCATTGTGCAATTCCTGGTTCCAAGTGGCACTTTTGAGTGAAGGTGGTGCTCTAGGACTACTTCAATATACAAAAAGACCCAATTCTTAAAAAAATAAGGCCCTCCCCATCCCCTTGGAGTTGGGGCAATAGAAGATGCTCCCATATCATTCTCATTGGAATCATCCCTTGCTACCCTCCTCAATATGGCCGCAATTGCTTCAGCTTTCCACTTTTTTCTCTGTATAAGTTGCAAGTTAAGCAAAGTAGAAATACATAAAATTATGAGTTTTAAGACAAAAATTGAGTTTTTTTTGCAGCCCTGTCTTATTATACAATAGTCAACTTTTTTGCACGACTTGACAATTGAGTAGAGTGGTTTCTCAGTTAGTAGGTGAGTAGCGAGTACTCTTTGATTTTTTGTTGAGTTTTTAATCTATTATCGATCATTTTTTCAGCTATACATAGATTTGTGGAAGTATTAGTACTTGATATCCTATCAAGTTTTCAGGACAAAATATGTTAAGTGCGATGGAATGTTAGAATGTAAGGCGGCTATCATCAAATTTATAATATAAAAACTTTATTTGATGTTAGATACGAGATTTGTTTGGGAATTGGACATGCGAATTCGTTTATCCAACAACTTCACAATATCCATTGTTCCCAATATAATTCACATAGACAGAAAATAAATCATATTAGTGTCCACAAATGGGACTCAAAAATTCAGGCTAAGGCATAAATGAGCTCTAATCCCCAATTGAAACACGAGGGTACAAGCAAAAAATGCATCAACAAATGATTCTAACAACTAAGGGGGTGAGCCCAAAATAATAAACCCTAAACGTGTTAAAAAATACTATTAGGTATTGCAAACATCATAAATAACCAAATGCTTTGTTAGCTATAGAAATTAAATTAGAAACTTACACCAAAGAGATCCTAATCTACAACTATTACAATTGCATCAAGATAACGCATGAAAAAGAGAAACCAATATGCATAAACAAGTAAATACAAACCTTGTTTTTTGAGTCTGCTTCATTGATGTGTGGATGCTTGAAAACTGTTTGTGCAAGGTATAGTAGTGTGGTTGTAAGGAGGATGATGATGCAAGGAGTTTTCCCTAATTGGAAACATTATCTAGCTTTGTTAAGTTACATCAAGAAGGTTTCTCAATTTAACTAGTTTTCTAAAAATAGGAATCTTGTATGAGAGTTGTGTCATTGTTATCTTTGGAAGGTCCAATATATAGATTTTTGATTGAGAATGTTGGTTGATTTGGATAAATGTGGAATAATGGAGATGTAAGATTAATAGCTTGTTAATAGTGATTATGAGCAATTAATTAGGATTAATTGTCCATGGGACATTATGGGAAGTTGACATGAAGAAGAGGATTTAATTAATTGATGAAGGGGGTGATTCGTGTGAGTTAATAATGATTTGTGAGTGATATGAGAGTAGTGGATTTAGGGTGCTTACATTTTCCCCTCTTTGAGAGGGTGTCATGGGTAGCAATGCCTTTTCAAAGAAAGTAGTAAAAATAGACAAATGTAGGAGGAATGAGAAGATTGACAGGGTAATGCCCCCTCGAGAGACCGTGCAGGGATGAAAGAGACAAAGGGGCTTTTGAAAGGTGGGAGATAGGGACATGATAGAAGAAGAGGGTAAAATTGAAGGGGTTGGGGTGAAAGGAGATGTTCTTATTGGCAGGGCTGATAGGAATAGACAGGGACCTGGAAATGTTGATCGATAGGTCCCTTCAACGGATTGTGTGAAGGGATCTATAGTCTGATTTTGCAAGATAGATAACACTTAGAAATTTGATTGATGGACCACTTCAATGGATTTTGTGAAGGGATTGACATGCTGATCTCGCAAGTAAGATGACTATTTTGAAAAGAGATGCCCTTAGGAGGGGTGGTTGATAGGATAGAAGAATATGACGAAGGTGAGAATGTTAGTTAAATGATAGAGGAATGTTAGATAGATGGTAGAAGGTAGAAAAATGTGATGAATGTTGTGTATCTTGCACAATGATTGATTTGCTTGAGCAACCTAATGTTTGATATAACATATAACAGGAGACACCATGATATGAAAGACTACGATTGCATTGTTGTAATATGCCATAAGACTGACTCAAAAGTAAATAGTAAGACACAAACAAGAACCAAACAAGCATAAACAAACACACAAAGGTAGCCAAATTCAATTTGTTTGTTATATGTAACACCCAAGCTATGAACGATGGTGAGAAGGGTAAGGATGGTAGTGATTTTCCCCAAGCAACGATGTATGCAAGGAGGCTGGATTAGGAACCATATATCTTGAAAAGATGATGATTTGCCCCAAGCAATAATGTATGTTAGGGGGCTTGGATTGGGAATGATATATCTCGAAAAAGTTAATGTGATTTGTTACTTGCCAAAGATTGATTTGGATAATGCTAGGATTTTTGGATGTTTTTTATTATTTTTTGATTTTGTGGTTTTTGCTTTGCTTTTGGATTTGATTTGATATTTTTGAATTTTTGGGTTATTCGGATGTTTTAGATTGTTTTTGGTTTTTTTTGATTTTTGCAAATGATGGGACCTAAAGTAAGAGGCAAGATGCCCATAACCGAAGATGAGAAATGACTTGTTGGACCCTATGACAAGGTTTATGCGCATGCGGTCTTGGATGGTTTGCCCCAAGCAATGATGTATGCAAGGGGGCTTGGATGATTGATTGGATAGACAGGGACTTGGGAATGTTGATCAATGAGCCACTTAAGTGGATTTTGTGAAGGGATCGATAGGTTGGTTTCATAACTTGGATAACTATTTGGTCGGATTATTTGATGGACGATTGATAGATAATCATTATTATAAGATTGATGAGGGAAGAATTTGGTACGACATCCCCCCTCAAGAGACAATTGTTTGGGCTGTAGGCTGCCCCGACATAATGTGGGACGAAAGGTGACGATGCATAAATGATAGGAAATGCACCTTGGTAGATGAATGATTATTGCAGTGTCAACAAAGTTGCCCTAACCATGATAAAAAGGTATTAGATGTACATATATGTTCAAAGCAAAAGACAAGTGTGAGTGTTACGAATGGTTATGACAAATGACTTGAAGATTTGTGATGAACAACTGATGAGCCAAAGGCATGGATTGTGAGAGAACATATAGACTAAAGCAGGGGTGTGAACAAGGTCTAGACAACGCTTAGCAAAATACTAACCCCGCCTTTCGTCGAGATCTAGTGTGTGCGTGTGAAAGTGAATTGTTGCTTGAGGTGAAGATTTGAAGGGCAATAAGTGAAGGCAAACTAGCCAATGTGTAGGAATGATTGATTTTGATAGTTGATTGGTTGATGAAGGTGCGTGGATGGTGAGTTGTACATTGCTTCGTTGCTAGCCAAGAGTTTACAACCTTGATGTAGATGTATTTGATTGTAGTCACAACATTGCTCTACTACCGACCAAACATCCATAGCCCTGGTAGAGATATTGGAGACACCCCTAGAAAGAGTTTTGATATTGTTTTTGACTTTGCTTTTTGGTTGTGTTTTTTTGCTTTTTGACTTGTTATTAAAAAGACATTCAACTCTCTCAATTGTGTTTTAAGGGGTTAAGAAACATTAATGGCTTGATTGAGTGAGTGGAAGTGATTGTGTTGACGACATTGATTGGTATCACCAGATATGTCCGAGGGGTCTTCACGACAAGTTTTATACATGTCAGATGGTACTAGGATCTCTTCGAGGACAATCATTCTTTTATTTACTAGGTAATGATAGACAAAGATCAAATGGTTGCAGTAGAGATCATTGCCTCACGATGTGTGCGGACATGCCAAAAGCCACGTCAATGGATTGCAATGATGTCTGAATTAATTTTGCGGTAATGATAGGTAATGTGTAGAAGGATGGACGTGAAGGGGAGAACATCTATGTGCAAGCGAGGCTTTTTTTATGATTGTTAATTGATTCTGCATAAGAACAAGGCAACTTGAAATTTGAGCACTATAAATTTCTTATTTATCGTAGGAAATCATGGATTATTATGAATCCTATTCTTTCATATTCCCAAGGAGTGAAGTATGAAGCATCTTTCTATTTTACAAATGATATACTATGTTTGTAAAGGTATTTGGGTGTTATTGTTTAAGCCGTATGAAATGAAATTCTCATGTACGGTTTCTAGAGGGGGAAGTTGATGTTTCAAGTTTTTGGATGGTTTTGGTATTTAATTGTTTTTTGCTTTTTGAATATTGTGATTTTTGGATTTATTTGATGTTTTTGATTTTGAGCTTTGCAATTTTACTGATTTTTTTGGATTTTTTGGATTGATTTGATGTTTGCATGTTTCTAGACTAAGGGAGTTGGCTTCTGAGTAAGTTGTTGTGTCCAAGTTGATTTCAAAGCTCTTTTCATGTTCTCCTAGTGGGATATTATTGTTGACTCCAAGGAGTGTTGTGATAGATTATCATTATGGAAGATGTCCATTTAATTTTGATGGTCCTACGTGATGGTGTTAGGGGATTGGTGGTTGAGGTGGATGGTTTGGATGGCACTGTTGTGAAAGGGGTTTGTGGAAGTAAGCTCCACAGATAGGATTATGAGTCAATGTTGGAAGAGATCTCTTTGCTGATGGTGGAGGTGGATTTTGATTCATAGTGTGAGTTGCCAAAAGGTTTATAACCTATGCCATGACGACCTAGATACTTATGAACACGGATGTGCTCACCATGTTCATGGATGCCTAGGACTTTTCCCGTGTAGTTCGTGTTTGTATCTTATTGGCGGTAGGATAGTTGTTCGATTGGAAGCATGATGAAAGGTTGTCATCATGAAGCCGAGGGCTATATGAGCATTTAATTTCCTTATCTTTCAGGAGGTCTGCACTAACAAAGGATGAAGTGCCCAATCGATAGGATGCCTAATACTTTTGTTTGTTCATGTTAGACTTGTCATGGATTTTAGGATGTGGGAGAAGCTTGGCTACATGAAAGTCATTTTGAATTTCACATTCTCTTGATTCTTTGGCAATGATCGTGAAATGGGATTCAGATGGTGGATGAGAGCTCATTCGTTTGGGATGTAGATGGGACATGGGTCATGGATAAATGTCCAACCAATGTGCGGAATTGCACTAGGTCAATGTTGCTGGGGATTCTTGATTTGTGAAGGGCGTTATATAGGATGTTCCTATGAACAATGGATGTTTTGAGAAGATCCAAGATGGAAATTTGTATGGGAGTCTTCTTAAGCTTTTGGCTAGGGTTGTTTGGCCTCTTAGGAGTAGGCAGAGGAGGCCATAGAATCATGACTTTGTTTCTTCTAGTTATGGTGGCACAATCTAGGGATTTAGTTTTGATGTTTGTGATTATATTGCTGGTAAGATTGATGAGTCCTACAAGGGCATGATTGATGTTGTTTGTTTGATTCCGATTTTGTGGATTTGTTGGATTGTGTGTAGGGTGGACGAAGCCAATGAGGGCACTGTGATTGATGTTGTTTATTTGATTTGAATTTGGTGACAAATTGCTTTGCGTGTTTGGGGATAAGACCTCGTTGCTGATTGAGTGATTTGGGGGCATTGTTCTCAAGTTGGATGTTCCCTTGGTCGATGAGGTCTTGTATGTAGTTTCTTAGTTTCAGGGACCTGCTTGTTGAGTGGCCTTGGATTCAATGGTAATCACAATACTCATTTTCTCGATACCAAGATGGTTTAGGGACGTTTTCATCAAATGGTTTTGTTTTTGGATATGGGATCATGTTTTCCATTTGTAGTTGATGGAAAATTGTGGTAAAATATTTTCCAAAATGATTGTATTGTCTTGGTTTAGTTTCTTGCTTAGGTTGCCACAAGGGAGAGTGATGTGAGGTGGGAAGGTAAAATTAGATATATTTGATTTAGGGGCCTGATTGTTGGATTGTTTTGGTGTAGGGCCTTATGGTTAATATGTGAGGCTAGATGAGCCAATTGTTGGCTCAACTGTTGAATTTGATCGTGTTTTACATGGTTTTAATTTTGGGGAGGTTTTCGTTGGTTGAGGATTGATTCTCCTTTGTCGATGTTGGTTTTGATGCGGGGAATTTTGGGATCGATGTGTTTGTTGATGGTTCCCATATTTGGTGAGGTTGAACCTAAAGGGCTACTAGATCTAAGAGGGTTTTGTTGGATGGATGGATCATTTTGGCTAATGATGTTGGATAAGTGTTTAGGATTGAAATTGGATGGAAGCCTAACTCCTTTGTTTATCAGCCTTAAGCGGAGGATGTCTTTGTTTTGGCGTCGTCAATTATGGTATGATTAGGTTTAGTATGATCAACATTGGATTCATTTTGGCTTATATGACTATGCCTATTATTGTCGTCATTTTGATCAATGAATGGGTTATTAGCAAAAGGGTTTGTTGCTTCTTGGCTTGATCATCCTCGTTTGATTTGGTATATGATTTCCAAAAGTGCCATTTCCTTATTTGTAATTTGATCCAGAGTTTTGTGGTTTGAAAACATGGTTTTGATTTGGCAGAGTTTCGTGTTATTTTTTACTTTGGAAAACTGACTTGATTTGAGCAGAGTTTTGTATTTGATGTTTTGGAAAACGGGTTTTGACTTTATCCGAGTTTCAAGTGTTTTTTGTTTTTGAATACAAGTATGGCACAAGGGGGTCAATCAACACAACGAACACAACCTATGCTAGTCAAGAAGGATTACAACCACATAGTAGCCCACCAATATACCTCAAAGGTACAGGGTGGGTGTCTTAGGGAATGCTATGTTCTTGGCACTACTAAATGATTGAGGTAAAAAAGTATGCTAGGCTTAACAAGGTTACTAGGGGCGTCCTCGAATATACCTTACGGTATGTGAGGACCAAGTCCTGTGAAATAGAGTATTGTCTAATGATGTGGTATTAGAGGGTCAAATCCCCTCTCACTTCACTCCAACCAATTTAGTGGGGCTTCACCAAAAATGATAGTTCTTACCTTGGTGGGTGTTGTCTAGGGCCTAGGTATTTGAGAATCTAGGCCCCCCTCATGTCATTGGAGCCACGGGAACGCGAACTCTAGCTTGGCCATAAATGACAACTCCGCCAAATTTATATAGCCCATTGTTACATGGGATTTGGTTGAATGGCTTGATAATAACTTCCAAATCACCGGACCCTACATAGGCAAAATATAAAAAAGCATCTAAATTGTTTTTGATTCCCAAGATCACCTTGCGGTGCATAGAAAGAGCATGCACAATTTAAGACGATGATTATACAAACACGAAAGCAAATGTAATTGAATATACAATAAACAAATGCAATAAATGATTTCAAAGTAATAAATACCTTGCACACGATTTGATGGTAGTTTGATTGTCTTTGAAATGCGTATTAGATACTTCAAAATAGATTAGAAATATGCAAAAACAACAAAAAAAATCTGTATAAGTTAATGCAAAGTGATTAGAAATGATGCAAAGTACAAAACAAAGTCACTGTAACAAATGCGCCACTGTTCATGATTAGAAACGTTAAAACACAAGCATAATTGTCACAGATAAATCTAAAGTGTGCAGAAACCCTATAGAAAACAATAAAAAATCAAAAGTGCTATAAGTATGAGCAGAAATGTCAATATGCAGTAGCAAAAACACTACAAGTATGCTCAAAAACACTATTTTAGCAAAAACAACATTACTAGCAGGAAAGTGTACATACTGCAGAAATGCCACTACTGTGTGCAAAAATGCCATTGCTAAAACGGAAACGTTATAACAGTAAACATAAGCGCTAAAACCTACACAATAGATAGTTAACACAGAAACGTTACGATGTTGGGCAGAAATGTCGTTCGTGGGGATCGAAATACTATTATGTAGGATGGATGTGCTGATACGGAGAGAGGCAAAATCTGAGAAAAAAGCTGAAAACTTGTAAGATTAGAGGCCAAGATGGAATTTTGACATAGTAATAGTACTTCTAAACCTGCAAGAACTCAACCATCCTCAACCTACAAAAACATTAAGAAAATCATGAAAACAAGTCAATGGGACAAAAGGGAGTCCCACCGGGTGTGCCAAATGTATACATGCGTTAGTTATAGAAATTAAACTAGGAACTTATACCAAGAAGATCGTAATCTACAACTATTACAATAACATCAAGATAAAACATGAGAAAGAGAAACTATTATGCATAGAAAAGTAAATGCAAACCTCTCATGTTTTGTGGATTTAATTCAATGATATGTGGATGCTTAAAAACTGTTTGTGCAGGATATAGTAGTGTTGTTGTAAGGAGGATGAAGATGCAAGGAATTTTCCCAAATTGGAAGCAATATCCATCTTTGGTGACTTCTTACATCAAGTGGGTTTCTCAATTTAGCTAGGTTTCTAAAAATAGAAAGCTTGCATGACAGAAGGTGTGTCATTGTAGCTTTGGAAGGTCCAATAAATTGATTTTTGATTGAGGATGTTGGTTGATTTAATGAATGTGGGGTAATGTAGATGTAGGATTAGTAGCTTGTTTATAGTGATTAAGAGCAATTAATTAGGATTAATTTCCATGGGACGTAACGGGATGTTGATGTGAAGAAAGAGATTTAATTAATTGATGAAGGGGGCGATTCGTGTGATTTAAAAATGATTTGTGAGTGATTTTGGAGTGGTGGATTTGGGGTGTCTACAACAACCACTTGAGAGGAAGAACACGTTCCAACTAAGAAGATGAGGAGGATAGATCGTAGGTAATAGATGGTCCAAATTTGTATGTGAATGTGACGAAGGATTGACATCCTCATGCAGGAGCATCCAGGTCCACAAGAAATCTTGCATCAGCCAAAAATATGGGTAGTGTGTTGGGGTAGCTTTGTCATTGTTCTCTCAATGTTTCATCATGGATTTGGTGCATGTTCATTATCAAATCTCGATTGAGTGGATCAACTATAAGTAGGATTCAAGGAGCAATTGTGATTTTTGATGACCAAAAAACGATAGGTTTTGGTGTAGGGGAAAAAGTATCAATGGGAATGCCTCCAAATTGGACTGTGATTGCATATTTGGATTCTCCTCAAAACGGCATGCACTTACAAAATAGGAGTGGATTGCATTTCAATCTTCTATGGAGAAGTTATGGCCCCCAGAAGTTATGGATTTCGAGCTTACAGTTGCTTTCATTGATTGTTGAATCATGGCTGGCACCATGGACCATCGAACCATAGACACCACCACCAATGTCAAACCATAGATGCCACTTCCTGCTGCGTGCAAGTAACAGCCCAAAACTCATGAATTTTCAAATTCATGTGTTTCCAATCATCTTGGGAATTTAAAGAGCCACTGGTATTCAAAGAGACATCTCAAGAAGGCTTAAAGGAAGAATCTTGAGGATGAGAAAGGCTGTTTTCAGTAGAATTGGCTCCCAAGACAGTGGGATGACAGATGGCAAGAAACCTCAGAGAGTGCTTGTGATAGAAGAGAGTGGTGAAGAATTTTATGAATCCATTGAGAGACTGTATTGTAATGTTTATTCATGTTTGAAGGGAGGGTGTGAGTGTGTGTTTAATTTTGTAATTCAAAATCAGAGCATTAATACACGGTGTGAATGTATTCATTTTTAAGAGTGTTAAGGGTTGTAGGGGCAAGGCTGTCCTTCATTAGAGCCCCTAACCCTGGCCTGCAGCATTTGGTATTAGAGTATGAATATCCTCCAAGTGTGTTGAGAAAGAATGCAGATATCTTCTAGCAAAGAGTGTTGGTTAGAAGGTGTTGCAGCTTAATGTCCTCCATTCTGAAAAAAGTGGGTAGAAGGAAAGAGAGAGGCAACTGTTTTCCATCATATGTAGGTGGCTAGAGAACTGAAAGTACATCGTTCACTAAGATCGTAGGTGCAGAGAGTAGTTCTTCATCGTGTATAAGTGGGTAGAGAAAAAAGTATTCATGGAGAGGTCTACAAAGAAGCTAGTGAGTGAGTGAGTAAAGATCAAGAGAAGGAGGAGAAGCATGCAGCCCAAGTGGCTAAGTTGAAGATTGTAGTGAGGGAAATGCATATTCCGAGAGAGAGGAAGGGTGGATCTATACTACCCATGCCTGAAAGTGAAGAGCTGAAGGAGTTAAGAGACCACACAAGGTATTATAGAAGGGAATGTTGCATTGCATGGTTGTAAGTGCTTTGGTAGTGTTGGATACAAACAAGGAGATTTTGACAAAGGAGGAAAAAAGTAGATTCACAGAGAGGTAAGCAAGGGAGATCAAGGAGATGTTTCTACAAGCATTGGAGACACATGAAGAAAGAGAGATGGTGGACCAGCAAGTGGAAGATCATAAAATTGCATCGAACAGTGAAGAAGATGAAGAGGGGCTTGAGTGGACAACATTCCAAAAGAAGGTGGATGCGTTTTTTGATTACTTCTTGAAAACTGAAATTGGAAAAGAAGATGTTGTTGCAACAGAGGTAGTGGAGTTGTTTGACATTGCAATGAACTTAGTAGGAGAGGAAGACATGGAGACTACCATAGAAGTAGTAGGGGCAGTTATGGGTAATCATTTTGGTGCCCAAACATATTTTGACTTATTTGAAAAGCAAGCTATGAAGGGAGTGGAGAGTATGGTCTACTCTTGGAAGAAAGGAGTATGTAAGGATGGTGTAGAAGAAATTTACTTGAAGCTGACAGATAGAGGTGGGAAAAAGCCCACAAGAAGATGGAAAAATTGAAAGAGAGCTGATTGGAGGAGGTAGACGGACTATTCCCAAACAATGGGAAGGAAAAGAGAAGGATAATCAGAGCTAGGTGGAGGAGGACATTTTATGGTCGAACATGTGGCTGGAAAAGGAGAAAGAAATGGAAGGGAAAGCTTGGTGTACCTAGCATGGTGGAAGGGCACGCCATGGCCTTACTCTTTAGGTGAAAAAGATGGTTCTACCATCTAGCCCAAGTTTGTGAACATTATGCACAGAAAACTGTAACCTAGAGTGTATGATACAGGAGCTTTCGGGTCCACAAGCATCTTGCATCAACCAAAAAATATGGATAGTGTGTCTAGGTAGCTTTGTCAATGTTCTCTCAATGTCTCATCATGGATTTGGGTAATGTTCAACATCAAACTCAGCTGGTTTAATGGATATTGTTAGTAGGATTCAATGAGCAACAGTGACTATTAATGACCGAAAATTGATAGGTTCTGGTGCAGAGGCAAAACAATCATGATGAATCCTTTCAAAGTGGAATGTGATTATATATTCGGTTTCTTTTAAAAAATTTATGCACTTTTAAAAAAACCAGCATTGTATTTTGAGCTCTTATGCAAAATTAATGGTCCTTAGAAGTTATGGATTTCAATCTCACAATTTCCTTCACCGACCAGTGAATCATGGACGCTGCCACATAGATGCTGCTGCTGACCATCAAATCATAGATGCCACTTCCCACTGCTTGCAAGTAACGACTCAAAACTCATGAATTGTTAGTTTCAGGCGTTCCTTAGCATCTTTGGAATTTAAAGTCATTGGCATTCGAAGGGATGTCTCCAAAAGGCATAAGGGCAGGATCTTGTGTACGATAAGGGTAGTTTTCAGTGGGATTCTCCCTTAAGATAGTGGGAGGAGAGGTGATATGAAAACTCGGGGAGTGCTTGTGAGAGCAGAGAGTGATAAGAAATTTTACCAGTCCATCGAGAGACTGTATTGTAATGTTTCTTCTTCATGTTTGTAGGGAGTGTGTATGTCTGTTAATAGTTCAAAAATCAGAACTTTAATAAAGTGTACTCATTGGTGTGAATTCTGATTGTTTGGTGTGTGAATGTGTTCATTGTTTAGAGAGTTTAGCAAGGGTTGCAGCGACAAGGATATCCATCATTGGACCCCCCAAACATGACCATCATCACAATCTCATCAACTACCATGAAAATGTCAATACAAGATGTGAAAATGTCTATAGGAGAATGGGCTAGAATTACTCGGCATATTTGGAAAATCTTGGGGGCATACAAAATGTCTCTGAAAACATCTCTAACATCTATGTCAGGACAAGGGGTGGAAAATATATTAACCAACTTAATTAAATGCGAAGTTTAACATAATGAATAAATGTAAATATAACTGTACACAACATAAATTAAAGTAAATAGCACATAAAACACAGTGACACCGTATATAACGTGAAAAACCTCTAAATAACCACAGAGAATAAATCCACTAAGTGAGAAACTTTTACATCCACCAGTCCAGTAACTCCCTCCTCACTTCTATTCCCCGTTGTTACCATGATTTACCTTCATATTCACATTTGAATATTATTATTTGATCTATGATCAATCTTTGATATCCTGAATATATGACCTATGGTCATATTTAAATAACCCGAAGGGTTATGACCTTCTTAAGTGACGGCGCACACCTCGATGTAATTAGTTAATTAAATTAACCAACCACCTAATATAAAGTTTATATTTAAATAATAAGAATATAGATCATTCTATATTATTTAAATATAAACTATATATTATGATACACTCAATAGTATAGTTTAACACACCCCCTTAATATTATTTTAGCATCCATATGCCAACATTACCTGTTCCCAGAATCGCTTTTGACCACAATCCCGTTGTCCTGAATTTGGTAAATAATGAGAGACCTGCTCAGTCCTCATTTAAATTCCAAAAAAGTGGTTCGACCATCTGGATCTTTGAGACAAAATCAAAGAGTGGCGGGGGATTCAAGTGGAAGGAACAACTCAATACAGAATTGTCTAGAAACTCAAAAACGTCAAAAGAAAAGGGTCTGGAACAAAGAAGTTTTCGGCAATATCTTCAACCAGAAAAAAAAGCTCAAAGAAGACATTGAAGAATTGGTAAAGAAAGTGGCTACCTAAGGCATGAGTCAAGAGGATTACACTCGTGAAAAAACTCTCTTAGCAGAGTTCCACACCATTTGCGCAAGGAAGAATCCTACTGGAGGCTTAAATCCAAAGCTATTTGGCTCAAAGATGAAGATAAGAACATAAAGTTCTTTCATATGATAGCCTTAAAACATAGGGCACACAATAAAATCTCTGAAGTTTACAAATCAAGTTGGAGTTACGACGTCGAATCCCAACTCCATCAAAGAAGAAGCTGTTAATTTTTACAAAAACTTGCCGAATGACAGTCCTCCATTGTGTCAAGAAGCTGCTAACAAGCTGCTGGACTCTATTCCTAGCAACTTAGTTAGACCCGAAGAGTTTGGTGCTCTTGCTAAACTTGCTACTTTAGAGGAACTTCAGAAAGCAGTCTTCTCCATGGAAGGAGACAAAGCCCTAGGCTTGGATGGGTTCTCTGCTTTCTTCTATAAAAAATGCTGGGAGACTTGTGCGGATGACCTAATCAAAGCTGTAAATGAATTCTTCAGGACAAACAAAATTCTCAAGGAAATAAACAACACTTTTACTGTCCTAATCCCTAAAAAAGTTGGGGTGAAGGAATTCAAGCACTTCAGACCCATAACCCTCTCCAATGTGCTCTATAAAATATTCACCAAAATCTCACCTCAAGGATACAGCCGCATCTTCCAAATATAATCTCAAGTCAACAGGGGGGGTTTGTAAAAGGAAGACTTATCCAAGATGGAGTAATTATGGTTCATGAAACCATACACTTGATGGAGAAAAGAGGGTATGGTGCTAAAACTTGACATGAACAAAGCTTTTGACAGAGTTTCCTGGTCTTTTCTTGATCAAGTGCTGAAACTTTTTGGCTTTGACGGGCGGTTAAGAAAAATCATGTGGACATGTATTTCATCGCCAAGATCCTCGGTGATTGTTAATGGCAGCCCGGTGGGATTCTTCCCGAGCAGTCGTGGTATCCGACAAGGCGACCCTATCTCTCCCATACTTTTCATCATCATGGCGGATAGTCTCATTCGTACAATCAATAGAGTTGTTTCTTTGGGCTACCTCAAATGATTTTGACCCTCTTCCTTTGACATCACGGTCTCACATCAGCAGTTCGTTGATGACACTATCTTGCTCCTTGCCTCTATCCTCGAAGCCAGAACTATGAAACATGTTCTGCAGCTATATGAAGAAACTTCGGGACAACAAATCAATTTTGATAAAAGCTCTTTATACTTCTTCAATACTCCTCTTGCAAGACAGGAAAATTGCACAAATCATGGGTTGTGAAATTAACTCTTTACCTACTACCTACCTAGGTCTTCCTCTTGGCACAAACAAGATCCAAATGAGTGTGTGGAACACCTTGCTGGACAAGTTTTAGATAAAGCTTGCTGGTTGGAAGGGCTCTATCCTTTCAAGTGCTAGGAAATGCCTTCTTATTAAGAGCACGCTTCAAAACTTGCCGATTTATATCATGTCCTTATTCTTTATTCCAGTGGCTGTTGTTGAAAAAATTGAAAGAATCCAAAAAAACTTTCTCTGGATAGGTACTGAAGATAAGAATAAGATGCATTTGGTGGCTTGGGATATCAACTATTTGCCAATGAACCTATCAACAACTTCCCTTAAATCAAGATTTGGTTCAAAGAGGTTACCTCGAAAATCAATCAATTCCTCTGGTTCATTCTCAACAAAGGCATACTTACAATAGACAATCTCATCAAAAGAGGGTCTACCATTCTGAACATATGCCATCACTGTAAGATGGATAATGAAACAATCCAACATCTGTTTCTTCATTGCCCAATTGCTAGTTCTCTTTGGAAGCTCATCTTTAACAAGTTTGAAGTCAAATGGTCTTTTCCTTAGGATATCACACAAGCCTGGCTGTAATGGAAACCTCCTTTTAAACATGCTTTTCTTTGTAGGCTGTGGAAAATAATATTCCCTCACACCATCTGGAGAAACTAGAAAGTCCGAAATTCGATCATTTACAGAGATATCACCAGGAGCATTAAAAGTATTCTCAATGAAATCACTGTGGCTGCAAAAGAAAACATCTTGAAATTCATACCTTCTAAAAAAGCCACATAGCCACAGGAGGAGGTCATATATCTTAAGGCATGGAATATTGATTTACAGCAGTGTATCGCCCCCATTCAAAACATTGACAGGTCTACTGTACAATGGATTCCCCCATCTCAAGGCTGGTATAAGATGAACTTTGATGGTGCCTCCAAAGGCAACCCTGGTCCAGTTGGGGGAGGTGTTCTAATTAGAAATCACAAGGGTCATCTTATTGCAGCTTATGTTGGTCCCATGGGTAAGCAAACTAACCACTACTCTGAGGCCCTAACAACTCTTTGGGGGATCAGAATTGCTAAGAAACTCAACATGGGAAACATCATTATGGAAGGTGACTCAATGAATATTGTCAATACTCTTACTAAATCCCTAACTCCTTGTTGGACCATTAAGGATTTGATTAATGAAGCTCACAATTTATGCAATGTTCTTAACATCATTTGCAAGCATGTGTATAGTGAAGGGAACAAATCTATGGATTTGCTTGCTAACATTGGAGTTTGTATTAATGATTACAAAGAATGACATGACTTCAATGACACTCGTACCGAAGTTAGAGATATCATTTCAAATGAAACAAACACACTCATTAGTACTTCTCAATCGGTGGTGCTAGCACGTGTGTGATCCCAAAGCCAGATCTCCATGGCAATTCTTCCATGCTTGCCAAAATTGCGAAAATTATTCTTCCCCGAATTTATTCTTCCATGCTTGCAAAAATTGAGTGCTCTTTTCATACTGAACAAGTAAGGGAGAAAGAAGCGGAATTTATTTCTGCAACGCATAGGCATACGGGCTGTCAAAGTGCTGTTGGGAAGTATATTCTCCATAGCTTTCAGTTCAGCTCAGCGGATTCTTAGAGGGTTTTCAGAATGGGTGGTTCCCCCTGTCGCGTGGAACCTATCTTCGATCCCCAATGGCAAGAACAGAGTGAGCTTTGGGAGACCATAAATATGGAGGGCTTCACCGAATTCATCCAACGCATAAAAGGGCATGACTAGTATATCTCTTTGTAATTCGTGGTGAATTGGAAAGACTGTAATGTCTCTTTTGGTGAAAGGGACTTCCAAATCACCAAGGAATTCATCTCTTTTATCACTGGTCTCAGGATGGAGGGGAATAAATTCTTCAAGAACAAGATTGATAAGGAATAAGAAGAAAAGCTTTTTCTGGACGAAGGAGAAAGGCTCGACATAAAAAAGGAGGCATTCTGGTTTCTTCTATCCCGACGCCTTACGATAAGGTGGCTCGTATGATGGTGTGTTATGTCACACTTGAAGGAAGATTATTCGCAGTGCCCCAGTATCACCTGGTCCTGCTTAATCACTTCAGAGTCTCTCCTACTAAATTCTGCAGTCAATGGAAAAGTCTATTCTTGAAGTTTAGGGTCATAAGAGGACTATTCCTCTTCACCAGGGTGTCATTTATCTCATTAATCGGTACTTGACTAGTGTTGTTGCCAACGACCCCTGCCCTATTGTGGCTTCTCCCCTTCCCAAACAAACTCGCATTCGTTCCAAAAACCCCATGAACCGAGACTCTATCTCGGAGCCACCCCCACCCCACAGCTGTAGGAAGGGCAAGGAAGTTGTGGGCTTTGGCCAACAGGGTGAAAAAATTATGGTGGAAGATAGCCCTCCCTCTGTCCTCCCTATCATGGAAGATGGTTCCAATTTAATAAATAAATTCAACATGCAAGCTAATGTGGTTAAAACCCTTGAGGAAAATGTAGACTTCCTGCTTGAGTCTACTGTTAAAGATCAAGCCTTAGACCCTAACACCAACCTCAAAGAAGAAATTGTTGCTCTGGAAACTAAGATTAAAGCTCTGGAGAAAAAACACAACAATTGCTTGGCTATGCACAGTGCCATTCTGGATCTTATGCAAGTTCATATCTGCCAAATTTGTGACTCTAGTGGCATTCTTGACATGGCTTGGAAGAATGTTAAGATTACAAGAAAGTTTAAAGCCTCTAACTGGGACCCCACTATCGCCATTGCCCTGAAACTCCATCAGGCTTTCAAGGTGGCTCTTAAAGTTTTTAGTAAATCTGCTGCATAGTGTTGTTGGCTCCTTGTTCTTGGTGCAGTTGTTTTCTAGCTGCTGTTTTGCTGTCGATGTTTCGTGTTGGGCTCGTTGTAAGCAGATGGCCCTTGCCTTTGTTTTTTCCTATTTTTTCCTCTTTTGGTTGGGGAGTGGACCCCACAGATAAAAAAACCACACTGTTTTACTTTGATTCTTGGCTGTTGAGCCTTTTGTTGTAATCTCGGGCAAGGTTCCACCAAAACCTTTTACCAATAATAAAAAACATTACCTGTTTGTATAATAGGATTTGCAAATCCATAAACCTTAAAGGTTTAGGCTAGCATATGTATTTGTGAGACTAAATCTCACCATTTCTCGTGGAAATATTGTTATACTGCATCTCTAGGAGCCTTTTATAACACAAGGACCTCCTTTACAAATAAATGCACACTGGAGTTTATTTTCCGTAAACTCTATCAGTTTACATAGATCATACAAGATCTTTTTACAATGTTTTAAAACCAGAATAGAAGTATAGAGAACTCAACAACCAGGCGACCGTTAGGAAGTGGCATTGCCATGCACACTCTCCCTCAATGGCAACTCTAAAAGGCCAAGCATTGCACGAAACTTGTAGAACTTCGCAACACACAATGGCTTCGTAAACATGTTTGTAACTTGATCTTCAGTCGGGCAGTACTGGAGATCTATATCACCGCAGAGAACCTTCTTGCGAATAAAGTGCATATGTATCTTGATATGCTTTGTTCTTTGATGCTGAACTGGTTTCTTAGCGAGAACAATGCAACTCTGGCTATCACACAGAAAAGGAGTACTTCCTTTAGCTTCCATACACATCTCTTCCAACAACCTCTTCAGCCACATGGTTTATTTTACTGCGTCCATTGCACTTCTATATTTTGCCTTAGTAGAAGAAATGGAAACTGTTGGCGGCTTTTTACTCCTCCAAGTAATGGCACCTGCACCAAACTTGAACTCATATCTAGTTGTAGACTTGCGATCTATTACATCACTAGCATGGTCAGATCACAATATCCATATAAATATGCATTGTTAGATGAAATATAATGTAAACCAAAATTAATTGTGCCCTTTATATAACTCAATTTTTTTTGCTAACTTCCAGTGATCTTGATAAGGTTCCTGCGTAAACCTTGAAGCAATCCCTACTGCATAACCAATGTGATGTCTAGTAATAGTTAGATAAATCAAACTACCTCCAAGTTGCCTGTACAAAGTAGGATTAGCTTTTTCACATGCAGGTTTAGGATCAAGTTTACATCCAACTTCTATAGGATAACAAGTTTACAATCAAGCATATTAAATTTTTTAAGCAAATTAGTTGCATATTGTGATTGAGATACTGCAATAGAATTTTTATCCTGAAATATGGCCATGCTCAAAAAATTATGCAATAATCCTAAGTCTGTCATCTCAAAATGTTGCATTAACTTTGCTTTAATTTTCGTAATTAAACTGTTAGAATTACTAGTGATAAGTAAATCATCAACACACAATGCAATGACAATTATAGCATTTTTTTCAATTTTAACAAATAAATCATTGTCAGATGAACAATTAGAAAAACCAACTTCATTGAAAAAACTATTAATTTTCGAATACTAAGCTCTAGGAGCTTGTTTTAAACATATAAAGATTTTTTCAATTTACAAATAGACATTTCTTTACCTGGTTCTTCAAAGCCTTTAGGTCGGGTCACATAAATTTCTTCTTTTAAATTACCATTCAAAAAAGTATTTTTGACATCCATTTGATGGATTTCCTAACCATACTGAGCAACTAAGGCAATCAAAATCCTTACTGTGCTCATTTTTGCAACAGGTGCAAAGGTTTCAACGTAGTCGATACCTGGTTTTTGAGTAAACCCTCGAGCTACTAGTCTGGCTTTGAATTTATCTACTGCCATCTGCTTTATATTTAATATTGTATAGCCATCGAGATCCAACTATACTTCGTTTTTCAGGAGGTACTAATTCCCAAGTTTGATTATTAATCAAAGCAGTATATTCAGATTTCATTACATCTATCCATCTTTCGTCAGAAGAAGCTTCTTTGAAAGATTGGGGTTCAAGTTCATACAAAGTCATCAAAGCATGATATGTATGATGACTTCTAGTCATTTTCAAAATGTTTCCAGGATTAGAGTCTTGAATAATAGACTCAGCCCATCTAGGTCTTTTAGTTACAGAGGAACTAGGAATAATTTTATTTTCAACTATAGGTTCAATGCTAGTTTCATCATCACATACATTATTTACACAATTTTCATTTCCAAATTCAATTTCATTTTCATTAGAATCATCATAAATAATAGAAGATGAAGAAGAAGAACAAAAAGGTTTTTCCAAGATTTTAACATTCATGTTTTGTATAACTTCTCTTTTTGATGGATCAAAGATCCTAAGACCTTTAGTTTTTACACCATATCCTACGAAGATACAAGGAAAAGAGGTCTGATCAAGCTTTTTCCGTTTTGATTTCGAAATGAAGAGGGAAGCAGGGCTACCAAAGATTCTCAAATGAGATACACTAGGTCTTTGGTTTGACCACTTTTCCAAAGGAGTTGAATTTACTAAGGCTTTAGTGGGAACTTTGTTTAAGATATGAACAACAATGTTCACAACTTTAGCCTAGAGGAACTTAGGAACTTGAGTAGAATGCATCATGGTCCTAGCCATTTTCAGAATGGTGCAGTTTTTCCTTTCTGCAATCCCATTCTGCCGAGGGGAATAGGGAGTAGTCAGTTCCCTTTGAATGCCACATTCCACATAAAATGATTCAAATGCTTGACTGACATATTCTCCCCCATTATCAGTTCTAAGCCTCTTGATTTTATACCTAGAAGAGTTCTCAACTAAAGCTTTAAATTCTTTAAATTTGGACAAGACATCTGATTTCTTTTTAATAAAATACGACCAAATCATACAAGTGAAATCATCAATGAAAGTGACAACATACAGAGAACCATTAAGGGAATGAACTTCTCGGGGTCCTCTAACATCCCTATGGACAAGTTCCAAAGGTTTAGAAGAGTTATCATCATGATGACCGTGAAAAGGATTAACAGTTTGCTTAACGCATAAGCGTCCTTCACATGTTTCATGATTTTGGGAAATAGGTGGCAGAAGAATCACTAGGTTTAATCGAGACATGTCGTACATGCTCCTGAAATTGACATGACCTAGTCTCTCATGCCACAATTGCATGTCACTTCTTTGAGTTGTCAAATAAGAAGCAAAAAGAAAGCCAAAAAAAACATACAAAGCATCTCTTTGAATGCCTTCAGTTATAGTAACATTATGTTCATGTTTAATAAACCATTTATCCTTTAATAATGTTACACTATAGTTATTTTGAGTCAACTGAGAACAAGAAAGCAAATTCATTTTAAATTTAGGAACTAACAACACATTGTTAATAAAACCATTTGCAACTTTTGCTTTTCCCTGACCCTGAACATCGAGAATGGAATGATCACCTGAGTAGATCTGATCATTTCATTCACTAAGTTTAGATAAGGTCATGTGCCTAGAGGAACCACTGTCTAATATCCATTCATTTTCTTTTGCATGACAAAGACAACATATAAAGAATTACATTTGATTTTTGACTATTTTTCTGATTCTTTTTTTGGTTTTGATTTTGGTTTTGGTCAGATTTGTTACCCTTTTGAATTTAAAATTTGTTTTGTTATTTTTAAATTTGCAAATCCTCTTTCTTGTGTCCAAATTTACCACAATAATAACATTTTCCATCAAAGTTACCTCTTAGATTTCCAGGTTTTGTATCTTTGCTAGGAGGTTTAAAAGTTTGCTTTGGGTTTTTGTTGAATCTAGAGGTTTTACCTTTTGATTTCTGAGCGAGAAGTGCCTGAGTGGCATTCTGTTTAAAATCAAAATTTGTCTTTACTTGTTCTTCTTGTATAAGAAGAGCACTAAGGGCTTGCAAATTTGGAATGTCATGTTCTGTTTGATATTTTGAATTCAAAATTGAACTGAAATTTCTAAATTTCTCATGAATATTCAATTGAATAATGAAATAAAACAATTTATCGTGAATCAAATTACTGCCACATCCATCTAACTGTGACTTGATATTTTTGATTTTTGCTAAATAATTTATCACTTTTTCATCTCCCTTCATGGGAGTTGTCATAAGCTCTAAAATCAATTTAATAATTTTTGACAAATGAGTACCTTCGTGCATCGATTCCAATTGAGCCCAAACCTCACTCAGACTTCCTTGATTCCCGATATGAAACAGAAAATCATCCTATATGCTTTGCAAAATAGTAGACATTGCTTCTTGTAGTTTTTGTTGATACACAATGACGTTGTCAGCAATTGCTTGTGTTCTGGTATGAGCTCTCTCAGTTCCATTCACAACTGCCCATAATTTGTGAGCCATGAATTCTGCCTTCAATCGAATCTTTCAAATGTTGTAGTTGTTTCTATTCAACATCTAAGATTTATTAATCATTTTTTGTGTAAAATAGAGATAAAAATAATTAATAAACACTGATTAAAATAAGAGTTTTATAGAAATTTCCCTTGTCGTATTTTAATCCTCGTAATCGAACACGATCAATTTACGCCAAAAAAGGAGGTCCTGTTAATTGAATAATCTATACACGAATACATTAGAATGATATCAAAAACTTAAATTGAAATGTATGTGATTTTTTTTTAGTTTTGTAACGAAATGACGACAAAAAACTTGTCGTCGTATCATATCATTTTAAACAAAAATGATACTATATTACTATTTTACACAAATAATTTTTATAATTTGTTTATATTTTTGAAAACTATAAACAAATAATTTATATATTTATTGAAAAAAAAGATTCATGTACAAAAAATATTGGAGCTTTTGCTCCTTAGGTAGGATTTTCTATCAACTCAACCAAGTTGGCTAACAAACTCGACGAGTTATCCACCAATTCATAATTACCATAATTCATTGCAAACCAAATTAATCATTTAAGCCACAATAACCAATATCTATGCCAATTGAGCCAGTTATAATACCACGGCCGAGCTGCTCACAAGGAACCCGAGCCACATATCGAGCTGTGCCTGCAAGGGCTTAAAGCAAAATGGGGTGGTGTGACCTTAATCACACCACAAAACTTGCGTGCTAATGCTTATGAAGCCTTTAAACTTCCCCCACCGTCCCAATGTGGGATTATTCCCTGTGCAGAGGGGAGGGGGGGTTGTGGCAGGATAGTGATGAGGGGGGTCCCGCGAGGGACATGTGGCGAACACGGAGGAAGGCTCGTAGGGGGCGAGTAGGCGGTGCCACTTGGTACATAGCTAGGAGGGGGGCGGTTTGGAGGGGGCCGCCCCCAATATATATATATATATATATTCTTATATATTTGTTAATATATGTTTTGTTTAATATAACGGTCATGGCATAGTTTTTAGATTAAGTTATATAGGTTTGGTTTTAGGTAATATAGGTTTAGATATATATATATATATATATATATATATTATATTTTTATAAAACATGAAGATTTTATAAAAACTATACAAATATTATAGTTTATATTAAACTATAGGTGCAAAATAATTCACAGGGGCCCTATCTAGGACATAGAACAGGGTTTTAGAATTCACAATGAAATGTAAAAAATTATTTATTACCTGGGGACAAATTTTTACCCAACTAATGAAAAAATTTAAATCTATTTTGTCGAATTTTGTCTCCCCCTGTAAACTTGAGTTTCACTTCGAATTTTTACCCTCCACTTTTTTTGATTTCTTGAATTCCTTGCACACTATATAAACTATATAAAATATTTCACAAAAATTTATAACCCTTACCTTAGTTTCCAGGGCCTGGGTAATTCCTGAACATGAATTTGTACCCGCAGTTGAAAATCTCGAATAGCTTTCCACCTGTGCAACCAACATCAATCCAAACATACAAAGAGGGAGGGGGGGGGTTTAAATAGCATTCCAAATAACTTAACCACCTATCTTCCCAACCGTTACAACCTTAGATTATTTAAGATTAAATTAATTAATCCTGCTTTGATACCATGTTAGGACGAGGGGTGGAAAATATATTAACCAACTTAATTAAATGTGAGGTTTAACATTATGAGCCAAGAATATCTATTTAGGATTGTGGGAAATGATAGCACATGAGCCCCCTGAATCTTTGTACAAAGAAATATTTGTCCCTCATATATCTTGGTAGATGGTAGGCCTGAAAATAAAGTACCACTCTATCTCCACCCTAGAGAGAGTAGATGCCACAAATATGATCACATTAAATATGGTGTCTAGTCTTGGTACACAATAGTGAGAGCATAGTCTCAACTAACCAAGAAGAATCTGAAGGCCATGAGAATGGTGCTGTATGTAATCGGGATGGATGGTAGTGCCATTAATGATTTGTAGGGAATGCTCGACCTAAAAATTCAAGGTAGGGCTGATAAAACTCTTATAGTCTGTGTCATAGAGTTTATTGATTTTCCTTTTATAATTTAAAATTTGGGGAAATTAATCAAAAACATCACAATTCATTCATATTTGTTGAACAAATTCGTGTAGTTCGAATTTTGGCAAAAGCTATCAAATTTTGGCACTTTTAATCGAATTTTGGCGTTTTTAATTGAATTTTGGCTAATTTAATTGAATAAAATAAACCTGAAAAAAATCCTTAAAAATTGTGATTTCAAACGCCTTAATGAATTGATTTTGATGAACTTATCTGGGTATATATGTTTTGATATCTTATATAGTTTTCAAATCTATTGAGTAATATTAATCTGTTTTGACATTACTATGCATTTGTTTCCTATTTTGAAAATAAAAAATGCATATTTATATTCTTGAACTTGATCACGTTTCCCTCCCCCAACTTTTATTGATTGACGAACATACTTAGAATTTCATCCTCGCCGAACACTAACAGAAACCCAAACCTTGTGGCAGCCTACAGTTGCAGAAAAGGATCATTGATAGAACTCCTCTCCCTTAAGAACCTTGATCAATGATTTTTTTACAATCTCAAAACATGCCTTTACATTGAACTTTGGAAATACAATGAACTCTTATGTAATTATGGTATGAAGTTGAATCATGACCGTTATAAAACTAAACATGATTGTGCAATTTTTTAGCAAGCGTAGACCCCATACATGCCTCCAAGATTATGATTAAATAAAAATATATACTGCTACACGTTATATTCAATTCGACCCTTTTTTGGGAGGGTCGCTCCAATTGAAAACCATGCCATGAAATATTTGAAAAATACGTGGTTATGTAGATCTACTATGTTACCAGGAAACGGGGTACAAAACACAGAAATGACAATTTTAAAAAAACCTTGGAGACGAAATGCGGCGGAAACGTCCGTACAATATATATATATATATATATATATATATATGCATAGTACTCATTTTATAATTGTACTCCGTGGACCATAAGAGATAATTGATAAAGCACTCAAAATATTTTGTATTCATTGAAATTTGAAGTTCTAAAGAATCATTATTCAACATGGGTACAATTTTAATGATTCACATATACATGATAATAATCTAGATTCTAAAATATATCATCTAGATTTTCCTCATAATCATCTTCATGAACACTAGTGACAACTCCACTCCCACTAGCTCCACTCTCCATCCCTTGTGCAAAAGATCCCGATTCTTCTTCATCAATACCAAGCAGTGAAAGTTGGCTAAGAGTAGCAGCAAAAGCATCAAAGTCACTACTCTCAGGATCAATATCCCAAAGTTTGTTGGGATATCTAATATAGCCTTTAGTCTTGTGTGATAGGATGCACAAATTGGAATGTACATACACTAAATCCTCAGCCTTTTTGGATGCTAACTTGTTCCATTTGGCTGAGTGGATGAAGGTATATGTACTCTAATTCCGCTCTGCTGAAGAATTGCTAGCCACTTGTAACAAAAAAAAAGTTAGAAATTTTTAATTAGTAATAAAATTAATTTACTAAGAATTAAGAACATACATTTTTAATTATTAAACAGGCCTTTGATTTCATTTCAATATTTTATACCTGTGAGAGGACTTTAATGGCAACAGTTCGTAGGTACTTGGCATCATGGCCATGTACATACCACCACATGAATGGGGTCAGGTTGTACTTATCACTTAATGTGTCTATTTCACCCATGTTACCATTAGATGAAGAGAAAAAGACCCCCATTACATAGTAGACTGTAGTAGCTACAATTGGATAAGGAAAAAGCCTCTGGAATGCTGTCTTAGTTCCATTTGCAACTTCTTGGTCATTATATGGTGCTTGCCTACCAGGTAGCCCAAGTATTTCACTGCTATAATATTTGGGATTCATGGCATAGGCAAGGAGATGCAATGGGGCTGTCATTTTATTCCACCTTCTCATGATTAGGCTCTTAACTTCAATGTAGAAGTTTTCTTTAGGATCCTTATCTTTTTTTTGTATGTCTCTAATTTTTTCAAGCACAGAGTCAATGCCATCATAAATCTCCCCTATACAAGCGTTATCTGTGTCTGCATTTCTAATCATAGATAAAATAGGCTCAGTAAAATTGAGCAAGTATGCAACCTTTGTCCACCAATCATCATCAAGTACCAATGATTTCATTTTGATGGCTCGTTCTGTGTTTGTTTGTCTCCACGTGGACCAAACATCATCAATCACCATACTGCATAAAGCTTGTTTTACCTTCACAAGTCGTCTCAAGATGAGTGTGCGAGAGGCAAATTTTGTTTTAACAACCTATTAAAATAAATTAAAACAAGTTAATAAAATAAAAAATTAAATTTAAAAGAAATTCAAATGATAATTTGATATTTCATAGAAAATTAGCAAATAAAAATTAGAAACTAGTAAATTTTTTCGTTACCTTCAGCAACTCCAACTTTGAGAACCTCCTAAAGATAGCCTGGGAGATATGATGATTTGTGACAAACATTTGAATCTCATTTGCCTCTGTATAAATTTCTTTTATCCATGGTATTTTGCCAATCTTCTACAGTATCAAATTCAAGGAGTGTACTGCACAAGGAGTCCTAAAAATGTGCTCATATCTCCCTTTAACAATCAGCCCCGCCGCTCTACAATTTTGAAATATCCCTAATGGGATACCACTTAAAAATGCATAAAATATTGAAAACTTGCAGCCAAATAAAATACTGTTTTATGCAGATTTCTACAGTAGGGACAACGAACTAAATAAAATCAAAATCTCCCAAAATATTCATTCGAATTACTTTAAAACTTAAAGAGGGCTTGATATTATTATAAAGGACATAATAACACTATTTTTGGAGTTTTACATAAATTAAAATGTTGACAGAAAAAGCACAACGTGCCCTAGACAGCTGGAGACTTCAGAGGCTCGTAATTCTCCAAATATCGGAGCAGAAATTAAGGGTCTTTGGTAATAACATTAATAGAAAAGGGAAACAATATTTCCATCTTCAAATCTGAAACGGCCGACTGGAAAAACCCCTAAATAGAGGCTGCAGGTCGCCATGCTTTGGATAAAGGGTCAGAAAATGATGGATGCACCTTTAGCGTGCTGCCCCGCCCAGCCCAAAAGGCTGCCGTGAATCTGATCGGGGCCCCTCTGCTTGTCTTCCCCAAACACCCCCAAAGCCCGTGAAATCCTTCACGAGATGCCTTCAACGAGCGGCCACGCTTTGTCCAAATGGCTGCCGTGGATTTGATCTGCTGCCATGATTCTAATCTGGAAGCCCACTATTTATCCTCTCCCAATGCCGCCAAATATCTGCGAAATCCTTTCTTTGAGACCTCTGATATTGTCTCTGCCACACAGCCCTGAAAACGGATCTGGAATGACAGACTAGGGTAGATCTCTCACTACCGAAGAATGCCCTGCTAGCTAGGGACGTGTCTCTTACCACCGAAGCTAGGGTCCCTGTGGGATTTGACTCCACAAGCTGTAGATGCCCGACATCAGCAGCTGCACGAGAAGGGGTCGATAAAATGTATGTCCAAAAGTCCCTTTTCTTCCTCCCCCGGCTCCTTATATACTTATCCTCGGCAAACGAGCCCCATAACCCTAGGCGCATTTCATTCCAAGGAGGGGCCAATAAAATAAGAGTAACTATAGTTACTGTTTCCCTTTTTGAGTCGCCCTGTCCAAAAGTGATCCCCAACGCAAAATTGGGATATTAAAACCACGGGGCCCCTTCCCAAAAGCTTCTAGTGTCCACGGTCCCTTGGGTCCGACCACGGCTAGGACTCGACCTGGCCCTTAGGCCTCTGGCGTAGGAAAATGGGACATTACAGTCCTCCCTTCCTGAGAAATACTTGACCCCAAACATTATCCTGTTTTGCTGCAGCAGTTGAATACCGCGCCGTAAGTTTCTCCATCTCACCCTATCGTCCACCAAGGATTCGTGTAATCCGAAGTAACCAACAAACCCCATGCCGTCATCATGACCTCCATATGGTACCAAGAGCAATGTTATCTGTGAAGCAGAATGATACCCAAATTGACTCTCCACTGGTACCCGCACCAAAATTTCCAATCAGTCAAATCCCTGCCAATGCAAGGCTGTCATCACAGAATCACCCATGGCCTCTCCAATCAACCCCTGGGTATGAAAGTTTACTCTGAATCCTGTAGAGTCCCCCGTATCAGCCTGTGAAACAACCTGTTTATGCACAAATGGTGCTAACTCTTCCACCTGACCTGCACTCCTGTGAGAGCTAGGCTCCTCATACTGTATCTCGATGTGCCCCGTGGAGGAAAAGTCCCAAGACTCCAGTTGACAGTCAACCGGCAATATCAGCGCCACATAGTCCACCTCTTGCGCTGAATGTGAACTGACTGAACAACCATGGGTCACTTTTGTCTCTCCACTGACTAACACGTGGGTGAAGTGCTCACTGGGCATAGAAGCAACAAAAAGCATAGGAGTGTTGTCCTATGTCGATTCAACAAATGATGAACCCGTAAGCTCTGACTTGTCATAGTGACAAACCGTATATGCCTATATTAAGTTGGGGATATCCTCCCTCAACCTGTGCCATATGAACCTCTCAGACATGAACTTGTAGGTCTCATCGCAACTCAAATGCCCAGTCACGGAAGGACAATGCACATGCCGCAGTATCTCCATCCACAACCATGAATCTGACACAAGGCTCAATCTTCCTTGATAGAGGAGCATCTCTTCCTCCCCCTGTAGTTGTCATCCTGTATGTGACCATCCAGAATCTCACAAGTGCGTCGGTCCTTGGAGTACTCAACAAGCAAATGAGGTCTCCAGTCTACCGAATGATAAGCTCGGATGATCTGAACCTATAATCCCAATCTCAGTAACAGCCTCATGTGCAACATTGCTGGCCACACCCACATTCATCATACTCCACATCGATCCGCAGTAATAAAACTCCTCACCATGCTGGATCGTCCTCTCCTTCCCCTCAGCTATAACCACCCTTGGTGCTCTTGCAGATACTCCCCTCAGAAACACATTCCTGCCCTCGGACTTAAACTTCGGCTCTAGCGTCTGAAAGTTATTCCGAGACTCACCAAGAGAGTGAAGCCACTACACTCTCAGCGCTATGTTGGTTACTCCCATACCAACAATGTGGAAATCATTGGTAACTGTATAGTTACCCATCGTGATACTTACTTGGGGAACCCACCGTGTGCACCTCAAAGACTCGCCATTGGCGACAACTCTATTGAGGCCCTCAAAATCATCTGTTTGTAGTTCTCGCCTCTCAAACAATGAGGCATCAATACAGTTGTGGGTTGCCCCACTATCAATGAGTACCCCAACTCGCTGACCCTGCATAACTCCTCTAATCCTAAATGCCTTGTACATCAGTGTACTAGACAATGTGGCTATAGTTTTCCGAGGAAAAGTCTCCTCCTCCTGCCCTGCATCAACACTGTCCAACGCAACCCCATCTCCATCATCCATCTCGCGAGTCTATATCTCCTCACCTCTGTCACCCTTGCCCTAATAAGTCATCCTTGTGTGCTTTGTGTCTGCAACAAACAACCTGTCGGAATAAGAGTCATCAAATATCCCACTAGTCTCATACCTTGTGATGTCACCATGAACCACAAGAGGCTGCGTTCCTTCACAATTCGACCGCTGCAACGACATGCTTCTTTCTTCACCAATCACATCTTTTGCGATCTGCCCTTGTATACCCTGAAATCTGATTTCTTTGTTTTCCTTGAAATTTTTTAGTTTATCCACATGAGGGATGAATGCAAATTTCCCAAAAGATGGAAGCCAATATGTCCAATGAATGATTCGAACTTCAAGTAACCCAAATGTACAAACACATCCAAGAACTTCACATCTCTTGTTGACAATAAAGAAACGAGTTACCTTCTTTGTGCAAAACATATCTTTCTACGGACATAACCCATCAATTCCTTGTATGTTGGGAATACACATGGCTGCTCCCTCATCATACTTTATTCTCTTTCCCAATATTTTCATTTCACCGTAAATGCAAGAGAAAGGGAAATCAATATTAGAACTCATGCATCCATAAACTTTATCATAAGGAACTTCATACCCTTTGTTGTACCCATTGATTCTCGTCATGAGAGAAGACAACACATCGGAAATAGAATAATTGGGGTTGCTCATCACGCCTTTGCGACTCAGAATTTCTGATATAGGATCAACATCTTCATTCTCCTTTGATTTTTCAACCCATGCATCATCGTTTTCCTTAACATCATGCAACCATGGCATCCCAAAAACAACCTTACTTCTAACAATTTCAACCACAATAAATACACCACATACGTCATGTCCTTTCAATATCATGGGCCCCTGCATTATTTTCTTTGCCAACATATGCTTATTGGTTGAATCAAGAGCAATGTGAATGGAAGATGTGTTTATTCCATCTAGCATACCTTGAAACGTGATTATGAAATAGTCTTCCTCAATCATCCAAGCATGTAAATGTTGTCCCAAATAATAGAAACATGGCAACAACATAGAAGAACTCAACAAGCTAGGAAGATGGTAACCATTCTCATACCTTAGGATGCTAAAGTCATGAATGCACCTTGAATTCAACTCTTCTTTTTTAATAGCAAAGTGCACCTTGATTCTTTGAGCACTTTGAGGACCAAATGCCCCCACTAACCCTTCCAAGGGTTCCATCATGTAACTGGTAAAAAAATCAGTCATGGGCTCTATTAATAAAACATTTTCTCCTCTCTTTATGATTGCTGTTATACACAGTCTAGCAGGCTGAAGATGATTAAAAAATATTCTCTTACCCTTTTTAGCAATCAGAAAACCAACGCTGGTACCTTGAGAGTTACTCTCCCTTCTTGAACCGGAGTCCCCAATGAAGGAATCATGCTTGCCAACACAAGACACATTTGAATTCCTTCTTTTGCTTATGAACTCCATCACAAAGTTTTCAAAATCAGAACTGATAGTTTTTGATAATGGCCACATATTACCAAGATCCCATAACTTATAATACCCATGAGTCCTTGTATCAGTTAAGTGAGTTAAAACTTGTCACTATATATCATCCACAAGATGCTCATATACACATAGTTGGAGCATCGGTCCAACAAACTCCATGATGAAGACTTCATCATCTACCATACCATGCATCTCATGATGGAAATAAATTGGAATAGGCAACAATAAATAAGACACTTTAGTGTGCTCTTCATACCTTTCAAGGCCAACAATGTCCTCTATGTGTTCAAGATAGACATATGTTGAGCTGCCCCCAACATTGTTGCCGAAGTGCCTGTTGAAAGTATCTGAAAGCTGTTCAATAGTTGCTGGTTTGGAAATTACAACAGGCTGCAATTTTACACAAGTGTCCATGTGAGGCTCCTCCTCATGTGCCAGTTGCTCCATAGAGTCTTTTTTTGTGGGTACAGACTTCCTTACATCAATTGCCCCCATCGTTTCCTTGAACTCTTGTATGCGTTGTCTTGCTTGAGTCGCTATCAACCTAGCAACTCTAGCTCTGCTATTCCCTTCCTCACACCTTTTAAGAGTTTCCATTACATCCTCCTTGCTTGCATAAACAAGTTTCTTCTTCTGAGCTGGAATAATTTCTCTAACAAGCAAAGTTTCACTAATGCCATTATTTTGCTCGATGGAAATCATACACTTTGGTTTAGAAGCTTCTTCTACAAACAGGTTCTTTTGTGATTCAGGTACCGGCATATGATGACCTCGTTTGGGCTTGCTACCAATCTTCATCATGCAATAATTTGGAAATGCCATATTATCTCTAAAACCTCTACTCAAAGATTGGTACTTTCTCCAACAAGAATCCTCATCAATCATCTCTATTGGCCGCCCTCTATCACTGTTCTCACCTTGTTCCTTATTGTCCCTAGGTCTGCTTTGATTCACATTCTGAGTGAGTTGACTCAAATAAAGGTTAGTGGCTTCATGCTGTTTCATCATGTTGGTGAACACTTCCTTCATAAAACCCCCTTTGAGATCTTTCCAAACTGCCATATTTAACCAACACGGGCTGGAGGAACAACTCTGATACCACTGAAATATCCCTAATGGGATTCCACTTAAAAATGCATAAAATATTGAAAACTTACAGCCAAATAAAATACTGATTTATGCAGATTTCTACAGTAGGGACAACGAACTAAATAAAATCAATATCTCCCAAAATATTCATTCGAATTACTTGAAAACTTAAAGAGGGCTTGATATTATTAAAAAGGACATAATAACACTGTTTTTGGAGTTTTACATAAATTAAAATGCTGCTAGAAAAAGCACAACGTGCCCTAGACAGCTGGAGACTTCAGAGACTCGTAACTCTCCAAATACCGGAGTAGAAATTAAGGGTCTTTGGTAATAACATTAACAGAAAAGGGAAACAATATTTCCACCTTCAAATCTGAAACGACCGACTGGAAAAACCCCCAAATAGAGGCTGTAGGTCGCCATGCTTTGGAGAAAGGGTCGGAAAATGATGGACCCACCTTCAACGTGCTGCCATGCCCAACCCAAAAGGCTGCCGTGAATCTGATCGGGGCCCCTCTGCTTGTCTTCCCCAAACGCCACCAAAACCTGCGAAATCCTTCACGAGCGGCCACGCTCTGTCCAAATGGCTGCCGTGGATTTTATCTACTGCCGTGATTCTGATTTGGAAGCCCACTGTTTATCCTCTCCCAATGCCGCCAAATATCTACGAAATCCTTTCTCTGAGACGTCTGATATTGTCTCTGTCACACAGCCTTGAAAATGGATCTGGAATGACAGACTAGGGTAGATCTCTCACTAACGAAGAATGCCCTGCTAGCTAGGGACGGGTCTCTTACCACTGAAGCTAGGGTCCTTGTGGGATTTGACTCCACAAGCTGTAGATTCCCGACAACAACAACTGCACGAGAAGGGGTCAATAAAATGTATGTCAAAAAGTCCCTTTACTTCCTCCCTCGAGTCTTTATATACTTATCCTCGGCAAACGAGCCCCATAACCCTAGGCGCATTTCATTCCAAGGAGGGGCCAATAAAATAAGAGTAACTATAGTTACTGTTTCCCTTTTTGAGTCGCCCTGTCCAAAAGTGACCCCCAACGCAAAACTGGGATATTAAAACTACGGGGCCCCTTCCCAAAAGCTTCCAGTGTCCACGGCCCCCTAGGTTTGACCACGGCTAGGACTCGACTTGTCCCTTAGGCCTTTGGCATAGGAAAAGGGGACATTACAAATTTTTGGCATTGTCCATGATGACTTGGACAACGTTTCGAGGGCCCATTGACTCAATAGCCTCAATCAAAATATTAGCAATAAATTGAGCATCTTTCACTTCACCCTCACAATCAACAACCCTTAAGAACATTGCCCTTTTAGGGCACACTGCAAAACTGTTGATTAGGGGTCTATTTCGGGCATCTTTCCATCCATCTGAAATGATAGATACCCCTGATTCCTTCCATGAATCCCTAATTGGCTGCAAAGAAGTATGTACATGGGCCACTTCTTTCGCCAACAATGATGTTCTCACCTTCTCATAACTAGGGCATTTATACCCTTCTCGTGGCATCATTTATTCCTCTCCCCATTTGACTTGCCAACATGGTGACCGCAACGGATTGAAGGTAAATCCACATTGTGTAAACGTATGCGTAGTCAACCAATGGCATCAACTTTTTCCCTTGTTGCCTCACCCTCCATGTGCAAATGCTAGCTCTACTTCGGACCTTCTTAGCTAATGTTATTCTTTCGTGACAAGCCCTCTTACCCCTAATGGACTTTCAGCTATGCCCAAAAGATGTGAATAAACCCATGATGGTTTGCTGCCCCTAAATGGTCTTTGTCTGCAACACTCTCACTCCCTATAGAAGGATCTTATTTCTGGTTCTACCTCTATGTTGCATTGCCATTTGAATCAGCTTCACCCTTACTACCCTCATTTCTGCTCGAAATATGTTTCCTTTCAACCTTGGAAATGCATTTTCAAACCAACTGCAATTTGCAAGTGAAAAAAAAAATGAGCTTTGAGTAATGTATATGCGAAGTTTGAATTGTACTATTGCAGAAAAAAACAAATTCAAACAATCGAAAGCCACCACGAGTAAGTTTGTGCGAACACTTGTAAAATGTCTCCAAAGAGGATGCTAAAGGATACCTCGAATGGAGTAGAATATTGCCACTCTTGCCTTGCTTCTCAATGCTGCTCTCTTTGAAGTTGAACTGGATGCCATCTATGTTTTTAAATCTGTCTATCTCAAATAATCATACCCAAATTGAAAAATAACAAAAATGAGCTTCTTTTTTTGTAAATATGACTGGTCCCTACATATCCTATTCTGCTTTAGGGTCACTTAGTTCATCGAAAGTGGGGGTCTTTGTGAGAGTCATACACATTGTTCAAATTTTTTAATTTAAAAAAACAAAATAAAATTAAAAAAATAAACTTTTTTTAAAGCCTGTGATGCAGGGGACGTCTAGACGTCCCTGTACGGCATCGTATTAGGATTTTGATCACTAAGCCCCCCTAGACGTACTAGGTGACGAGGTGAGACGTCCCTTGCACAAAGTTTCCTAGATATTTTAATTTTACGTCCTCGGGATGTTTCCTATTTTTTGTAGAAAATTGGGGACGGGAAGGGGATGTATTCCTACCCGTCCCCGAGGTTCCGATAACGTCATCCGGTATAGGGATTTTGAGCTAAAAAACCCAGGGTATAGGCGTCCCTGTGAGAGCATACACAGAGTTCAGATTTGTTACATTCTATTCTTTACTTTATTCTCTCGTCCACATAGCTCCAAAAACATTACCCTAGGGCATCCTATGGAATGCTGTTTGATCACCAATTGTCTCTTTGTATAGGTGTGAGGTGAGATTATACACAAGTAGTTTGTGAAGAGGATTATGAAGTCCGGATGACAGACATATACTTTTTATTTAGAATCGCTCTAAGAAAATGATTACTTAATCTTAATTTAGCATAGCCAGTTCCTGATGGAGTCACTGATGATGGTAGTAACTTAAATATTGGCTATCATGATCAATGATCAGAGAAAGATCTTTGCATTGATCCTCACATCAAAAATTCGATTGGTCAAAGTTTGATCAGATTAGCATTCACTTACTATGAGAATCTTGAAAATTGCTAGTTGATCACACATTGTTGTAAAGTTGATCCAGAGAATTCCAAGATCTGCACAAAGAAAAACATAGTTGGATGCTCTTAGCTCTAAGTAGCACCTCGTAAACTGGTCCTTTAGGCTGCTCAAATTGATGTCTCTCTACTCTTCACAACGACTAAAGGATCCTCTCTCAATGAAAATTGACTGGGACAAGAGAAAATTGAAGAAGCTTCACTTACTATGAGAACTAAAGATGTCATGGTATGATTACACATTGTTATGAAGTTGGTCTTTAGAGAAGTTCAAGAGTGCATGTAAAGAAAAACATAGCTGTAGGTTCAATCGAATGAAGATATTGGTTTTTTTTTTTATACTTCCTGATGCTTTACAAAATGACTAAAACGGACGGAACTACCTCAACAACAGTGTAATCTACAATGTTAGTAGATGCAGGTTTCAAACAAGTGGAGGTGATATTCGGAAACGATCTTAGGCCGAAACACAGAGTTTGATTCCACTTCTGCGTTGAAGCCAACCCGCATAGTAGACGCTACTATCCACCTCCGCTTTTCCTCTCCTAAAGATTTATGTTAATATTGATTTGATTGATAGTAAAGCCCAATAGTTCCTTTCTTTTGACCATAGTCACGTGTGTAGCTGCCACTATCATTTTTCATTGGTTATGTCAGATTGGGATGTTTGCTCATCAAGAGCCATATGTCTGACTCCTAATGTGCCCACTATGATCAGAATGTCCCAACTCGTGTAACCCCTCCACATACACAACAAGCTCCTCTTCCTTACCCAAAACAGGTTCAGGCTTATATGGCAAGACTAGAGTGCAAACTCAAAAAGTGGATGATACATGCATCAATGTGGATCGAGGAAATGATTAAAAAGATAAAGAGGGTAGCCAAGGTGCTACACTCCTAGGCTTCAATACAATTGCCTCTTTAATTCAGCCACAACCTGCTTTCCCAATTGACAAAATCAACAAAAACCGCCAATCAACAAGGTATGAGCCATACCCTTACGGTGGAGTACTCTAATTGCCGTGTACACAAAAAGGGGACTTGATTGCTCCAAGAGTATCAAGCTTAGAAAGTTCCAATTGGGACCATTTGCAAAGCAGGGAGATATAAGTCACTTGAAGGATGTTGTGAATTTTGTACCCATTGATAGAATGGAAAACGACGGAGAATCCAAGGATGAATTGAACGAAAATATTCGACTCTCAAATGGGACTATCTATGAGTTGCAAGGCGATTTGATCAACTCTGTAGATACTATTGAAGCTCTTATTCCTCCATGCTCGTTCGACATCACATGCATTGATAAAGATACCATTCGAGCTGCTGGTGACCATAGGAACTGTTGGCAAGTGTTTCATACAGACTTGGAAGCAACACAACATAGGAATTGACCTCACTTGTTTTATGAACACTCGCTGGAAAATTTGGGTTTAAGGTACAGAATACTCAAGACATGTAAGTTCAGCTGGGGGCTATGTGACTTGATGTTAACATGTAGAGGGTTGGTGTATTTGGGCAAACCACCATCTGAACTATGTATTTCAGGATCTGAATAACTCTGATTTGCACTAAGCCCAACTCTAATGATATTTACAATGGTTTAAAGGAGTTAGATCTTATAAAAATAAACTCAAAAGAGAGGGAAAGGGAAGGCAAAAAATGGAAGCAGGTTCTCTTTTCCAGCTACTAAGCATAATAATCACCTTGAAGTCAATTCAATATCACAAAGCTAGAGTTGAAAAGAAATATTTTTAACTCATTCCTATGTTTAAACCAAACAATCAATCAAGGGGAATTTAAACCCAAATATTATACATAAATTAATCATTTTCCTCTATCTCCAAAAACTTAATAATTAAGAATGCATTGGCACATCCAAGATACCGAGTATCATAAAATAATAAGTCATGAAAATAGACTAGCTAAGCTCAATCTACTTTCTCTACACATTTAAAATTAAAGATAAAATGTGCAAAATTTACTCAATAACTAAAATATACTCCTTTCATAGGCATCAAGACACAATTCAATAATCAAAACAATTTGAACTCACAAAACCATTTAGGGATCGAAATTCTCTCTATATATTGATTTTTTATTACCAAGATCCTGTTTACAATATATTTTGGGATAATTATAGGAAAATAGATTTTGGCTAATGCCTTTATGTGCCTTGGAACTTTCAAATAAAAAAAGTTGTAGGAAATAATCCTACTCAAATTTCATGGGCTATAATCAAGATCCTTAAAGGGCTTAACAACATCAAATGGAAACATATTCCATAATTTTAGTTGGTAAAGTGATGACTTATCACCATGAGTGGATAGATTTTTTTGTTTGAGATTCAATCAATGTGAGAGTAAAATGGTTATTCCATGAGATCAAGAGGCTAAATGAAACTCAAGCTTCCACTTATCTTTAGATTGCATCAAGGAATTATGTTTTGATCCAAAGTACCTTATTCTATGTTTTAGTGGGATTTGAGAGGGAAGTATTTGGCCTATAGGAAAATTCACACATGAAGAGATCGACCAAAAACATTTTAAAAACTCCTTGGGCGCTACTGTACTGAAATATATGAGAAGAAAATGGCTTTAACTCTACCTAAAAGTATTGACATTATCCCCAACATTTCCTCTCAGATATAGCTCAAATTAAAGCTCTTGGAATTAGGTTTTTGATGGTATCAGTATCATTATGAATGGAGGTCTTCATATGGATATATGAACAAAAATCTTATTTTTTTTCACCTTCATAATGTCCCCAAGCGTATTTCAACATGGATCTAAACTGTGAAATTTAAGCTCGCAAGTGGGCATTGTTGGAAATATGAAAGCTTTCCGATGTGTGCCACATGTACACTGTGTTATGTGATCCTATTTTTTTTCTTCAGTATGGTTGCATAAAAGGGAAAAGGTATAATATTGTTGATGGAATACAGACTCTTATTTTTTCTACTTTCCTATTTCAGGCATATGTGTTTCCCATCAATAACTTATAAAGTTTAGAGAAAGAGATATTAACCTTTGAATAACTCCATAATTACCCTAAACATCAATGATTTCCACACATTCCTCTTAGCCACTTGTAGTTATCTGATGCATTTTAGAATGATGATATTTGAGGTGAGGGGTTACCAGATTTGGTACAATTCTATGGGGAACTGAACTTTGATGGCTTCCGTGTTCATACTTTTGACACTTTCCCTAAGTTGTGACACTAAAAAGTTGTGAGACTTAAGCCAAGATTTCAAAATAGTCTTGAGTGATGATAATTAACATTTGGCATATATTGGTTAGGGTATCTTAAATAAAAGATAACATGGTTAAGTTTGGGGCATTTTATTAGATGCAAAGAGTGATATACATCCTTGCCAGTTGTCCATCATCTATCATAAGGATGCTTAAAAAATTAACACCACCTATTCATTGAGTATTGGAATGTTGTCAAAAACCATGTGTCATCTTGTTTAACCATTTTAAAAAATTTACAACCTCATTTTAATGGAAAACCAGGGATTTTTCCATCACTTGAATATTTCATGCATTTTTTTACTTAAAATGCAATTTTTTTTCATTTTCTTCTCAATTTTACCTGTAAAAGTTATAGATACTAAGTGCAACCATGAAAGTACTTTTCAAAGAATTGAACCTAATTATTTTGATATTATTTCACTATGCTTAACATGTATGGATCCCCTAAGAAAAAAAACTTTGAGTCTATAATTTAAGGACTAATGTTTCTCATTTTTAGCTTAAAGATGAAGATCAAAGTAAGTTGATTTGGATTCATTCATACATTAATTTTAAATGTTACAAAACATGATATCTAGCTCTATATCCTTGTGTAATACAATGTTAAATCATTAAAACTTAGTTTATGACTCATTAAAATACATGGGGATCCATTTTATTGTTATGAAAGGGAATATGGGGTGTGTTGGGTACTAACAAATGGAAAAAATGTGCGGAAAACACTCTATAAGTGTTTATAACTTAGAATCTCATTTTTTTAGTTTCTCAAGGAAGGTGTTATAACAATGAAGCATATTATCCTAACATTATTGTTACTTTGAATTTACATATACTCAAATAGTATAGTCTCGATATTCAAAGTGGTCGTAGATGTGCATTAATCCATATTTATTCAAAAATTACAATTAAACAATCAAGATATCATAACTTGTAACTTCATCTCATAAAGGTTTTCTAATTATTTATCTTCTAGTTAGGAATGTATATCCCTAAAAAATATACTCTTTTTGTACTCCAATCCTTTCTCCATTTCTAATCAAGTGTCCATAGACATGGATATTTCTCAAATCACCCCTTTAATGATTTTAAAGTTTTCTTAATTCTTTATTTTCAATAGAAGCTTAGCTTTTGATTTCCAAATTATTTTCTATTTATCCTTTCTTTTAAAAATAATTTTAGGTGTTTGGAACTAGTTTGTACCATTGTGACAATGATGTTACAAACTATAAGAATCCAAGATTATCCTTTCATCCATTTTGTTGAAGTTTTTTAGTTAAAGAAATGTTTTGTGACTCCTTTGGGCATCTTAACTTTTGCAAAGCAACACTAATTAAGTAACAATCATGAAGTTTTAACATATGAACAATCTTTCAAGTTATTTCAAAATCAAAGAAAAATAAAATAACTCTTAATCCATTTATCCTATTTACCTTTTTGAGATATTTATTTTGACTTCCTTCATTTGTGATTAATTGTAATCTACATGGGGATTTAGGAACTCTCAAAAACCTTTTTTTTTATTGGAAGCATATAACTACTCTAAGAAAAGATAAATAAACTAAGAAAGTATGAATTTGTCTATAAAACATGAAACTAATCTAGAAAACATGAAACTAATCATAATCTACATATTTAGTTGATTACTTAAAGAAGATGGGCGATGGTGTAACTATGAACTAATGCTTAAAGTGTTGACCATTGATTGGAAACATTAGATAATTTCCCATAAGATCCCTGATTTGAAAGCATTGTCTACCAATGGTTCTACGATTTTGTATGGACCAACACATAGAGGATTGCACTTTAAGTGATGTCCCTTCTACTCATGATCGTTACCCCATAATAACACCATATCTCTATGTATAAATGCTTTCTCTTATTCTTTTATATCAAACCAATTTTTAACAAGCTATTGATTCCTTCTTAAATTCTCAAGTACTTTACTCCTAGTGTTTTACATCTACATTAAATTCAATATTTGTTTATAACTTTATCACCCCATCCATGTATTCATATAAAAACTAATGTTTTGGTGGTTGCATTGTAATGGGAAATAAAGGTTCTTGTCCATAAACCAACAAGTAATGTGATGTTTTGAAGAGTGACTTAATTTTGGTTATGTATCCCCATAAAACATACTCAAGAAGTTAAAACCATGACCTTGGATTTTTCATGGATGTATTTTTGTTAACATCCAAGAGGTTCTTGTTAGTACTTTGCCAATATATTTCCTTATGGGTAATAGTTTGAATTGAATTTCAGTGTAATATGACTGTCATAAGACCATTCTTTAAATTCAATAGATAGAAATGATGACCCATTATCACATATTAAAAATAAGTGCCATCTAAACCTTGTGAGGATATTTTTTTCCTATAAAATTAATGAATTATTAAGTTTTGCTCTTATTTTTAGCAATAACTTGTACCCATATTATACAATAGTCATTGGTATTTAAGACAAACTTATGATTTTAAGAAGAGTTTGGATTAATTACTCTTATAAAATATATCCCTTGTTGAGCATAAGTTCTTCTCTTAATGACTCTTTATAAAGGTGTGGCTACGTGAATTTGTCTCTTTGCAAAATATCTAGAATTTTCGGTAACATCTCACATGATTGTGAGCATCTTTAAACATGGTAGGCCAGGAATATCCTGCTTTGAGTATGCTATGGGTAGTAGCATCTCTTGATGATTGTTTACTTCCCAACTTTTCATGAAAACTGGACATTATCTGATTTGCCTCATCCTTTGATACACATCTCAAGTAAATTCCATTGTAGTTTTTCCTAAAGAGGAACTCCTTTCTCAAGCATATAGTTTGCTGCTTTGAGTTTCAAAGCTCACCTTTGGATTCTGTTTTACCCAGCAGGACAATGGCCGTACATTAAGAAATAGATGATGTGCTCATACCTTGTGTCTTGAGGAAGCTTAGATTGATCTACTTGAAAGGCAGTGTGATTCTTATATCTATTTGTGCTATAGTGTTCACCAAGCCTTGCCTCTTGATTATTTTGGCTGGCTTAATTACCGGGTCAAACTCTTGCAGCTTGGACATCCGTTTACCTCGCCTTTCTCGTAGTTCATTTTGCTCAAACATTTGCTTATTGTTGAATCAAGCACTATTGCATGTATTTTGTTCCTTAGAATTTAGTGTCTAAACTTTTTGACCGCCCTAACAAGTGAATAAGCTTGTTTGTCCAACGTTGAGTAGTTTAACCCAACACCTTTCAAGTTGGTGCTCATGAAGGCAATGGGGTGTTCCCCAGATTCTTTCCTCCGAGTTAACACAACTGCTATGGTGTGTTCTACAGAAAGGATACAGATAGAAATCTTGCTTGAAGTTTGGGCTTATCATAACTGAAGCTTGCATAATGACATCCTTGATCTCTTGAAAAACAACTTTTGTTTGAGCAGCCCAGTCAGTCTTGGCGTCCTGTTTCAATATGTCATTTACTAGTTTAACAATCTCAGCAAAGCCAGATATAAACTTCCTTACAAAGTTAATTTTACCAAAGAATGACTTTAAGTCCTTGCTATTTGGCAAATGTATTTCAGATATTGCTTGGGATCTATTAGGGTCAGTAATAATATCTTCTTTTATCACAACAAATATACTTTTCTTTGTATTCAAAGATATGCCAAATTGCCTACATCTATTCAAGACTTTTTCCAAATGTTTTGAATGCTGAGATTTGTTTTTAGAGAACACAGTCAAGTTATCCATATAAATGATAATACACTTACCTACCAAACCTTGAAAAGCTTCATCCATTGCCCTTTGAAAGGTAGCTCCAACATATATTAGACCAAAAGACATTCTCTTATAGGCAAAGGTACCCCACTTGGTTGTGAAGGCAATTTTGAATCTGTCCCTTTCATCTACAAGGATCTGGTCATAGCTTGAAAATCTATCCAAGAAGGACATTATTTCAGCACCACTGACCATTTGGAGGACCTCATCTAAGGATGGATGGGGGTAGTTATCCATTGTTGAAGCTTTATTTTGATTCCTAAAGTCTACACATAGCCTTATTTCCCCACTCTTTTTTTAAACAGGGACAAGATTTGCTACCCAAGTGGAGTGCCTCACTGGGAAAATAATGTGTCGAAAGTAGATTTTGAATTTCCTTATGGATTGTAGGTTTGAGAATTGGATTGACAGGCCTTTGCCTCTGTATAAAGAGCATATGAACTATTTGTTGAAACTCCCCAAAGAAATGTGGTCTCATGGACTGCGATGATTGGAGGATATTTACAAAACGGGCTTCTTGAAATGGCCTTGAAACTTTCAAGCAAATGCAAATGACAAGTGTATTGACAACATCCTCCCAGGACGTGTCAAAATGGAATGCCGTGGCGACAAGATATACACAATATGGGTTTGTTGAAAATGGATTTAAGTAAATGATATTGGTAGGTTCCAAGCCAAACTTTGCAACTTTTGTTAGCATACTATAGCATATCCTTGAATAGAGGCATGAGATTTTTGTATGGGTAGCCATGAAAGAACCATGGGATTTGGATCTTGAGGCCATAAGTTGTTGTTGCAAATGAATCGATTAAACATAGTATGTAAAATAAGGAAGCATAATTTGAACGCAGGATGAACTAGTTGACAAAACATGGCTCTAAAAGCCGTTGGGATCTCATTGATTATGTGTGGACCCTCCCTAAGAACCCATATGCACTATTTCTTAGTTTAATAGGCATGTATTTATTATTATCTTCTATATTGTTTTCATAATTACACTCTTATTTTCAGTAAGAATAGTAGAATTTAATTTTAGATGGAAAGCGTGCAAATCAAATTTAATATTAATGACCCATAATGAAAAACTTATTTAAAATCAGATTTTGTACCAAATTAAATCAACCACAAAAAAGACCATGTATTATGGGTGGTGTTATAATCAACTTAATCATGAACTTATTAGAAAATAATCCAAAACATGATTTCCCATGCGCATTTGTGGATTAGGCCTCCAACCGGGAAGGAAAAATACTTGAAAAATAAAAAAATTGCGGTGTAAAAATAGCCTTTGTAGATTGTTATCAAATTTGCTCTATGAAATTGACGTACAAGGTAAGCATATGTCACCTACTGACTCTACAATTTTATTTCTCGAACACATTCCTTGATACTTGGAGATATTTGCACAGTCAATAAACTTCACCTAATGAATTGTTTTGATTTTTGAAGTGGGTTTTGGAGACACTTTGAAGAGCTGGTTGCAGTAGGCAACCGCTTGAAGTTGCGAGACCATTTTGGAATTCCCTTGTTTTTTATGCTTGCCGACTGAAAAATTGGGTTTTGCTGTCTCAAACCTCTTTATTCCCACATTGACTATTGCGTACCACATTTGATTTCATCTTATCCCCTTGAGAAGCATTTTTTCCACATCTGTTTTGGAGCCACTTTGGCTTGCAGTGCTCAAGTGCAAACTGTTAAATTTCACCAATTGGCTTCAGAAATGTGCCTCTAAAATGAGTGTCGGTTATCGATTTTTAGTTTTGCTAGTTTCTTTGCATTCTCACCATGGCAGAGAATAGACTAAAAGCGATAGATTCCTTGTTTGGATGTTTGGTGACCTTTTTCTAAGGTCATTCTGTAGCCGCATGGGCTCATTTGAACGGTAGTGTGTTTAAGTCCTATTGATCGAACTTTGACTTTTCGAGACACTGTTGGAGGGCATGATTAAATTCATGTTTGGGAATATGTTTGGTAGCTATAGATAACCTCTTTGAACACGTCTAACCAAATGGTATTTGGAAATTATGATTGCGCGAAAATATCATGTTTTCCTCCTTGAACGTCTTGAACCTTCTTTGTCCCAGTGGCTAGTTTATGAAAAATGAAAGTTAGGCATCCAAGTGTGACAGAAATTTGCATGAAGAAATTACAAACTTCTTTCTCTCTTAAACCCTGAAATGTGAATAAACTGAGTTTGTGTGAAAATAGCTTGATTGTTCTCTCTCCTAACTCGTACTTGGTTATGTAAACAATTTGGTTGTTTATGTGAAGAAAATAAATGTTGCTCTCTCTCTTTCTCCCAAACCTAGAAAAGTGATTTTAATATGTAATGTTGTAGAAAATAATGATCAGCTCTTTCTCTAAATTATGAATGCAATTGTATGATAATATTATTAGACTGGAGAAGTGGAATCCATCTTTGTGCTGACCCCTTGTTGATGTAGGTGGCAGGAGACGTAGTGAAAATGCAAATGATTAGTGTACTCGAAGATTGAATTGCAAATAGTTCTCTTTAAATTGTATAATTCATTTAAAAAGGAAATTGAGTTGCTATCACGAAAATTGTTGTGTTGTATTTTGGATAGTTATTGCATCAGTTGGAAAGAGTTGAAATTTATAGTATCATTTATGGAAATTGTAAATCATCATGTGTTTATGAAAAGTATGTTTTATTTAGATGCATATATTAAATTTCAAGGACTAGTTCTTATCATGTGGATCGTAGCCTTGTATGGAAAACAATTAAAGTAAGAAATAGAATGAAACCAATGAATAATTCAAGACTGAATTATTCTTTAAACTTGTCCCTGCACTATTTGCTCCCATGGTGGAATCGAAACTTTTAAACCCATGGAAAAGGAACTCATGAAATTTCACGATTTAATATTCGCTTATACATGTAAGATGGGACTTGAGTAAGCCCAAGCCTTACATTTTAATAAGGAAACCTTGGTGGTTTTGTTTCTTGGTGGGCACATTGTGCCGCTAAGGTTTCTTTCGTATATCATTGTAGAATGCTTGTCATGTTGTATGATAACTTGAGGGGATAGGGTCATGTGTAATCCTTACCTAGTAACATGTATGTTCCCATCCCTGCGAGAATGGGTTGTTGTTCTTCAGACTTGCTTGTGGTCCCTAGAAGTATTTTGACCTATTGAATTGCTAACTTTAGGGGAAATGTGATCTTGCTACCTAGATTGTCCTTCTCTCGTCTTTCTGCTCTAGTTGAGCTCAAATGAGAATCCCCGCGCGTCCCTTGCTTTTGCAAGTAACAAATGAATGATTAAGTAAATGGTGCAAGCTATATGAAATAAAAATATTATGATAATCCTGGTGTTGATCTCATTGCGGGTTTTAGTTGTTGTGAAGTTGGAACTTACTCAACTCTAGGACCTGTTAGGAGGGCGCTTGTGGTTGGAACATTGTAACTTATAACAACTAAATTGTGTTTAATAAGACCTTGTTGAATGTGTAAATTGGAACTTGAGTTGCTCCCTCTTAAACTTGACGATAAACCTGCGGATTTTTTTAATAAAAGTAAAGTGGGTTGTTCATTGCGGGATAACACATCTAATTGGAAACAAAAATTTAGAAATTGGAAACAAGTGGTATGTGACTCTTCTATACTTTAAAAGTGATGCAAACAAATGTTTAAACAAGGAATTTAATTGTAATAAAGGTGTAAGCTGATTGCAACCTATGTACATTGTGGATAAAGCCTTTCCTTTACTCTCTCTGTTGGTTTAACTATTGTGTTTGAATTGCTCCTCCGAATAAGTGTGAAAGTGAATTGTTGCTATTAAGCTTGTATGTAAATGTGTATGTATGTGTGGGGGTGAGACTACTTCATTGTTAAGTGGAGGTGTAAGGGGTTGTTAGCTGAAGGGAGGAATAAAGATTTGTGTGTTCATGGCTAGTCTTAGTGGAAGGATAAAGAGGTGTTTTAAGTGGAGGTATAAGAGATATATTGTTGTTGTGTGTTTTGTCTTGGAGGAACCAAAGGCTAGCTAGGATTTTTTCATGGAGGGATAAGGGGTGGTACATATGATGGTCTCTCCCCTTGCAAGCCTTATAAGTAGGCTTGGTAGTGTGAATTGTCCTTACTTTGGTGTAATGTCTTTCTCACTCTCTAATTTCCATATTGATCATATGTTGCGTTTTGGAAGTTCATTGGAGCATGTAATCATTTAATTTATGGTATTTGTATCTTGCATGCAAGAGTAATTTTGTGAGTGTGTGTGTGTGTGTTGGGGATTAGTTATTTCATTGGTGGAGGTATAAGGGTGGAAATGAAGAGTGAGTTGTGTGTATCTAAATGGAGGAAACAAAGGAAGGTTAGACTAGCCTTATTGGAGGTATAAGTGTTGAAATCTAGGTGGAGGTATAAAGGAGTTTTGTATATGTGTTTGTGCTCATTGGAGGAACTAAATGCTAGTCTTCCTTCCTTAGTGGAGATATAAGGGATAGTAATGACATTCTCTTCCCCTTTTGCAATTTGGGTTATGTGTTTGATTTCATTTTTGGTTGAAAGAAATACCTTTTTATTTGACCTCATAAATTTGAAATGCTCTTGGTTGTGCAAAGATGTGATGCATATATAATTGTTCAGGCATTTTGTGTTGCAATAAGTGAGCCCAAGTGTTGTTGCATTTTTTTTAACCTTGGTTTTAGCTTGTGATTTTGGTATGTGTTTTGTGGGCCTTACAATTTCAACTGCAAGTTGGTTACAATGGTGGCTAAAAATCACATTTAGAGTCGCACATTCAAGCTGAAATAGGAAATTCATTCTCCATTTTATCTATCTCTGCTGTTATTGTTTAAACTTTGAAGTGGTTTACTCTATCTCTGCAGTCTTGGTCCGCTGCATATTTTAGTAGTACACTTGGCTCCAATGAGAAGATCTTTTTCTTTAACTCTGTGTTTGCAGGATTGATATCTTTAACATCTTAGTTGATATTTACTTTCCTTTGCAGTTACGACATGTGGTCGTGCCACAGCTGCATTAACAATGCTCCGAGAGAGGAAGGGAAGCTTTGATCTGGTTATAAGTGACGTGTACATGCCAGATATGGACGGCTTCAAGCTTCTCGAGTATGTTGGACTGGAAATGGATTTGCCAGTCATCAGTAAGTTCAACTCTACATGTTACTATGGATGAAGGTTACCAAAGACTTCTCTATTCATTATGCAATTGAGAGTTCAGTAATTAACTTAGCATACATGTGCAGTGATGTCTGCAGATGGAGGAACAAGTACAGTTATGAAAGGAATCAAGCATGGAGCTTGTGATTACTTGATAAAACCTGTACGATTAGAGGAGCTTAAGAACATATGGCAACATGTGATCAGAAAGAAGAGGAACGAGTCAAAAGATTTTGATCATTCAGGCAGCATAGAAGACAATGAGAAGCATAGAAAAGCATTCGATGATGCCGAGTATGCTTCCTCAGCTAACGGAGGAACAGATGGTAATTGGAAACTTATTAAGAAACGAAAGGAAGCTAAAGAAGAGGAAGATGAGGGAGACCAAGAGAACGAAGATCCTTCAGCTTCAAAGAAACCGCGTGTAGTCTGGTCAGTAGAGCTCCATCAACAATTTGTTAACGCTGTGAATCAGCTGGGGATTGATAGTAAGAATTGCTACTTTACCCATTTAGTGTTTTGTAGGCTATTCTTAGTGAATATTGCGAAATTAGTTTGTGGACATACAATGATTGTACCTGATTCCTCCAGTTAATACTTGGTCTTCACAAAGTGATATGGTCTTAAATGTCACTACGCACAGAACCTGTAGTATTGGTTTCATCATCTGTTCTGGTATACACTCATTATTCCATTGGTTATTTTCATAAGTGTAACATAATGATTTGTATTGATGCAGAAGCTGTTCCCAAGAGAATACTTGAGTTGATGAGTGTTCAAGGGCTTACAAGGGAGAACGTTGCAAGTCACTTGCAGGTGCTTAAACATTTGTTTTTTTTGTTTCTTATCTGTTATTCCATGTGATATCTATCAACTTTTGTCAGTACTCATTAGATATACCATGCAGTGTGTAACCAAAATAGCAGTTCATCTTATAGTGTAGTAAACCATCAAATTCATAGTCCAAAACCAGCATCATTACTGTACTATGAACATTTTAAAACCGAACTAGGAGCATAAGATGGTGGATGAAGCAGGAGTTATTGTCTTGCTTTTCCCTTTATCCATAAGTGGGTGAGAACTTCTGTTCTCAAGAAAATGCTCTGCATAAAAGGATATCTTAGGGCGCAAACCCCCATGAGGATTCACCCAAGTAGTCTGAATAAAGCACCTGTAGATATCCTCCCGGATGGACCTGTACAACACTTGTGAGGTGGGCAAAAGATGACTGGGAGCATTCGGGGAATACTGAAAAGGAGGGAGACGATCAATTTGGATACCAACTGTATCCAATAAAGCAGAAGTCCCAGAAAACTAGCAGCGGCCCATAGCCTAGGCAATATTCATAGAGGAACAATAAGCGAGATATGGGTACCTGTCACGCTCATCGGAGAAATCACCAAATTTCCTGATACGGTGAAGAAAGGCCGATATGTTAAATATGGTCTCCAGACATAAAGGTCGGGCCCTGAACTCTACCAAAATAATGTCCTAGGGAACCGTCTGCTTGCATCTGATGAAGGGGTGAAGGAGGAGAGTCTGAATCCTCTCGGCAGAAGCCCAATCTGTATCTAAGAGGGAGGGTCCCCAAACAACTGAACCATAGAGAACAGTGGGCTGGATGAGGGAGTTCATAAGAGACATCTTGGAGGAGATGTCCTCAAAGTGGTGCTGAAAGCATTGTCTCTCGAGAATGGCTAGAGACCCATACCCTTTATTTACCCTCAACTGAAGAGCATACCTTATACTGAATCTAGGCCCTGAGAACTGGACTCCCAGATAGGTGTATGTATTAGTGATTTCAACGTCCTGCCCCCTTGAAAAAGAAATGGAGGTGTGATGTCTTTAGCCCGTTGAAGACAATGACCTTGGTCTTACCTAGATTGACAATCAAATGCCGAAGATCACAAAATTAAGCAAGTGCATCAAGTTGTCTCTAAAGCCCCTCAGGAGAAGAGGCGAGTAAAACAATATCATCGGCAAATAGGAGAATAGAAATCAAGACGTGGTGAAGAAGGCACCCATCCCCTTTGTGAATGTGATCCCGAAGAAAAGATTCCTACTCATCAATGTAAATGCCAAATAGAGTAGGAGACAGGGGGCAACCCTGTTTGACCCCAATGGTGCTTCTGATTAAATCAGACATTCTGTGTGCAATACAAAGACGACCAAGGATGGACTCATAGAGACACATGATGGCAGTAATAAGAATCTCAGAAATATCAATGTCTTTGAGTCTCTAAAAGAGGGCCATGCAAGGTACGGAGTTAAAAGATTTTCAAAAGTCTACAAAACAACAATAAACTTTCGAAGAGTGGTCACGTGCCTCCTCAATAATAGTCCGAAGGGTGAAGATGTGGTCGATGGTGTGGTAACCAGGGCGAAAACCAGCTTGACCTCTGGCTCTGAGTTACCGCTGCTCCAAAACATCGGACAACAACTTGTGGAGAACCATAACATAGAGTTTGGAAAAAGAGTGGCCCACCATGATAGTCCTGTAATTGTTCAGATCAAAAATGAACCCACTTTGTGGATCAGGTGAATGATATGATGAGACCAAGCAGGAGGGAAACCCACGCGAACCACTTGATTGAAAAGATCTGTCAAATAGTTACCAAAGGCCTCAAAACCCTGCTTGAAGAACTTGACTTGAAAACCTTCCACATCAGTTGCCCTGCTACTATTCAAGAACCTTATTGTCTCTTTGATATTACTGTAACTGAAGGGATTACTAGGTGATAGACTGCCAATCTGGATAGACTGCTGCCCTAGAATATCGTAAAGGGTAGAGGTGTGGGAAAAAATGGATATAGGATTGATCACCGCAAAGGAGGGGGGGTGGCGGGGAAAGACAATATGCCAGAAAGACCGAGGGTTAGTCCTAAGGGAGGTGGAAAGAATATATCTGCAGTGGGAAATGAAGGATCGCTTCTTAGGGCGGAGAAGGCACCGATATGCTGTCTTAAGAGTGGGGAAGGAGGGGAGGGCATGGGTAAAGGTATGAAGGAGGCGGCGGTGGAGGGGTTTGCACTCTACATCATACCATTGGTTCATAGGGCAAGATTTTGCAGTACTAGTGGCCGAGGGATGGGTGGTGGAGTTGGGAAGGGATCTCAGCGTGGCCTCCCACATGGCAGAAGATATGCATGTATACTTGGCCTCTGCACTAGGCAGGTTGGAAAAGTGAGGCTCAGAGGGGAGAAGGTTGCGGATGTGAGATGAGTAAGTTTCGTAATATGCTGAAGTATCTCTCCTTTTCTCATGTCTCTCTACTTCGCAATAATCAGGTAGCTCTAGAAAGATGCTCAACTGCAAAGATCTCATTAAACCGCCTCAAAGCATATTTTGGAACATTTACCTAGCTGGAAACAAACCTGCTTGTTGGAAACGATACCCACTAGCATTCATAATTTGAAACACAGAGGGAAAATGGTAGTTGGTGGCGATGATTACAAATTTGTCTCAAAATGTTGGAGATAGTGACTTGCAACTACCTCCATAAAGTACTCCTCAATAGCTTTCCAACGAGATTGATTTTACTTGATTCGATGCTATGGAGCAAAATTAATGGCTGTTTGAATCTGCTTATGTTGTTTTACACAATTAACAACCATGAGGCCATCAATTTTAACCTTAGAGCTTACCCTGGCACATGTTCTCCTCTAATTGGCTATGAGCCAAGCCGAAAATGTAGATGATGGACACGAGGCTGTCGAATTTAATCTAGTGGTCGCCCCTACCACCCAACTCTTTGTCATTGGCTATGGGCTCCGGACTCTTCACTTAGTTGTTGCCACGTGGCTGCTCTTCATTGGCTATGAGTTCTTGTGTTAGTGGCAACTTCTTTACTTGTTCTCCGCCTTGTTGGGAACTAGCAACCTGTAATGGGTTCCATGTGTCCACTTGTCATTGGCGCTACGAGCTCGTGTCAATGGCAACTTCTTTGGTTATTCTCTGCCTTATCAGGAACTGGCAACCCGTTATGGGTTCTATGTGTCCACCTATCATTGGTGCTATGTGGCACCATTTCATGCTCCAATTTCGCACCACATGGCAATCCATGATTGGTTATGGGCTTTAGAACTCTGATTTTCTTTTCTCTGTTCGCGACTGATGAGCTTTGCCCGACACTCGATCGTCTGTCATTGGTCCATGTGGCAACCTGTCATTGGTTCCATGTGGCTTCATCTCATTGTCTATAGTCTGCAGGCTTTTCTTTGCCTTAGCTGATTTTGCTCTTTGTTTTCACTCAAACCTCTGTCATCTGAATTTTTGGGATTGTGCCACTTGGCAAAATCCGGAGCCTATAAAGTGGCCCAATAATGGGTAGTCTTCGCTTTCCTTCATGCTTTAGCCGAATTTGGCTTGAACCAAAAAGGAGTAAGTGGAGCCTTTACTCCACTTAGCAATAAAATGTTTTTCTATATAAACACTGATGTGTTTCTCTTCCTTGCAGATGTGGGATACATCCCCAAGCCAAAATACAAGGCGATCGCCATTAAAGAGGTTTGAGTGCATAACTGTAGCGAACGAGGCTGCCATTTGAGTTCTCCCAAGGTGGAGATCAACTATAAGTGAGATAGAGAAACACTAAATTCATACCAGGCCCAAGTAAGAGTGGTGCAAAGCTTGAAACTGCGTAAAAGATGACTGGAACTCCATGAAAAGAGCTTAAAATGTTGCTGTGTTGATTCCATGGCAAACAAAGCTCTTCCCATGGCTTCCTTTTCAATGCAAAGGTCTGAAAACACCCCAAGGCTGAGTGTAGAACCCTTGGAAAGCTTAGATCCATAAAAAAGCGTGCATAGAGTTCAAAAGCGACCTCAAGTGGATTGCAAATGAGAGAAAAGTGAGGAGACAATGTTCGAATGTTTTCAACTCCTTCGAAAGCCTTTGTGCCTATAGTTGGAAGCTTCTACTGATCACAAAACACCAAAAAAGAGATCATGAAGTACGTAAAACATGAGAAAAACATGGTTAATATAGTTTAGTTGCTCAAAAAGAGTAGAGAGCTCATTTTGGCAACATGTCCAACATTAGCATTCCACCAAAAAAAGAGATTGGGGTCAGACATGGTGGGCACGGGTTCTCAAGTTTCAATGTGAGTTAATCTAGGTATGGGCATGATTTGTTGGATTTTTGAATAAGTCGAGGGTGGGTGGTGAGGGTTTGGTTGGGTAATTGAATTACTTGGATTAGAATTAGAAAGAAACATGATGGATGTGCCCTTAAAAGTGCTTGATTTTGAGAGAAGTTGATAGCAGTAATAGTTCATTTGAGGGAGTCTTTGATGGGTTTTTAAAGTGGCTTGAATTCCCTCATAAGATAGTTTTACCTCTTAGCTTGTTCAAGGGCCTCCTCCAACGTGATGGGGGAGAAAGACGAGACCTTATATAGTAGGGGGGATTCAAGGATTTGAAAGAGATGTTGATTATCGAGATTATGGTTGGCTTTTTTTGTCATGGATTTCCATTGTTTGATGAAGTCATGGGCTGATTCATTAGGTGATTGTTTTATATTGACAAATTTTTGGAAGGCATTTTCAAGAAGTTCAAATTGTTGAAATTCTTTTATTAAGGGATTAATCAAATATTCTATTTCGGTGATTGAATGAGGGGGAAGTTGGTTATACCATTGTAAAGCCTAACCTTTTTTGGGTCTTAGCTTGTAGCTTGATAATTGTGTAGGTGTTGATTTGGATCCTCTCTTTGTAGAAGTTTCCAAAGGCCTTAAGATGAAGAGTGATGCAATCACGGTTAGGGGTCATAATGAAGGGATGCCTTAGACCATGCAATCCACAATTTTAGAGTTAGATCTCACCGAAGCAAGACTTCAGACACACTTTTAAACAAAAAAGAATAAAAGATTCTTCTATTAAGACGAGGAAATGATTACAGACCTAGGCACAATGATATTACATTGAAATGACAATCTTATGACAAGATTCTGCAAGAATTCGTAAGAGTTCCGATTCTATGACCTATCCTAAGCTTGCAGACTCTGCAACGCTTATAGAGAATCAAACTTGGGTCAATTTGGCAAATGCCTCAACAAGAAAGATTTCTTGATCTCTCAAAATGGATAGATTGTCTCACATGCTCCCAACTGCCTTCCTTTAATAGAATCTGTAGGGACACAGGAGGGAGAACAAAGATACCTTGCAAATATTCTCAGAATGCCTCTGATCGCCATTGATCTTTCCAGTTGGTTTGCACATAGCTTTCCATGAAATCTCCCCCATCAGATCAATCTTTACCTTGTCATTCGATTAGCACTTGGCCATGGAAACCAGATCAAGGCTTAAGTGTCCCTTCCTTTAACTGTATCAATTTCGACAGGAGATCTTATTAGATGCAGATCCACTCATGGTGGCATATGGGAGTGGTCTCGCAGGAATGCAAGACTTTGCAGCATTGGAAGTGTTGGGTGGCATCCAAAATACATTACAACATCAACAAAGGCTTAAGCGGTGTGCACAAGAATTTGCGGCTTTTGGGCAAGAAACAAGTGTTGCGAAACATGAGACAATACATCTTGATTATGTGCGACGTTGATAGATGTGCAAAACACTTAGCGGTTTGCATGACATCGTTAGTATTGTGCAACATAAACAAGGCTTCCGTGGCTAAGTGTAGTTTTTTGCAGCTTTTGTAGAAAATGGTCAAGGCTCCATGTTTGTGTGGTGTGCGCAAGAGTGGCACGACATTGCACAAGTCTTTATTCAACTAACTCAAAATGTTTTTTGGGAGACGCAGGATTGCTTGTGAACCCGGATGCTCCTGCATTAAAGAGTGGAGTTGGTTGACCTGTCATAGGAAATAGATGGCGAAATCCCCCCTAAATCCATCAAAGCAATGTAAGGAGCTTGTTGGCTGGTGAAACTATGTGCCCAAGAATACCAATGACTGTTGGTGTCTTAACATCAATAATGGGAACACCTTCAAGGTGTGGGACCTCCACTCCTTGAGGAAAACCTCTAGAGATAACCAACTCTGATCCTAACTACTCTAATGCTACCACTAGTCTAACCTAAGCTAACACTACAAGGGTAAAGGGGGAAGAAAAAAATTGAATATAAAGGTGGTGATCCACCAAAATAGAAAGGGGAACACTCTCTGTCTTGTATAAACACAGTGCATTGAAATTTTGCAACTATAATCCACACACACTATATCCCATAGAGAATAGAAGGCAAGGGGTCAAGAACAGACTATTAAAGGGTAGATATAAGTCACAATCAACACTATATTATTGTTGGACGTATGCACAATCTGTTATAGAATGAGAAAGAGGCATTGAATGCATTACAAAAGTCTAATACAAAAGTCAGAGACACTTGGAACACTACTCGAAAGAGCAGAGAAATTGTGCATCCGAGGGAGAAGAACTGTTTACATTGAACTTTGTCTTGTATAGACACAATGCATTGATATTCTTCAACTGTAACCCACACATACTATATCCGATAGAGAACAAAAGGCAAGGGGCCAAGAACACACTGTTAAAGGGCAGATATAAGCCACAATCAACACTATATTATTGCTGGAAGAATGCACAATCTGTTATAGAATGAAAAAGAACCATTGAACACATTACAAAAGTCTAATACAGAGGTTAGAGACACTTGGAACTCCTCTACTCAAAAGAGCAGAATAAATGTGCATTCGAGGGAGAAGAATTGTTTACATTACATTGCTCTAGCTCTTTATAAAAGTAGAGAAGAGAGAAGAAGAGAGAAGGAGAGGGAAAATAGAGCCTTGAACGCCCAAAAATCTTGCCCAAATGCAATTTAGACATTAAATGATCAGATTCTGATGTTCACCTGCTCAATCTCTATCAACTAGTGAGAAGATCCCTTGCAAGTTGAAGAATGGGGGGCATTGATGGGGAATGGTTTGCATGTTCAATTAAGGCCTTGGGCTCAAAATGACCTCCATCGAGCTTTACATCTAAGTGGTTCTTTGCATTCAATGTAGAAAGGATGGTCAAGACTTTTGGTTGCTGATTCCTTCGAAGAACATGACACAACATGCCCCCAAGTAAATGTCAAATGAAAGCCCATCCCTTGAGTGCCTCCCAATGAATTTGATTTGGCGCAATTTGGAGCCCTGAAGCAAGAGATATAGCCACTTGGATCTTCCCTTTGTCGTTTTGCATAGGTTACGTCCATTCAGATGTCAAATTTAGCCTTGGATTGTCTTTTCTGCTTGTCGCTCATTGGTTGGCCTGTACATTGTAACATCCTCATTTCAGAACACCAAAACAAGGGAAATATATATATATATATATATATATTTATAACGTTCACTGTTATGAACTATAAAATTCAAACACACGTTCAAGTTTTAAAAATTGTTCTCTGCCCAAACAACACAGTTTGGATCACACAATTTCTTTTTAAAACGAATGTTCCTTGTCGCATATTTACAATATGGAACACACATTCAATGCCATTCAATCTTATAACAGATTCTATATGCTGCTGTAAATGACTCGAGGAACTACCGATCTTCCATTTTCATGGCTTGGAGTTTCAACGATCCTTCATTTCATGACTCGGCAACAACCGATCCTTCATGTTCATGACTCGGCAACAACCGATCCTTCATGTTTGTTTATGCATAGTATATTATATATACCTGTTCACATAACCTTCCCCGGTTATCGAAGTGATCCATTTAAGAAGCCTATCTGAATATCTGTTACTGATATTCATCTGACATCCTGCATCTTAAATTAAGTGATAAGGACAACGCAACCAGCAATTGCGATACTTTGGCCAAAGATTTTCACATGCTTTGCATGATCATATTCCTGGATGTGATACACATCAACGGAATACGTCCTTCACTTCACTTCACCTGTTATCTAGAATGGTCTTTCCTGGTTCCTACCAGTCCTCTTAGTTTTAGGTTAGTTTAAGCTTCCAATTACAGTTAGTAATATGAACGAGTATAGGAAGGCACTCCCGGTAACTAAAGATACACAGACATACAATGTCGTTTTCCCACGACCCCGTGTGTCTAGTTATCTTTAGTATTCCGGAGTCACTCCGTATACCAGATCATACTCCTATCCCCTGTCCATAGTTACACATTCAGCCTATGTATTCTTGATATTTTAATTCAGGAGGGCATTGCGATATGTCAGCTGCAACAGTGTGTCGTCATGAAGACCCCGTCTTCATGGAGACACCTTGCTGTAGCTGGCGTATGCCAATGTCCTACGGAATTCTCCCATCGAGAATACACATCCTGCTCAAGTGCATCGGATATGATTTTAATAATTAAAGTCAACTTTTAGCATCCACGCTGATCTCTTGATCCTCGTTTCCGTTACAGTTGTATAGGGCTAAGAGGGACTAAATCCGTCCATTGTCTTGCAATGCATCTTCTCCTTCATGTCGAAGGGCTGCATTTCCTTACTTGGTTCACTTCTTAATCATTGGATTAAGCAATCCGTTCCGACGGACGTGATAAGCTTAACTTATTAAACTTGGCCAAGATTTTCTCAACTGCAACTAAATTCAGAATATTAACTTATTAGACGTCATTCATACGAGGTCTAAATTTCGAGAAATGTATTCATTTGTTCTTCTTAACGTTATATAGTTAAGGTCCATTAGTTATGGATATATCTATCTTATATCCATAATTCTGAATTTTATCAAACGGGATCATTAATGGAGTTCGAAAGCGAAGTTCGATTACTCCGAAGTTGAATTGATATTCCTTAGCTCCTAAGTTAATCCTGAATACCTTCCAATTTTGGAATCATATTCTTCTTAATCCTTTTATTGTCAATTAAAAATTCATCTTTACCCAAGTATGAACTAATTGCATTTTTCAACTTAAAAGTTGCATTTAAGTAAGAATAGATATCAGTTTCAATTCAGCATCCATCCAAGGACAATGAAACAATTCCAAATCAAGAAATAACATCATATTCCCAATTTAAACAACAATATCAAACTGATATAATTATTGAAAATATCACACTTGTAATTGTATTCAATATTTCAAGTCATAATTTGTACATTTGCCAATCCAACTGATTGGGCATAGTTTATACAAAACATCCATACAACTCATGGACAGAAGAATATATTTTCTTCTTTTCACAATTCCTCGAAGAGGAATAAAAGCAACAATTACATGTCATTATCAAATCAAAAAGCATCAGAAAACAGCCAAGTCTTCATTCTAATCAAATTCCATCTGCAAAATGAATTGCACGGGTCAGTTCAATGAACTGAGCATATTAAGCACTTATCCTTAAAATAAGATGCTTCCACTAACTGTCTCAATAAAAGAACCCTGCTTTTATGAAACGACAGTTAAACATCAATCACGAAATAGGCACAAAAGAAAGATCAACATAACAACTGAACTATCAAAATATTATCACAATCAGCAATAAGACTGCTGTCCTATTTCCACATAATTTTAAACATACTGTTATCCTTTCCACGCCTTTCATTAATAATAAATGCAAAGGATGAAACTAACTGAAATGTAACTCATTACTTTCCTTTCAATTCGTGTATTAAATTCAAAGCAATCAAGTACAGGCAAGAAAGCGAACATCAATGCATATAGTTGCTCCCATCTAAGCACTATAAAATTCATTATTCACGAATTCCAGATTTCCAACCGAATGAAAGAGGAAAAGATCATTTTTCTAAGACATTCATTCATATCTCTATTTCTTTCCGCATGACTGTCCTAACAGTGGAATCCAAACGAAAGACAGATCAAGATAACAGTTCAGAGTGAAACTTACAAAATCCATTCGGAATTCACTTTCCGGCAGCAAGGATAATTTCATTTATAATCAGCTTTAAAATGAAAACAGGAAGAATTCATCATCCATATCCATACTTCATTTGAATCAGACTCATAAAAAGATCCGAAACAGGTTAGTACAACATTATGTACATCCAAGATTAAACGATATAAGGCTGCATACCATATATTTACCATAATAAAAGAAACCATATTTCTTTCACTGCATACTAAACAGACAAATAGTACTTCAATCATGCAGTCCATTAATCACATGATTTCCTCATCCTGTGAGCATATCCCGCTCAAACTAACATTTTATTCATTGCTGTTACCTACAGCAAATCCAATATTCACATTGACTATGAATTTCACCAAGTCAGAACAGCAACAGAAGACTAATTCATTCCCCTTTAATTTCACTAAGAAACAATCATTTGCTCCGAATGAAATAAAAACACTCAATTCGTGTTTATCTTAGGATGACAGCTCAACTTATGAAGATAACAAAACATTTATTTTCATTGAAAGGCAACTCACATAGTCTATACAGTTTCAATCTAACATGCCTCAACAATGAATATCCAATTCGAGTTCTATCTCGATCAACCGTTAACTTCAAAACAGTATTCTCCATTTTTTTAATGAGGTACAGAACTCAAGTATAACATTCATATATCAATACCTCTTATGAAGAAAAACCCGTTAAGGGTGTTAATCGTGTAAGCTTGGTACAGTCAGAATAGACTCAGAAAACAAGCTAATTCTCACACTTTCCATTTATTAAAACAGAAATCCAGGTCAAGTTCACATTCACAAGACAATTCAAAACAAAGGATCAAACTTCAACTACAAGACGCCATGGAATCAACTATCCATCACAGCAAGAAGAAATATAATCATTCCTTGCACATAATACAAAACCAATTTATAATTGTGTCAACAGTCCGGACAGGGAGATCGAACAGCATCATTAAAACACCATAAAACCATCCTAATCTCACAGCAAGGAAAGACATAATCCATCAACAACTTCAGAAGGAAAAACAGTCTACTTTTCCTATTTCCACGGTTACTAAAACGTATTCGCTGATTTCCTAAACAAGAAAAGGCATAGTAATGGAAATATTGCTATTACTTCATTCAATTCGAGTTCCAATACCTAAGAAAACCCAAATGCCATTTCCTTTAAAATCCAAAGCAGTAGAGGGAAGAGAATCGATTTCCAAAAAAAATGACAGCAAGTATGAAGGAAACCCAAATCCCAGCAACATAACATAACTGAATTTCCACTTCCATTTTATACGCAAGGACAGTTCCAAATACAACAGCAAAGAAACAATTACACAAAAGGAAACAATTAAACAGCCTGTTCCACTTCCAACGATATGAATCAGTGAAGGAAATATCTTTTTCCAACTTTCATCCAGCTGATAACTAGTACAGCAATTCATTTCCAACTTGATTCGAGCAAAAACAAACCAAAACCAAGCAACCCGAAACGTTCAACATATCATTTTCCAAGCAAAAGATAAGTAAGAATCGATAAAATCCAAATTGAACCGATTTGACAACAGTCACAAAATCAAAACCCAAGAGCAGGGTTGTTTTAATGATACACTTAATCAAAGCAAAGATTTTTAAAGAGAAGGGCTTAACATGCCTGAAATCTCTTTTCCAGAGCTCGAAGAAAACCTTGTTTGCCGCGTTTTTCCTTTCCACAGCGACAGCACAAACTCTCCAACACTTCCTTCTTCAGGCTTAACAACAGCCTCCAAATCCCCAAGAAAATGTCAAATGCCAAGAGCTGGTTCAACCGAACCAGGTCAGAAAAACCAAATGCAGAGCAACTTCACAAAAGGCTCGAATCAACAAAAATGAAAATCAAATTCCCTCATGCTGTTTCCAAGGTGAGCTGGTCGCGAGGACCGAAAACAATTAATGCATTAAAGGCTCTGCCTTTTTCCTTACTTTCCACGCCACCGCCACTTGAGTTGGCGAGCTTTTTAAATTTCAAATTTCCATGCAAATCAAAGTTGGCTCTATCTCCAAATAGATGCCTCTAATTCCTACCTGCCCCGCCAAAACTGGCGCTGTCCACGTAGGGACTGTTCATTAAATGCCAATGAATGCCCTTCCTCCCATCCTTATCCTTTCCTTCCAAGGGTCTGCGTACCCCTTAGATTAGGATTAGTTTAGGTTGCACATAGCATTCAACCTAGGTCTTAGTTTAGTCTTAGGTTATTAGGGCTTAGGTTATTCCCCCTTTTTTTTTTTGAATATAAAATCCACTTAGGATAGTAGGGTAGGATGCATGTTAGGACTTAGTATTAATTTAGGTTTTAATTCATACTAACCACTAACACTAACAACTTCCATCCAGCCTCCCTACTAACATTCACGTTAAAGCAGAGCATGACGTTCCGTCCTTAAGATTACGTGCCAAGGTCACCCGTGTCCAGGCATTCCTTGCCTCACGAGGTCCCTAGTTCGACAGTACAGGGTTCAAGAATTGAACCCCTGTCGTTGACATCTACGTGCTAGCTGTTCACACCTGCAATCAGGCGTTGCACGTTCAAAACAATCTCAGTCCGGTTCAAGTGTGAATCGACACAGAAATCACAAGAGGACCTCAGCATACTTGAATCAATGGAATTGATTCAGGGTATGCTGTCAATCAGCAACAAGAGCTAGCAAGTATACGACAATTTGTCGTCACATCAACAAACACACAAGTACAATATTTGCTGTCCCATGTAATAAATCACAGTATGCAAGAATCCAAATTAGCAACACATTCTCTTAAGATCAAAACATATCTTAACATGTTTGCTTTCATTTCAGCAGCTATAATCAGTATGTAAAACATTCACCAAGTTAACATACAAAATCAGAGTGTTACATACATTGCAACTTCACAAGATCTAGGGCTCCCACAAAATCTCCTTTGACCACTGCATGGGCTTCAAACTTTGTTGGTTTACCAATTTGTGCCACATGGTAACCATCGGCGTCCTTGGGCTTTGGAAGGTTTCTCAGCCTTTTCCTTTCTCTTGTAAGTTCCCAAACCACGGGTTTTTGGATTTGCGCCACGTGGTGTCCATCCACCCTTTCGCACTTCGAACTGCTTTTTGCCTCTTCATTGAACTTTGCAGCCTCTAGACTCTCGAATTTGTGCCACGTGGCACTCATCTGTGCACCTGCATACATTTCCAACTCTTCCTTGCTTTGAGTTTTCTCGGGGGCTAGCTTCATGGTATTATGCCACGTAGTGACAATCCGTGCTTTCGGATTCAAGGCATTTTCTTTCCTTAACCGATTTCTGAATGCTCTTTGTGAATGCAAGTCCACAAAATCTCGACAAGTATCTCAATCTCATAGACCCTCCCCCGTTCCTTCGTGCCTTGGTCAATTTCGACCCTTGACATAAGTTAAGGTATCTGGAGCCTTTGCTCCATTTAACAAACAAATCACTTTTGTATTTAAAGCTATTCTATGACTTCCTTGCCAAATATGGGATAAATATCCAAAGGGAAAATGTGAAGGACACCATTGTTGAAGCTTAGGTGGATGACTGTGACTAAACAAGGGAAAATAGAGCATCCTTAATGGTTTTATCAGGTCCCAAGGTTGACTGCAACTCCATGAAAAGTTTGAATTCCACCTAGGCCAGACTGTAAAGAAGAGGAAAGTTGTAGAACTTCGCTTGCAAACTGCAAAACATGCGAAGAGAGATGTGAAAGCATTTGTACATTTGGGAAAACAGGTTGACGTGTTGATCTAGTTGATCAAAATGAGTGTGGAGCTCATTTTGGCAACAAAGCTAGGGTTCATTTTGTAATGTTTTGCAAAACCTTGTTGGTGATTGGAGGTTGGGTTATTGTGTTCCCAAAGGCATCTAAAGGCACTAGAGGTGTAAAATAGGGATTATAAGGTCCTACAATGATTTGTAGAGGTTGAGATGCCATTCGCAATATTTGAGTTAGCATTTGGGCCATGTTTTGACTAGTAGTCATTTGCATATGAGCCATTTGATCCAACAACTTAATAAACACAAGGTTTTTGTGTAGTGGATTTTTGCTACGAGCGGGGGGGGGGGGGGGGGTGTGTTATTGATATTGTTAGGAGGATCTGAAGGAGGGTTGTTAGGAGGATTTGCAGCTGATTTGAATAAATGATTTGAAGATGATTTGAATGAAGAAGACGACTTAAGTGGTGTTGTTTCCATGGGAGCTCTAGTTTGAGAAACTCGTACTTAAGACCCCTCCTTAGTGGTAGTGTATTACTCATTGCTGTCCAAGTTCTCAAGGAGAAGCTTGGGATTTATTGGGATGATTTGAACCATATTGCATTGAATGGTTGGTGTAGGTTGAGATTGTTAAAAATTTCACCATGAATCATTTCCTTTAATGGTGGGGACAGAAGGGAGAAAGGAGCAACCCTTATAGAATCTAAATGGTTGAGGCTTGCTATAAAAACTGTAAGAGTTGAAGAGATGATCATAAGTGATGGTGAGAAACTTAGGAGCTAAACGAGAAAATGAAGAGATAAATGAATGTGAATATGATTCACTCAACAATGGAGTAAGATTCAGGTCGGTTTCACCAAAATACATGTGGGCTAAGGTCTATAGATTATCCTATTTCTATTCTCAACAATATAGATTAGGAAATAGAAAAAGATCATTCTAGGGCTTACACACAAGCGGGTTATAACCGAAGAGGTGCAATAACCATAGATTTAGAAGACCTAAATCTGCAATCTATCAAAGGTGTATGGTTCCAAAGCCCAAGTCTAAGATAGGGGATGGAATCTTACTAGTATCCTGCTCAAAAGAATGATAGATGAGAGATGTGTATATAGAGAGATCTAAACTAGGGTTGTAGAGAAAGGGCTGATAAGAATAATGCAATATACAAAGAACTATGCTAGTCTGTGTACATGACACATTGATTAATCAATCAAATTAGAAAGTAATATAAAGGAAAAGAAATGTTAGAGATACGAACATTTGTTCAGGCACCATTGGTACATTAATCCCTTCTCTAGGGTTAGTAGCACCTTATGAGAGTTTTGATGTTGGGGATGATAAGACGGATAGAGAGAAGACCTAAATAAACCACGGTTGGGGACTCCAAATACTTGGTGAACCTTGTTGGCGAAACTCCTATTCTTGAGTGTCGTAGACTCAATGCTCCACATATAGCTCTCCAAGTGTAAGCCAAACTACTTCCTTAACTTATAAGACCTTAAAAGTAGCTTGGCGAGCACTAGAGAACCAATAGATGATGATGTGATGAATCAAGAATGCTTTTAAAGGATGCGTATAAATAGGGGTTATGATTAATCATTACAATTCTTTATAGTTGACGGCATTGACTCACCGACCATTGAAAAATATTGCAAGATGGTATCAACCATGGTTGATACCATTGGCTTTAGGTAATAATAAATCATGGGGTCCTAATGAAAGACTTGAGAGGTGGAGGAAAGAATAAGCAGCTGATGTAAACGTGATATGACAGAGGTATGAATGTACTATAGTTTGATCCATAAGTGATAGTAAGAGGATGGTAAGGAGACGTCGAAGGAGGTCGTAAACGGATGACTATGAGGTATAAATGATAGGATATCTAAAGTATCAAGGACCGATACTGCTAACCAACCCAAGCATTTCAAGTACACCCCACTCCTAGTAATGCCTCATGAGACATCACTCTAGGGGGGTTATTGTGCCGATGGTGCCCATGAAGAGAAAAGTTAGTAAGAGTGAAAAATAAGGTGTATACATAATTTACGCATTGCTCCTAGTGATGTAGATATCATTCGTGACTGGGACAAGGCTAGGGAACATGTGTGAGTTAATGAAGAGGGGATGATAAGGGAAACAAAAGGAAACTAGGGAAAGCTAGTCACATGCCCTTGAGCACCATGAGGACCTGATGCAAAACCTACAACTAAGATTGGAAATGAACTAGACTAGACCAAAGATGGGCTAATGCAGGACCAAGATGTTGGGTTAGATGAGATACAAAGATTGACCAAAGGGATCAAAAATAGAAAATGGACACAAGTGATGGCACAATGACAATGATGTGATCATATGACTATTTACATTAACAGAAATAAGTATGCATGTTAATAATTTTATGAAAGAGAGATTGTTAGTTGTGAACCCACGTGAGCTCACACATGGACATACATATTCACATAATTACTACTAATAGTGAGAGAAAATGATGATAACCTGGTTCCTTAAATGTGGCACCCAAGAAACGACCAACACATGGTGAGTATAGAGCCCTATCACATGCGCATTTTGGGTGCGGTGTGATAACTTATTTGAACTGAAGAAAAGATGAGGCTGCACATAAGAATTATTAATTAATGATGGGGTGTGTAAAGGTGGATTGTCCCATGCATTGAAGTATATTGCCAATTCCATTCATATTGCTGCCCTGAGCCTAAAGGTGGACTTGGAATGAGTGATATGGAAATGAGATATGTGATGTCAAGATGGTATACTTGGTAGTAGGACGCAACAATTAGAGGCACATGTTGGTATGCGAGAGTTGGAATTGGTCAAGGAGTTTGAGCATGCTGCAGAGTTCTTATACTCAAACTCGACTTGGACTCAACAAACAGTTTTTTTTCCGACTCAGCAAAAACCAGGCGAAAATTGGCTGAACTCGACAAAAACTTGTGAAATTTTGTTTAGGAAAGATTAGCAAGTTAAAATCGTAAAATTTGCTTAAATTTTTTTCTTCTAATGTACTTGGCGAGTAGTTGAACTATCATTGGGTGTATACTAGAGTGGCAGAGAAAGGAAATGAAAATATTTTCCGTACTTCAATTGACATGATTAATTTGCCAAAGGGACGATCTTGGCAATTTTAGAGCATGCCAAGAATTTTCATGTAGTTCCTGCAAAGCGAAGACACATAATTGCATTTAGAGAGTGATTTGAGGATGAAAAATGGTGCAACCATATTTGGAGATCTTGAACTATAGGCGCCAACATAGCTAGTTTTGAAAATGAAGCATAAAGAGGGAGGATTTTTGTTAAAAATGGTGAACAAAGTACACAAGCTTTTATGAAGCTAACAATCGAAGCACCTGTTGGAGCTCATAATTGCACCCTGCCCTGAGTCATAGACAACTCAAGATTTTGAGGCAACATGACACTGTCTCCAAGTTGTGGGACTTGCACTGTGAGACAGATATCCAGAGAAGGTTGGTTCCTCTACCTAATCCTAATGCTAAACTACTCCTAATGTTGGAAATGCAACTATCAAATCCTATTCTAGCAATCCAAGGGACCAGGAGAAGAGGGAGATGCGTGAAAGAGGAAATCCTAAACTAACAGAGGTGATAAGACCAAGAAGAGGGGGAAAGATACTCTCAGATGAGTGAAAATGGGAGGAAATTAAGGAGAGGGAAGACCTAGGAGCCGCATTCCAAAGAAGCATTCAAACTTCCATTTGCACACAATGCACAATAGAAAGAAACTCTGCAAAGTGGAGAAACATACGCAACATACATGCAAATAGATGAAAATGCAATGAAACACTAGCCAAGGTAGAAGATAGCCACAAAACATAATTTTTATTTCCTTAAGAAGATGCACATATCATTATAATGGAGGAAGAAGACATAAACACATTGCAAAATCCAAATATGAGGCCTACAACTCAAGAACACTTGTGCAACACTTTGAGATGATGCCCTTGCATTCTAAGAATATCCAACCTTTAGAAATGAGCATCATTTTACAATTTATAGAAGATGGGAGAGACAGAGGGGGGAAACTCTGATTTCCACCTTCAACCACCAACAACATGCATTGAATATCTTAAAATAAGCATGGATACCCTGCCAAGGCCATTCCCCCATGAGACTTTGCTTGTAGGAGAAGGAATGGGCACCGTACCTCATCAAACTTGGTAGTCGAGTTACATGGAAATACTCCTTTAATGCTGGGACTGTATTTCCTCTTTTCCACCCACCTAACCTCACTAAATCAAGGATTTCCAGTTTCCATGGTGTAGTACACGATGAGACCTTTCCAATGAGTCCAATTTTGTGAAATTTGGAGTTGTAGAGCAAAAGTTATGGTTGTCTGAAGTTGAGGATCTCGGGAGGGTCATGACACAGTTACCCACAGGCTGTAACAGACCGCTTTAATGCTTTTTGGTGTTGGGGCCGACGGATCGGCGGATTGGCGAACTTGAGGAAGGGGAGAACTATTCCTTGTGTGCCGTTCGGGCGCAACTTATCCACTTCCGCCGATTCGTCCATCCCCCACTTGTCTCTACCCCCATTGGTTATGTCGGCCATTCGACGAATCGACCGAACGTGGGAATGTTCCGTCCGTTCACCCGTTCCCCAATTCATCTACAACATCGCCCCCACTCAGTCCCGCTTTACCCAACTCAACCAATTCGCATATGCGGTGAACAAGAGGCCTCAAAGAACTGTTCCATCCCTGCCACGTAGACCCGATCCAATCGACTATAATGTCTCAGCCCCTCCTGCAGATGATGTTGTAATGCGGAGAACATGAGGAACAAAGGAACAATTCCTCATGTTCCTCCAAAGGCGGATTTGGTGAATTGGGAGCAGAAATCGCTGAATTTTGAGGTTATTTGGCTAAGTATGGGCCTTAACGGAATTGTAAGGAGAATAAGAATGTCTTTGAACCAATGCAGCTTGTCCAAAACATGATTTTTTCCAAATCTGATCGGTCTATACTGCCTAAGTCCAAAAGGTGTAAGCTATCAAAATAACTCGAGAGGGGATATTTTGGATAACAACACCATCGTCAACTTTATTCTCCTAGTTCATGCTCATATGGCTGAGCAACACAAAGTTCCCCTTGAAGATAGATGACACCACAAATGCTATGGCCTTGTCCATATACAAAAGATAATACAAATTGGTGTTGTGGCATGCCAAGGGAAACACCCCTCACCCCACCACGATTGTGAGGGCTTTGACACCATAGGAGCAGAGTAATGTGGTGAAATATTAAGGGCTACACACCCCACACCACGAGTCATGTGAGGGTCTTGGCACCCAAAGTACAATAGGATATCAAGGACTCTCTAAAATCAAGCCCTAGGTGGAATGTATTTGGACTTAGAGGGACAATAATTGGAGGTTTAATAGAGACAAATGTGTGGGTAAGTGTTACAAGATGCACTCTAAGGGAATGCACTCTAAGGGAAACCGGGGTTTGGCTACAAAATAGAGTAGATAAGACAAGGGGACTCATGTTGAGGAGGATCAAAATGGACAATCTGCCCGAGGCAAAGGAAACGAGTTGGAACCTTGTGACTAGAGGGGGATGGATGCACCAAGAGGTATGTAATCTCCCCTTTTTCCAAGCTAGTCACTATGGAAGACCTTATGCCCGTTCCTCCTCTTGTGGGCATCAAGGAAGGACCAAAGGAGGGGAACTCGCCATGGTTGTAAGTGATGTGCCTTCATGATTAATTATTTTATTTACTAATCGGTCATACTTCACCCAACACGGTCGAGTCGCATATGCGGTGAATAGGAGGCCTCGAAGAACTGTTCCATCCCTGCCACTTAAACCCGATCCGACTGACTACAATGCCGCAGCCCCTCCTACGGATGATGTGGCAATGCGTAGAATAGGAGGAACAAAGGAATATTTTCTCTTGTTCTTGTAAAGGCCAATTTGATTGACTGGGAGCAAAAATTGTTGAATTTTGAGGTTTTTTGGCTGAGTATGGGCCTTAATGGATTTGCAAGGAGAAGAAGAATGCCCCCTAACCATTGCAACCTGTCCAAAACATGATTTTTTCCAAATTTGATCAGTCTGTACTGCCCAAGTCCAAAAGAAGGTGTAAGTTATGAAAATAACCCGGGAGGGAATATTTTGGATAATAGTTTGACAACTCAACGGAGTAATCTGCTTGCTAGATGAAAAGATTGGTGGCCTTGAAGCATCCGTTGGGCATGGAGTCTGGCTGATAATCTAAAAACTGATTTGAAACTTGAATCTCTCACCCTTGAATCTACTTGAAGTACTGTCTAGACATGGAGTTGATCGATTATGTGTGAACTGATCATTCTCATTATAAAAATTGTTCTGAATTAAGTTTTAATGAGAGTGAAAAATTGTCTTGAATTTGAATTTCCACCACAATTTCTAGGGAAACCATGATAAATTGAGCAATAGCATTCCCAACCTCAAATGCATGCAATCTTGATTTGAATTCTTCTCATATTCTCGTTGGAATATCCTTGAATGTTGACCTCTTGGGTATGAAGAAATGAAACTTTATAACTGCCCCAAGCACTGACAATTTTGCCAATGGAGGAACATAGAGAACCCCTGTCTACCCTGCAACTTATCGGTTGGGACAAATCAATGAGCATCTGAAACTGTCCCATATCTGATTTTTAGTTACTCTGCATTTGGTTCTGTGAGATATTGCACCTGATCCTTAAAACTTTGAATCTCTTCCCACCACATACGTTCTTTAGAATCTTCGAAGAAACACTGTGCAACGAAAAAGGCAGCCAAAGACAACAAAACATTGTGTAAAGCACCGAGGGAAAGGAAACCTACACTACCAACAAAATAATGTGCTAATCTACTATGTACATGATGCAATGAAACAACGTAATGGGAATGCTTGAGATAAATCCCATTGTTTGGGATTTGTAATGCATTTCCATCAAGGTCAGACAACTCAAAAGAGTTAGCTTGTTTGCAAGCACTAATGATATATGGCCCACTCCAAATTGCATTGAACTTAGAGTGCCACCCTGACTTAGCTCTGTCACCATCCCATTTCAAAACCAGATCACCCACTTTGAAGGTCTGAGCTCTAGCCTTTTTGTCAAACCATTGTTTGGTTGATTTTTGATGTTATTCTACCCTGATCATGGCAAAATTTTTTAATTCTTCAAGGTCACCCAGTTCCATCATTCTGATTTCTCTTTGATGAAATGAAAGATTTTAATGACCTCCACGTGACTGAAGAGTCAAAGGGACCAAAAAAAAAGCAAAAACATTAAGCTGAAACCAAGTTCTTTTCCAAATCCTCTCGCCTACTGTGAATCTTGAGCACAACACCAACCATTCTTTGAAGCTTTGCTTCCTCAAATAACTCATCTAGGTTGTCCACTTGTAAGTCATTTTCGTACTGGAAGTGGATGTCATCATACGCTGAGCATTCCATGATGAAGCGCCATTCTGTTTCAACAACCCCTGTACTGCATAAAAGACAAGTTCTCTTTTCCCACTCTTCTTTGGGAATAGTCCATCTACCCGTTTCATAGCGAAGATGATGTGACCCGGTCCTCAACTGAGCCAAAATAATCCTAGCCTTACCTTTGATATCCGCCCTTAAGTAAGCTTTGTTATCGTGAGCCCAAGTGGGGTTGAAATATTTGATATAGTGCGCTTTCCTACGACCAACATTTTTTGTCCACATGATTTTCCTAAACTTCTCTGCCACATAATTTTTTATTTCCCTATTGCTGTTAGGGCACTCTTGGAAGTGGATGCCCCACTTCTCCATCCATTTGGTGTTCTGCTTCATCCAAGTTTTCTTTCTGTGCTCTAGGTTATCCTCTATAACCATTTTGGGCCAACGATGATTGTCCATGCTTTCCACTTTTTTCAAATAGCTTATTAGCCGAGTGATTGCCGAAGCTTCCATTGGTAAGATACCCGCTTCAGCCAGTAAAATCTCATAAGGAACCGTTGATTTAACTTTGAGAGTGCTTGTGATTAAATGTTTTTGGATTCTTTCTACCTGTCTCCATCCATGCTTTGACATATTACTTCCCCAGACTTCACACCCATAAAGGGCCACCGGAGTGACCAACAGACCAAAGAGGGTTTTCTTAGTATTCCAGTCCCAAAGCTCAGCTTTCCTACATCTATTTTGGAGCAAGTATGATGCTTTCCAACCTCCTTGAATTCTTTTTGCTCTGCAAGTTTCCCAACTCATTTTGTGGTGAAAATCAATCCCCAGATATTTATATTTTGTAACAATTTCCAATGGCCTCCCTTCAAAAAGAAAGTGTGTGTGTGTCCCTTTTGTTTTTAGAGAAAAAATCATGATTTTTGTTTTGGCGATGTTCACTTGCATCCCGACTTCCTGACAAAAGAGTTCTAAGGATTTTAGATTCTCTCTCAAACCTTGAGCTGTTGTTGATATTAAGATAAGGTCATCAACATATAAGAGCAACTTCACCACATATTCCGCCAACTGAACACCCCCTCCCTCGGTATTGTGTAACCATTCTTCAAGTTTGTCAATGTATAAACCAAACAAAGTGGGAGAAAGAGGGCAGCCTTGTTTGACACCAATGTCACTACCAAAACATTTCGACATGCCTTCTCTAGTTCTGATTTTAGCTCTAACCTGCTCATAAAGCCTGTGCACTGCAGCTCTAAACTTGTTTGGAATCCTTAGTTCTTCGATCCTGTTCCAAAGTTTGTCACAAGGGACCGTGTCAAATGCTTTTCTAAAGTCAACAAAATAGCAAAAAGCTTCCTGACCTTGCGAATCCCAAACCTTTTCAATTAAATGCCTAAGAGTTATGCAATGATCAATGGTTGAATGTTTAGGTCGGAAGCCTGCCTGTCCTTTTGCTCTTTTACCCTCTCTTTTTACCCAACTGCTGATTCGGCGCTCTATCATGCCCCCAAACAACTTACCAGAGGATTGATCATAATGGTGCGGTAGTTAGAAGGGTTATTGACATCCCCACTTTTAAATAGAGGAATAACCACATTGGTCGTCCATTCTATTGGGAACCCTACTTGATTTACATTATTGAAGATTGTTCTAATATGTGGAGCAAGCACCTCGACCCCCCACTTTAAAAATTCGGCTTGTAACCCATCAACATCTTGTGCTTTTCCATTTGCTAGATTTTGAATGCCGTATTTGATGTCGTCTTTTGAGAATAGCTCGTCTGGAGGATGGGAGGGCTATCTTGTTGAAGAGACCGCTTGTATAAAAGCTTCGCATATTCTAACCAATGTGCTTCTGTGATATTGTTTTCTATGTGTGTGTTCTTTTGTTGTAACTCCCTCCAAAATCTTTTGGGATTGTTTTTTCTGAGAGCAATTGATTCCGACCTCCTATTCACATAGGTTTCTTTTTTGTATTGAACTAGTCTCTTATAATTCTTTTTATTTATTTTATTCCCTCCACTTTCCCTCATAGCTCTCTTGGCAGCCTTACAATCCTCATCATACCATGGATTAGTGGGAAAAGTATTTGCAGCTCCCTTTCTGGGCTTAGATCTTTTGCAAGCACCTAAAGCCTTGTGAATTAAAGGTATCATTAGTTTACTGCCAACACACCCCCTTGCTCCCTTGATCGTATTGCACTCTAAATCAATTTTTGCCGATTGAAATTGTTGCTCAAAGGCAGCCAAAAAGATTTCCTGATTTTCTTTATTCAAAATGATTTTGCCTTGTTTTGGATATGTCTCTGGCAAGTGATGGCCTTGGTTTCCTTGTTGATGATTTGTACTGGTGGCAAGTTTGATTAAGAGAGGTTTATGATCAGATTTGAGCTCAATAGGAGAATCTCTGATTTCGAACTCGAGCAGTCTACAAATAGAACTCTGAGTGCAGATAACATAGTCCACACCCTCAAATTCCAATTGCTGAGCCAATTCGAGTGAAGACAATTCAAGTGATAAAAGAAGCCTAGCTTCTTTACCATAGACAAGGTTTTAGGGAGAAGTGCCAATTGCTTTTTTCATTGTGATTTTGATAGCCCAAAGAGCATTTCTCACCTTTGTATGCCATTGTCTTTGGTTGATAGCTATTGTTCTCTTCATGATCCTAATCAAGTTCTTGTTAGTGGACTCAGCCAAACCATTACCTTGAGGGTAGTAATTGGAAGAAGTCTTTAAATAGATCCCAAGTCCAAGAGCCCGATCAGAAATTTTAGATCCTAAGAAAACTTTTGCATTATCAGAGATGATAGTTTGAGGGATACCAAACCTTGTCACAATATCCTCAAGGAAGTCCAATATAACTGATTTAGTTGCTTCTTTGAGTGACACAACCTCTGTCCATCTAGTAAAGTAATTTGTTGCTTTCAAAGCCCATTTGTGACCAACACTCGATGGAGGATTGATCATGCCGATGAACTCAAGACCCCATTGGTCTGCTTGAATTGGATGAAGTGGAAGGGCAACCGATCTTTTCTTACTAGTGAAGAAAGCACATTCCCTGCATGTTCTGACCCATTTGTGAGCATCGACAAACAATGTGGGCCAAAAGTATCATGCCTTTAAGATTTTCATTGCAGTGTCTTTGACAGAGAAATGTCCATCAGAGAAACTATCATGGAATTATGCCAAAACAGTCTACTTGTTTACCTTCAACACATCTCAGCTATACTCCGTCAATGTTTATTTTTGAATACAATCCCATCAATTAGTGCATAAGGAATGAACTGTAGCCTTAGATGTCTCCTTTTTGTCTTTTTAGGCTAAGAGGATATGCACCAATAGATAAAAAGCTGGTCATATCAATCATCCAGTTGTGGTCATTAACTGTATTTCCTTGGTCCTGCTGAATTTCAGTGTAATGTGGAAGTTTCTCATTCCTGGAGGAGATTTTTTGGTCATTTTGAGCATCCAAAGCAAGCTGCTCACACATTGCTCTTCCTCTTACCAACTTTGTAGCCTTGATAGTCACATCATATTCCATGATTTTGGTCACCCATCCAGCTCTTTTCTCACTAATTTATGCTCCCATAATGAAGTCTCTCACACTAGAATGTGAGACTAGAACTTTGATATGATTAGTGGCAAGCATACTTTTAAATTTCTTTAGAGCCCTCATGATGGAAAAGACCTGTTTTTCAACGTGATTGTACTTCGTTTCATAATCCTTCAGTGTCTGACTGAAGAAAGCCACTGGTTGTTCTAAATTTTGATCATTTTGTTGAGTCAAAACAACAACAATACTAGATTCAGCTCCATATGCATATAAGATAAAATCTTTGGCATAGTTAGGATTGACAAGTGTAAGAGCTTGAGCAATTTCTTGTTTGATCTTGACAAAGCTCTCTTTTCCTTCTGCTGTCCATTTGAAAATTGAATCCTTTTTGAGCATTAGAGTGATAGGGCTAGCCAATTCTGCAAAATTAGGAATGAATCTCCTAACAAAATTAATCTTTCCAAGGAATGATTGCAAGGCTTTCTTATGAGTTGGCAAGGAAAGAGAGAGAGAATGGATGAGATTCTTTCTGGATCAATGGCAATACCATCCTTTGAAACAATTTTCCCCAAGATATTTCCCCTAGGAACTACAAAGTTACACTTCTTGGGGTTAAGAGACACCCCAAATTCCCTACATCTCTCAAAGACTTTCTCAAGATGAATGATATGATCTTTACTCTGCTTTGAGAAAATGGTAATATCATCCAAGTAGACAAGGATGAATTCATTGATATACCCTTTGAAAGCAATATCCATTTCTCTTTGGAATGTGGCACCTGCATTTGATAAACCAAAAGGCATTTTATGATAAGCATATGTTCCCCACTTGGTTGTAAATGCAGTCTTTGAACTGATCCTCTTCCCTAACCTTAATTTGATTGAAACCCAAATAACCATCTAACACAGAGAACCTTTCAGCTCCTACTGCCATTTGTAGAATTTGCTCCATTGAAGGTAGTGGGTAATGGTCCTTTAGGGAAGCCTTGTTCAAATCCTTGAAATCGACATACAACCTGATTTCTCCATTCTTCTTCTTCACTGGCACAAGCTTTGCCACACATGTAGAGTATTTGATAGGAAATATTATTTTTGCCTCAATCAATTTGGATAACTCCTTCCTCATGAGGGGTTCTATCTTGGGATTGGCAAGTCTTTGATTTTGTCTAATTGTGTTGATAATAAGATCAAAATCAATGGAATGTTGGAAATGCTTGGAAAAACTCCTTAAGGTCTTCATAATCCCACGAGAATACATCGTTAAATTTTTGACACAAAGATATAAAAGCATGCTTCTCATCCTCATCACATATCTTTCCAAGCAGAAGCTCCTTGCCTTGTACAATGGTGACTGGTTGATAGTCTTCTTGCCTTCTTGTTATGTTTTTCTCTTTTCGTTTGAATTCATCATCAGGACTGAAAATATGCTCCACAATGACCAATCCTTTCGGCAATTTGTTTGTCTTCAGCTGAATAATTTGATCACCATAGTTATCATGTAAATCAGATTGCATTTTTGAGGAAAATTCAGCTTCATTTTGGATGAATTGCACAAATTTTTCATCACTATCAAATACCTGTCAGCTGGTTTCATTATCTAGAATTGATGGCCTGACCACCAACTTGATATTTTGTTGATTATGTTGAATGAAGTCCTCAGCTGGTGAGAATTGTGATCCAAGGGCTGCCATCTGATTTGCTTCTTTGTTCAATTTTCTTGGCACCACTTGCAGATTGAGAGCATCAAAACTCTCCAAGAGGTCCCAAACTCTATGTTTATAAGCTTTCAAAAGCTTATTTTTGGTGGCACACTTCCCTCTAACTTGGTGGATGACCAATTCAGTGTCTCCAAATATTTGCAATGCTTTGATCTGTCTCTTTTCAGCAATTAGAAGACCATGCTCCAATGCCTCATACTCTTCTACATTGTTAGAACATGTAAACTGCAATCTATGAGCAAAGAATAATTTCTCATTCATTGGAGAAATTAATACAACACCTGCCCCAGCTCCATTTCTGCTTCTAGAACCATCAAAGAACATCTTCCATAATCCATAAGCACTATCCTTTTCTTGCTTGAGTGGTGTGGGGAAAGTAGATTCTTCTTCATGAATGTAGTAGGTTCCAAGTCTAGTTTCCACAACTGTATCATAAGGATCAAATTCATAATGTTCCTTGGCCCATTCATCTAATAAAAGATCAGGAATTGAAGGAGGAATAGGCTGCTCTTTTGAAACTGACTCATGCTCTTGATTTTCTTGTATAAGGCAATTAGATTGGAGAGGAGTGGGATCATAAGACTCAACATGATAAGAAAATATAGGCTCAACTTGTATGGTAAATCTAGTACCATATCTAGTTCTTAGGAGCATATGAGACCAATATGAAGACAAATAGCCACCCACTTTAGCCGTGAAACTCTTGATAGGAAATGGAAAACAAGGGAGGCAAGTCAATGACTGATACATCTTGAGTTATGGTTAGACTTAGACAAGCATGAAGGGTTAACTCAAGATCTTTGATCACTCCTAATATGCTAACAGTTGAGCCATCAAGTTGCAAAACACCTTTAGAAACAAGGTTGTACTTAAGACCTAGGATATCAACAATCGTTTTAGGCATTACAAAAGTACTAGCCCTTGAATCAATCATGCAATTGTGAACCAAATGTTTTCCCACAATCAAAGACATATAAAGGGGTGGGGTTTCCACAACTTTGCTTACTTGTTTTTCCCTTGCTTGACAGAAATTGAAAGCAACATGAGTCTTTTGAACAAGTGGATCAACTTGAGGGAGTTGCTTGAGAGCTTCATGTAGGAGGTCCCTTTGTGATGGAATATCCAGAGAATCCCACATTGTCACATTAACATTTGTTTTCTTCATCTACTCAACAATGTTGAAAGGAAGGCCCATGGACTTGTGCATTTGAGGTACAAAATTCTCTTTTCTTGACTGGTTCCAATGTCGTAACAGGTGTCTTTGGTTGAGAAACAACTTCCTTTTCTAAAATAGGTCTGCTAGGAACTTAAGGCAATCTGTTTTTGTTTAAATCTGCCCCAACATTCTTTTCCTTGTGAAGAGATTGTCTTGATTGGAAGAAAATGAAGGTTGAGCATCCAACACTCTCTTCTTAGACCTTGTGTTATCAACAACATGAGTATGAGGCCTGTTAGAACTGCCCACTGCTTGATTGATTGCACAAAACTCATCATTCCCAAAGAACATAAGATTGGCCTCAAGGTTAGCTTCATGAGCTCCTTCTAAATTAGGATTGACTGCTTCAATAAATGGATCTTGCTGATTGGAAGAATTTTGAACCTTAAGAGCCTGAGCTTGCAATGCATTTGCACAAATATACTGATTATGTGGCTGATTGCATGGAAAACACCATTTTGTCTCATGTATAACATTATTTTGCACTGGAACCAATGCTTTACTTGAGCTAGCAACAAGGAGTGACTGAGTAGGAGCAATCGTTTGAAGTAGAAGATGTGGATTTTGACCTTGCCATCTATCATTTTGTTGATTTTTCCCATATCTTTGATTAGAGTATTGGTTTTTATATGGATGATAACCTTGGTTGAATCCTTGGTTAGAAGATTGTCCTTGGTTAGGATAATTTCTATAAGATTGAGCTTCTTGTTTTTCCAAGGATATAACTTTGTTTGACAAATTTCTGATCAAGGCTTTCATTTCATCATCATCCTTTTGCTTTTGGGAAGAATAGGATGTGGAGGGAGTAGATTGGGAACTTTGCTGAGGAATGGGAGCAATAGAAGGTTGTGAAGCTTGAGAAATTCAGGAAACAAAGGCATAGGTAATCTAGGGGCTATTTTTCCAGCTTGTATTAGACAATTTTCAGCCCTAATGGCTATTGGATAAGCATCAGGTAATTGAATAACACCCATAGATTGTATCATAACAGCAATATCAGAATTCAATGCTCTTAAGAAGTAAAGGAAAGAACCTTGTGGAGTTGATCTTAAGAGAACTGGAATTTTTTCTCATGTCTTCTGAAATATGAAGTTGAAGTCAGCCATGAGCTCATTGGGAGCTCTCTTAATGGTTGTTAGCTTCTCTAACAAGGATATGTTGTTTGCTTTCTCCTCAAATTGATTGGAAAAGGCTGTTCCAAGTTCATCCCAATTGTGAATGGAGGCAGGTCTCAAGCTTCTATACCATTGAAGTGCCTTACCCTTAAAAGAAGAGGCAAGAAGCCTAACTGCAACATCATCCTCAGTAACAAAATGAACTGAACAAACATTAGCAATGTCCTGAATGTGATTAGCTGGAGTGGTAAAATTTTCACCAGTGAAGAAAGGAATACTTTTCAAGGCTGTCACTGGAATGTCATGTTGCGCATTGAGAGCAAGAGGGCTGCCACCATTGAAGTTGACAAATGGTAAATTCCTCTGTTGTGCCAAGAATGGAAAGGTCTTAAAACTCTAGAAGACAGTAAGAATGGCCTACAAGGAGGAGGAGTAGAAAGAGTTCGATTTGGAGGAGATGGTGATCTCTAAATTCTACCTTTCTTCTTCTTCCTTGGTGATAACTGCAGATATTCAAAAGCTTCACCACCTACTTTACTTTGTCTTGTTTGTATCCTTCTCATGAAAATGAGGCACTTTGACTACTGAAACCAGTAGATATGATGATTGGAGTCACCAGATGTGTTGAAACAAGCCTCCAAAGGCTAGAAATTACTAAGGTACACCCCAAAAATTAGCAAAAATATTGTAAAGTACATAAAATTGGTCCCTCTGGGCGTGCCAAAATTGTTGGAGCTCAAAATTGCACCCTGCCTCGAGTCATAGACAATCCAATGATTTTGAGGCAACATGGGACTGTCTCCAAGTTGTGGGACTTTCTCTTGAGACAGACCTCTAGAGAAGGTTGGTTCCTCTACCTATTCCTAATGCTAAAACTACTCCTACTGCTGTAAATGCAACTATCTAATCCTACTCTAACAATCCAAGGGACCAGGGGAAGAGGAAGATGCATGAAAGGGGAAATCCTAAGCTAACAGAGGTGATAGCACCAAGAAAAGGGGGAAAGACACTCTTAGATGAGTGAAAATGGGAGGAAATGAAGGAGGAGAGGGTAGACATGAGTGCCACAGTCCAAAACAACATTCAAACTTCCATTTTCATGGAGCACAACAAAAATAAACCCTGCAAAGTGGAGAAACATACACAACATACCGGCAAGTAGATGAAGAGGCATTTAATGCAATAAAACACTAGCCAGGGCAGAAGATAACCACAAAACATGAATTTTATTGCTTTAAGAAGATGCATATATCATTACAATGGAGGAAGAAAGTAAAAAAAACCTTGCAAGGTCCAAATATGAGGCCTGCAACTCAAAAAACTTTTGCAACACTTTGAATGGTGCCCTTGCATTCTAAGAGGGTCCAACCTTTACAAATGAGCATCATTTTACAATTTATAGAAGATGGGAGAGAGAGAGGAGGGAAACTCGGATTTCCACCTTCAACCACCAACAATATGCATTGAATGTTTGAAAATAAGGATCGGTACCGTGCCAAGGCCATTCCCCCATGATACTTTGCTTGTAGGAGAAGGAATGGGCACCATACCTCATCAAACTTGGTAGTTGAGTTACCTGGAAATACTCCTTGAATGCTGGGACTGTATTTCCTCTTTTCCACCCACCTAACCTCACTAAATCAAGGATTTCCAGTTTCCATGGTGTAGTACACGATGAGACCATTCCAACGAGTCCAATTTTGTGAAATTTGGAGTTGTAGAGTGAAAGTTATGGTTGTTTGAAGTTGAGGATCTCGGGAGGGTCATGACATAGTTACCCACAGGCTGTAACAGACCGCTTTAATGCTTTTTGGTGTTGGGGCAGACGGATCGACCGATTGGCGAACTTGAGGAAGGGGAGAACTATTCTTTGTGTGCCGTTCGGGCCCAACTTATCCGCTTTTGCTGATTCGTCCATCCCCCGCTTGACTCTACCCCCATCGGTCATGTCGGCCATTCGGCGAACCGACAGAACGTGGGAATGTTCTGTCCGTTTGCGTGTTCCCCACTTCGTTTGCAACACTGGTCCCACTCCGTCCTGCTTCACCCAACTCGACCAATTCGCATATGCGGTGAACTAGAGGCCTCAAAGAATTGTTCCATCCCTGCCACGTAGACGCGATCCGATTGACTATAATCCCTCAACCCCTCCTGTGGATGATGCAAGAATGCAAATAATAGAAGGAACAAAGGAATAGTTCCTCCAAAGGCTTATTTGGTCGACTGGGAGCAAACATTGCTGAATTTTGAGGTTTTTTGGCTAAGTATGGGCCTTAATGGATTTGCAAGGAGAAGAAGAATGCCCCTGAACCACCGCAACTTGTCCAAAACATGATTTTTTCCAAATCTGATCGGTCTATACTGCCCAAGTCCAAGAGAAGGTGTAAGCTGTCAAAATAAACCGGGAGGGGATATTGTGGATAACAACACCATTGTCAACTTCATTCTCCTAGTTCATGCTCATATGGCCAAGCAACACAAATTTCCCCTTGAAGATAGATAACACCACAAATGCTATGGCCTTGTCCATATACAAAAGATAACACAAAATGGTGTTGTGGCATGCTAAGGGATACACCCCTCACCCCACCACGATTGTGAGGGCTTTGACACCATAGGAGCAGACTAATGTGGTGAAATATTACGGGCTACACACCTTACACCACGAGTCATGTGAGGGTCTTGGCACCTAAAGTACAATAGGATGTCAAGGACTCTCTAAAATCAAGCCCTAGGTGTAATGTATCTGGACTTCAGAGGGATAATCATTTGAGGTTTAACAGAGACAAATGTGTGGGTAAGCTCACAAGATGCAGTCTAAGGGAAGCAAGGGCTTCGCTACAAAATAGAGTAGATAAGATAAGGGGACTCATGTCGAGGAGGATCAAAATGGACAATCTCCCTGAGGCAAGGGGGAGGGGTTGGAACCTTGTGACTAGAGGGGGATGGATGCACCAAGAGGTATGTAATGCCCCCTTTTTCCAAGTTAGTCACTATGGAACACCCTATTCCCGTTCCTTCTCTTGTGGGCCTTAAGGAAGGAGCAAAGGAGGGGAACTCGCCATGGTTGTAAGTGATGTACCTTCATGATTAATTATTTTATTTACTTGTCATGGCTTTGGACTGGTTCGACTAGGGGAAAGAAGACTTAACAAGGATAATTTCTATTTCTTCATTATGAGGTCGGTCTTCTTAAGTGAAGATTAAAAAGTTCATTAGGAGGTCAGCCATGAAGTTGGGGTTTCTAATTCATCATTGGTGCGAAAGGAGGGGTATTTAAGGAAGTTTGAATGGAGAGGAGGATCATCTTTTATCTATTTTGACATTTACTTGGAGTTGGAGCTGGTGTAACTTGTATTCTTGCCATTGAAGAATGAAAACCCTTCCTTGGTCACCTATTGAGGACTAAATGCTTCAACAGGATCACACTTGGGGACGGAAACCCTCATTTGTGCATTGGTGGCTTTATACAGAGGTCACACGTGAGCTTTAAAGAGGATTTGATATTTATTTCTTGCTTGGGTGAAGGATTCAATATCATCTAGGGCACTTTTGGACAATTTGAGTTGATATTCTTATTTTTCATATTTTATAAGGCTGGAATCTACAATTTGGTGATTTTTGGAGAGGTTTATGAGCTATTTTTAGCTGTTGTTTGTGGCTGCCCTGCTGCTGTCACAAAATTAATTGTGGCTGGGTGTAATCTTTTATTTCCTCTGTTATTTTGATGTAATTTGGATGGATAAATGTTGCCGTGCTGGAAATAATTATTTAGAAGCATTTTCAGCTGTTATTGCATGGTTGTTCGATGATTTGAAGTGCCTATACAGTTCGCTTCCCTATAGGACTGATTATTAAATGCTCGAATAGGGTTAAAGTGTTTTTCTAGTCATTTTCATATTGAAGCTTGTTGGTTGATGGTGTATTTTCAGATGTGATTCATTTGGGGTTGTGGCCAAACCCTTATTTTCAGTTTAGCCCTAGAAAGGACATTAAAAGGTAACTCCTCACCAACCCTAGAAGACATGCTAGTTGCCTTCCCTTGATGAACTCTAAGTTTAATAGTTGAAGGTCGTGCAACTGAGGTCACGGTAATATCCCACCCAAGTTTGAAATGAGGACAATCTATCCTACTCATAAAACAACATATAGATCTAATCACATCGAATAGTAAGGTAAGAATAATAAAACATTGATCTAATGTAGAAGAGAGAACACAATCTCACAAATAATCCACACAACAAATCCTCATGTTTGAAGAAGCAACATAGCTACTTAGTGTTAAAGTCTCTGTCTTCTATTCTAATTTAATAAGGTTCAATACAAAGTATTTACAATGAAAGGATAGGTCACAGCCACATCACAAAAACATTGCTTGATAAGAAAGCTTCTAAACTAATAATAAAAATCTACTAAAAATTATTGTAGCTACATATCACCAAAGTTCAAATTCTTATCAAGTCCCTTGGACTCGTCACTTTATTAATATAATCCCAAAATAACATAAGACAACGACCATATCTCCAATTTTCCATGCCCGATGAAAAATCTCTAGTTCACTGATTGTTTTCCTTTGCGCATAGTCATGCAGAGCATAGTTAGAAAACTCAGCGATTACTCGCCGCATTGGTGAGTACTCGCCAAAAATTCTGCCAAACGAGTAATCTCCAGAAATACTCACCATTTTTGACTCGCTGAATTTTTGTCGAGATTTGGCAAGTTTTTGACCATTTCATATGTTGCTTAAAATTTATGTTTTTTTGAGAAATTTGAATATTTTTTAAGTTGCCGAGTATTCCCAAGTATTTGCCGAGTATTACCGAGTTTTTGCCGAGTCAATTTTTTTTGGTCTACCGAGTATTTGCCGAGTACGAGTATGTGAACTATGATGCAGAGAGCATAATCTACATCAATTTTGGCCACATCCATGTCTCGCCTCACTCAGCGCGAGTTTTAAAATCGATAAAAAGGCAACTAAGAATCCATATCTAGATATTAAAAACAATAATAATGGCAATTTTTTTTAAAGGTATATTAATTTCAAGGACGGGTTAGATTACCAAGTAGCAAGAAATGGCGAAGCCACACCAAACCACATTCGCGAAACAAGTTGAGAATTGATACTTAACACGCCGTTGCGACCGTGTCACAATTTCGGCTTATGGGGCGAAGAATTGGTGTAACGCTACTTTCGCAAATTAGAAAAATTTACAATTATAATTTTTAAAACATCGATGATAATTAAATTGTAACGATGACAAGGTTAAGTAATCGACTAGCGATAAGGCTTATCGCGTTGGAAGAGTTAATGCGAGATTAAATTAATTTCGGCTAGGTTAATAATTGTTTCGCAAATGATTTAAAAGTTTGTAGAAGACCAAGAGTTTTATTACGGTCACGTGTCTCATTTAGTCTCCTAAATGGACCCATGCCTTCGCAATTTAATACGCAAGATTTTTTTTAAAGTGAAAAATAGTTAATTGATACAGCCAAATTATAAAATGGTTAAATTAATTATTACCCTAAAAAATAATGTGCAACCATAACTTAAGTCATTTCCCAAAAATAAAACACTTAATTCACCTCCCATTTGAAAGTGCAACTTTAATATGCCAAGTCAAGTCTGAATTAAATTGGGGCCCTAGATCTAAGTTATTCTCACTGTAGGATAAGCTAAAACCCTAAAACCAAACTTATGAGAATAAATTCTTAAAACCTAATATCTATTATTTCTTTTCCTCATCTCATTCATTCGGGTACCCAAGGTTTTTGTTTTTGTTTTGCAGGGAGGAGGATAGATGAGCCAAGGCAAGAGATTCAAAGGAGGGGTTTCCACTCCATTTTTTTTAATTTCAAATTTGGATCATCTCCTAGTTTGCACACAGTTGTATTATTCATCCAGGGTTTGAAATCCATGGTTTGCTTTTCTTCTAAATCTGATCCAAATGGATCTGCAGGTTTTATTGATTACTATTATTATTTTTTTGATTAAGTGCTCTTCTTTTGAGCACATATATGTATATATTCAAGCTTTATATATATGTATATATATTGTTTTGATTCAAGCTTTATATATATATATCAATTAAAAAAAAAAGGACGCAGACTGAAAATGGAAAAGCCTGAAAGGGCGACTGTGCAAGGGAAGGCCTTATGTCCTGAGTGTATTTTAAGCGGCTCAAAGGCTGTGGGACGGCCTATGCCAAGGTAGCGGGGGTGAGTGGCCCAAGGCCGAGACAAAGGTGAGGGGGCGGGGCAAGTCACAGGGAGGCCGCAACTAGGCCGTGGGCATGCAAAGGGAAGTGTGGGGGACGGTTGGGACAGCCGTCCTAACCTCCCCCAATATATATATATATATATTTTGTTTTATTAAAACCTTACCAAAGGTTTCGGCCGGATCAAATACATATATTTGTTTGCTTATTTAATCTCCCATTTACTTTTAGGTAATTCTATTACTTAATATTTTTTTTTAATATATATATATATATATATATATATATATATATATATTAAAGATGTACACACAAACTAATACCCATTTTTAATTGCAGAAAGCGATATACTATTTAGCAATGCACGCGCGCACACACAGAGATATATACAAGCAGAAAGCTTTCGAATAAAGTAGATGTCTTATTTCATGCAAATTGGTGTATATATGCAGTTGTTTCTACTATGAGAGAACATGGAAGTTTCAGATTTCAAACTCAGTAAATAAATGAACAAATTTCTGCTATCAAGCTGGAAGATAAAAATGCTACAGATTTTGCAAATAGAACAACCTTTTTCATTCAACAAAACAGCAAGATGCAAACTTATATTACTACCATTTTCTTTCTTAATTGATCAATGCAAACAACAAATAATATGGAGCTTTTAACAAACAAATCCACTAATTCAGGATTCCATTAAGGAAGAGGTAAACAACAGAATTTTCAGATTCACAAAGGAGAAAAAGAGGGATAAATTGCTATACAGATTTTTCCCATAACTTTACAATCTTCCTTCACTTAATAAGCTGATATCTTTCACTTTTAGAAAATACTTCAAGAGGAAAAACAAAGTTTTTACTTATACAACAATTTTAATCCTTTAAACAAGTTGAAAGTTTCCTATTTTTTATAACTAGCTTCATTTTCAAATAGCAAGAAGTAGTACTTCAATGAATATTTCAATACAGAAACAAATCATTCTTAGGAAGTAATTAACGTATTAACTTAGCATAACAAGAAGAAACAAATCTTAATAATGTGAGCTACAAGCCCTCCACTTGAAGTGGAGACACCATGGCAATTTTTTGCCAAAATTCGAAATCTTTTATAACAAGAAAAAATCTGCAATATGCACTTCTAAACTCCTCCATCCAGCTCCAAACTACATGAGTAAAAATCTCCAGAAACCACAATAGTGAGCGTGGTTGACCACCCAACCATTTGACATCATCACATGCCACAAAGGGATCAAAGACAACATGGTAGCCTCCTCCAAGCCCATGGAAAAGAGGCAACACATTACAAACAACACTTAGGTGAAGAGAGAATTTAACACATTCCATACTTGGTTTCAAACAACAACAAACAAATTTAACGAAGGCAAATCAGCCAAGAAGCACCATGCTCTATACAAGGGAAGAGGGGATAGGAAATCCCATTTTTAAGTAGCCAAATAACTCCATTTAAAACAAGTTTCTCCTTATCTCTCCATTCAAAACAACACCCGTTATCACTCCAAATTACTCCCCTTATCTCTTCATATCCCTCCCCCATGAAGGTTTTTCAAACTCCAAGTTTCCTTTATTGAAATATGTTTCCAAACCAAATGGAAACATATCCCTACCTACAAGCCAAATGTAGGTGGGTAACCAAAAGAAAAAGATGCTTTCAAGCTTGTCAAACAAGCATAGAAAGTGACAAGGAGGAATTCCTCCCACTTTGCATCAATCTCCAAAATCCACACCTCTCAAGGGTGGATGAAGTAAAAAAAATCAAACTTAAAACATTCAATTTATTTCAATTTGCAATCAAATTCATATATACCGTTCCAAACACAATCAAATATGAAGTAAAAGTGTGCAAGATCCTACCTTGCAAATTCAAGCTCAATTCCAATACAATTGCTCACCAAGAATCCAAGTGCTTTCCAAGCTTTCTCCAAAACAATTCTTTCCCAAAAATTTCCAAGCAAAAGAACCCCCCAACCATGGACATTAGGGATTATGAAGAGAAGGAAGCCACCCAAGCAAACCAATGGGAGGGTGACAAGTGTCACCCTCTATCCAAACCACAACCAATCAACACACTCCAAAATTTTGCATCCCAAAATAAAAGAAGGAAATTAAAATTAGACTCAAACAATCATGTGGATTTCCGAATTCCAAAACATTTTCAAAGATCAAAATTTCATAAATCTGAAGTGTGTGGGAAGAGGACAATGCGATCAAATGGGCTTCATTTGCATTGAAAAGAGCTCACCCAACCTATACGGATGAGGACTATGGTCTCTTTTCAAAGCAAATGATGTCATTTGTCTTACCATTTAGCATTTCTAAATGGCACATTTTTCCCAAATCCGAGTTTGAGAAAAAATGTAACATTTAGGATGAGGAAATTAGGTTCACCTAATCCATAATTATGTGTCATAATCCCTCCTAAACCCATACACAACATCCCAAGCCACAAGAGATTCCAAAAACCACAATAGGGTAACATGAAATACTAGATAACATTAAACCAAAAAGGGAGTTAATTTCAAACCATAGAACTATACAAGATGAACATATATCCCCAAGACAAGAGATAGACCAACAATCACATAGCCCAATAAAATCCAACATATGACAACATTGTAAAAACATGACAAAGAAGATGACATAATCGATACGAGAGGAGAGGTTTGGCCCTTAGGGCCTTTTGTGCTAGTTGGAATATGTCCTCTGAATCCCACATTCTCCCATGACCAATTACCTATCACCACCTGCACACTCAAGGCAAAAATCATTCCCGTCTAACACAATAATCGAAATACGATAATATCCAAAATGCATCATAATCAATCAGCCATACATAATCATGCTAGCTAAGCAGTATATCACAAAATAAATCGTCAACATAGTATGAAGATTTACGACCATGCACCAAGTACAAAGCCAATAACAATACAAGATCATGCTCAAATGAAATCATGATATCATCTCAACATAAATAATTGATCAACGAAAAATGGCATCGTGCACCCCATCTACATCCTGTCAACAAGAGTTGACATCCTAGTGCTAGCAAATACGATATCATGAAACAATGTCACATCAAAATAATATAACATAATAGTAATATATTGTCAATATCGATAATCCAGATACAATTAGTCAAAGTAGTACAAAATGAGAATACAAAAATAGGTGGGCCCTACAATCCATATTTGGTTTTCCTGCCATTTGGTGGGCCCTACAATCCATAATTGGTTTTCTTGCCATCTAGTGTTCAACTTCCAACACAATCTTCATGTGGTCATACACTACATCACCAAGATACTCAGTCATTGCTTCAACATTCTCCACCCTCTTTACAACATCCACTACAAATTCCAGAGTTTTCGGATCTCCTTGCTTATTGATTGTAATCATTTCCGTTTTGAATGCAGTGATAATAGTACTCATCACCTCATGAATTCTTCCCTCATGGCCAACAAATTATCTACTTTATACAAAGAGGGCACTAGAAAACAAAGAGAGAATTTTGTTCACAAAAGAATCCAATTGTGACATTGTAGAAGTGAGTGATCCAGAGAACTATTCAAATTTATATTTTGCTTCCATTATTTAAATTTTGCATGGGTCAATCTCTGTAAATTATGACATTGAAGCATGTGGAAGAAGGCATTGCGGTGAAACCTGTGAAATAATATTAATGCAAGCTTCCGATTGTGAAACATCTAGTAATGTAATAGTGGTTTCCACCTTTGTAGTCAACTTTTGTGGGACCTTAACCTTTCCATGTGTCTTCAAATGTTTCACCCTTCTCTTAATTCGTCACATCCTTTTTGGCCAATTGGTTTGAAGACTCAATCATATACTTGGGATCATCCTCATATTCATCACTGGAATGAGCACCTCCTTTGACATCTCTACTGACTCTTTTCCTTTTCTTGGTCATTGTGAACAATTTTTGTTCTTTCCTATAGATCACAGGTTGACCACTCTTCTTGTTATACCAGTGGCTTTGTCAAATCTCATCTTAATCTCTAGTTGGTAATGGGTGGCCATGTCCTCTTGTTGAGCCCTAGCTAATTGCATGCTCTTGAGCCAATAACTTTGAGCTCTTCCTTGAGTAGGCTGAGGGTCATGATGGAATCCAATGTTTGGATCCCCTGAGGCAATGATAAAGATGAGGTGGGAATTGTGGATGGAAAGTCATCAAATGGTGAGGTGGCAATCGCCATGGGTGAGGATGGGGACGAAATTGGCAACACAATGGAGTCTAGTGATAGTCAAATAGGAAAAAGTGACATTGGGGAACTACTTGACATTAGCCAAGGAGTATACTCAATAGTGGCGCGAGAGCTAAATGGCGCTATCCCCAATATGGGCATGGGAGATGCATCACTTAACAAATTAGTGTCACTATGAAGGGTAGCAGAGGCATTGGTCATTGGAAACTCTAAACATGTATTTTACCTTGCAATGTAGACACAAGTGAAGTTGGAGTTGAGAACAAGGGTCTGAGTGGTGGAGGCATAGAGGATGCACTAGCTTGAGAGGCACTCTGTGACATGGGAGGTGTTGAAACAGTTGTGAGATCTAATGTACTCACTTCAGAAGTTGGCACAACAATACTCCCAAAACTAGTGACCTATGCGACTCTTTGAGAACTCATGACACTTGGAATACTTGAAACACACGAAAATCTAGGTGCAAACACAAAAAATGGTGAACCACCAAAGACGCTTGAAACACTAGAGTGGTGAACCACCAAAGACGCTTGAAACACTAGAGAACAAAGAAAGACTTGTAATCCCAAGGGGCATTGAAACATATACACTAGCAATCATAGGAACTACAAACGATGAAGGAGAATGAGAAACAACATGAGCAATGAATTGAGGCATTTTTCCCTAGGGTAAAGAGGTCATTGGTCCTGGAGGTTATTCAATCAATAATTTTCTCATCAAATAGAGATTGGTCCATGGTGCTTCCCAGTTTTACACCCCAAATGACTTGGCTGCAATTCAGAAACAAATGGAAAAAGAATGATAGATGTAGGAGTATTTCATTTATAGTTGGGGAGAGATCTAACATTCTTCCATGACTGAATCTTGGCAATGTTTAAGAGGCACGTACAAAGGAGGTGGTTATCTTGTGCTTCTTTTGGATCTGCTTAAACCAGGGTGAGAGGGGCCGAGTGGTAGCTTAAGGGGAGACATGTATTATAATTCAATCTCCTGTGATTATTGATAAATCAATATGAACAACGTATAACCATAAATGTAATGCGTACTCAAAGATTTGTCACACAAACACTACACATACTTAGCGTATCAGATACAAGTTACTAGATACATATGAGATGTGATTATGAACATCATTCAAAGGATGTTGTTAACAAATTGGAGTGAAATGACATTCATAATGCTATGCTTTGATATCAAAGGAAAACTCACTTTAAATATTTACAAAGGTAATGTGGTTTGTATGCAAACAACATGCTAGATATGCAAGGATAATGTAGTCTATAAAGGTAGAACAAGATGATACAATAGAAATTAGATGAAAGGGGGATAATGATTTAATGGGGAGAAATAACAATATTCACCATCTCACCCCGATGATCCTATGATGCATTCGATCGTCGAAATCAAAATAAGATAACCTTTCAGTAGGTTGTTTACATTCATTGATTTACCCAATTTGTGCAAACACTGACCAAATAATCTCTGAAACTTTAACACAAACACTTGTAATTAAAACTTCGTATATCTACCATACCAAATCCATAAAACCCAGGATACCCTTAAAAGGTACAAAATTTTCAATCCTATATTGTAATTGCAAAAAGGAATTTTATAACTGAAATGAGTATTACAAAGTAACACTACAAAATAATATTCATTCAATGACCAATCCAAACAATGATCTGAAACATGCTTCTTTGTATTTCATTGACATAACATATACAAGATTACAAAAGAAAGGAATATATTTCTTGATTCCATCTCTATTTACACTAGGAAATAACAAATTTATCCGTGTGTGTTCAATTGACAAGGGAGATATGCTAAATGCTCTCAATGCCTGCTAATGACTGAACAAATGCAATCACCTTAGCTAAAAATTGAAATTAGAACCCCCTCAAAATGAAGACAAGCCTTCACTTTTATACAAAATTTTCCCAAAAAGGAATATCCCTAGATGCGCCATGAAGCGTTGAAAGCAAGACACATGTGGAGTAGTTGTCCTGACTTTGCAGTTCGGATGAAGAAGGCGCCCAAACTGGAAAAGATGCCAACATGATGCGCTTAGCTGGGACGATTTCGTCTCATGTTGAAACCTGTGAAAGAGTGGCGAATATTCTTTCCTTTGCCAACAAACTCTTTTGTCTTCTTCTGTAACCATAATCATTCTTAGTACACTTAAGAAAATAGTTGGTTATGCATTACAATCAGATCGTTTAATCCTCTTTAGAAGAGAATAGATAGAATAAAGAATGCTAAGGGGAAATATCAAGATCCATTTGTTTTCCCTTTAATTCTTCTTCAAGTTTTCCCATTGACACACCGAACCTTTTGACCATTTCCAAAATTGGATCTTCTTCTAGCCGAACATGATATAGAAACATACTATTTCTTGCTTGGAGCAAATGCTTGTCAAGCTCACTGGAAATAACTTCCTTCTCCTTTAGCTATCTTAACGAATTTATTAAGGAACCTTTCTAAATGAATGAACCTTTGAATAGAAGAATAATCAAAAACCTTGGGAAGCTCAGATTCTCCTGGAATGTGTTGTTTAAGAATTTCAACCAACTTATTGATATCTGCAGCTCCCGGGGTGTATATGCCTTCCAAAGGTAGCATCCTTTCAAGCTTTGAATCAATATCATCTACATACTCCTCTGCCTTTTCCTTTATGCTTTGGAGCTTGCCTATGCATCCTTCCAAGGTCTCTATCCTCAAATTTAGGGCATCCAAGTATTCATATTGTCTTCCTTTACAATATGAGGAGATTATTCCTTCATTCTCCACAACATCTTCTCCCAAGTTAACTATAACCTCCATCTTGGGCAACATGCCATTCCACATATTAATCTCTGTTTGATACTTGTCAATTAGGATCTTACTTGCTTCTATCCATTCATAGACATGATTATGACATTCAATAATGTCCTTGATGGCCTTGCTACCTTTTGTGAATAGTTCACTTTCCTATTTATTTGTTGCCTCCCCCCTATAGTTTAAGTCTTCAAGTTGTCTTCATCGTTTCTGGGATGAGGGCTGTGGCTATATCTTGACTGGTTGGAGGAGCTTGTGTCAATTTTTGCACAAAAGTTGATAAGACATCAACCTTCTCTCTCAACCACTCCTTAGTTTCCTTGTCCTTATCTATTTTCTGGAAGAGACCACTGACTGCCATAGTAACATCATGTTTTAAACCCTTTGTGGTCTACTTGCCTAGTGGGATCCTGGTAATGTGATAATCTAAAGGGGAAGCTTCATCCCTTAATACATCAACTTGGGGAGTGGCCACCTCCACAAACCTTTCTCCTCGGGCCCCAACTACTTGTTCTTGACATTTTTTTTTGCTTTCTATGGGGGTCTTCATGGATTCAAGGATACAATACTTTGAAGGTCAGCTTCCTCAACCTACACTTCTATTTTTCTCTTCCTTGGGAGGGCTGCTCCCAACCAACTTCCAACTTGCATACTGCCTTCCCCTTGCTCTTGCTGCTGGGGGGCACTTGATGTGATCACCACTTCATGATATGCAAGGAGTGTGAGGCTAGAGTCATCAATCTGCATCTTTTGCATATCCAAAGTTTCAATAGAATGTCCTTGTGTTTCTTCTCCCTCTGCCTCTTTGTCCTTCACTTCTTCCTCTGTCATGGTTGAAGATGGTTGATTACTTGTATCTGTAGACTTTGTAACCTCAACCTCTTCTTCTCTAGATGGAGAAGGCTACTTGACTGGCTTACTCTGTGACTCCTTTTGATTTTGAGCCTCTGCTTCTGCAACTTCATGAGTTGCAATCACATTATCCACTATATCAAGAGCTGACTGAATAGGACCCATGGTTTTTGGTTGCTCAACTTCAACCAATGGAACCTCTTCAACATGTGGTTGCTCTATCTCACCCATTGCAACTTCTTCTGCAGTGGATTTCTCTTCCTCGCCACTTACAATTTCTTCTGCAGTGGATTTCTCTTGGGATATTGGACCTCCTTCCTCCTCTCCAATTGGTGTATTTTTGAACATTATCTTGGAGAAGGTCAGCTCCAGCATCTTGACCTATGCCATGTAATAAATCAGCGAACACTTGCAGGTGATGGGTCTAACATTCCTTAAAGTTCATCTTCATGGACCTCTTGCATCTGAAAATCTTTAATGGGCGCATGGGCATGAACTTCTTGTTGTACCAGAAGGTGGGGTAGTAAGAACTACCTATGGTACTTGAGGGGTTGAAGTGAGCATTTGAACTTGTGAAGTCACTCCCTCAACTGTTGTTTCTATGGCTTTCTCCACTACAGGTGTTGCCACTTGTCCTCTTGGTTCTCACAAAATGTTGACTTAAAGGCTCATCTTCATCCTTCTCAGGGATGGTTTCCAATATTGGACTCATCACTAGATGGCTTGGATGAACACTTCTTCCCTTATGTTTCACCTTGCTAGATGGCCCCTTTGAGGAAGAAACATGCACATAAACTTGGATAGATTCTTTTGCAACAAAGACTTTAGGCCTTGATGCTGAATGTGGGACTGCTTGAATGGGTGTGGCTGCAATGACATGAGCATCTTGCATAGTTTTCTTTAATATTTCCTTTGTTATGTGTGTCAACTTTGACATAGAAGTCCCTATTTTACTTGTGGCAGCACTGAGTTCCTCCACAACCTTTGAAGTTAATGGTCCCTTAATTGAAATCTGTGGGGACTTTCCTTTTAAGGGATCTAAACTTGCAATTCCTTTCTTCAAAGGGGGAAGTACATCCTTTATAACACCACTTGCTCGGTACTCCCTTAGAACTTCTGTATTTTGCAGAGTCAAATCAATTCCCTTTCTGGTTAGTCAGCCCAAAGTTCTTTTGATGATGTGAGTTGTTCTTTCATGTAATGATGAACTTTCTGGCTTTTTCCAATCAATACTTGGGAGAGGCTGTGAGACTATATTCTTATCAACATAGTACTTACTCACCAAGTCTTTTCCATCTGCAAGTCCCTGAGGCACAATTACAATTTTGTAGTCCACGTCCACAACCTGAGTGAGGGTCATCCTTGAATAATCTCTGAAGCTCACCTTGTCCTCATCTCTACAATCCATTCAATAATCCTCATAATGAGGTTTATGTTCATGAGAAGTCCCCAAAGCTCCTTGAACTGTCCACTTGGTATATTAATTGGGCTTGGGAATAAACTTTTGCAATGTCTTCTTGCCCATATTCGTTTCTAGGAGTTTGGCTTTAACCAAGGAGGGACATGAATACCTCCCAATATTGATAGGGAACTTGATATTGGTCTTGTGATTCCCTACAATCAACTTATGGACTGCCACCAATTGCCTTGACAACTCCAACAATGCCCACTTGTCATCTAAATATCTGGGTAACATATATGGGGCATCATGGAAACCACTTACTCTGATGTAAGTAAACATTTTGAATTGGATGAAGTAGAATCCAAATTCAGTGATCACTTTCCTTGCCTCTACATATATTCTGTTACATTCCCATTCAGGCTTAAACAAACACATGAGGGGAGAAAAGAAGGCATCATGCACCCTTCTGAAATGATAAATGCAATTGCTTAAGGTTTAACTAGGGGTCCAGAATCATAAACCTTGAAATTTCCAAAATCATTTTCTCTATTCTAATCCAGGAAATGATCTATGGCGGGCAATATTGTAGACCAAGTAGGAGGTCATATAAAACTCTAAATTATTAGTGGATCTCTCCTCTATCTGCACCACCATTTTGAGCAATTGTTGATGGATGCAATTGCCAATAATCTTGCCCCATTGAATTTGCATCTTTCCCACAAGGAAAATCTGGATAAACTTGAACATCCAGTCATGATAAAGATATGCAGATTCTTTCCCCATAACCCTATTCAGCAAGGTGATAATATCTCCAATCTCTTCAATGAAATCAGCCCTATTCAAATTTTTAGGGATCCTTGTGGCAGAGATTCTTGGCTTTTCAAGCCAATTGTTGTTCAATATCCTAGAACAGTTTGTACTGTTTGCGTTCCAATACTCTTCCACTTTTTCAACAGTCACATTTGCAACTTTGGACATCAGGGAGGCCTAATAACTCTTCAAAGGTATCAATAGTCAAGGACAACGACCAACACACCACTCCCATCCCTAACTTCTCTTTTTTCTAGGTTGTAATTTTCATCACAAACCCATACCAACTCCAGATACAGGGCATCTAGGGGAAAATTAGTGGCTAGGGCAAGCCCACTCCAATAAATCTTTCTTATGGTTTCATTTTTATCGACTGCATGCAACATTTGCAAGAGATCAATTAAATCTGCATTGCCTAGGTTGGAATACGTGACTTCTATCCAAGTCTGATGTGAGATGGGAGGTAGTTTGAACACCAGACAACTGAATCTTCATTTTTGCAGAGTGGGAGTTTAAATCGACTATTGGAAAGATTTTTGACACTTCAATCACACTGGACGCTTCCCACATTACCAACTACTACACTCCGACAGTTCAAACAGTTCAAAGGGACTGATAAAAACACTTACTCATGCATACACCTTCTCTGCAATACTCTGTCGGATTAAGAACACTAGTAAGAACACTTCCAGAGCTCAACACAAACCTTCTAGTTCTAACAGCCCAATCATACACAACTGGATCTTCTGCTCATCTTAGGGCTTCGAAAAATCTTTGCATATCTCGAAAAGTTGGAGGCAAAGTGGTAGTTTTTCACAAATTCCAACCATATACTGTTTCCCATATGCTCTCATTGATGGTGACTACCTGCTTTCATCACTCTTACATCCGTGGCCATAGATGTTTTAATTTTCAACTTTGAAGTTCCAACCCTATAAGTGGATCCATTGGATGAATCCGAAAAAGCCGTGCTTGATTTTCACTTAAATGATTTGTCTCTCTCATTGGCTCGGGCTTCACAATCTGCCATGTGGCATCTACTTGAGTGTTTACTTTTTCTTAGTCACCTTTCTCAAGCTTCGGGGTTGCACAAACAATTTGTAAACTTACAAGAATGCAAAGTTGCAAACCTGCAAAAATGCAAAGTTGTAAACCTGCAAAAATGTGAAACTACTTTCCTTCTCTAGAGTCCCGAGAGATTGACGTTGTTGGTCCTCAATTCTACACCCCCTGGTGGCTTGACAACATTCTCTAAGGATGGGAATGCTTAGATAGTAGTAGATTGTGTGGTATGTGTCATTGTAGCCGGGGAAGGGTCTAACACTTTCCTTGGGATCAAGCTTTGAGGTGATTGAGGGGCACGTACAAAGGGGATGGCCCTAACCTGCTACTTTTGGTCCTGCCTTGAACTAGGGTGAGAGAACCCGTAGGGTAACCTGAATGCAGAGGGGGGGATAATTTTTTTGTTCCTCTTGATATGTTAAATGACGGGTCAATCTGAGATAAGCATGGCCATGTATACAACACTCACTCTTATGAGTTGTCATAACAAATGTTGCATATGTTTAATACTCCAGATACATGTTACTATAGACAGTAAAATTCTGTTGCTCTTGCATTTTCTTGATAGGAGAATTAAGTCTAGAGAACACCTTCAATGATATTTAAAGACTGAGCAACGAAATTACAAATGGAAATTAGGATATTGGTATGATGGGATAAGAATCAATATAGTAGGTTTGATTTTGTAAAGAAGGGGGGTTCAAATGATGACAAACTTCCTTGTAACAAAGCTTTTGCTCATTTACTAAGGCAACATACTGTTCTTGGAAAGTAAAGAAACTTTGATTAAGTAATGACAGTTTCTCCAATGAAAGATTTGCATTCATTGATGCCCAACAAATGCAAAGACCCAATACAATCTTTAAAATACTTGACATAGGCTCATGTAAGCATTATAATGAAGTATTTACTGCTTCCACTCTCATACGCCTAAGATACACTTAAAGGCTAACAACAATCACTCTACAAAATGATTATAGTAAGGATTTTAACATCATGTCCAATATTGCGGGGTAAATGCTCACAACACAATACAAATTTAATGACCAAAACACAACCACTAAGGACTGATCCAGTGTACTACACAGAGGAGCAATAATCACAAAATTTGCAGCAAAGAACTATAATTTGTTAATCAAAATCCAATATACAAGACCCATAACATGGATATTGGACTCATATGCGAGCATATTTCATTCACATCTTTATTCTCTTAACAAGGGAACATAAATCAAATGCTCTCAGTGTTTGTCAATCGCTGTACAGTGCAACCACCTTGACACAAAAGCCTAAGGACCCAAAATTTATACGTATTTCACAAAGGAAACTATGTAGTGTTACATTCTTATCTTTCAACTTTTGCAGATAGAAAAACTAAAAACACCCTCTTTCTATGAGGATGAATCCCCATATTTATACAAAAACTAGCTACGAACTTCTTGATTTGCCCCCGTCCCCACCCCCCCCAAAAAAAAAAATTCAACAAACCATCCTAGAAGGCACGACAAATGAGTTCCATTTTTGAAAAACATCTTGTAATTGCAAATATTCCTTTTTCATTTCTTAATTTGATTATGTTTCTGGTTGCCGAGACGGATGTGTGTAAGATTTTTGTTTTTTTTGCTTAATCCCCGTTTGTCCTATTTATGTTGTTACCATCATTCATGCGCTTAGTCACAAATCGTCTGTTCCCTTATGCCGTTATCTTAATTGATTTGACACCTGCCTTTTAGATGATATGTTTTGGGAAACAGATAATTATTGATACCCTTTTGAAATTGATGCTTCCCCTGCGTGAATCACCAAATCTAGCTGAAGACCATCTTTTGACAGATATCAATCTGTTTTCCCCTTTTTGATTCCGTGTGAGTATCTAGAATTGATTTCGTATTCAATCCTGATATGGTAATTCACACAATCACTCTAAAAATCCATCCTTTTTATAAATTCTCATTGATTTTCCATAAGTTTACATCTTCCTTTGAGCATTTTGAGTGAAAAAGAGCTCGTGTTTATCCTTCTTAAGCAATGGCAGATGTGGAATTAGGAACCAGTCTGAAGGAGCTTTCTTCGGAAACCTTGTACGTAATCTTCAACCTTTCTAGCCTAGATAAAGCTTTTGTGAGGATGTTATTCGTGATTGAAGATCAGGTGGAACTCGCAAGATCATTAGCATCCTGTATAGTTCGGTTGGCATTGATGCGAAAGTTTACCAAGATGAAGCCCTTCTATTTGTTTCATATTATGTTTTGTCACTTGTTTCGCGCGGATGATCACAAAGCTCCTGAGTTATTGAAGAAATTTTGGTTCCACTGTAGGCCCACTATTAATAAGAACATCATCAACATATCCCCGGTATTTTTGAATGAGAAATTGGCAGAGAAGGAGATTCTGGTTGATGTCTATGTAGTGCCTGATGATGAGTCTGTAGAAATTTTTTCAATCTCCCGCAGGATAGCCGCAATAGAGCAAATACTCTCTTGTCTTGAGAAAGCCTCGGTGAAATCTTCTTCTAAGAGGGCCCTTGAAGTGTCGTTGCCTTTATTGAAGAGACGTAGAAGGGGTTTACATAATCCAGTAAGTGCAACCCAACCAATTTTTGTTGATGAAGAAGCTGTTAAATCGGATCCCCACCTTTGCGGAGGAATTTGTGACCATAAATTGACAATGTATCTCTTTTACAAGAACCTCCCCTTTTGTGTATGCAGACCAGAAGTTATGTAAATTTCAAGGGATGGGGCCCCTATAGAATCCCCATTTTGTTCCTAGTATATACGTGTGCTTCTTTCTCATATTCTTTGGTAACTCAATCTCTATAGTCCATGAATGAACTAATTGTTAGATAGTATAGTAATTGCCTCTAAATCAATTTTGTACAACTTGGATACCCGCGATGAGATGTACTGGTGGAAGATGCTCTTTTTATGTGTTCTGCAGTTTTTACATGTATTTCTCCTTTCCTCCCGGGCTTCTTAATTGTAATACATGTTCCGCGGCGTTTGGTGGATTCTTTAGTGTTCTGCGGCTTTTGAAATCCGCAATCTGCGGCTTTTGAAATCCGTGGGATGCCAACCTTCTATCATACCCGCCGAACATTGGATTGAGGCATAAAGGCCTTTTTTTGAAAGCACATTCCCTCATTTCTCGCAAACGGTTATACTGCATAATTTTTTCTCGTTTCAGCTTGAGAAATTAAGTCCACTTAAATGATAATCAACCATTCTAGAATTCCGCCTTAGCCTCGATTTGATTCTTATTCTTTTATAGATTGGAGCAACCCGCGGACCACTAAGTTCTTCATTCCGTGGATCACCAACTAGTGTAATGCAATCTCTTTAGAACTAAATGATCATGCTCATCTTTTAATTTTGTTTAAAATTATGAGTGATCATGGATACTTAGAAAGCTTTGGTGTTACTGAACATATTTAAATCCGAGTCTTTAAATGGCACGAGAAAATTTTTGTTGAAGACTCAACTTGTTTTCAAAACAGGGCTCAGAATGAGCACTAACATCGTCTCTTGCTCGGGGATGTGTGCCCCCTGTGGGTGCTACAAGGATCAAAACAACATTTCACAAGGTACAAACCAAGTGCCTAGTCCATTGGGCATAAAGTCATGGGGATAAACAGACACGACCTTTTAAAATAGGTATATAACATTCCTTTGGGTAAATTGTCAACTAACGAAACTTGATCAGTGTAAACCAGAGCACAAAAAGGGAAACAACAATAGAAAATACAACAAAACAAAAACAACACAACGAAACTGTATACTGTACAAAGATAAAATCTGATTGTTTGGTTCAGTCCAAGAAGTGTTTGAGATGCCTGCCATTGACAGACAACTCCAACAAGTGTCCTTCCAAGTCCTTCAGGAAAAAGGTGTGCTCCCCAATCCTGATATCTATGGAGTGGGAGCCCATCCACAAGGCATCAAATTTCCAATGTTTGCCTTTGTCTTCATGCCTGCTGTCTCATAACAGAACTAAATCTCCCACATGGAAAGTCCTTGGAGTGACTTTTCTGTCGAATATTTTCGTCTCTCCCGGAACTTGACATGTCTTTGGTGGGATTCTCTTCTTACCTCATCCAATTCTATAATTTGATTGATCTTAGCATCATAAGGACGAGCTCCTTCCCCATCTTCTAACTGCTGCATGAATTGATAGGCAGTTAACTGTAAGTGAAGGGGCAAAAGAGCTTGAACTCCATAGACTAATTCATAAGGACGAGCTCCTTCCCCATCCTCTAACTGCTGCATGAATTGATAGGCAGTTAACTGTAAGTGAAGGGGCAAAAGAGTTTGAACTCCATAGACTAATTCGAACGGGCTTTTGCCAGTAGATCTCTTGGTGGTAACTCTGTCTACCCATAGCACAAACTTGAGTTGCTCACTCCATTTCTTCTTATTTGTCTCTAATTTTCTTTTGAGGATTTTAAGTAGGTTCGTATTGCTTGATTCTGCTTGGCCATTTTCTTGGGGATTATAGTTAGATGCATAGGGCAAAGTTATGCTATATTCTTGGCACATTGTTGTCAATGGTTTAGCTCTGAAACTCATGGCATTGTCAGCAACTATCTTAGTAGGTACCCCAAATCTTTAGATTATGTAGTTGAGAATAAAATCCATAGCTACTTGATGAGTTGCCTTCATGGTAGGAATGACTTCGACCCACTTGGTAAAATAACCAGTGGCTACTAATATCCACTTATGACCAATGCTTGAAGAGTATGATATTTCACCAATAAAATCCAATCCCCACTGTTTAAATGGAACTTCCACTGATACATGTTGGAGGGGTAAGGCCCCAAAAGCTTTCAATCTCCAAAAAAAATGTTGAAAACTCTCACATTTTCGAACCAACAGGTGACATCTTTGAACAATGAAGGCCACCAATAACCTGCCCTTAAAATTTTGTGAGCAGTAACTCTCCCAACAAAATGCCCCCCACATAGTCCTCCATGAAACTCTGCAATGATTTTAGGCACTTCCTCCTCTGTGATACATCTTAGTAGAACTCTTGGGTTTTTTCAAGCCATTCCATGATCAATCAAAATATACTTTTGAGAAACCAGCTTAAGTGTCCTTTGATTCTTGTCTAAGTACATAAGACAGTTCAAGTTTATCAAATAATATACTATATATTTATACCAAGTTGAGGTGCTCACCTTTTCATGAGGGTGTGACCCTTCTTCTTCAACATTGTGTATCTCAACGACCTGCAATTTGCTCTCTGCCATCAACTTTGCTAAGCCCAAACCCCTAACCAATCTTGTGGTCTGAATTTCTAGGTCATATTCTCGAAGTTTGCTCAACCATCTGCATCTTTTGCTTGACATCTCCATTTGTGATAAGATGTCTTTCACCATTGTATGGGGTACATATGCTATAATTTTGGAACTCCGAATATAGGGCCTGAAAATTTTAGTGGCTTTTACCTAGGCCAAAACTTGTTTTTCCATAATGGAGTATTTCAACTCTGATCCCTGCATGGCTTTGCCAAAAAATGCTACGGGTTTTTCATGCCCCTCTTCATCCTTCTGTAATAACATAGAGGCAATTGTATTTTCTAAGGAAACAAAGAACATCTGAAACATCTTTTTGTAATCAGGGCTGGTCAATATGGGGGCAATCTTGAGTGCTTCTTTTATTCCTTCAAATGCTTGAACAACCCCTTCCTCCCATTTGATGACTCGATCCTTCTTCAACATGTTTGTAATGGGAAGAGTGATTTCAGCAAAATTTGAGATAAACCTTCTTACAAAATTGATTTGCCCGAAGAAGGATTGGATGCCCTTTTTAGTCACAGGGATAGGGACTTTACCAATTCCTTTTACCCTCTCAGGATCTATCATCACTCCTTGTGACACCATATGCCCCAATAATTTTGCCTTTTGCAACCCAAAGTGACATTTCTTTGGGTTCAATGAAATCCTATACTCTTTACATCTGACTACTATTTTTTCGAGGTGTCCTAAATGATCACCTCTTTTCTAGGAGAAAACAGTTATACCATCCTGATAAACTGCCATGAAATCATTTATAAAACTAGAATAGGCCACATCCATAGCTCTTTGAAAAGTTGCACCTGCATTCATTAGTCCAAAAGACATTCTAACACAGACATATGTTCTCTAAGGGGCAGTTCTTCCGACGATGAGTTCTCAGTGAGTGGAAGGGATCCGAGTTCTTGAACACAATTACTGACATCATTTAGAATTTTGAAGGCATGCTGTTCGCTAGATTCAATTTCGGAGGTGGCATCTTTTATTGTGTCACATCTTGCATTCAAAGTGCGAATCCAACCTAGGGACAAGTTCTCAGCAACAGATGTGAACACATTCCTACTCACGAGAGTGTGGGAGTCGAGGCAACTCATCTCAGACACAAGTAGGAACACCTCATCCCAATGGATCTTCTCTTTTTCAATCTCCTCCCTTGTTTTCTTCACTTTCAAAATGGTGGTAAGAACATACTTGAACAAAGAGAAAAGTTCTGACAACAATGCTTTTCCTTTTTCAAGAATCCTTTCAACCCACTTGTCATTGGCCCTTCCATGTATTGAATGACCTTGAGCTTTCTTGATTGTTTCAAGGTTGAAGCTATTGATAGGAGTGATAGCTTCCACGGGAGAGGAGGTGGTACTGCACTAGGATCCAAAAATGCTTGCATATATGCAGTCAGAGTTCTCAAATGCTCCTCTAATTGCTCAATTGTTTGTTTGTATTCTTGGTTTCGAACGAACATGCAGGCAGCAAATTCCTTGAGTAGATGTACATCACACTCATGTGTAGCTTGACCCAATGGAATCTTTGTCATCTCATAGTCACCCCAAGTCATTTCATCCGTAGGTTTTGCAACCTTTGGTTGGGAAATTTCTACATACCGGTCACCAAAAGTTCCACTAACGAGACGAGAGGTTACCTGTGCCTTCTTGCTTTGCTTGGGTCTCAAGATTTTTGTGATGGCTCCAAAGTCGGGAACTGTAGCTTGTTGTATTGATCTTGGTTCACTCACGAGTAACTCTTGAATCCGTGGGAATGGATCTTTTGGAGTAGACATGATGTTAGTCACAAGAACACTTTTAGGGGCCTAGTGAGGTATCACATTTTGCTCATTATGGGAAGGTTCTGCCACCAAGAAAGGAAAACTTGGATGCCAATGAAGAAGGGGAGGCCGTGATGGATCAATCTCGCATGGCTCAAGAGGCCCCATGGGATCTTTGATGATTCTGACCTTCTTATGAAGCTTCTTAGAATAGGAAACCTCTGTGTGCCCTCTTTTGATCATCTTTCTTTTCGAAGATTCTTGCCCAATGGCCCTCAGTTGTACTGAAATGAGGTTTGATTGCAATGCTTCTTCCTTTGAGGTACGATCACATTACTAGGTGTTGAATGAGTGTTTAAGAACACTATTATGTGAATGGCATTAAGTGAAACTAAGATGGTTTCTCATTCTTGCATACATGGTGCTTCACATGAAGATCACCCATTTACCCTTCTTGACTCCAAAGTACTTCTTGAATGAAATAAGATTTGGGATGCTCATGTATCTTCTTGCTCATATACCTCCCATGGGAAAAGATGATTTCTCGATCCTTCACATATGATGGTTCTGAGTACCTCGATAGCCTAATTAGTTTGCTTTGACTAGCTTCTTGGAGAGATTTGGAGATGACTACAGATTTAGGATATGATGACCCTTGACTTGTTCGATGAGCTTCCCATTTCACTTTTGAACATGATGACACCCTTTTTCACTTCACAATTCACTTCCTTTACCAAGATGTCATCTAAGTGGAAACATGCCTACAACATTTGGACACCTTTGTTCAATTTGCTCCTCGTGGAAATGGATTTCCTTCTCTTGATAAAAGGATGAATCACTTGTTTTTGACCTCCAAATTGCATTGAGCTCATCACCAAGCACTGATTAAGTGTTTAGAAAACTCTCAGGTTGTATGCATTGTTTGTGAGCTCGAGATGATTGTTAGTATCACTCGTAATGATCTTTTCTCATCATTTTGGCTTCTTGCATCAAGTTGTACCTTGCAGAGATCACCTCAGAAATGATGCTTTGAGAGCCTATCGGGGGTTTTCTTTCTTGTTTGGGCCATGAAACAACTTCTCGGCCTTGCGATGATGGATAAAAGCAAGAAGATAAGCAGAACAGGAGTTGCCACAACTTTTTGGGCTCAATTTCAAGACTTACTTTTTTTAGCATGTCATGTCTAGGACTGCTATTTTTAGCATGTTTTCACTGTTCTTGTCTTCTGATGTTTCTGGCTCATTTGGATTATTGCAATTGATGAAAGTTTACTGTTTTTAGAAACCTGCTATTTTTAGATGCCCGTTTCCCTGAATACTGCTATTTTTAGAAAGTTACCCGAATTACCCTTTTCTGATATTTCTTACTTTTTCAAGATATCACAAATGCCGTGAATTCATCACTTTGGGAAACTTACTATTTTTAGCAACCTACTGTTTTGAACACCTGTTTTTTAGAAACAACACTTACCGGTGTTGGGTTGTAACCAAACCACTGTCAAAATCTTCTGTTTTGCACTGCGGTCTTTTGCTCCAAATTTCATCGTATTCCATCCCTATATATCTGGGATATTGAGAAAGCAGGTTTTAGGGTTTCATATTTTAGTTTGCTGCTGTGAAAAAGCTAGGGCATTAATGAATTTGCTGTTACAATCTTCCCAAAGGCGTTTTGGAGAGGGAGATTCTGGCAAAATTTCAAGGTGATTGGACTCTCGGTTGAAAATTTATGTTCAAATCTTCGTTTTTGGTGGCCATGGATGTTTGGAAGAATCTTGACAACATCTCTGGGTGAAAATGGAGTTTAGAGGGTGTTACAACAACAATCCTCATAAAAAACGGTTAAGCTTTGAGTGAATGAGGAGTTAGAAGAATTTTATTATGTTTTTAAATTCACTTGCTAGCTGTACAACTTAACCATGGTTACAAGTGAGTGAGTGAGAGTTTGTAAATGGTGCTATGGGGACATGGGGGACACCAAAGACAACAAAGGACGACTTGGAGCAAGACGATGACAAGTGGCAGCATGTGGTGTGAGGTGAATGTGATGAGGGGGCTGGGAAATGCACCTGTGGAGTTGAGTGAGGTCACATGGAGGTCCTTCTGGAAGTATAATGACTAAGAAGGGGGGTGAATCAGTCTTATAAAACTTTTACTTCAATTGCTTATACTTGTGTGAGCCATCAAACTTAACCATTCAATCATTTATTAACCATATGTGAGCTTATTAAACATTGAGCAACCATCGACAAGAACAAGATGCAAGAGAGAACACATGAACACACCATATAATGTGGGAAACCGTCAAGGGGAAGAAAACCCATTGAACCTCTGTATATATTACACAATATAAGGACTCAAGTGAATATTACACATCACATGAGATTTGTTTAGTGAGTTACCAACCCCACAAGGAGCACGAACCCCTAGTTTAGTAGGACACCAATCCTACAAGGAGGTTACAAACCCTCAAGATGACTAAACACCCCCTAGCCACCTGAATATGAAAATCACCTAAGTACTTGATGCTCCAACAACTTATTGTGATCACTTTGTAAGCTCTTCTCACCCAAAACCTTCTCAAACTGCTCACTCTTCTTCTTTGCTCAAACTTGTATCATATCATACTGATTAGGTCTAATGACCTTGAAGTCCTTCTCTGTATTGCTCAGCTCCTCATTCATCTTCCTTGCCCTTCGCTTGACCCCTATAACACTCTCACACTCTCCTCTAGCTCCCTCAAGTGTCCATCCTCTTCACTAGCTCAAATGAGCCAATACACCTTACTTTTGTACTTGACAGACCCCATAAATGACCACAGGTTGGCTAAGACCATTAAGGTCCGTCATGTCAATACAAAAATACATTCCACATACTCATATAAATCACTTAAAGAGCCCTCATAGGTCAGCATAGGCCTAAACAACACAATACATCTCAATTAGGCCTAGAAACACAACATCACCTCCAGCAGTCACATTTTTGAATCTCAAAGCACAAGGCAGCTTCCTCATGACTCCACAAATTCCAGACACACTAGTAACAACCTCTCAACACCATCTACAAGCTCAGCAACATCTGCACCATCCATCATCACCATGACTCACATCAATTTGCAAACACACCCATTTAGGTTTTAAGCACCTAAATAACCAGTTACCAAGAACAAGCAACTTTGCATATCAAATCATGCTGTCAAGACTTCTCAATCACAAGAGCAGATGCTACAGGGTCCCAACTAACTCATCAACACCACACAACACCATCAAACAGGCCATAAGACTCAAACACACCTCCTTCTCTCTCCTCGCTTAAGCATGCTAACAATGCTCAAAAGTAAGTCTTTAAAAACAAGTTGATTCACACCTCAAATCACCTCATCATGACACAAGTAGCATATCACTGGAAAGCTCACATCTTTAGCTAACTGGAACAACTCATGACATTTTTTAAATCAGGGCACAAGGCACTCGAACAATCCCATCGTTCAAACTGCTCAAATATGCTCGTAGGACTCAAGAACCAATCTTGAGGAATCTGATCTCAAACATCTCAATTATCACTTTCAGACTCTTCCACCACTTGGAACACATCAAGGACATCTTGGCACACCTCCACAAGCACTCACAACCATAGGTGATATCAAGGAAACTTTACTTGCATACCTGATCCACAAGCCTCCATGACAGGCATAAATAGGGCAGTTTAGACCATTAAGGCTCACACCAAAATACACCACTCCAGATCAAACCAAGCACTCAAACACATCATGGCAGATGACAACAAGCTGTCCATGATCATAAAACACTGCTGTGCCATGCAATTCTATCAAACACACCTTTGGATCACAAGACTGTTTTTAGCCCTTCTAGCCTTCTAGTGGTAGGTCACATTGTGAGACTTGCTTCTTCAATTTTCTCCATAGAACTTGCTCTGATCTTTTCATGGCCATCTAGAACACACCCCAATCTATCTAGAATACTTTGTTTTGCATCATGAAACCTTCAGTTCAACTCTGTATCTGCAAAACTCCACAAAACTAGGGTTTTTCTCCATCTTACCAATACACCTAGAACCTGCAAATGGCACTAACAGGAGCTTTGAGGAGTTGTTTACATCCCCGAGTCTTCATAACAACTTCCCCAATCCATTTGGAGACCATACACACCATTTCTTTCCTATCGCTCTAGGTCTATTTTTTAATAAGGGTTTCAGACATGCTTAGCTTGTTAACGATGGTTTATAAAAATGTGACAACCAAATGAACCCATTCTTTTTGCAAAATGATCTTAGTTTCATGTCCTATCATTCCCCAAGAACTCAGACCCCCATGCATAGCTCACATGTGTGGGTGGGCATTTGAACTTGTCTATCGAGCTGGGAATTGCATTTCTGAGAGCTCGGTAGAGCTCAAAATGACTTATCTTGCTTGTTCTTCATCCTCCTGACTTGAAACTTGGCACACAACACTACAACAACCTCCTTCAACTATCCCAATGCTCATTCATACCTGCACACATCTGAAACTCTTCATACACCATAGTTTTCCTTGTCGTCATTGTTCTTGCTTCAAAGGACCTTGAACTTGCATCATACATCCGAAATCTTACCTTGTACACCTCCTACACCTTCTATGTAATGTCAATACACATTTCCCATGCTCACACAGTCTTACCTTGGCTTGTTCTACTCCAAACTTCATGTTATTGCATCACTTGCTTGAACTAGGTCTAGGACTTGGCCTAGAATGGCTTGTACCAACCCATGTCACACAAAAAATGATTTGTTCTTCACCATGCAGACCTACTAACACCCTTGACACATATCCTTGACCATGTTGGACATCATGGAGACCTCTGACCAACTTTGGAACTCATACAATGACACCTACTTGCTTGACCATGCACCTAGAACATGCAATCACACTTGGACACCAAGCAACTTCACTATACTACCAATCAACCTTTACTCTTCTTGATGGATGACACCTCATACTGACTCAGACAACATCATACTATCTCTCCAATGCACCTTGACACCCTTTGACATCAATGTTACTTGATATCAATGACAACCCCATGACACAATTTCCAACAGGTCTAGGGGCTATACTATGTCTTGAGTCGCACTTTTGTGTTCCCCTTGTCCCTTGGGAGACAGAGGGTACAACAGGGACAACAAAGTGTGACCTGGAGCAAGGAGCGAGGTTGCATTTTGCTGCCTCCCATGTCCCCCTTGCACCATGGGGACACAAGGGACAATATGGACAGTAGGGACAACACACACAACAAGGGAAACAAAGTCCGAGTTGGGGAGGAGAAGGAGGTCGCCCTTTTTGGGCCTCCTTGTTCCTTGGGGGACAAAGGTGACACAAGGGACAACAAAGTGCGACTGGGAGCATTTGGAAAGTCGGTTTTTGCCTTCAATGTCCAACAATAGACACCAAACTTGATTTTTTCACCTCAGAGGCTTAGGATAATGTTTTGGGGTCAAATCTTATATGAATTTGACTCCCAAACACATTCTGACATCAATGGAACTGTTTTCAAGACTTGAGTTTGCCCACAATTTAAAATTCAGGCCCCTTTTTATCCCAAACCGAGAGGGGCAACTGTAGTGTTTTGAAATGTTTTAGGAAACCTTAAAGCCTTGGAGTAAATTTGATATTTCCACCTTGTAGAGATTTCCCATAGCTTTCCTGTAACATCCTCATTTCAAAACACCAGAACAAGGGAATTTTTTTTTTTTGATAACGTTCACTGTTATGAATTATGAAATTCAAACACACGTTCAAGTTTTAATAATTGTTCTCTGCCCAAACAACACAGTTTGGATCACACAATTTCTTTTTAAAAACGAATGTTCCTTGTTCGCATATTTACAATATGGAACACACATTCAATGCCATTCAATCTTATAACAGATTCTATATGCTGCTGTAAATGACTCGAGGAACTGCCGATCTTCCATTTTCATGGCTCGAAGTTTCAACGATCCTTCATTTCATGACTCGGAAACAACCGATCCTTCATGTTCATGACTCGGCAACAACCGATCCTTCATGTTCGTTTATGCATAGTATATTATATATACCTATTCTCATAACCTTTCCCGGTTATCGAAGTGATCCATTTAAGAAGCCTATCTGAATATCTGTTACTGATATTCATCTGACATCCTGCATCTTAAATTAAGTGATAAGGACAACGCAACCAGCAATTGCGATACTTTGGCCAAAGATTTTCACATGCTTTGCATGATCATATTCCTAGATGTGATACACATCTACAGAATACGTCCTTCACTTCACTTCACCTGTTATCTAGGATGGTCTTTCCTGGCTCCTACCAGTCCTCATCGTTTAAGGTCAGTTTTAAACTTTCAATTCCAGCTAGTAATATGAACGGGTATAGGAAGGCACTCCTGGTAACTAAAGATACGCAGACATACGGTGTCGTTACCCCACGACTCCGTGTGTCTATTTATCTTTAGTATTCCAGAGTCACTCCGTATACCAGATCATACCCTATCCCCTGCTAAGATCTACACATTCAGCCTATGTATTCTAGATGTTTTAATTCGGGAGGGCATTGCTATATGTCAGCTGCAACATTGTGTCGTCATGAAGACCCCGTCTTCATGAAGACACCTTGCTGTAGCTGGCGTATGCCAATGTCCTGCAGAATCCACCCATCGAGAATACACATCCTGCTCAAGTGACTTAGCCACGAGTTAATAATTAAAATCAACTTTCAGCATTCGTGCTGATCCCTTGATCCTCGTTTCCGTTGCAGTTGTATATAACTAAGAGGGACTAAACCATCCATTAGTTTGTTATGTATCTTCACCTTCGTATCGAAGGGATACAATTCCTTACTTGGTTTATTTCTTAATCATTGGATTAAGCAGTCCGTACCGACGGACGTGATAAGTTTAACCTATTAAACTTAGCCAAGATTTTTCCAACTGCAACTAATTTCAGAATGTTAACTTATTAGACGTCATTCAAATGAGGTCTAAACTTCGAGAAATGAATTCATTTGTTCTCCTTAACGTTATATAGTTAAGGTCCATTAGTTATGGATATATTTATCCTATATCCTTTATTCTGAATTTTATCAAACGGGATCATTAATGGAGTTCGAAAGTGAAGTTCGATTACTCCGAAGTTGAATTGATATTCCTTAGCTCCTAAGCTAATCCTGAATACCTTCTGATTATGGAATCATACTCTTCTTAATCCTTTTTAATGTCAATTAAAAATTCATCTTTACCCAAGTATGAATTAATTGCATTTTCAACTTAAAAGTTGCATTTAAGTAAGAATAGACATCAGTTTCAATTCAACATCCATCCAAGGACAATGAAACAATTCCAAATCAAGAAATAACATCATATTTCCAATTTAAACAACAATATCAAACTGATATAATTATTGAAAATATCACACTTGTAATTGTATTCAATATTTCAAGTCATAATTTGTACATTTGCCAATCCAGCGGGTTGGGCATAGTTTATACAAAACATCCATACAACTCATGGACAGAAGAATATATTTTCTTCTTTTCACAATTCCTCGAAGAGGAATAAAAGCAACAATTACAATTCATTATCAAATCAAAAAGCATCAGAAAACAGCCAAGTCTTCATTCTAATCCAATTCCATCTGCAAAATGAATTGCACGGGTCAGTTCAATGAACTGAGCATATTAAGCACTTATCCTTAAAATAGGGTGCTTCAACTAACTGTTTCAATAAAAGAACCCTGCTTTTATGAAACGACAGTTAAACATCAATCACGAAATAGGCACAGAAGAAAGATCAGCATAACAACTGAACTATCAAAATATCATCACAATCAGCCAAGGAACTGCTGTCCCGTTTCCACATAATCATTGCAAGTATCAATTTACAATATTTGTAAAGTTAGGAATACAAGTAGCTTGCTGCCTATAGCATACAGTTATCCCTTCCACGCCTTTCATTAATAACAAATGCAAAGGATGAAACTAACTGAAATATAAATTCATTACTTGCCTTTCCGTTCATGAATCATATTAAATTCAAAGCATTCAAGTACAGACAAGAAAGCGAACAACAATGCATATAGTTGTTCCCATCTAAGCACTATAAAATTCATTATTCACGAATTCCAGGTTTCCAACTAAATGAAAGAAGAAAAGATCATTTTTCCAAGTCATTCATTCATATCTCTATTTCTTTCACATGTCTGTCCTAACAGTGGAATCCAAACGAAAGACAATTCAAGATAACAGTTCAGAGTGAAACTTACAAAATCCATTCGGAATTCACTTTCCGGCAGCAGGGATAATTTCATTTATAATCAGCTTTAAATGAAAACAGGGAAGAATTCATCATCCATATCCATACTTCATTTGAATCAGACTCATATAAAGATCCGAAACAGATTAGTACAACATTAGGTACATCCAAGATCAAACAATATAAGGCTGCATACCATATATTTTCCATAATAAAAGAAACCATATTTCTTTCGCTGCATGCTAAACAGAAACAGTATTTCAATCATGCAGTCAGTTAATCACATGATTATCTAATTCTAGGAACGTATCCCGTTCAGAATAACATTTATTCATTGCTGTTACCTACAGCAAGTCCAATATCCACATGCCTATGAATTTCATCAAGTTAGAACAGCAACAGAAAACGAATTCAATTCCCTTTAATTTCACTAAGAAACAATCATTTGTTCCGAATGAAATAAAAACACTCAATTCGTGTTTATCTTAGCATGACAGCTCAACTTATGAAGATAACAAAACATTTATTCTCATTGAAAAGCAACTCACATGCCTGTACAGTTTCAATCCAACATGCCACAACAATAAATATCCAATTCGAGTTCTATCTCGATCAACCGTTAACTCCAAAACAACATTCTCCAGATAGTTCAAACAGAAGGTCAAACCTCAACTATAAGACGCAATGGAACCAATTTTTCCATTACAGTAAGAAGAAAATATTTAATCATTCCTTACACAGAATACAAAACCAATTTATAATTGCATCTACAGTCCGAACAAGAAGACCGAGAAGCATCAATGAACACAATGAAACCATCTTATCCTCAAAGTGAGGGAAACACAGTCCATTAATATGTTTAAGAGGAAAACAGTTAACTTTTCCTATTCCACAAATACCCAATACGTATCTGTTTATTTCCTATTCAAGAAAGGCACAGCAAAGAAAATATTGCAATTACTTCATTCAAAACGAAATCAGATACTCATAGAAAACCCAAATACCATTTTCATTAAAATCCGTAACAGTGAAAGGAAGAGGATCTATTTCCTTATAAGTTTTAATAAGAACAGCTTAAACCAGCTATTGCTAAACTGTTAAGTTGAACAACACGACAGAAAGCAGTTCATTCGTGAATACTAGGACAATCGAACTCAGCGACCAATAACAATAATTCATATTATTTCCAAAATGACAGTCAATATAACACGACTGTAATTCCGTTTCCTCTTTTCATGCCAAGGCAGTTCCAAGCCCAATCAGCGAAGAAAACGTTTACACTATAAGGAAATGCTTAAACAGCTTGTTCCAATTCATACAACATGTACAGAGACGAAAATGTCTATTTCCAACTTGATTCATACAGAAACAAATCAAGACCAAGCAACTAGAAACAATTCTTCATATCATTTTCCAAGCAAAAGAGAAGTAAGAATCGATAAAAACCCAAATCGAACAGACTTGACAACAGTCACAAAATCAAACCCAAGAGCAGGGTTGTTTTAATGATACACTTAATCAAAGCAAAGATTTTTAAAGAGAAGGGCTTAACATGCCTATATTCTCTCTTCCAAAACTCGAAGAAAGATCCGTTTGCCGCGTTTTTCCTTCCACAGCGACAGCACAAACTTTCCAACACTTCCTTCTTCAGGCTTAACAACAGCCTCCAAACTCCAAGAAAAATGTCAAATGCTAAGAGCTGGTTCGACTGAACCAAGTCGGAAAAAAAACCAAATGCAGAGCAACTTTGCCAAAACCAAATCGAAACAATGAAAAATCAAATTCCCTCATGCTGTTTCCAAGGTGAGCTGGTCGTGAGGACCGAAACAATTAATGCAATTAAGGCTCTGCCTTTTTCCTTATTTTCCACGCCACCGCCACTTGAGTTGGCAAACTCTAAATTTCAAATTTCCCATGCAAACTGAATTTGGCTCTATTTCTAAATAGATGCCTCTAATTCCTTACCTGCCCCGCCAAAACTGGCGCTGTCCACGTAGGGACAGTTTATTAAATGCCAATGAATGCCCTTTCCATCCTTATCCCTTTCCTCCCAAGGGTCTGCGTACCCCTTAGTTTAGGATTAGTTTAGGTTGCATAAATCATTCAACCTAGGTCTTAGTTTAGCCTTAGGTTTTAGAACTTAGGTTTATTTCCCCCTTTTTTTTTTTTTGAATTTAAAAATCCACTTAGGATAGTAGTGTAGGATGTATGTTAGGCTTTAGGGTTAGTTTAGGTTTTTAATTCATACTAACCACTAACACTAACAACTTCCATCCAGCCTCCCTACTAACATACACGTTAATGCAGAGCAGGACGTTCCGTCCTTCAGATTGCAGTGCCAAGGCCACTCGTGTCCAGGCATTTCTTGCCTCACGAGGTCCCAAATTCGACAGTACAGGGTTCAAGAATCGAACCCCTGTCGTTGGCTTTTTCGTGCTAGCTGTTCACACCTGCAAACAGGCGCTGCACGCTCATAACAATCTCAGTCCGGTTCAAGTGTGAATCGACACAGAAATCACAAGAGGACCTCAGCATACTTGAATCAATGGAATTGATTCAGGGTATGCTGTCAATCAGCAACAAGAGCTAGCAAGTATACGACAATTTGTCGTCACATCAGCAAACACACAAGTACAATATTTGCTGTCCCATGTAATAAATCACAGTATGCAAGAATCCAAATTAGCAACACATTCTCTTAAGATCAAAACATATCTTAACATGTTTGCTTTCATTTCAGCAGCTATAACAGTATGTAAAACATTCACCAAGTTAACATACAAAATCAGAGTGTTACACCCTTCAACTTCTGATGAGATTTTTTTACATGGAGAAAGGAGATTCGTCGGCATGCATTTGAACCCACGTGGTAACTAACCCTTGGATATTGGTTTTCCATATTAAGAGAAGTATTGTTAACCCAGTTGGTATTGGTGGGAGAAACTGATTTGTGCCCAGGAGATATAATTTCTTGTTCGGAACATCCATGGATGCGCAAAGCATTTTGGTATTTAAAGGAATTTTTGGACAAAGTGCAACTATGCAAGGTTTTGGTATCACATCTAAGAGTGGCACGTGACACACAACTGGCAGTGGGACAATATCACAAATAATCAGCGCATAGTTTAGTGGGACATTGGGAACACTAGGAACGACCACTTCAGTTCCATTTTTTGGAGCTAACGTTGATGGTGCCATCGGAGAGGAACATTGGCGACCTAGTGAGATCTCAGTGTGATCTGGTGGAGGAGGAAACTTTTGCACTGAGGGTTTGGTTGTCATGCTTTAAGGCTTTGAATTAGGAGGACAAGTCATCTCAGCCACCTCCACAAGTGGCTTTAGCTCGAGGATTTACGTTGCTAGGATACAAATGCTGGTTCGGGGACAGGGTTGATACGCGGATATGTCAATTTAAAAAAATCCTTGGGTATGATACGTCTTGGATACGTCCGTACATATATATTAAAAACAATATACACACACACACACACACACACTCATTTTTTAGTCTATAAAAAATTTAAATAGTAACACAAAACTTGAATCAATGTTCAAAACATTCAATATACTTAAGACTTTACATTTTCACTGATCACGAGGTTGCCATACATATGATATACAAATATCATGTCAACATGAATACAAACAAAACTTGAAAAATATACTAGGATCAATGTTCAAATTTTCAAAACATTCAATATACTTAAGATTTTACATTTCATTGATCATGTGGCTGCCATACATATGATATAGGAATATCATGTCGACATGAATACAAACAAATCTAGAATATATCATCTAGATTTTCCTCAAAATCAAGTTCTTGCGTGCCACTTGCGCTAGCTTCATTCTCCACGCCTTACAAACTCCCTTGAATGTCATCTTCACTATCAGATATTGAAAGTTGGGCAAGCGTGGCTGCGGAGGCATCCAAGTCTGTGGTCTTTGGAAGAAGATCCCAAAGTTGGTGAGGCCCTTTAACATAGTCCTCAGACTTGTGTGACAGGAGGCACAAATTGGAATGCACATATACCAAATCCTCATCTTTTTTAGATGCCAATTTGTTTCGTTTAGTTGAGTGGATAAAGGTATACGTACTCCAATTCCGCTCTGCGGAAGAATTACTAGCCACCTATTACGAAAAAGTTAGAAACTTGAAATACAAATTAGTAACATACTAAGAATGTGCGAAAAATAATCCTACTAATTTAAAATGTATAAAATGTTAAAAATTCAATGATTATAAATCTATAAATGTTATACCTGTGAAATAACTTTTATAGCAATAAGACGCAAGTACTTGGCATCATGGCCATTTACACGCCACCATGTGGTTGGGGTCAAGCTGCTCTTGTCAAAAAGAGCCTCAATTGCTCCCATGTTACCTTCTGAAGCAACAAACATGTCCATTTCACTTCTGACCAGACTGGCTATAGATGGATTAGGAAAAAGTCTTTTGAATGCTGCCCTAGTTCCATTTCCAACTTCGGAGTCAGAGAATGGTGGTTGCCTGTTAGGTAGCCCAAGTATGTCAGAGCTATAATACTTTGGGTTCAGTGCATAAGCAAGGAGATGTAATGGGGTGGTCATTTTATTCCACCTCTTCATGACCACACTCTTGACCTCATTGTAGGTCTCTTCAGGATCTTGCTCTTTTGTTTGTATTACTTCTCTGATATGTTCAAGCATAGAATCTATTCCATCATAAATCTCTCCCATGCATGCTTCATCAGTATCTACGAATCTGATCATGGAGAGAATGGGCTCTGTAAAACTCAACAAGTACTCAACCTTGGCCCACCAATCATCATCAAGGACCCATGATTTTACCCTTGAAGCTTTCTCTGTATTTGACTGCCTCCACACAGTCCAAACATTGTTGATCACCATATTGCTTAAAGCCTCTCTTGCCTTCACAAGTCGTCTCAAAATGAGCGTGTGAGAGGCAAATCTTGTTTCTGCAACCTTCAACAACTCCAACCTTGAGAATCTCCTGAATATGGCTTGTGACATATGATGGTTTGTGATAAACATCTGAATGTCATTTGCCTCAGTGTAAATTTGCTCAATCCATGGGATTTTCCCAATCTTTTGGAGCATCAAATTAAGGGAGTGGACAACACAAGGGGTCCAAAAAATGTGCTCATATCTACCCTCTATGATCATTTCTGTTGCTTTTCAATTTTTAGCATTGTTCGTGATGACTTGGACAACATTCTAGGGGCCCATCGACTCAATTGCCTCTATCAAAATGTCGGCAATAAATTGTGCATCTTTGACTTCCCCTTCACAGTCAATGGCTTTTAGGAACATTGCCCCTTTAGGGCATACTGCAACAACATTTATGAGGGGTCTATTTCTAGCATCTTTCCATCCATCTGAAATGATGGAAACCCTTGTATCCTTCCATGATTCTCTGATTGGCTGCAAAGTGGTGTGAATGTGTTCCACTTCCTTTGCCAAGAGTGTGGTTCGAACCTTTTCATAACTTGGGGATTTGTACCCTTGTGGAGCTTCATTGACAACCTTCACCATCTGATGCCAATATGGAGACCTCAATACATTAAAGGGCAGCCCACATGCATAAATGCATCGAGCAACAACCCCATCAGTAATCTCCCTCTTTTCAATATTAAATGCTTTTTCCAATGGTCTTTTGGGCCTTTTTCGTGAGGTCTCTGGACTCTCATCATCAAAAGGGGAATCAAGTGGTTGACTTTGAGTTTGGATGAAAGGATGAGTAGTAGATCTAGGTGTGGGTGGTCGTGATGAAGGCCTTCTTTGCAATGGAATTGTTCTAGATCTATTTCTTTTATATTGTCTATCAGCCTCCTCTTGCTCTCTCAGGTACTCAGCCATTTTTTCATTTGATATTTTAGGGCACTAGTAGATCTAGGTGTGGGTGGTCGTGATGATGGCCTTCTTTGCAATGGATTTGTTCTAGATCTATTTCTTTCATATTGTCTATTAGCCTCCTCTTGCTCTCTCAGGTACTTTGCCATTTTTTCATTTGATATTTTAGGGCACTTCTTTATCCCCACACCTCCAACCCTAGTCAAATGGATTTTCAGTCTGCTATATGAGGATTTGTATTGAGTATGACAACCATGACATATCCAAATCCGACCCCCACCACCAACAAGGTTGTCTACCACTGTCACATGTCTCCAAAGAGGGGAATTAGGATCATGTTTCATACAGGAACTGATGTGTTTTCAGAAGCTTCTTGGCCTTGCACTCCAACTGAAGCAGAACTTGATGCCATCCTAATCTGTTTTTGATCACCAAGATCACCATAACGGCGCGAGGTGAGAGCATACACAGAGTTAGGATGTTTAAAAAATAAAAACATTTTGCCTTAACATAAATAAATTAGTTATGTCATCCTAATCTGTTTTTGATCACCAAGATCACTATAAAGGCGTGAGGTGAGAGCATACATAGATTTAGGAAGCTAAAAAATTAAAAAACAAATTTTTTAACATTGAACTATGCATTTAAAAATAAAAAAATGATTTTTTACTAATTATCAAATTAAAAAATCCTAAACCATGCCATCCTAATCCGTTTTTGATCACCAAGATCACATAAAGATGAGAGGTGAGAGCATACATAGAGTTGGGATGTTTAAAAAATAAAAAACATTTTGCCTTAACATAAATAAATTAGTTATGTCATTCTAATATGTTTTTATCACCAAGATCACCATAAAGGTGTGAGGTGAGAGCATACATAGATTTAGGAAGCTAAAAAAATAAAAAACCATATATATTAACATTGAACAATGCATTTAAAAATTAAAAAAACAATTTTTTACTAATTATTAAATTAAAAAACCCTAAACCATGCCATCCTAATTTGTTTTTGATCACCAAGATCACCATAAAGGTGCGAGGTGAGAGCATACACAAATTTAGGATGTGTTTAAACTCTAAACTTTTTAAAAAAATGCAACAAAATAAATAAAAAAACCGTAAAAAAATAAAATAAAAGGATGAATTAAAAAAAAAATACTTGTAGTATAGATCTTTGTTGCCTCCAAACAAATGCTACCTCTAAGGACCAAATGTGATGTCTACTCTTTTAGTTTTGAATGAACAATAAATTTAAAACAATCTCTTCCTCTCAAGTCTCAACAATTGCTTCCTCTCCTCCTCCTTGCAATGGTGGACTCCAAACAAAACAAGCAATGGCTGCCCCCAATCTCCTCCTCCTTGCAAAACCTCCTTCCAATCTTTGCCTCCTCTAAGCTCTTCAATTCTTCTTTGGCTCTTTGCTCATACACTTGCAAAAACCAACAATGAATTGTTTGTGTGATTTCAAATGAAGGGGTGAGTGCTTTTTATAGCTTTTTGAGGTGATTAGGGTTTAATATTTTATTCATTTAAATGTTAGGGTTCATTTTTTTGCATTGACTAAGTCAACAAATAAAAGAAACTTTTTACTGCTTTAAAAGTCGGTTTTAGGCATGGGTTCGTGGCGGGTACATGTGAGTTCGTCCCAAGTATGTCCAAACGTACTTGGGACGTACCCTGGACAAACCCACACGTACCCTATACGTATCTGAACCCGTACCCTGACGTATCCGTACCAGATACGTATCAGGCAGGGTACGAGGGGGTCTGGGACATATCCTAGCAATGTAATCGGGGACCTTGGACTGTAAGGGGCAATAGAGAACCTCTAAGCACTCTAGGGGTAGCAAACCAGTGCTTTGTCAAATTTGGCAATAGAATCAATTCCTCACTACTAACACAAGCCACGAACACACACGAAGGGAAATGATAGAACACACCAAACAAGAAGGGAAACACACAAAACAAGAAGGGAATTTATAGTACGTGGGAGGGGGATTTATCGAGGTGGGAGAATAATGTACAGACACCCTGCAACGGGTTGAGAAAAGTATGTACCATCATGGAACAATGGGCTAAATTCATACCATTTTCAAGGCTAGAGGATAATCATCTAATCATGCCATGTTCTCACAATGGCTTTGCATGGTTTGAGAAGGAGAGAGACCAAGTTTCCATCTTCGTACTGATACTGTATCGAAAACACTCTTGCATCCAACGACCACTTTGTTACTTGTTTGGAGGTTTTTCCGCGTGTAGTCTCATCTTGATACCTCATTGCCATGAGAAACCATTCCTCCATGTTTTCAAAAATAGAATCTTTGATTTTGTCATGAAAGTATTCACCATCTTCAAGTGAAGGTTGCAGCATGGAATCATTGCTAGAATCAACGGGGAATTCGAAAGTGATGAGAACACGCTGGTTCTCTCTTTGTTCACAAGCTTCTTGCTTTTCTGATTTGAACAATTGCTTTCTACGTGTACCAGCTCAATAATGGCCTTGATATCATTTTCTATGGCAGAGGTATTGTCCTTGTGAATGAATACATCCGTAAGAGATTCAAGCATTTCCTTTCCCTTCCATTCACCATGAATACAACCATTCTTCACATAATGGGAAAACGGAGGACTCATCTTCACATTCATTCTCATCCACCAAGGCTTCAAAGAGAACATTGAGCTTACTTGTTTGTTCTATCTCGTTATTGGACATTCTTGCATTAAAAGGAGAAACACAATTGAACTCATACGTATCTTACATAGTCATGGCATAGGTTAGGATCTCAAGACTAAGTTGAGGGTCTTCAATTCTTTCCACAATCTCCAAAATATCTTGCACAAATTCCTTCTTCAAAGTTACCACGTACTCATTTTCACATTCATTTGAAGAATCTTCACATTGGGTCTCGGGAAGATGATTGGAAATCTGATCTTCATATGGCCAAGATTCATTTGAGAAATCCTCTTTCTCATGTTCTACATTTCTTCTCATTTGGGGGTTACCTTCTTGCAAGTTTAGGCATACCTGGTCTTCATCTTTTTTAAACAGAGAGAGGAGATCCATGTTGCACGGGAAGAGTACCCCTTTTAGTTCAAGATTCATCAAATCATCCTCATGACAGGAGGAAGAACACGATGTTGGGGCTGCAGCATGAGAATAACCATTTACTCCATCTTGAACCTCTCCTAGAGATTCCTCTTCTTCACAAGGAGAAGAGAAGACAAACTAGCAATTATGATCACTGTCACACTCTTTTGGTGATAGCAAGGAAACCATCTCATCAAAGAGACCATGTGTTACCCGTCTATCCATGATTGTATCAAGAAGGAAATTGGATTCTTCAATTTGCTTCATTTCATCATTTGGCATTTGTGCATCAATTGAAGAGTCAAAATGAGAAATAAAATCATCCATAATTACCTCAAAATCATCCTCCTAAAGAACTTGTGGTGTGGGAGGAGGAATCATCCCTTGAACATCTTCATGATTGATAAAATCCTCGGCAAGCACCGGATCATCCGTGATGGGACAAGAATCCTCATCTCTCGTATACATTGCTCCTCCCACGGACTGTGCTTCAAGCCAAAATGCAGCTGCGAATGGATATTCAACTTTCATGCTTTCTTCATTATCCTCCAAGGTGCTGAGTTGACTTTCATTGGAAGGCTCAAGAAGAGGACAGTTATGGGAATCACTGAAGAATATTTCTGGAACAAACACTTCATAGTACCGAGAATCAGCAGATTCCATCTCTGGAAGGTAGTTCTTCTCTTCCTCCTTAGGGAGTGCTTCAAGTTGCTCATATCTTTCTTGCATAGCCACAACATAATTTAGAATTTCAAGGTTGGTTTTTGAATCTGAATTCCCTTCTGCAATTCTCAAAATCCTTTGCACAAACTCCCTTTTCAAGGCTGCCATTTCTTCATCTCCATAAGCAAGAAAATCATCCAAAGGAGGAGAGACAAAAGACAATGCTTCGAGTTTCTCAGTTAGCCGTGTGTAATTCAAATTTACCTTCAAGAGATTCTTCATCTTCATGCCGCTCATATAACATTTCCTATCTCTTCTGCATCTTTCTCATCAGGCTCTTGGATTTCCCGGTCATCAATTGGTGCAATTCCCATGTTCTTTCCTCTAGCAGCAGTCATCTGGAAAGAGCTGTATGCTTTGTTGTTAGTCTATTCACAAGCAATATGTGTGACAATGGCATACTTCCAATCATGCCACCATTGTCCCCTAAATTGCTGAAAACTAGTTTGACACTTAGGATGCCTCCGCCCCCCACAATACGGCTACGATGCCTCGTATCTCCAAAATGAGGTCTTGATGAAGACCTTATATGAATCTCGAAAATGAGGATGTCTACGTGGCATAGTTGTTGAATCACTATGTTTCTGGACACATCATGCTCTAATAGCTCTTCTTCACAAGACCTGGATTTTGGTGAAGACTTGAAAAGGACAAACATTGTTGTGGACATGTCAGAAATTGTTGCACCATTGATTTTATCATCCGTTGATAACCCATCCAATTCTCTTCAGCAAATGGATCGACAATCCCTTGGCCTTATTTGCAAAGAGGAATGACTTGGAGAAAATCATAAGCTTTTTGACACATTTCATGGTGCTAGATTCCAAGCACTCATAAAAACGTACAGCCCCGATAAGATGACCTTCATAAGTGGAGGTGTTTGTCTTAAGGGGATATATCAGTACCCCTTAGGAAGTATTGGGCTCCATTGCTTTTAGTTTTGATTTCCATTGAACATAAGAATTTCGTCATGTAAAAGCGATTCTCTTCCACTTGTGGAGGATAATCCATACAAAATTCATTTGTACCTATTTTGTAATAGTCTCTAGTGTACCCAAGATTGAAATTTGTGGGCCTCATTTTTTCCTTGAGATATTTTCAAATCCATTGAGCATCTTTGTCGAGACCCTGACCATTCTACCCCGTTTTCTTAAACTTGAAACCAATTCTTTTGGCATGCTTTTCAAATTTCCAAATAAATTTGATTGAAAATCAAAGTGCAAAAAATCAAAAGGGCTTACATTCTTTCATATGTTTCTATTTGGCCATATTTTTTTGAAGCTTTCTTTGTTTTCAGCTTTTCCCATTCTACTTGAATATGGATCAACAATTCTTCCTCAGTAGACAATTCTTCCTAGAGCTTATTCATAATTTTTCTACATGTCTATAATTTTGTCCATAAGAATCCTTTTGTTCTCCTTTGTTAGGCGCTGGTTTTCTTCCTTGAGTAATTGGTGCTTATTTTGGGGCGCCGAAAGCAAATCTGTATTTTGTGGCTGACTAAGAGTATGAACTTCATATTGATCAAAGATATTTTCTTAGGAAGAACCTTTGGTATTCTATAGTACTCCTTGCCTAGGGCGATGGCCGTAGTACGATATTTGGATTCATAGACACCATGTCGTCCCCACATAAAAGTTTGACTGAAAAAACATTAAATGACTCTAGGATGCCACGTCGCAGAGAACTTCAACCTGAAATGACATAATTGCATATGGGAGGTGGCACTATTGTCTGACACATATATCTGTATTTTTATTCACCCAATGATTGCATATGGTTGAAGCAGAGCTCTCGTTGGCTGATTCAACCTTTTGATAATGTTGTAATCGGGTATTTTGACTACCACCGCTTACAATGAAGTGCAAAGATGTTCCCTTCACCCATAGTTATGATTAGAGGAGTTGCTCTGCCTCCTTCCACTTTGAAGGAAAAGTTCGCGTCATGAAAACAATGAAATAGGGATTGGCCTTTGAGGTTTGCTTCCCCTTGTCAACATGAACGATGGTGCTGGTGTTGGTGTGGGTTTGATTCTAGCGATGGTGGGATTTGTACCTCAACCAATAGTGATATTCTGGTCTGGCATTCTTTGTTCAAATGCCGCTCTCTTATGGATGTTGCATCCTTTTCTTGTGTCCTTTTGTTAACTCTTATCTGGAGAATCCTTCTTTGCAGGAGACTTAGACCAAAGTTGTTGGCCTAGCTGCTTGATGTCATAATTGATGCCATTATTGCCAGGAGTAGTTTATTTCCTGCCTTAACTTTTAAATTTTTATTCTATCTTGACAACATACCAATAGGCTTCTCTCCGTCCTTACCTCCAACAATTCTATTATTTCATGGATGTATAGCCACAGTTTTCTGTAGTATTTAAAACTCTCTGTCACTTGTACAGGCTTTTTCCAACAATACATCAAATGCATTGGTATAATCTTGGACCCTCTATTCTCAGCACTAGTGTAATTGTTACAACTTTTTCTGTTTGTCGTCATAATTCTTCATAGGGTAGTACTCCTCTTGTTGGCCTCTATAAAGGTTGTTCGGGTTTCACCGGAGCATTCTTCCTGTCAACTGTTAGTTCTCATCTCTCTCTTCTTCTTTGTTTTGAAGACAATATGATTCTCACCACTTTTTTTGACATTGGAAGTAACATTAAAATGTGCAAAAGTTATTATGCCAGTTGTCTAATTTGTTTGCATCAGTTTTTCTATCAACAAGGGACATCAAAATTCACCTGTACCTTAAAGGGTGTCAGACCCTCGAAGGGTGTGCTTAACAAAGAGACAGATGCCTCATACATGACTTGTGAAAGGATATTGGTGAACTGTTCCAATTTCTGCATTTCAAGGGCTTCATTGTTTGCCATGTAAATTGATAAGGAAGATAATCCAAAGGTTCGCATGTTTCAAAATTGTGCTTCTTGTAATTTAATTTCACTTGACCAGACAGACAATCATGAAACAAAATGCTCTTATACCAGTAATTTAGATTTAATTAGCAATGTGGTGGACAACACCCGACATTGCATAAACTTAATGTGTTATGAAAGCAATGAACTAAATAAAAAAGATGAATCCGATAAACACGATTGATGGTGCAATGTAAATGAAAGCTTTATTGAGAATGAAAACAACTTGCAAGAAGGTAACATTCTCTGACAATACAGGGAAATGAAATTTGTAATGATAGAAATTGATGCATTTTTCTCTTAAATTAGAAAAGCCGTGTGACAAGCGTTCCCCAAGAAGTTGAGAGAATCTGTCGTCACATGAAAGTCATCAAAACGAAATTTTTGTTTATGAAGATTTTTGGGATTTTTATATTTATGTGTTTTATATGTATAGGGCCATTATCATGAAAATATGATGTCTTAAAGGGAAAAGAAAATCATAAGCTTTTCAATGCATCTTATGGTTTCAGATTATGAGCACTAGTAAAGAACTTGCCATGGGGAGGTGCATCAAATTGCAACTTGGATCACTATATGATGCAGGTGCATCCGAAAAATAAAAAAAAAACAAAAAAACAAAACAGAAGTGTATCATGCTCTTTCCAGTAATGGTCATCTATACAAATTTCTTTTGGAAGTGTGACGCTAGTGAATTGGTGAATTGTTTGAAGTTGAATAAACTCCATCATCTTGGCCTACCTTGGTCGTGACTTTACTTGTGGGCTTGGAGAAGTCTTTAGTGGGTTTAATGTTGGTGAGGTCACGAAATTGTCGCAATTCACAGCACTGCAATAGCTGAGAACTTTGTGTAGCATGGTCAACTTATGGTTAGAATGATGTGAGCAGATTCAAATTCATCTAGAAGCATACTCCAAGTGGGTCTGTGATGGATAACATGTCTAAATTTTGGAAAAGCAAAATCACTTGATTCCAAATCCTTTGTTGGCTGCAAAACCGTACAAATGCAAATGTCCCCTTCCTATAGATGTTTGTAAGGCAAAGCAGAGTGTAGTGAATTTACTTATTCTACCATTATTTAGGTGCCGTGAAGGTTACATAGATTGGTAAGGTTCCAAGCAGAGTGGAGTGAATTTCATTTGGGTTTTTTATTCTAATGAAGTATCCACCTTCAAACAATACACAATTTATTTTGCAGGAGATTTTAATGCTTGAAAATAAGGGTAATTTGAGGAAATGCCTGTACTAGTTACTCTTAATCCGTGGTTTGTATGAGAACTACAATGCTTTGACCATGGGATGTTTTGAAGTTGTTTATGCCAGGAGGCTAATGAAGAATTTTGTTTGTGTATGAGGCATATTGCATTTTGACTTCATTGACAAGACTTGCAGGAGTAGTAAGTCTTAAATTGTTAATAAAGAAAAAAAATCAAGCTTATGAATTTTATGTCGGCCGTGATGATCCATGGAAACTGGTGTCAATGATGACTGCATCATGACATACCCGACATATCCATGCAAAGCAGCAAAACTGATTTTTATTCCAACTGCCTGAAATTTGTGTACACAATTGATTTATTTGTACACAACTAATTTATTTCGTCATAGTTGATTCATTTCAGCACAACTTGATAAAAATACTAATGCTTAACACATACCGATATTTCTTGCAGTACTTATGTCCCTAAAATTCTTGGGATTCCCTATCCAATCACCCTTATATAATTCCCTATCAGGGTTTGCATTGGCCCATTTGCAGTGGTCCACGTTTTGGCCTACAAACCTTACTACAAATGTGTGATAGCGCCAGTTTCCATTCATTGTCTCTTGTTTTTGATCTTCATTAGCTCTGTGCTTCACCGAGGGGTGCATTCCTCACATGGCTATTTCTACTTGTACTTAGATCTTATGGTTACTGGTCTAATCACTTTTGCTTTACCCATATCTTTCCTTTAAGTTCTTATTTTTGCTTTAGATCTTAACGTTTAGTAATTTTTTATTTTAACCAAATGTACTTTCTAGTCCGATTGACAGACGCTGATCATTTGTGAACATTAATACTTCTCTCTGTTTTTTGTTTTTTTAATTACATGTTTTAACTGGTAAGACTTTCATGATTGTGCTAAATGCTTACTATGACTTGCTTGTTATGAAATCTGTCATGCATCCATGTTTTAAAAATTATAGTTGTAACCTGCTTCATTTTATTCATTTGATTGAGGATTCCAATGGAAAATTCTATTCTAAGGAGCAGTAATATACTGAGTCAAAACCTGCTTTTAGCCTGGCATTTCTTGGTTTCTGCTAGATTCTTCCTACTTTCTTTGGATTACTATTCTGACCCAAACTATCTTTATGCTTGTTTAATGTGCCTCCTTGTTAGTATAGTTTTAATGTTATAAGACATTACAGATGAGCACACTGTAACTTATGTCTGGGTTTGGAAAATTCTCTGAGCAGAAATATAGGCTATATTTGAAAAGATTAAGTGGAGTAACACAACAGCAAACTGGAATAAACTCTTCCTTTGGGGGAACTGCAGAAATCAGTGTTGGTGCAATGGGTTTACTAGGAAGACTTGATCTCCAAAGACTTGCAGCTTCAGGTCAAATATCGCCTCAAGTGCTGGTAACATTACCCACTGAGATTGTAGGACGAGGAAATGTAACCAGTGGGTTGGGCATGTCAAATGTTGATCAAGCACTACTTTGGCAGGCAGTGTTTCAGGGTCTAAATTCAAATTCTGTGAATAGAATAAGTTTTGGTCAGCCATTGATGAACAGTCAGGGAAATCTACTTCAGGGACTGCCTGGTGGTTTAGAACTGAAGCAATTCGCTCATCAGCGGCAGCATATTCCTTCCTTAGAAAACATGGGCGCATCCATTAATAATACACCGTCAGGATTTTCTATGGTGCAACAGCAACTGAGTACAACTGTGGGATTCAATGCTGTGGACCAGGTGAATGGGTTAAATAATTTAGCATTGAATCCTCAAAAAAATGCCATGGTGATGCAGTTGATACAGCAGCAGCAGCAGCAGAAACATGAAAATCAACAACAGTTACAGACACTTCAAGGTGCTCAGCTTCAGGGTGGACAAGCTCTGGATATGCCATCACCCGATATTGTTGGGCCCCAAGTTCCTCTAAATGACAGAGGGGTGACTAATACTATACCCTCTCTGGCTAACAGCGATAGCAGCCTTGGCAACAACATTGCTGGCATATTGGGTTCAGGGAAATTAAAGCATATACCAACCATGGCATATGGCGTGAATGTGCCTGCATTGAATTCATCAGAACGAATTGGGAGAATGCCAGTAGTAGAGTGCACGAACCAGAATGTTCAAATTCTTCAAGGAAATGATTATTCAATTCCCAATACCACTTGTATATCTGCTTCTTTAACATCTATTTCTACTGAAAGTGGATCGAGCATTTCAGGAATCAAAAGACTGGGTGACATGAATGATATAGTTAGTTCTCCATCATTAAACAGTTCTGGAATAAATTTTGGTGCATCAAATGGCCTTGGACAGAATTCAGGTCAAATTGGCAGGCACAGTTGGAAAATGCAAAATGTATCTATTAATCTAGATTCGAGTCAAATGGATAATTCCATCTTGAGCCCACCTCATGGTCAGGATCTACATGGATCCCAGGGTTTGAATATTCCTGGTGTGCACGATCCAGGACAGCTTAGAAGTTTTGGATTTGTGGGGAAAAGTCAGTGTCTTCCAAGCAGATTGGCATCAAATGTTGGATATGCTAGGATGCTCAATAACACTCAAAGTCAGGGTGAGCTATTAGGAGCTGATAGCGGGTTGCTAGTGAAAACTGAAGGTGTATCAGATATCACTCTGAATTCAAAAAGCTTGAGCAGCATGCATTCAGAGCAGTTTTCTCCAGATGATTATATAAGCATTTTCTTTAGACAGGTCTGCATTTTGTTTTTTTAAGGTTTTTATTTCTAAGTTTGCAATTTCAAGTTATTGTTCAAATTGCTATTCCTAATAGCAATTATCCAAATTGCTCAACTGTTTCAGGCATCAACTAACATATGTCTAGATATATGTCTGTCCATAGCAATATTATCCTACAATATTTTAATTTTAGAAGACCATAGATGCCATAGTTTCTATGAATGTGTAGTGTGTGGGCATATATGCATATGACGGCACATGTACACACTCCATACATATGCATATATATGTACTTACACGTGCATGTGTGTGCTTGCGTGTGTATATATATGTGTGTTTGTATGTACAAAGACAATGGTTTTGGTCCGACGACATAGACCGTTAACGTTGCTCACTAATTTCCTACATGCTTCATGTGGAATCTTGTTGAATAGGATCCACACCTACAAGGTGTTTAAATTGTTTCTTTTTGTTATGGAGGACAATAAGTTGAAAGTTGTTTAAAAGCATCATGCAGGCAAGTGCATGTTTGTATATGTTCCTTCCAACTCATCTATTTCTCTTATGGTGCATAATAAAACTATGAATATGATCTTGTTATCGACGGACAGCTAAAATGATAGAGCATATTGCTTATGCTTACTAGTCAATAATTGGTATTTTATTATTTGCAAAAGCCAACTTTATCTTCTGTTAGTCTAATTTCTATACGAACAATTCTGAGGGCTGGATTATGTAATTTTGCAGCAACAGGAAGGGATGGGTCTGACAGATGGTGATTTCAGTTCGGATGGATATCGATTGGATAATATCCACGTTAAATGATAGAAGTTTGTACTGTTATCTTGGTGGAAAGATGGTCTTCCCCTAAATTTAGCTCAACAGTATATAGCTCCATGATGCTTGTAACTAGATAAAATATTTATATATGTGCACTAGGAAGAAGTCATGTGCTTTTCGAATTGAGTGGATCAGCTGGAAAAGCTTCTTTGCAGATGTGGATGTATCATAATGTCTTGCTCCTTGACATGCATTGTCATTTCTTATTTAGATAAACTTTCAGACACTTTGTCTTATTATTATGACATTTGGATTAGGTAGATTGAATAAACAGAACAAATCAATGCCAAGAATACAATATACTTAGTCCATCTAATCAATCTCTTTTAGCAGGAGCTTATGCCTGGCTCAGATTGAAGAAAATTCTTGTGGTTACATTTCTTTCAACAAAGTTACATATATAGTAATTAGTAACTGGAGGCACAGACTGAGATTGATTTAGGCTTTCTAAACTTGTGATGGAGTTCAAGTTATCATAACACGAAACTTGCCTCACTGAGAAGGTGGAGTTGCTCTACATAAGCATAGGGAAATATAATTACCCAGCAGTCAGCTAGCTGGGTTTCCAAGGAGTCATACTGGGAATTTTCTATTACCGCTGTCAGCTGAACATCCAGTAAATTAGTTTTTTAGCTGTTTACATCTTGTCTGTAAATTATTGGTTTTTGTTGTCCAAAAAGGGGCATTTATGATGTCTAATATCCAAGACTTATTATTCTTTAGATTTGTTTTTGTGCATGTGTTCTTGTTTCTGTGAGCAGTAAAATAACCTTGCAAGAGAATGGACTGCTGAATGTTTTTGTTACAATCCAGAGTCAAAATAAGGTGGCTAGATTATCTTCAGTTGCAATGAAAACTTAGATGAATAACATTCGTCCTTTATACGTTGGAGTTTTTGAGGTTCTCCTCGTGATTTTTTGGGTGTGCTTGTGGGCATGCATGCTACTATGTAATTTTTCCTTCCTTTGTTGAGTTCTTGTTCTAACATTTCAATAATAGCGCTTAAAAAAGATTTTTTCGAAACAAGGGTGTCAAAGACACTTGTCGCCCCATATCTTTCTCTTATATAGACCATAACCAATGGGTGTAGGTAGGCTCTCCGTCAATGCAGCCACTCACTGCCAATCCTTGAGTAGCCCTATAGTAGAGGGGGGAGGTGGTCCCTTATGTATAGAATTATCTCCCATTGGTTGACGGGGGAGGGCTGACTATGTATAAATCGTATTGTCACTTGGGCTCTCTCTTCTAGTTAGTTGAGTACTGACCATAGATGTTTTCCTATGTCCCTGCCCTTGCTTTATCCATGTATATAGAGGGCAGGCCGATATGTCTAGAGGGGAGGGAATATATGTGTTGGTGGAGTGCCGACTAGATTATATAATAAAATAATATGAGTTCATTATATATGTAATACAAGTATAATAGTTTTACATTACATAAAGTTGGAGGATTGAGCGTAGTGAACTACTCGTTAGTGTTGTCATGTGTTTTTGCAAGGTCAAAATTCAAGTTGAAAACATGACAACCTTATCCTAGTGTCAAAGATTTTGTTTGAAGCCCCTCTTGAAGCATCCTTTGGATCATTCTGCCTTTTGAGTCATGACCATCCCATCTTTGAAAACCTTCATAATGTGATGTACAACCTTTTCAAGTATTTGAAATGTGATCATGAGGTCATTCGGCCCATTTAGTTGAATGTTATCAAAAGATGAAATCTGTAGTAAGCCTATTCATTAGTCTTTCTGGGATATGTGTGCATCCTTCAGGATTGATCAAGAGGCCTAAAACCATCTGGAGATGTTATTGAGGAATTTGAAATGCAATGGAGCAGGTTATGAAGATTTAGGAAGGTTTCAGAGGTTTAGGAACAAGAACAGTGAAAATGAGTTTTGGAGAGTTAAGGAGCTTGTAGATGAAAACGGTACTTGAATTTCAACGGAGGATTCCGGGAGCTCCGTGATGAGTAAAGAGACAAATAAGTAAAACCATAGGAAAGTTTGAGTCGTCTTCATGATGGAATCACAAAATTCTTCTCAAGACATGGTTTCTTCTCAGGGCAAATTAGTTTGTGCAAACTCACCTTGTTATCCTGTATGAAAAAGTGGCATATTTTAGAGGAGGCAAAATCAGGTTTTGAAAACCATCCCATTGATCTTGAAATGATATTGGGCTTCAAAATGATATAAAATTTTGCCTAAAAAGACTTGGAACTCCGGGAAAAATGATTTCAAGATTTAGGGACTTAGTCATTTTCTCAATTGGATGGGTGGCAGGTTTTACTGTCCTGATTGTCCCAACTGTCTCAATTGTCCAACCTATCTCAAGGACAGTGAGGCCAGTAGGGACAAGAAAATGCGCTCCCCTAGTTATTGCTCTTGGTTCAACATATGATCTTCTCTATTCCCAGTGGGTGCTAAGTTGTTTTGCTTGCAAATTGGCTAAGTTTCATCCTTAACCCATGGGCACATTTTATCGTCCCAACTGTCCTATTTGTCCCTGGGACAATGGGGACAACAAAATGTGCCTCATCCTTAGCCCCTTCCCAGGTTCAACATGTGATCAATTTTTTTTTTGCTTGGGTGCTTAAGTGCTTTTCCATCATCTCCCCATCTCCTCGCTCTTGCTCCGCCACTTGTCATGCTCAGAGTACAGGGCACATTTTGTTCTCCCAACCGTCCCAATTGTCCCTGGGACAATAGGGACAGTTGGGACAACAAAATGTGCCCCAACCCCCCATGGTTTTAAAGCGTCTTTAGAACTTAGAAAAAGACTGTTACGAGGTTTAAAAGACTAGTGCAAGCTTGTTTTACCTCATTCCTTGACCAGCTCGACCTAGGAAACCATTTTTGATGTCACGAAGCTCCACATACCTGCAAATTCATCACACAACTACAAATTCATCAAAGGCAGCCATGAGCACCGAAACGAAGAAAAATTCATATCTTGCAAACTAGTGAATATATTCAAATGAAATTTTCACATTTGTTGTACAATCCAAGTGCCTTCAAGAAGACAGTGGTAACAAACTCTATTTTTCAATGGCAACGAGCCCTAGTTCCGTGCTTTTCTATCATCTCCTCGCTCTTGCTCCGCAACTTGTCATTGTCAGAGTAGGGGGCACATTTTACTGCCCCAACTATCCCTGGGATAGTAGGGACAGTTGGGACAACAAAATGCGCCCCAACCCCCCATGGTTTTAAAGCGTCTTCACATCTTAAAAATAGGCTGTTACGAGGTTTTAAAGACTAGTGTAAGCTTGTTTTACCTCATTCCTTAACCAACTCAACCCAGACAACCATTTTTGACGTCACGAAGCTCCACACACCTGCAAATTCATCAAAGGCAACCACAAGCACTGAAACAAAGAAAAATTCATATGTTGCAAACTAGTGAATAGATTCGAATGAAATTTTCACAATGGTTCTACAATCCAGGTGCCTTCAAGAAGACAGTGATAACAAACCCTATGATGTTTCGATTGTTCAATGACAACGAGGCCTAGTTCCGTGCCCTAGATCACTCTTTTTCAGCTTTCAATTATTTTGAAATTTTGAGCACAGAGTCCCGGAAGCAAGGCCGAATCCAATGAAGTCATTTTCGTTGCCATCCGACAAGGGAAAGTGCCATTTCTAAATATAGTAAGTATCTGGCCTTGTCACTTAATATAAATAGAAATCTTCCGAAAAAAGCAAACCCTCTTAGATCAGTGCACTAAAAAATAGTAGAGAAGACAAACTACACAATTTTGACCAAAAAAACAAAAATGCAGAAAAAAGCAAAAAACACTTTCTAAAAATAAAAATTGTCAAAAATCATCAAAGAGACATCAACAAAAGTGTATTTAGTATGTTAGGAGCTTCAGGAGATTGAATGTGAGGAAAAAAAACAAAAAAGCAGAAAAAAAAAGCCCCTAGCTCCTACTTACTAAAAATAGAAAGTGCCCGTTTTAGGTGGAGAAAGTTGTTGTCATCTTTGTTTTTTCTCATCTTGTGGATAGTTGTAATAATGAAGTTCAAATTTGTTGGTTTGGAACCCGTTTTGACTTTTGCATCAAAGTATCAAGATGTGGGTGACAATGATGTCACTCATATGGATTTAAAGGATCTAAAAAATCGAATGCTTGGCAGTCCCATGGAACATGTAGAAGACAAAGTATACACAAGTGGTTTGTATGTTGTGGGTGGTCACCCATTATCTGTCTAGAGCACATAATTGGTGATGGCTTGTGCTCAACACTATGAACCAGATACAATAATCATAAGGGCAGATGATAATTCAATTTTGGTAGTGCTCACTCCCAAAGGAATATCACAATGCATGCAGATCCCGACCTGGAACAACATGGTAATCATCCCAAAGGAATTTGCATCAAGAGAATGGTCGAAGACAGATTCATACCGACAGGACTTTGCATTGGGATCATGGTTGAATCAAGTAAGGCAGCCCTCTCATGTACCGAAGGCTTGGTCTAGGCATGAGTTTCATGAAGAATTTTTCGATGCAATCATCCTACTGAGTAGGGCGATGGGAGAGGAAACTACCAAGGATTTTCAGGAGTTCATCATTACCATCATTTAGAGCAAACAAATGATTGACTGAGGTCACATAATCAGTGATAACCTCCACTTTCAATTGCTCCAGCTACCAATCACCAAGAAATTTATACTGACATCATACTTAGTATATGCTCTCGCCAGTACGAGATCATTTAGGGGTCTAATTGTCACATAAAACATCTCCCAAAAGGCCCCCACCTATGATAGATATCCACAATTGACCCTGAAAGAGAGTAATCACCATTTTGCAAGGGTGAATGATGCATTCACCATGTGTGTCATAAGATTGCTTGAAGAAAATCATGGATTCAGACTGTCCTCGCAAGCTGCCACTTTGATCCAAAGATGCAGGGCCTTCACACAGTTCTCAACTTTCTCGTACATCAGGGTATCTGGATTTGACCTCGCTCTGTGAAAACTTCCAAGGTACCTCAATGACAAGATCGTCATGTTCGAGCTTTGCAGACAACTTGCTCATATCAATGGAAAACTCAAAAGCCGAAAAAAGAAAGGTGTCTTTCCCTATCTCTTTGGGAATTTTCTCTTGCAAGTCTCTTGTTGATGCATCAAATTTGGAAGCTTCTTTCTCATAGTTGAATCTCTACTCCTACACTTCAAGAGCTAACTTTGACATTAGAGTACTCCTTATATGTTCCATATCCCTGACTTGCACCATGTTCTGCAAATTGAGGATTATTGGGTGAATTTTTCTGACGATCTTGAGGTTCGGGAACGGGATTAGATGAAGATGACAGTTGGAAAAATGAGGAAGTTTGGTTTTGATTGGTTCAAGGAAGGATTGATGATGATGGAACTGAATTATATGACCTTGAGTATCAAGCTGTGAAAGCTTCACCTCTCCCACAAGTCTCTTGGAGCATTAGGGAATCGAGAGATATCAATGAACACACTGAGGTGATAATTTAGAGATCCAGAGAGTGGTTAAAAAAGAAGAGAGTTGCATTCATTGAGTCAGGAGGTCTTCAGGCTCTTAAGAAACAATCATCTCCTCTCTCTGCTTCAAAGGCGGTTGATAAAGCTTCATGTTTTGCTCACTCTAAAAGGCTCACAAAAAGAAAATGGAATCAAAGCCAACTCGCTACAAGAGGACACACAAGAAGGAAAGAGCAACTCAAGAGCATGTAGAACGTACAGAATAAGATGAAATTGATTTGCCTCAGCCACCAATCCTTCAAAGATCTTAGAGTATTTCTTCTTCTGTAGCTACACCTATTCAACCGTCCCAAGATGCACCTTCTCAACCGGAGCAAGAAACTGCCATCATGCCCAACATTGAACCTGAAGAAAATGAAACATTCTCATGGGTGTAGGACATGATTGGAGGAGAGACCCACACGGTCCAACAAGTGGTGATTCCATATTTCTAGGCTATATCCACAATGGTGAAAGCAAAGAAAGGGAAGAAAGCTCAAATTGCCTCTCGCTTTTTCAGCGACACTTCAGGAAATCAATACATGGAGGTAGCTCGACCTAAAATCATCAAGCCTATAAGTGAGATGGCCCCATCTGATTATGAGATCAACACCATTCCTCTAGGTCCAGAAACACACGAGCGAGATGCTCACTTGTTCAAAGAATCTTCCAGTCGCCTTCTTGCAAGAAATCATGAGTATAAGGAGAAAATCGATCAATTGGAAGATCATGTGAGAACCCTCACCTCGTAGGTACAGACATTCATGGACGCCAAATGTCGTTCCTTCTCTCCCAGTCGAGGAAGTTACTCCCATTAGTAGCTTCGATCCGGAATCCATCAGAAAGACACAAGGTTTCACCATGCAGGGTAGAGGAAATGATAAATGGGTGAGCAAGATTCTAGAAAAAGGTAAAATGTTGCTTCCTGAGATCCTTTCATTGTTCAAGTACATGAGTGCAACTGCGACGAAAGTAAGAATGACTAGAGAAGAAATTGAAAAAGAAAAGGAGCATTGGGACTAGGTGTTTCCATTGGCTATCGAGATGGGCAAAGTTAACTGTTCCCTACTGGTGAACAAGAAAGTAATCAATTCTGCATTTGAAGATTTATCTCAAGTTTGGGCGAGAACTCTTGTTGCTCACTATGAAATGCTAAACCGTGCTCTTGGTGAATTGGATTTGTATGAGGAACATACTTCAAAGATGCAAGATGATGTCAATGTTGAGATACAAAAACTTGGAGTGCCAACAGTGAATGAAAACACTTCGGTGGATGATCTGCTGAAGCCATTTGAAGATCTTCTCAAGGAGGAGGCCTGAGATCCATTTTCCTTCAATGAAGACACACTGGAGCCTCTTATTGAGATAAGGGCCATCATATCAAACACCGAAAATGAGCATTAGTCATGGTTCATGGAATGTAAGAACATCAGTGCTCTCTCTGAAAATTGGGTCAAGTCTTTGAGCTTTGTACACATTCCTCAGGCTGAGAAGGTTGCACCTGCAACAACACAATACAGTAACGAGTTCAAAGGGATCGAGATCTCTCCTGAAATACTCTCCAAGTATTCCTTTGCTAGTGAATCTCCATCGGCAAGTGCATCGTCTTCATCCGAGTAGCTATCTTCTCTCCTTTCTCTCTTCCCCACCCCCTTCCTCTCTTCTTTCATGTTCTATTTCTTCATTAGGGGGTTGCACTTTTCATTTTCATCTTATTCACTTTTGTCTTATTCATTAAGATGTGACTATAGTTGAAAATTGTAATAAGTTTCCCTCAATTAATAAAAAGGGAACTTAATTTCTTTCCTAGGAATGCAAAGAGTCACAAGTTGTAAAAGACAAGTGAAAAGACATGTGGGGGGTAGGTGAAGAGTCTTTTTTGAAAACTATATATTGTAGTGACTTCCTCACTTCAAGGGGTTGTCAATTTTGTGAGTTCATGAGTAGATAACTACAAAGAACAAGAAAAGATATCACTTCTTCTATTTTCCTTTCCATATGTTTCCTCTCCCTCTCTCATTTTACAACTTTGTAAACATGTCAATCAAGAAAGGTGTTTTAGCTTTTCTGGATGAATGAATGAATGGGATTTTATGCTCATAGTTTATTTTGTCTTGATATAATTAGCAGAGTTGTTATTCTTTCTAATTGTGTGTTGATATATCTCTGGTTAATACTTGCAAGAATCTGATTTAACCTACTTGCAATATTAACTCTCTAAATTTCCACTCCTAGTATTTCACCTTCCTTGCAAATTCTTCCCTTGCACAAAATTGCAAGAATTTTCCGCAGGTGTAGTGGAGTGTGCCTGTTGGATCCCTGACCTATTGGCCAACCACAAAGTTATTTTTTATTCACATACAATAAGGGAGCTTCCCTTTTCAAGGAGGGACTTAGTCTTAGATCGTTGGTGAAAATCAACTAATTTTTCCTAACGACAAGTTATTTCGCCAACAGTTTTTGGTGCCCAAGGTGGGGAAGATTTTTCTATTTTGCACCCTTATATATTCCACAAAAATATAAAAAAATCAGATATCTAAAAATAAAAAAAATTTGAAACTCAAAAATTTATTGAGCATTATGTCTTCCACTAATGGTTATTCTTGATAATTCCCCAGTCTTAAGACCCAAACTTTTCTTTCATACCCAAGAAGACATTGCATCAGACTTGAGGGAGGCCATTTGGCACAATAGAATAAATTTCTTCCATTACCACACTACTACAAGAATTTTGGATTTTGAAGAAGAACATGTCGAAGCTTTGGAAAGAGCAAGACGAGTTCAAAATCAATAGAGGAGAGCCCATAAGAACTTTATTTGAATTGTACATTCAAGCTGGTAGAAAGACAATATACAAGATCCTCAAGAGCTAGTGGTGTGACCGATCCTAACTTTGAAGAACAGTTGCAAGCTGATTTCAGACTTCCTATTATCCAAATTGCAAGGAGAACATGTCGACAATACTTCCTAGAATTTGATCCTACTTTGTCTCTTGAGTACCATGTTGACAAAGTTGCAGTTGAACCATTAAACTACATTCCTCCACGAGAGGAATTTGCTGAAGAATTTTTTGAAAGAGTCGAAGTAGAAGAATAAGAACCACTAGGGGCTCAACAAGCACCACTGCGTTGGGGAAAAAACATCGGTTCTTTAGCTCTCACCCCGCCTTTGCATGATTTTCCTAGAGGGTCAAGGAAGAAATTTCCTAAGTTCTCCAATGACGGGAAACAACATCTAGATGACCACATTCCAACCTTCATCACTGCTTGTGGAGTGCTAGGAGTTGGCTATGAGGATGTATCAGTTTGGCTATTTGTAGAATCTTTGCAAAATGCAACAGCAGATTGGTTCTATCACTTGCCGAGGTCTATAACTAACTGAAATGATATGAAGACCAAGTTTGAAACAAGGTTCAAACCTGCAAAAGATGCTCGTGCACTTTTGGCCCAATGGTTTCAACTGAAGAAGGAGCCCTTTGAACCAATAAGGGAGTTTGTGGCAAAGTTCATCAAAATGCTCTACAAAATCCCCGCAGTTTCCTGAAGTACAGAAGACAACAAGCTAATATTCTTCATAAATGCTCAACTTTCAGAGGTAAGTGTTATGCCGAGAAGAACTCAACCGATTGTTTTGGATGAAACAAAAAAGCTTGTGATCGAGGTGGAAGATGAATTGATCATGTCCAATAAGATAAAAAAGGTCCAAATAAGGAGAAAGGTCAGAGTTCGAACGAGGGTGCTACAAATTCATTAGTTCAGAAGTTGGTTAATGATGTCCTATCTCTCAAGAAACAATTGTCTCAAGCTTCCATAAATAGAGATGCTCCTAAGAACTTTCCAAATAGACAAAGGATTGGCCCACCACCCCACAAACTTGCTCTTGAGGCACCTCCAATAAATACAGTTTGTGATGCAAAAGAGGAAGAAGAAGAAATTGTGGAACCAGAAGAAGAGAACGAGGATGATACTATTCTTGAAATTGAAGAAGCAGAAGATGATGCAAAAATCGGTTTCTTGGAGTATTCTTCAGGAGAAGACGATTATGATGAAGAGGTACCAAGTTTCTTGTGTGCAATATTTACCCATGCTTAGTCTCAAAAGGGAGCTTCTTCCTCCATTGTTGCGAAAAAGAAGAAGAAAGATGATTATGAAGTGACAAATCTACAAAACAAGATAATTAATAGAGGATCTCCACTCCCGCCTTCCATGGAGTCTGTGAAAGAAAAACTAGACCTAGTAGAGAGCAAGAAGCAATTTTTCATGCCAAGTAAGTCCTCTAGTACTTCTCCTAGCTCTAACTCTGTATCTAATGCCAATCTTGCAAAATATTCAAATTCATTCAATGTTGTACTTCCTAGCTAACATCAGCTGTTAAAAACTTCCCAAAATTCCAAAAGCTACCTCCATCCACCTTGAAAACTACATCAAACTTCCCTAGGTAGTATCAAACTCATCCAATTCTGCTCCGTTTGATATCATTGAGCATGTAAACAAGTCTAAGGTTCAGATTTCTAAATGCGAATTCTTACAAACACATTAAGAGCAATTTGAAAGGCTCGTTAGCTACATCAATGGTCGTAACCCAAAGCCCAATGCTACAAATTATAATTCCAAAGGGTTACTACCAAAACCACACACTACTCCAATGCAAAACATGCCTACCCTAAGCTTATCCAAAACCAACAAAGTAGATCTATTTCAGTTATCCTTCTTCCTTTTTTCTTTGAACAGAGTTAAATAGCCATAGTTTATTTTAAGTAAATCTTAGGTTTGTATCGTGGTCTTTTATCAGATGCACATAGTTTAATAGGAAGCCGACCTTTTCCTGAGGTTCATTCCAAGGATCTAAGGTCCCACACTTTGGGGATGTTCCCATGTTACACTGGATCATCTAAGAATATAGCAGGTGCATGATTCAAGTGACAATGAGAACGAAGTAATTCAGTTAAACACTAATGTGATCCCAAGAGGGTTGATCAGCCTTGAGTATGATTTTGACAATATTGATAGAACTGTTAACATATCTATTGACATACCTAGAGACATGGTTGAATGCATATTGGGTGTTTACCATGACCCTAAGAAAGTTTGGTTAAGAAGTAATTTGAGTGAAGAAGAAAATCCTACACCAAACTACCAAAACAATACTATGATTGCCTTGCATGGTCTTATTCTGAGTTAAAGGCTTACAAAGAGGATTTGGTTCAGCATGAAATACCCTTAGAGCCTCATACTAACCCTTTTAGGAAGAAACAAATACCTATTAACACCATCCTCGCAGCCAAAATGTAAGAAGAATTGAATAAGATGAGGGATGATGGTATCATTCAACCTACTTGGTACTCCTCATGGGTGACCAATCTTGTGCTAGCCAGGAAGAAAAATAGGGATATCAGATTATGTGTTGAATTCAAGAATTTAAACAAAGCCTTACTTAATAATAATTACCCTTTGCCTAATATGGATATTTTCTTGCAAAAGGTGACAGTGTCAAAAATATTATCTACTTTGGATGGTTTCTTTAGGTATAATCAGGTTGTGGTCAAAGAATTAGAGAAAAATAAAACTGCATTTAAGACTCCACGGGGTAGTTATGTTTATGTTCGAATTCCATTTGGACTAATGAATGCAGAGGCCACTTTTTAGAGAGCCATGTATGTTACCTTTGCACAATTCATCAACGAGTTTATTGTTGTGTATCAATATGGCATTATAGTTTTTTCTAGAAAGAGAGGTGATAACTTAGAGTATGTAGAGAAAATCCTGATCAGATGTAGAGAGTATGCCATCTCACTGAATCCTTTAAAGGTTCCATTTTGGAGTGTAAAAATCCAAGTTGTTGGGACACATTGTGTCTCATGAAGGGGTCATGATAGAACCTGAAAGAGTTAAAGCAATTGATAAGGTGCTTATCCCTCAGTCTAAGAAGGGAATCTAATCCTTCTTTTGACAAGTTAACTTTGTGAGGAGATTCATCTCCAACTTCGTTGAGATTACTTTACCCATTATTAACACGTTGAAGAAGGATCAAATAATCAAATGGGGTGATGAGGCAACCCAAGATTTTAGAGGATTGAAAGAAACACTCAAGATTGCCCCTATATTGGCCAGTCCTAATTACAAAGGGGAGTTTCAAATGTTTTGTTTTGCTTCTGAAAATGCCATTTCTTTTTTTCCTACTACAAAAAGATGAGGAAGGGCATGAGAAACCTATTTCCTTCTTCAGTAAAGCTTTGCAGGGGTTTTAGCTAAAATACTCTATCATGGAAAAACAAGGTTTTGCTTTGGTAAAGACAACTAAAATTTTCAAACCCTATATTCTCAGTTCCAAGATCAGTGCTATGTGCCTCATACAATGGTGAAAGAAATCCTCTCAAATGTAAATGTCAAGTAAGAGGTGTAGGTGGGTTGATAAATTTCAGGAATATGACATGGATATTCAAATTACAAAGCTTGTAAGAGGTTTGGGCTTGGAAAGATTGATGGTTGAGACTAACTTGCAAATTTTTGAAGTTCACACCATTGAAGATGAAGAACAACACCCCCATAGGAAGGTGATTGTTTTTGCTTGGTATAAGGATATTGTATATTCTCCATGTAATCTGGATTTCCCTTTTGGCTTTGACAACATTTGTGATGACTCTTGAATTGGTGTCCTATAACTATATCTTAACTGGAATTTGAATAGCTTGCCATAATCCCTAAGAGCCAAACATAAGATACATGAACTAGATGTTGATGCCCCTAGTATCATTATATGAATTCCATGGTGGAAGTTTTGTGGAAAGTCACTTTGCAACTACGAATCAAGGAGCTCAAAACAATTCCTGATGAAGCACTCAACTGGTAGAGCCATCCCTGGATTACCCTATGAAGCTCTCGTTGGTAGTTTAACTGTGAAAGCTGCCAACGTTTTCTAGGGAAGGTTAAAATCATTGTAGCATACTGTTCCTTCGTATTATGCTCTATGATTGAGACACCTATGCCATACCCATCAATGAGATTACTCCATATATTATTGTGTGTTTTATCATATGACCCATTTAAATGCATGGTGTAAACATGGATATTGATGGCAACCGTCCTCTTGATGCTCATGTTGTTTTGAAGCATGTTATCTTCACCAAAAGGGCCATCCCTATGACTTTGGGAGTCTTGTCCATCTCCATTACTAGCATGGAACATCATCCTTCCATAGATTTGGTGTCTACTGCGATGAATTTGAGCTATATAAAATTGCCCCTCTTCATGTTGTTAAAATCTACACTCCTTCCAACCTTAGTGCTCCTCAAGTACATGTTGTTTCCTTACTTATTATTCTAACTATTTTATTTATTCTCATGTGCAAGGGTATTTTTCAAGATCACTTGCAAGATCTATAACAACATGCTCAAATTACTGAGGACACCATATTACTAGCATACATCTTATTTTGTGAAGTAGGGTCAACATTTGTTTCCAACGAATATGCAATATGAGTACAATAGGACTTACATAATTTAGGTCTACTGTGTAATGAGCTCGTTTGATTTTCTTCCTCATTTGGTTGTTCATGCCCTATTGCTCCTTTCGAATCTCATCTACATCATCCTCAAAATTACCAATTCATGCATCAATTAGAAGATGAATTATCGTTTTGAACACTATGCTCACTCTGGATTTACAACATCATTGTAGTTGGTTCAGACTCAGGAGAGAATATCATTAGAGGCATATCAGGTTTAAGGAGAAACTCAATAAGATATTTGATCGAAAAGTTAATCCAAGACTTTCTATATATGTGATTTAGTCTTGTTATGGGATAGCAGGCACAAAGAGAAATTGACTTTTGTGGCAAGTTTAATTTTTTTATAACATGGATCTTTTACTAGACCATAGAATTTTTTTTGTCACGCTAACACACCTCTTCATTGATGGATTTGGAAGGTCAATTATTAGATGTTCACATTAGAAATGGTAGACACTAGTTTTCAACACTTCCTTGAGGTGACCTACCCACACAACTCATATCTCACATATCAATCACTCCCTAAATCATATTCTACCCCATAATTGTCTATTATTCCCGTAAAAACTCACTTTTACCCTCTCCTAAACCTCATAAACCACCTGTGACCCATGTTTTAGTCTAGTAAGGCCAAACCTTCATAACCTCTAAACCTCCTATAACACATCTTACTTGACATGTTATTTGTGCATCCACCTGACTCCTTAAACCCACTGGATTTGGCAGGTGGTTCAACCAATTCTCCCAGTGAGTTTTCCCCCACTGTGGTTCATGTGATCGCCAGTTGGGGACGTCCCAAAATCACTGAGTTAGAGCCATTATATAAACCCACCAGCTTCCTTAGATGGGGATCCCTACACATGTATTGACACTTGTTCATTCTAGAAGCCTAAATGACATCATTCACGACATCTTAACACCCTGTGGAGCCTGAATATTCTACCAGCCCTTGAGAGGTGTCCACACCATGTCGTCTAAGGCTTCTCTATTCAACATTCAACATCTGTGATTTTGCATAAAGGCAATGTTCCTCGTTTTACTCTTTACACCCCTTCATATTTATGCATCATGTTTTATGACAATAATGCTAATCATTTACATCATTCATGGTCAAATAGACAAGCTCTTCGAATTCTTATTTGATATGCCTAAGGCAAATTACACATCAATCGTAAGTGATTGGGCCTTGAAAGTTTACAGTCTGACTGCTTTACATGCACTAGAGATTCCTACTTCTCATCCCTTTAATCACATATTGGAATGTTTTTTATCCATTTTCAGGGATATGTTTTCTGCTAATATTTGTGGTTCAGGTGTCCTCTGTTTTTAGATGATTGTTCCAGGTGAAGGGTATGAACCAGATACTATCTTTGACTTACCGATTGTGCACCAACAATTTGTGTGGGAGAAGTTAGATATCAACTATGAATTAATCATCAGTGCCATCACCTTCACACCTAATTTGGACGATATCACCGAGCAATTATGAGTCCTTGAGCAAAGTGATGAGGCAAACCATTATTGGGAGAGCATTTTTAACCATGCCTAACCTATCATCAAGGATGTCGACTGAGTTCCTCTATCCATATCAGTTTATATTATTTATATTTTCATCATTATCTCTAGCTTAATTTTCTAAAACAAGTTGACACTCATCAAAGGAATCCATTTGGTTCCTGGGATTGGCCTCTGCCAAACAACTTGTCATATTGTTATCTAATATCTCTCTTGTCAAAATATATATTTGTGTGTAGTTTTTCTCATTATTTTGGAAGGAGTTTCTCACACCTGTGTATACCCGTACATTTCGATGTTGTCGACGCATGTATCATTAAACCCTATTATTTTCTGAGTTTTGGTGATTTATATCATATAATAATAATGAATCCAAAATCCACCTACACAAGAAGTTCTAAAAAAAAGAGAAATAGTGGGATCTAAAGATTTAATTTATATGGGTATACAATGATACCTTCTTGTAGTATATGACTAACGAGATTGTTGCTATGAATATCTTGAAAATGTGATTAAAATTTCAAAGTGACCCATAAGGTTGTCTCTTATTTTTGATGAATTGATTTGTGAATGTGAATGGATCTATGCGTTGTCCAAAATTTGTGATTAATGAATCTTCTAACTCCTTGTACCTAGAAATTGAACTAGGTGTTAGAATAAAAAAACCATTCATCCTTAAGATCTTTTAGAGTAAATGGAAACAAACCCACAAACTACATCTTCATCTTGAATATTCAAAAAAAATCATAACATTGGTGAAACATTCTTAAAAGCCAACACATGTTTTTCAACAGCTATATCATGAAATTTAAGTAAATAATTGAATACATCCTTAGGGAATTTGTATTGAATACCTAAATATTAATAGTGGTCTCACCCAACCAAGACATTTTGGATAGTGTTGGCGAGGAAATTTTTTGTGGATTTCTGTGGTGGCCTTTTAGACCAGGGATCCAATAGGGGCACTCCACTGACCCTGCGGAAAATGCTTGCAGTTATCTGCAAGGGGGAATTTTCTATGAAGGTGGGAAAGGGAGTGAGAAAAGAGGTAGGAGAACTAATGTTGTAGGTAGAAAATCAGATTCCTGCACACACACTAGTTAGAAACTTCAACACATGCATTTATGAGAAGAAACAACCTACAAATGGCAACAAGATGAGATAAGATTGTGAACTCAAAGTTTCTAAAATCTCCTCATCAAAGAGGCTACAAAATCCTTCTTCTTGTATTGATGCTTAAACAGAAGTTGTACATAATGTGGGAATGGAGGAAATTTGAGAATGGAGGAAAGTAGAAGAAAATGGCTATCTTCTTTGCTTTCTCTAAGTACAATGCACTCGTGAGTTTACAAGATTAATTGTCAACCCTCTACAATGGCGTGAAGAAGCCATTAAATATCTTCAAGAAACAGTTACAACTTCTTCCTTGTTAGCAAGAAACTATTTACAATCTTTTCAATCATTCACATCTATTTAGATTCTTGATTCGTGAAGAAACGCCAATGGCGAGAAAAACCAGACTTTTCATAATGCAGCCGTTACACTCATTTTGTAACTTTGAATTTGAACCGTTCATCTTGCCTTTGAAACTTTAAACCAGAGTCGTCCACGTGGGAGAAATTTACTGGAGCGGGCATGGAGGATGCCTTTTGCATTTTGTGACTTTATAGAGATTTGGCATTTTTTTACATTTTTGGTCCTGCCCTTCCACTTTTGATATAAGCCTGACACGTGGCTTCACTTGAGTGGAGACAGAGTTCACGGGTCACTTTTATAATTTTACCTTTTTTCAATGCGGGCTCAAAAACACAAATTGCTCCGCCCCACCTACCTGCCCTTGCTTTGACTTTTTCCCTTTTGTGCAGGGGCTCAATATTTGACTTTTTCCTCAAAAACATGGGCTCCGCTTCCCCGCTTTGACTGTGGGTCACTTTTTGAACTTTTAGCCTCACTTTTTAATTTTAAAAAAAAGGCTCAAAACCTCAAATCTCCCCGACGACCCGCTTCCCCACTTTGACTCTTTTGAACGGCGGGCTCAAGATTTGAATTTTTCCTTTGTGTTTGGTGGGGCTGTGGGTCACTTTATAACTTTAAGCCCTTTAATGAAAAAGGCTCAAATTCTCAAATCTCCCTGACGATCCCTCCCCACTTTGACTCTTTTGATGCGGGCTCAACATTTGACTTTTTCCTCATAGCATGATCAGGGGCTGCGGGTCACTTTATGAATTTTACGCCTTTTTTACATAAAGGCTCAAAAACAAAAATTGCTCCACCGCCCACCTCCAATTAGATATGTCCACATACCCATGGATAATGGAGCCAAAATTTGATGGGGAAGAAAATGCCCATCATTCACGACTGTGGAAAAAATGCAGAGAAGAAGAAAACTCCACCATTTCGCACCCGATTTTCAAATTTCTTTCGCGAGCCAAGGAATTGAAAACAATACAAGGTTCGATGATCCATGGCCATAGAAATATTGAAAATTTCATTCAAATGAGGACAACAATAAAATTTTCACGCGTCTAGATAGGAAAACAAAATTTTTATCAAAACGTGTAGACTGGAGAGTTTAAACAACTTCAAAGCATGAATTTCTCTATCTTTTCAGACTTCCAACTTTTCTTGAACACTTCTGGAGGGCATGAGCTCAAAATTTTGAATTTGACTTAAAAATGAGGGGGGGATTTTGAGGGTGACAACAACTGGCTCTAGCTTGGGGACATGACATGGACTAAGCATAGTGAAGACATGACATGGGAATCCAGAATCTCAATCTCTAGACCCTGTAATTTTTTGACCAATGCCTTATCCATTGGGCCTTGTAGAGTCATGTACAACTTCGAGAAAGAAATATCAGAAGAAGGAAACACACAAGCACATAGTGGGAAGGAAACACATGACACACAACTGGAAGGGAAACACACCTAGCAATCACCTATGGTACAAGGCGGGGGACAACCCACTTTCACTGATGATACAATTTCAAGTATTTCCCACTCCGAGGCAATTCCAGTGGTGTTCCATCCAAATATGAGAGAAGAAAAGTGTTCTCGCCGCAAGCTTCATGAATCTGGAATGGGCCGAGCCATAATGAATCAAACTTTCCATGGCTGCCTTTTGGTTCTCTTCTCTTGTCCCATAGCAGGATGAAGTCTCCAACTTTGAATTCTCTTGCCTTGGCCTTCTTATCAAAAATATTCTTTACTTTCAATTGGTGCTCCTTAATGCGATCCACCACTTGGAGTCTATTTTCTTCCAGCTTCTCAAGAAAGAGGATCCTCTTGTCAATGGAATCCTTGTACTGACCATCTTCTATTGCCTGTAGCAGCTTGAGAGCTGGCATCTCGATTGTGAGAGGAATTTCTGCTTCGACTCCATACAACAGTTGGAATGGTGACATACCTATTGCCTTCTTGGGAGTGATCCTATCCCCCACAATGTGTCGTACAACCTTTTGTGCCAATTCCTTTGATTCTCATTTACAAGCTTGCAGACAATGGTCACAATGTTCTTGTTGCTTGATTCAGCCTGTCCGTTTCCTTGTGGATAGTAGTCAGAAGAATGAGATAGGGAGATTTCTGTAGCTATAGAAAAACTCAGTCAGCTCTCTTGAAGATAAATAGGTAGCATTATCTGCTACAATCTTCTGTGGCACTCCAAAATGGACTATGATATTCTCCTTGATGAAGTTGCATACTGTTTCAGTGTTGGCTTGTTTGGCCGAAATGGCTTCCACCCATTTGGTGAATTAGTCTGTTGCTGTGAGTACATAGGTGTGTCCCAAGCTTGAGTGAGGGTTCAGAACACCAATGAAGTCCAGCCCCCACTGTTGAAATGGTTCTTCAATAACCACATGCCTGAGTGGTAATGCAACGAGTTGTGGTCTTCCAACAAACTGTTGGCATGCTTTGCATTTAGAAACCCAATCTTGAGTGTCTGCAAAGATGGTGGGCCAATAATACCTTCCTCAGAGGATCTTGTGTGCAGTGACCATTGCTGAAAAATTTCCACCACATGCTTGGTCATGGTATGCTTTAAGCAACTTTTCTTGTTGCTCTTTATCTACGCACCTGAGGAAACAACCATCCAGGCCTCTTTTGTAAAGCACATGATTCCAGATTACAAATTTAGCTGCCTTCAGCTTGAGTGTTCTCCTTTTCTTGTAATCAAGATGGGGAGGGCATTCTCCATAAGTCAGGTAATAGGAAATATCAGCATACCACTCATCAGTAGTGGTGACAAAGAGAACCTGTGGGTTGTCTTCTGAACAAGTTGAGCAAGCACAATTTTCTTCACCATGTTGAACTTTGAGTGTTTCATCTTCAACAATCAACTTGCACAAGCCATTTCCCCTTACCAGATTGGAGGGTCAAATCTCCAAGTCATATTCTTGAGTCTTTGCAATCCAATTTCCTCTTTTAGCTCTGGGATCCTGCTGTGTCAAGATGGACTTGATTGCACTACCGGGGACCATCACCACCATATGGGAATTGAGGATGTAAAACCTGAAGTTTTTTATAGCCTTGACCACTGCATAGGCATGCTTCTCCAATTGGTTGTATTTTAGCTCATGCTTTTTCAAAGGACAACTCATGAAAGCAATAGGTGCTTCCATGCCTTCATCATTTTTCTGAATGAGAATGGCAGAGAGTGTATGTTCTGATGCATAACAATACATGATGAATTCTTTGTTAAAATCTAGAGATACAAGAGTCAGAGCCTTGGAAATGGATTTCTTGATCTCTTCAAATGTTGCCTTCCCTTCATTGTTCCATTTGAAGTTTTCTTGTGGTTTCATCATGGAAGTGATGTGCTTCATCAACTCAGCAAACTCAGGCACAAAACGACAAAGAAAGTTCACCTTTCCGAAGAATGAATGAACTCCTTTCTTGCTTGTGGGCAGGGCTAATGCTTGAATGGATCTAATCCTCTCAGGATCAATGTGTGCTCCATGTTTGTTCACAATGTGCCCCAATAACTTGCCTTCTGTGACTCCAAAAATGCACTTTTTTGGATTTAGTGATATGCCATGTTTCCTACACCTTGCAAGTACCTGTTCCAAGTGATAGATATGATATTCCCTCTTCTTTGAAAATACTTGTGAGATCATCAAGATATATAACAATGCAATGCTTCAGATCTTTGAAGGTCAAATCCATCGCCCTTTGGAATGTATCTCCTGCAGTGATTAGGCCAAAAGGCATTTTACTATAGGAAAAAGTGCCCCAAGGTGTTGTAAAGGTTGTCTTGGTGTTGTCCTCCTCTGCCACTTTGATTTGATTATATCCTGAGAATCCATCAAGTAATGAAAGCATTTCAGATCTAGTGACTGCTTGCAGGATATGGTCCATGATAGGAAGAGGATAATTGTCCTTTAGTGATGCCTGGTTCAGGTTGCAAAAATCTACACATATCCTTATTTCACCATTCTTCTTCCACACTGGCACAATGTTAGCCACCCACGTTGAATGGTGGATGGGAAAGATGATCCTTGCATTAAGCATCTTCATTACCTCCTCCTTGATGGTATCAACAATCTTTGGGTTGTACGGCCTTTGTTTCTTCCTGAAGGGCTTAACACCCTACTTCAAAGGAATTGAGTGATGCATTTCCTTTGGCTGGAAGGATTTGAGTTCATCATAAGAGTAGGCCAAGACATCTGAGTATTTCTTGAGTAATGCAACAAACCTTCTTTTTTCTTCAGGCGAGCAACATTTTCCAATATTGACCATCCTTGGCTCCTCCGGGGTACCAATGTTTTCTTTATCAAAATCAGCTGGGCACCGAGAAGATTGCTTTTCTTTCTCTTGAATGAATCTGTCATGTTTGTCAAAGAGGTACTCTAAAGAGACTAGGCCTTTGGGAATTTTGTTCCCTTTCAATTTGATTACTCCCTCATCATCAATCCCTTCAATTCCTTCTTTCTCTTCTTTGGGGACTGCTTCTCGGTGTGGATTTTCACCTCCTTCAAAGAAGAGATTATTGAAATTATCCCTTTGCTCTAAAAAGGCTAGAATTTGGTTATCATCATTGAAGACTTGCCAATGATTTGCATTGTCTGGTACACTAGGCCTAGATACCATTTCAATGGTCACTTTGTCTTTACCAAAAGAAGGATGAGGTGTCACTAGGGAAGCTGACACTGTAAGAGAATCATCCTTTTCATTTTGTTCCCTTGGAATAGCTTCAATGGAAAATGCATCAAAAGATTCAATGCAGTCCCACACTCTATTTCTGTAATGCCGGAGTCTTGGATTCTTCACCTGATATTGTTGGTGGACCTACTTTACTATAACCTCTGCATCACCTCAGCATCTCAGTTTCTTGATTCCCATGTCCTCTGCTGCACTCATGCCTAAGAGTAGTGCTTCATACTCTGCAGTGTTATTTGTATTATCAAATTGCAGCTTGTAGGCAAATGGGTACAACTCATTGGAAGGAGAGTACAATACTACACCAGCTCCCGAGCCCGCACTGGAATGACTACCATCAAATTCCATTGTCCAAATTTGATCTTCCTCTTCCTCCATGAGAAGTGGCAAGTTCTCCTCTTTTTTTGATGTGAGGAAGTAGTTTCCTAGCCCACAATCTTGAAAGAGAATGTTTTCTTTTGGATCATCAGACTTTCGTACTGTGAACTTCATCTTTCTTACTGGTAGCAACTTCTTCATCTCACCTTTTACTGGGATAGTTACAGATGACCAATCCATTTTTATCTCTCCACCCAGGTCTCTGCAGAAACTCCTACTCAATAGCATACCAAAGGATGTTGGGATGTCTGCTACCAGTATGGTTAGGAGCACCTTCTTGTCTGGAAAATCAGCTAGTGCTACCTATGCATATTTTATTCTTCCTACCAATGACACTTGTTTGGATTACATTGAGTAGCAAGTTCCATTTACCTAGCTCAAGGTGAGGCCTAGAGAATTTGTAACTTTGGCTGGCATCACATTGTCTGAGGCTCCAGAATCTATGATACAATTATTTAGCTGGAAGCCTTTAATGAGGAGTGACAGGTAGAAAGGTTCAACCCTGTTGGTTTTGGAGGCACTGAGGGATAGAATGTTTTGGGAAGGTGGTGTGGATGGTGTGGGTAGTAAGCCTTTAGAATTAGGACTCGAGGATACAGGGTTACCACCATGAACTGCATTAATGAACCTGTCAAACTGGGCAGGGTGTGTTTGTAGGTATTCTATTTCTGAGAGCTGGACTTTGGTTTTGCTTGCATGTTCCACAAAGTCAAATGGGGTTATGGTGAGTGAGGAAGAGGTTCCAGAAATGGAGGAAGATTTACATGGTAGAGGCTTTGCTACTTTGGGTGTTGAATTCTCCTTTTCGGGTGTAGCAATTGGCTTGGAAGGGGGTGAGGGTGTAGCTTTTGATTGAACCTTAGATGTTTTTACAGGAACAACATTTAAAGGAGAATTGTTCTTAGCAACTTTTGAGCTGGGAGAAGAATTAGATGACTTACTTGGCATAGTAGCATGATCCCTGACAACCAGTGAGTCTGGTTTTTCTTTGGCCGACTCCATAGAAGGTGGTAATGGTGATCCTCTACTGATGATTTTATTTTGTGTGACCTCTGGAGGAGAATCTTCTTTATTCTTCTTATCCTTTACCACAACCATTGAGGATGAAGCACCTTTCCTGGATTGTGCACGAGTGAAAACAACACATGAGAAACTTGGAGCTTCTTCATCATCCTCATCTTCATCATCAACGTACTCAATTAGGCCATTGTGCATATCAACTTCCTCGACCTCAAGATAGTTTTCATAGTCTTCCATATTTTCTTCTTCAGTTTCATCAATTTCTACTTCCTCCTCTGGCTCTTTGGTGTCACAGATGGCATTGACTGGTGGTGCTTCAAGAGCAAGCCGATGAGGAGGTGGAGCAATCCTTGGCCTATCTGGAGGGTTTGGTTTCCTTGAAGCATTCCACATTGTGATCTGAGATAGCTGCTTCTTCAAGGTAACCAAGTCATTTTCCATTTTTTGGAACATCAGATCTGTGGTGACAGAGTTTGAATTCTGACCCTTTTTCTTTCCATTGGGGCCTTTCACTTTACCAGACAAGATTAGATCATCATTGGTTTCTATTGCATGGTCTTGAGCTTCCCTTAATGTTCTTGGTTGGGTTCTTCTAAGGAAGAAACCTACTTCTGATGGCAAGGCACTGATGAAGAATCTCTTCAAATTATTTTCAGGAGGCACCACATCTTCAGGGATTCTTCTTATCACTCTGTTATATCTTGCTACGAAGTCTCTCATTGACTCAGAGGTTTATTTTTTCATTTGTACCAATTGGACCAAGAGATCCTGACAATATTCTGTGGTCTTGAACCTGTGTTCGAATGCACTTCTTATATCTTCCCAACAGGTGACAGACCTCGGGGGTAGCATGTAGAACCATTCAACAGCCTTTTCTTGAAGTGACTCCACAAAGAGTCAGACTGACACATCTTCATCCTCAACACCCAACACACCACAAGTAGTGATAAATGTTGCTACATGCTCTTCAGGGAGTTGAGAACCATCCCCTCTGAATTTTGGGAAGTTTTTTCTTGAGCCTCTCGGTAGCTCATGGAGTGGTTGAGCAAGAGCCAGTGGACTGGTGTTTCCTCCCCATGGTACATTAGGCCTACGGGCCTCACGATCACGTTCACACTCATGATCCCCCATTCTATTTCTATGTTTCTAGCTTCCAACCTTGCTAAGGTTGTGGCTTCTGCTGCTGCTCTTTCATCTACCTCGGCTTGAAGTCTCTCGATTTCTTCGAGTTGAGCTCTTATTTCCTCTTCCACTCTTGCTTCTCTTTCTCTAGCTTCTTCTTTGGTCTCTACATCAGTGAAATCTTCAAGGTTCTCATTGATGTATGGAAATTCACCATCCAAAGGATTGGAAACACTCAGGTTCCCAATGTGACTGGTTGCTTGAAAAGGAAGCCTCTGGATTCTGAGTAGCTCTTGTCTCCTTTGAAGTTCCTCAAAAATGGGATCAGTTTGTCCTCCTTGTCTCTGTTGTCCAGGTGTATCTTCTATCCGCCAGCTTGAAAATCTATGCTCTTCTTTGCGGTGCTGGAATTTGTCTTTGCCTCTCCAATTCAGTAGCACATTCTTCTTCAAGGTCCAGAATTCTCGTGGCAATGAAGTAGTGATTGGCACTTTGTCTATTATGCCAGATAGCTTCCCTCAAATCTGAAGCAACGTCTTCTTGGATGTGGAAGAGAAATTCAGGTCTTTCAACAGGAGGGTTTCCTGAATAGCCATGATTTGAATCCATGTGGCTCATATAGCCATTCAAATTCTAGAAATTTTTCTCTTTTTTGAATTTTGAATTTTCTGACCTTGCGGTCGCATTCAGGTGCAGATGCTGCTAAATCTACCCCACGGTGGGTGCCAAAAACTGTTGGCGAGGAAATTTTTCAGGTGGAAAAACTTGTGGATTCCTTGCCAATGCTCTGGGAATCTAAGTCCCTCTACTTAACCGGTGCAGTTCCTCTATATGCATGCATGAGAAAGCATGGATTTCTGTGGTGGCCTTTCAGCTGGGGATCCAACAGGGGCACTCCACTGACCCTGCAGAAAATTCTTGTAGTTATCTGCAAGGGTGGAATTTTTTATGAAGGTGGGAAAGGGAGTGAGAAAAGAGGTAGGAGAACTAATGTTGCAGGTAGAAAATCAGATTCCTGCACACACTAGTTAGAAATTTCAACACATGCATTTATGAGAAGAAACAACCCTGCAAATGGCAACAAGACGAGATAAGATTGTGAACTCAAAGTTTCTAAAATCTCCTCATCAAAGAGGCTACAAAATCCTTCTTCTTGTATTGATGCTTAAACAAGAAGTTGTACATAATGTGGGAATGGAAGAAATTTGAGAATGGAGGAAATTAGAAGAAAATGGTTATCTCCTTTGCTTTCTCTAAGTACAATGCACTCATGAGTTTACAAGATCAATTGCCAACCCTGTACAATGGCGTGAAGAAGCCATTAAATATCTTGCAAGAAACAGTTACAACTTCTTCTTTGTTAGCAAGAAATGGTTTACAATCTTTTTAGTCATTCGCATCTGTTCAGATTCTTGATTCGCGAAGAAACGCCAATGGCGAGAAAAACCAGACTTTTCATAATGCAGCCATTACACTCATTTTGTAACTTTGAATTTGAACTGTTCATCTTGCCTTTGAAACTTTAAACCAGAGTCATCCACATGGGAGAAATTTACTGGAGCGGGCGTGGAGGATGCCTTTTGCATTTTGTGACTTTATAGAGATTTGGCATTTTTTTAGATTTTTGGTCCGCTCACCCACTTTTGATATAAGCCTGACACGTGGCTTCACTTGAGTGGAGACAGAGTTGCGGGTCACTTTTATAATTTTACCTTTTTTCAATGCGGGCTCAAAAACACAAATTGCTCCACAGCCCACCTTTTTGACCTTCGATGTGGGCAGTACTTAATATTTGACTTTTTCCTTTTGATCGGGGCTGCGGGTCACTTTATGATTTTACGCCTTTTTTACAAAGAGGCTCAAAAACACAAATTTCTCCGCCGACCCGCCTCCCTGCTTTGACTTTCCAATGGCAGGCTCAAGATTTGACTTTTTCCTTTGTGTTTGGCGGGGTTGTGGGTCACTTTTTAACTTTAAGCCCCTTTAATGAAAAAGGCTCAAATTCTCAAATCTCCCCAATGATCTACCTCCCCGCTTTGACTCTTTTGATGTGGGCTCAAGATTTGACTTTTTCCTTTGTAGCTTGATCGGGTTGCGGGTCACTTTATGACTTTTAGCCCTTTTAAAAAAAGGCTCAAATTCTCAAATCTCCCCAACGATCTGCCTCCCCGCTTTGAATCTTTTGATGCGGGCTCAACATTTGACTTTTTCCCTCTTAGCATGATCGGGGCTGTGGGTCACTTTATGACTTTACGCCTTTTTTACAAAGAGGCTCAAAAACACAAATTTCTCCACCGGCCTGCCTCCAATTAGATATGTCCATGTTCCCATGGATAATGGAGCCAAAATTTGAGAGGGAAGAAAATGCTTGTCATTCACGACTGTGGAAAAAATGCAGAGAAGAAGAAAACTCCACCATTTTGCGTCTGATTTTCAGATTTCTTTCATGAACCAAGGATTTGAGAAAAATACAAGGTTTGACGATCCATGGCCATAGAAAGATTGAAAATTTCATTCAAATGAGGACAACAATAGAATTTTCACGCATCCCAGACAGGAAAATGAAAAAATTATCAAACCACGTGCAAACTGGAGAGTTTAAACAACTTCAAAGCATGAATTTCTCTATCTTTTTAGACTTCCAACTTTACTTGAATAGTTCTGGAGGGTGTGAGCTCAAAATTTTTGAATTTGACTTAAAAAATGAGGGGATTGCCCCAATTGGTTCTTTAGCACCCAAGGTTTATGAATCTAAAGGGTATGGTAAGAAGGAAACAATCAGTCAATCCTCCATGTGGGGTGATGAAAAGAGAAAAAATAGATATAAAACTCATTTAGGTGGGCTAGTCCAAGGAGGTTTTAGTGAGGAGGAAGAATATCCAGATGTAATCCCTCTCGTAAGGCATAAGAGGTCAAGAATTGCAACTTATGTTGAGGTTGGGAGAAAATCAGAGGAGGTGAAATCAGTTAAGAGGATTATGATGCCTCCTCCTTTCCCCATGCCCCAGGTTCCTCCACACCCTAAGGATATCTTTTTATTAGGGGAAAATTTGGTCTTGGCCCAAGTGGAAAAACCTAGTAATCATAAATTAAGTGTCCTAATGGATGAAGGTTTGATGGTCCTAGCATTGGAGGTCAACCATAGAAGTAGTGTTATTGTGAATACAATCCTTAAGGGAATCAATGTTCAAAAAGAGAAGGACACCACCCCTAGTAAAGAGCCCAAAGGTTAGGAGTTGCAATAGAAAAAAGTGTGAAAATCATGTAAGATAATGCTGAAAAAATTGAGGTTATTAAAGAACCTAGTACTGTTGCATGAAGAAGTGTGGAGGGTTCTGACATAACAGACAAGGCATGGGAAGAAGAATCAGGTACACAAAGTTTTGAGATACCTATTGAGACAAGGAATCATGGTGAACATAAATTTACATATTTTCATTCCACTCACACATCTGAGACATCCTCCCCACCACCTGCACATGAGGGAGTAAGGGTCACTACGACCATTAAAGTGATTGATGAGAAAAAACAAGGACATGAGGTAGAAGTTCGTAGTACAACCATTGGGCCTACAACTGAGTAGAAAGTAGACGAAAATAAGTTGACTTAAATTGAAGTGATAGTTGTCGAGACTCATGTGGCTCCTACCTCTTCCCAATATCTGGTTCTGGCACCAGTTAGGAAACCAATACATTGTGAAGAGTTACCCCTTGGGGGATGTTTGCAGGAGGTTCTTCCAAGACAAAGAAAGGTGAAAGTGTAGATAAACAAAGATAATCTAATAAGCACTACATCCTTAAGCTTGTTAATGCCATCTAAGAAGGAAAAAACCATTTCTAGGACATTGGTAGGGACCCAAGGTAGGTGATACTTGGAAATTACCACTCCAGAAGGTGATGTTATTAAATAAAACTTAACCATGGCTGATTTATAAGTTACTCGGGTCCCATGGGGTAAACAATCTACTGAGGGACTTAAACATGATCTTAGTATGGTGTTCTAAGATTTGGTACAAAAGATTGATAGGGACAAGGAGACAGAGGAACAAATTAGGGATAAAATTAAGGCCTTGACAAACATTGTAAGGGAATTTGTCAAAGTTCCCTAGGCTACTCAAGCACTCACTTTAGAGGTTAGTTGCACTATCATAAAAAATGTTGAAGATATTGCTAGAAGAAATGATGCCACCAAGGAGTGGGAGAGAAGGGTGATTGAGAAAGGTAGCCATACCCTTGAAACAATTTTTTCATGCTATGATCAAGTTAATAAGCATGTGGAGGACGTTACTGCATTGATTGATAAATTTTAACAAGAAATGAATCGGTGTGATGGAATGTTACCAAAAATTGAAACCAAAAATGCCATCAGTGAAGAGGAGTTGGAGAGAGAAGGGATTGTCCCTATGGATTGTAAAGGAGAGGATCTCCCATGTGAGGATTCCATTAAACAAAGGATTGAAACATTAGGGAGCGGTATTGAAAAGATCAAAGCTATGAAGGAGAAAGAGAAAAATATGTTGATGACATTAAGTATAAGATAGAAAAAAGCTTCCTCTTGGAGGAATTTGTAATTCAGAGACTGCAAATGTGGAAAAGTTGACTAAAATGCACAAGAAGCATGTTGCAATGGAATTTGAGATGCAAAAGGTGTTTAATTATTCATCCCTTCAAAATCTTGCACATTTGGAAATATATATTAGAAAATTAGTAAAGAGAAAAAATAAGAAAAAGGGGTATATCCTCATAATGCATGAGTGTCCTCTCTAGGTAAGATACAATCTTTCGGTTTCACACAAGACTAGATGAATATTTTTATTTTAAACATGTTCAAATAGTCAGATGCATTTCAAGATAGGCCAAAGGTGCGAGAAGAAATAAAGGCCGTTGAAATTGACTTTTCCTAGGCACATTCTATATTCCCATTTATTTATTCTTTAGTCTTTACCCTCTTGTGACTTTCTATTTTCCCCAAAAATAGAAAAGGGAAAGAATTATATTGGATGATTAAGAAATATAACCAATTCTCTTACAAAATACACACATGAACACTGACATGTCTGTAGAGGAAAATATTGTTTCATTCATATAAGGAATATCCTATGCACTTCCACGCTGTCAATCATGAAACAAACTAGCTCCAATTAATTTCATCAAAGAAGTATCTTTACAGTTGGAGATGTATCTTTCTTCATTTTGGTGGGTGCATCATATTTGGCTTCACATTTTAGCTCTTCTAGGTAGCTTTTGGCTGGAATATGGGTATATTCCTCTAGGGGAAGGATTGTATAAGAATGGGTGTCTATCCTCATTCTAGGGGTTGGTGATTAGTGAATTTTTACTGCCAAGCTAATGGTAAATTGCTCCATTTTGTTTGTTTTTGAAATACTGTAGAAGTTCTATTTTACCAAGTTATGAATGCAAAGGTGGTTGCACTGTAAAAACATTGGTAGGCATTAAGGGCATTCTGTGCATGTCCCCTTGTTAAAAATTATAGGAATAGAACACGTGTTTTGATCTAGTCTTGGGTTTCATTTTTTACATTAATATTTGATCAAAGAATATAAATTTACTACGAATTTGTGTTTAATGCATTTATAGAATACACATATGTAGTTTTCAGTTATTACATTTCCTTGGTTACTACTTAGATATTGTTATGTAGTGCATCCTTCACAATAATTGGGTTAGTTATAAAATCCTTGTGGAAATATTGCTTTGAAATGATTTTTTTCAGCCTTTGAGTATATTTCAGGGGTATGAAGTGGAAGCAATAAATATTTTGCTAGAATTATTTCTCAAGTGCTTGTGTTAGAGATCTTAGAGTTTGAATGGTAACATTTGCAAGAATTATGTATAAATGAATGCAAATGCCCCTTTGATGGAAATGTTTGATTGATTTTGTTTTCTCTGCATTATGGAATTCCCAAGTTGTCATGGTACTTATTGGCACTTTACCATTTTGAATTGGTCATCATACACTCCCCCTCTTTTTTGACTGAAATTATCTCACAATCCTACCCCCACAAGCACACCAGATATGCATATTTTACATGTGTTTGTTTACAAAATTGAATCACCATCGCTTATCATGAATGTATTTTCTTAAGTGTGTGAATATTAGTTTTCCAAGCATCATCAAAATCCTTTACTTGTTCCTTATGTAGAAATGATGTCTGTGAACCATTTGTTATTTGTTTTTAGTTACGTGTGTTTCATGCACTAAGTGTGTGCAATAGCCATGCGACAACTCTTGTGAGTAGGTAATTGTGTCCATGGATACACTTAGCTCAAATTGACCTACCCCCTTTTGAAGGAGACTGAATTGTGATACCTCTCCCTCATTCATGTCACCCCTGTGTTCTTTCACCCTAGTTCAGGAAGATCCAGAAGCACTAGGGTCAAGTCATACCATTTGTGAGGTGCCTCATGATCATCTTACATGACCTGGTTATTTCAAAATGCTAGATATATCCCCATCTTCAATGAAATTTACATCAAATCCATCATTCTCCAAGCTATTCTGTCTCAAAATGGCTACCTAGTCCCTGAGGTGTAACATTGGGAGCCAACATTATGATCATCCAAATTAAGGGTATTTTTGTAAAACATACCCTTTTTTATTTTTATTATTATTGGTAAATAGTGTTTTGAAAGGGACTATACCCTTGTACAATAAGGCTCAGAAGCCAAAATTAGAAGATTGAGCACAAAGAAAGATATCAAAATCCAGATAGAACAATAATGACCAACTGCAGAAAGCTGTCTGCAAAGAAAAAAACCCACAACCAACAACACATAAACAAAAAGACAATTGATGTACAACGATAAAAAAACAATGGCACATCAACACCATTCGAAAAGAAATACTCTGTGATCCGGCCACGAAAAATGAAATAATGTAGCCCGACCGAACATTAATAGAGAAGATCATCTAGGTGTAGAACTTTCCTTCAGGGTGAAATTATTTAACATACCCTTAATGTTCAACTAATTCTATGAATGATTAACATTATTATTTATCTTGCTAATAAATAATCTAGAATTATTTAAATATTCGTAATCTATTTGGTAACATATGATAACCATGTGCAGTTATAAGGGTATACCCAAATTTCCACAATCTCCCTTAAATAACTTTACCCGAGTATGTATATTATGTATACTTGCTTAAACCTTTTACATGTTATGAGAACTATGTGCATCTCCTAAGTGCCTACCTGGAATACATTCATGCAACTTCCATCTGGTATCCGATACAAATAAATAAGGGGAGTTGTGAACAAACAATGTAATAATCAAATACATTAATTTGGCCAGAGTTTCAAGCATTGCTTTGTAAGCTTAATTTCGACACTACACACAATTCTAAGAAATTCGTCTTCCGTCACTGCACAACCATCTCCATATAGTTATTTGGATTCCTTTTTGTTGTTTAAGAAGGTGATTTAGTTAAAGATAGGAATATTCTATTACAATCTCTTTCCCTAAATGAAGAGAATCCCATTTATACCATCTTAGGATCCTTATGGGACAGATAGGGACAATGTAATGATTATCCATCATTACATCCTCACTACCCTTCCCATAGCCATCCTAAGTTAGCACAAAACAAGATTCTAGTAAAAAGATGAAGGATTTTTATGCCCACACTTCGTATATTCATAGGTTACCTTAGTTAGATAAAGTAACTAAGTATTTCTTAACAAATCATTTTAAAAATATTGTCTTCAAAATACTATTAAGCTCCCATAAGAGGTCATAGTAACTCATCGAGTTACTAACTATTATAAGTACCTCTAGTCATATTTTCTAAAACATAGTAAGTTTTGTTAGGTGTAGGTTAACTATTTATTTTCCCATACCGAGTTTCTTTATTACATTTACTCATCAAGAATACTTCATTAATGCCTTTAATACTATAAATTACTTTAAACATACTTATTTTGTTTATGTTTGTATCCTTTTTGTTTATATGTCGTTATTCAATTTTGTTTGAATATTCTAACTGAGTCAATAAAATCAACAATCAACACATAACTTAATAACAATCATATTAATTAATAATCATCTGTGTAAGTAGATTTTCTATGTTTTCTTCTCAATAATAAAGTAAGTCATAAAGCAGATTTCAAATAAGGATAATTATCCCAATATTCATTAATAATGATATAAAATATCAACAAGTGCAATACATTGGGTCACAAATGCCCTTTTTATTATGTGATAATATTTCAATCGCTTGAACAATTTTTTTGCATTAATCATCTTCATATTTATTTTCATATGAACTAAATATGTAAAAACAATCACAAATATAATCTAATCGGTTACTTCAAATAAGTTGGTACTTCATAAAAATTGTAGGAGAGAGATAAACATGGTTCACTTCATATAAAATGGCATGAGTCCGCATACTCTTATTCTATGATGTAATTATAAGGAAATAACATAATAAGATATGAATAGGATTATTCTTAATCAATTAGTTATAAAATTAAACTCCCTAGTTCATAATAAGAGATCTATCTTGTTAACAACAATAATGAACTTCATAATTATATTAAAACAATATGTTTACCATCACTGTATGTAACTAGCATATTATAACTTAGACATTTTGATGATAATGGAACATATACTACATCACCAATCAACATTTAAAAATGCAATAACTCACAAATTTATCCAACTAACTTCAAAACAACCATGCTTGGCTATTAAAAAATCAAATTATTGTGAAAATATATTAAAAGTGGTAATTCAAAGATTGTCCCGTCTTAATTATAAACATGTTGGCAAAATAATTTGTCACAAGGACAAATTAACTGATTTTCACCAATGCTTTGGGACTATGTCCCTCCTTGTGAAAGGGTAGGATTTCATTATTTAATGCAGATAAAACAAATATTGTGGGTGGATAATAGGCCAGGGATCAAACATGGACACTCCACTAAACCTGCGCTAAATGCTTACACATAGTGCAAGGGAAGAGTTTTCCAGAAATGTGAGATAGTAGGAGTGAGAATCTTGGGAGAGAGGGTTAATCTTGTAAATAGGCACTAGCATATTTTTACAAGTTTTAACCAGAATTTATCCACACAACTAAAAGAAAACAAATTTGTTAACAATGGTAAGAAAAAATGAATCATGAACATATAATTTCAATAATCCATTCATAAAAGGCTCTAACACTTTTCTTGGTTATAAAATATTGTCACATTCACAAAGATGAAAAGATAAATAGAGGAAACACATAGAAAAGAGGATGGAAGAAAGCCATATTTTTTATTTCTTCTTTGTAGTGCACTATATATCTACTCAAAGAATCACAAATTGATAACCCATTAAACTAAGGGATTCATATAATATTTAGTTTTCGAAATGACTCTTTTCCTACTCCCCATATGAATTTTCACTACCTTTACAACATGTGACCTTTCGTATCCCTATGAAAGAAAGTGAGTCCCTTTTTTATTAATTAGAGGAAACTCATTACAAAGTTTAAGTATAGATCACATTTAAATGAATAAGAAAAAATTTAAAATTAAACCCCCCTTAATGAAGAAATAAAACGTGAGAGAAAAAAATAAGGGGGTGGGGAGGAGAAAAGAGAGGAGATAACTACTCTTAAGAAGATGGTGCATTTTCCAATGAAGATCCACTTACTAAAAAACTTTGGGAGAGTGCTAATAGAAAGATCTCAATTCCCTTGAACTCCTTACAGAAATGAGCCACTACAGGTGCAACCTTATTTGCTTGAGGAAACTGCACATATCTTAGAGCCTTAAGCCAATTATCAGATGTAATGTTGATAATTTTGAATTTTGTGAACCATGAATGATGCTCCTTCACAGTTTTAGAGATAACACATATGATCTCTGCAAGAGATTCTAAGGTGTCTTCATTAAAGGATAATGGGTCTCTTACCTCTTTCTTAACCATTTCTTCAAATGTCTTTGTGAGATCATTCACTGAAGTGTTCTCATTTACCACAAACACTCTAAGATTCTATACTTCCATGTTGATGTATTCCTAAATTTTTGAAGTGAGATAATCACATGAATTCAAATAATTAAGAGCTAGATTCAACATTTTATATCAAGTAACCAAAGTTTGAGACTAAATTGGAGACATGTTTTCAGATGAAGAGTTGAACACATTTCTGTCTATCAATAAGGAAGAATTGATTTTTTTCATCTCAGTCACCAATGGAAATACCTAATCCCAATGTTATTTATCATTTTCAATTTCATCCCTTTTCATATTCACTTTTTTGGTAGTGGAAATCATGAATTTAAACAATGTCATAATTTCTGGAAGCAAATTCCTACCCTTCTCAAAGATTTTGTTCACACACCCGTCATTGGCCCTGCCTTGTATTGTGAAACCATTCATCCTCCCGATTGATTCTAGATCAAAGATGTTTATTGGCTGACTTATTCATCTCAGAGATATGGGGCGACATTAGGCCACATGAAGGATTGAGCATATGAGGTGATATTTCTCACATGTTCTTCTAGTTGTTCAATCTTCTCCTTATACTCCTCATTTATTGAAAGAAGGTGAGTGGAAGATTATTTGAATAGATGGGAATATCTTTCATGTGTTGCTAGACCCAGAGGAGTTGTGGTAATTTCATAGTGAGATGGGGTCATCTCACCAATGGTATTTACTACCTTAGGCCAAGCTACTTCTAAATAATGATTTCCTGAAGCACTACTGAAGAAGTGAGAAGTAGTTTGAGCTTTCTTACCTCACTTAGTCTTCACCATTTTTGAGATATCTTAAAATCTAACACCACTTCTTGCTGTTTCATGTAGGTATCTACTCTGATAATTTCATGTACCCATGAGAATACTTCTACTTTTTTAGGTTCCACACTAGGCACAATTGTAGTTTTAGGCTCAGTGCAAGAGGGTACATCCTACACTTGTTGAATTGGCACAAATCCTGAAGAGGAGATACCAAGAGACTGATCTGGAATCAGTGAAAGAGAAGGATCAATATTCCCTTATTATAGAGATTCCGCAGTGTCTTCTATGACCTTTTTTTGTTGTGAAACCTCTTGAAGTGATAAATTTAAACATCCATTTCCTTTCTTTTCGTGGGCTCTATTGAGTGAGTAGAGATCACGGTCCTCTTAATTATCTTCAGAGAAGAAAGATGAGATGGATACCTTCAGAGAGTTTGAAGACAAAATGATTTAATAAATGCTAATATATTTTTCTTGAACCATTCCCTAGATCTTTGGATTACCACTTCAGTTATCTCAATGATGTCTCCTGACTCATGAATGCTCCACGAGATCTATCGGAGAGGAAAGGACTTCACTTCTTGATATTCAGGATCAAACAACTCAGTATCATTATCTTCAATACAATCCATGAACTAATTAAATTCAAAATTTATCATTTGGCTGATGGTCATTCTCATGTGATCCTACTTTCTTACCTCAAGATCATCACAATAGTTGACCCACTAATCCTCAATTTTGGAAACATGGTGCAAATAAGGAAATTGGAAGGTCTCAGGGTTTATTTGAATGTCAAAACATTCCCTAGGTGTATATGTTTAGAGGTTCAAAGGGGAAAAAGATGCTTTAATATTTGAGGCATTATTGATATTATTGCAAGAGAAGATTCTGAGAGAGATAGGAAATGACACACCTTTATTCTTGTAGTTTTTGAGTTTTCCGTTGACATGGGAAACCTGCCTGTATAGCTCAAACATCACAATCTTATCATCGAGGTACCGTGGGAGATATCAAGGAGTGAAATCAAACCCTAAAACTCTAATATATGAGAAGGTTGAGAATTGAGTGAAATAGGACCCGTATCTCTCTATCAATGTCGTGGCTTGAGGTGACTATCTCAACTCCAGGTTACCATCTAGCAACCGTATGACAAAAATGGTGAATCCATCATTCAACCTTGAGAAATGATGATTTTTTTCCTTGAGAATCAGTTGTGTATACCTTTCATAAGTGAGGGCCATCTGAGATAAATTTTGAGTAAGAGTTAAGCCTCTAAATGGTCTTGTTCTCACGAGATCGTATACTAGGTACGAATGTTTTGGTGACCTACAACTATAGTAATTGATGGTGGATGTTATCAATTATGATTTGTACCCAATAAATCATCTGATTTCCTTCAATGAAAATGAGGATGAATTATGCCATCAAATATTCAAAATATTTTTTGGCCTCTTCTCTTATTACTCTACTCAGTACAATGATTGCATCTAAATATCCTTCATGAAACTCACTTTTGGACAAATCTTTTGGTACACAAAAAGGATTCTTCCCTTGATTTAGCCATGATCCTAGTGTAAGACCCTAGAGATAGGATTTGGTTTTTGACCATTTTCCATATGTAAATTCCTTCATAATGACGACCATGTTGTTACCTATTGGGATTTACATACAGTGTGAAATTCCCTTCGAAGTGAGCACCGCAAGTATGGAATTGTCCTTTGCTCTTACAATTTTTGATTCAGGCTCATAGTGCTGAGCACATGCTAGCACCAATTCAAAATTTTTAACATATAAAAGATGACCTACTACAACATAAAATCTACTCATGAGAATCTTGTCTTCCACTAGTTCCTTTGGGCCTTTGACATCCAACCGTTCCAATCTTTAAGGTCCAAATGAGAAACATATTTATCACCCACACCTGGATATTATGATACTAGGGTTGAAAAATGCTCCAAACCAGAGAAAATGAAATTCATGATGCCAAAAATCAATAAGATGAGAGAAAATGAAAATAACAACTTTCTGCACTTGAATATGAAACTTTCTATTTTTGGTAGGTAGGGTTCAGGAGTTGGTTTTTCACCTTTTAAATCAAACTATGTTTTCCACATATGTTAACACTCTTTGAATACTTACTTTTATGTTTCTTTAGTGTTATTTGAAAGTTTCTATTTTTTAGAAAGTTGCTTTTTGCTTTTTTACTTTTTCAGGAAAACTACCTGTTTTGCCCAGTTTGTCATTTTCACTATTTTCTGAGTATTATGAATGGTGAGTTCTTTAAATTTTGAGAGGGTTAATATTTTTGGTAAATGGTTTCAGCAAAAACTTTCGTTTTTTTATAATGTTCACTTATTAGTGTCCGATTGCAACGAAAATACCCTCATCAAATTTGGCTTGTCTCTGGAACTCTGTGCTCCAAATTTCATAGTGATCTGCTTGCTAGAATTATTGTGAATTGAAAAAGAAACTTCTAGGGCACAAGTTTTATTTTTACTAATGTTGAAAAAATAGGTCATCATCAAGTTTGAGATAACATTATTCTTGAAGGTGCATGGTATGGAGATTTGCTGAGAAATTTTCAATGGAATCCGCCTTCAGGTTTGCTAGTTATGATTTTTTCTTCATTTTCACATTTATGGCTTCTCTGGAAATGTTTTGACAGCATGTCGTGTGTTTTTTTCAGGTATTTAGAGATTTTATAACATCAAAAATGACATATTGGGTAGAACGGGTGAATAAATAAAGGTAAAGCAAACTACTTTGAGTTTTTAGTTTACCTGACAATTATTTTTTATTCACGGATGACATAACATCACATAACTTGAAATTATGGTTTTGAAAGATTGTCTTGTGGTGTATGTTTATGTCCCCTTTTTACCATTGATAATGGTGAAAATGGGGTCAAGAAATTTTTCCTCTAGTAGATCTTGCTACTTGTTACCACGTGATGCAAGATTGGGGAAGATTGAGGAGCTAGAGAAATCAAGCCATAACACTTGGGAGTTGCAAGTGAGGTCACATAGAAAACCTTAGGAGGGCCTATCATGGGACACATTTTTCTATACCCTTTATCCCATTGGGAATTGGGAAAATAGGGACAAGATAATGTGCCCTTACCAAATGCTACCAAGTTTCATTGCGAGATATGATGAGGGTGAGATGGAGAATGGCATGTTTTAGCATGCATGAGCTGAAATTTGATCGCATGGAGAACTAAAGAAGGGGATAGAGAGGGGTGCATTATTATGTCCCATATTTTAAGGACCTATTTCTAAAGGTCCTAGTTCTTGACGTTTCCATCTGTTATCAAGCCTTGGCTCTTTTTTGAAGAGTCATTTTGAACCAAGATAATAAAGTTCTTTCTCTTATTCCCAGTGAGGAGGAGATTTGGTTAGCTCTATTTGAAATGGAACCTAATAAGTCCCTAGGTACAAATGGTTTGCCTACTTTATTTTTCCAAAAAATTTGGAAGATTATTAATTAGGATGTTGTGGTAGTTGTTCAAGATTTTTTAAGATCAGGGAACCTTCTTAAATAGATCAACAATACCTTCTTGGTTCTTATCCCAAAGATGACAGGTGCTAAGATCTTAAAGATTTTGGACCCATCAATTTTTGCAATACCATCTATAAATTGATTACTAAAATTTTGTCTTTTCACATCAAGATCGTGTTATCTAAATTCATTTATCCAAATCAAGGAGATTTCACTCTTGGTAGATAGATCCTTGATAGTATTATTGTCATTCAGTGGAAAAATTGGGTAGATATGCTATGCTTGTAAAATTGGATATGCATAAAGCCTATGATAGGGTTTCTTGGTCCCTTTTAAGGGATATTATGGTCAAAATTAGTTTTAATGATCATTTTATTAATATGGTGATGAATTGTGTTACTTTTGCTAGTTTTTTGGTTATTCTTAATGGTAAACCTAAAGGTTTTTTTCTAGGCTGGTAGAGGTATCAGATAAGGAGATCCTTTATCTCATTCCCTTAAATTTATTTTGGCTAAAACCCTCAACATGTTATGCAATAAAGCTCTTAATTAAAATCTTATCAAGGGGCTCAAAGTTGATGATGGGTTATATCTTGTGTGTCTTAATCAATTTGTGGATGACAATTTATTGCTTGGGAATGCTTCTGTCTAGGAGGAAACAAACTACAAAAGGGTGTTGTTGTATGACTATGAAATGGTTTCAGGGAAAATGGTTAATTTCCTTAAGATTGCTATTTTTTTCATCAACATTCAAAAGTAACATCATAATAGGATGGGACACATTTTGGGTTGTAAAATAAAATCTCTTCCGGATACTTAAGTGGGGATGCCTCTTATTCACATAAAATGGATATTTCAATATGGAATTATCTCATTGATAGGTTAAGTAGGAAAATATTCACTTGGAAAGGTTCTCTCCTGACCCAGGAAGGTAAATTAATCCTTTAAATCTCCCTCCAAGGATTACCTATTTATTTCATGTCCCTTTCTAAGCTCCTAGTTAAAATTATATGCTCTCTGGAAAATATTCAGAAACATTTTCTCTAGACTAGGACTGAGGACCACTTCAGATATCCTTTGGTGGCTTGGAAAAAGGTTACTAAACCTAAATCTTGTGGTGGGATAGGGTTAACATATATTGAATTGATGGATGAGGCTCTTTCAGCTAAAGTGGGATGGAGGTTAACTAAGGATGGGGGTCATTGGGTGTATTTTTTGAAGAAGAAATATTTACAAAACATTGACATACTGAATACTTTTTTCTAAATAAATATCTTTGTTTTGGATCAATTTTTTGGAACTCCCACGTCTCTTCAAGGTCTATTATGAGAAATTAAATCAAATGGAATATTTGGAAAGGAAAAAAAAAAAGGTTTTGGGAGGACACCTAGCTGGAGAATAAACCTCTGGTTTCTGTTGAGCCATGGAAATCCTTGTTTCATCACTTTTAATAGAATAACCAAATATTTTTCCATAAATTTTGGGCTAGGGATAGAGAAGGAATCAAGTGGATATCCATCCATCCCCCACCAAATTTTGTAGGAAATAAACAACCTTTTATTGATATCAATCTCAAGCTTCAGAATTTTCATATTCCTAGGTTTTATCTTCAGGAAGATTTAATGGTTTGGAGAGAAGAGGAGTCAGGTGAGTACTCTATTAAATCTGCCTACCTTTTAAATTTTAGAACCTTGGAACAAAAATATTTATGGAGTAAGATTTGGGTTAGGATTTTCTCCCTAAGGTCAACATTTTTTTTGGTTAGCAGTTTAGAACAAGATCTTAACCCTTGAGAATTTGAGAAAACGTGGAGTGATTATCCCTAGAAGATGTATCATGTGTGGTCAACATGAGGAAATTGTTAACCATATATTCCTCGATTTTACTTTCTCTTTGGTGGGTTTCTCCTCTGTGGTAGGGATTTTTAACCTTAATTAGATTCTATCTCACTCTCTAGATGATCCCTGCTTCCAATGGGTTTTTTCTTTTAAGTATCCTATGCTTGTAGAAAGATTGGAATATGGCTCTTCCCCATCTCATGTGGATCCTTTGGAAGGAAGGGAATGGAAATATTTTCAAGGATCAATTTTCTTTTGTCAAGAGAGTGTCTGCTTTCTTTGTTTCCTCCCTTAAGGAAAATATTATACTTTTTAAGGGAAAAATTAAATCCCCCTTCCCCAATTTAGAGATAACATTTCTTAAATAGTTTGATTTTATACTCCCAAATCTTAAAATACCAAAGTCTGATTTAAAGTTGTTTGCTTCGATTTTAAATTGGGTCAAGTTGAATTTTGATGGAGCCTCGAAGGGTAACTCTAGATCTTCTAGTGGGGGGATTCTTAGAGATCATGAGGGATTTTTTTTGTTTTCTTATGCTAGTTCTCTAGGGGTTAAGACCAATAATGTTGCTGAAAGTATGGCGGCCTTATGGGGTATAGATCTTGCTAAGTAGAAGGGTTTTAAGAAAATTCAAATTAAAGGTGACTCCCTTCTTGCTATTAACTCTTTGAGAAAGGATAGGTTTCATGATTGGAATTAAAGCAATATCCTTAATGATATTAAAGAAATGCTTAAATAATTTGATAGCTTTGATCTTATTCATACCCCTAGAAAGGGTAATAAATGTGTAGATTATCTTACCAATTTAGGGCCTAAAGGTAATAATTTTAAAGTGTGGGAGAGGGGAGATGATATCCCCAATGTTATTAATAATTTCATTAATAATGATAGGTACTGATGTGTGAGTGGATTTTTTCCCTCATTGGGATGTTATCATTGTTCCCATGGATGACAAGACCCTTGGCATGTGTGGGATATATGATTAGATTTCTATTATTTCCATTCTCACGAATTGCAATGTGCATTATTTCTCCATTTTTAATCTTAGCCGAGTAAAACCATGAGAGGTGTTTTTTTTATAATTGAGTCCATGAGTTATGGTGCTTTGAAGGACAACCCCTCTTTGTGGTGCAATATGAAAATTAGAGGGTTAAGAAATTTCATCTCAAAAATCACTGGGTCTGATCCTTATCTTACTCTAGAGTTTGGCCAAGCCTAGAATAATAGTAGCATGGTGGTTCATGGCATGGAAATTTAGGTTTCAAAGCTTCATTCATACATGCGACTGAGATGGAAACAAAGGGGTTAAATATTTACAAAGACTGGATTAGATGCAAACATGAAATCCAGAATTTTTTCCAACGTAAAGGAAAGGTCTACCTTCTTTTAGATCATATCGCTCGATACTGCATCCCTGATATTTGCAATAGGGTTTGTCTCCAACTTATGAGGTACAATATTCTTGAACAAAAATATAGAAAAATATATATGCACCATCTTTCTATGCTTAACAGGGTTAGGCATAAGATTTCTATGAGCCTTCCCTTTTTGTTATTCATGTCGATCTCTGTGTGGGTTAATTATTTTCAAAAGGGGAAGATTAAAACCCCTTTATACCATGGCTTAATCCTCTTACTTTTTAAGAATGGTAAACCACTCGTGGATAAGGAATTAGAGCCCAACCCATAGGATTCCAATGAACATTTTACTCTTGTAAACCATATGAACAGACCAAGGAAGAGGAAGAGTACTGTAATTCAAGGGAAGGGAAAAAATGGTACTAAGGCTGCTGGCTCTATTGTCGAAGTGAAAGGGGAGTTGTCTAAAGGGAAAGAGAGATCGGGGATGGATTAAAATGTGCCTTTTAACAAAAATTCCTTAGGGTTAGGCAAGTGGAAAAGGACATGGATTCCTTAGGTGAAGCTAGAATGGATTTGGGGAACAATGTCATGAATTGCATCAAGGCATGTAAGAAATTTTTTATTTCCCAAATCTCCATTAGGGAGGATATGGATTAGCTTAAAAGGTTAGTTATGGGGTTGTAGGGGAGGCTGGTCAAGCTAGAGTAGGGTCACAAATCTTGCACGTTTAATATTTATTTTAATAGTTAAGATGAGGAAGAGCTAGTTGAAGACATCATCCATACCCTGGGTGAGTAGGATGATCAGATGAAAGGTCAAGAGGAGCAAAAACTTAGGATGTATAAGTGCTTGAAGAATAATTAGGATCTTGGCTCTTGGATAATTTGACAGACTATTCGTGGACTATGTCATACGGGAAGGTTGTTTCTCCTTGTTTTGGTTAGATTTGACCTATTTATTTTTCTGGTTATCCTTGTAATGGACTATTGGACAGTGGTTTTGGCTTAGCAATTTTAGCCCTTATTTCCCTGTCTCTTTTTTTCTCCTCCTTGGTTATGTTCATGATGCATTCTATTGTAAGGCCGCTGGATACCACAATCCATGTTTCTTACCTAATCTAAAAAATTTTACGACACCTTCATAAATCTCCAATACCACCTCTAGATGATCATGAAATTCCATATCCTTCCTGGAGGATGCACACCTACCTTGAAATGGCCAAAATTGGCTTTTTTGGACTTACTGAAGAACTAGTATTCAGAAGCACTTCACAAAATGAGATGAATGACCTTGATAAATTACTGAAAACACTAGCACAAGATTATTCAACATAATTGGAGGATGGGCATGATACATAAGGCATACTGACTTAGAGAGAGTGGTTTTTAAGCAAATTTTACATTTGGACTTAGTTTTCATTGATCATGTTTGAATTTTTGGGTATGCGAAAATATATGACAAAAGCTGGCTCTTACTTGGGGTAATTATACCCCAACGGGCAATAGAGAATTCCAAATATCTCAAGGATAGCAGACCAATGATTCATCCATCAGGAAATAGATTCTTTATTAAATGAAACAAATATGAATGGAACAACACACACATAAAATAGAAAGAAAACACCACACTAGAAAGGAAAAACACACACAACACAAATGGAAACCATGGTAAACTATATGGGTTGAACAATATCAATTTTATTTAGAGTTTGAGGTGTTTCCCACTTCATGGAAAATTCAATGTGGTTCCATCCAAGTATTCTAGGTAATAATTATTTTCCATGCATAAGTGATTTAATTTAAATGGGACAATCTAGAGAGAATAAAAATTTCCACGGCTACCTTTGGGTTCCTTTCTCTTATCACATAATAGAAAAAGGTCTCTGACCTAGAAGTTTCTATCCCATGTCTTCTAATAAAATATACTTTTCAGCATGGACTGATGTCTTCTTAGAGTATCCACTACTACCAATCTGTCTTCATTAAATTCCTCTAAGTAGTAGATCCATTTATCAAGATCATTTGCATATTCTCCGTCTTCTACCACCTTTTCAAGTTACAAGGCAAGAAAATATTGAGTAAGGGAAATTTGAGCTTCAAATCCGTATAGAATATGGAAAGGAGAAATCCCAATAGATTTTTTAGGAGTGATTCAGTCAGCCCACATGGCATCATATATATTTTTATGCCAATCCCTTTGAATGCCATCCATTAGTTTACAAAGAATCGTGACAATAGTTTTTTTGCTGGACTCTGCTTGGCCATTTCCTTGTAGGTAGTAATAAGAGGAGTGAGATAAGGAGATACCATGGTTGTAAAAAAAATCCATAAGCCCAAATGAGGAGAAATAGGTGGCATTATCTACTACAATCTTGTTAGGAACTCCAAATATGACGATGATATTTTCTTTTTAGAAATTGCATACAATTTCAGAATTTACAGGTTTCATGGGAATGAATTCTACCCACTTTATAAAGTAATTCATGGTAGTGAGAACATACATATGACCTCTACTTGAGTGAGTATTTATCACACCAATGAAATCAAGATTCCATTATTAAAAAGGATCTTCAATGATTATAAGCCTGAGGGGTAGAGCAACGATCCTTGACCTTCCTAAAAATTGTTAACTTGAGTCACATTTTCCAACCCAATTGTATCCATATTTGAACATAGTAGGCCAATAATAGCCTCCTCTTAGAATCTTGAGCAGTTAATCAAGAAATGACCCCCACAGGTCTGGTTATGATATGATTTAAAGATATGATTTTGTTTTTCTTCCTCCACACATTTGAGAAATTTACTATCTAATCCCTTTTTGTATAAGACATTTCCCCAAATGACATACTTTGAAGTCCTAAGGTGAAGAGGATTTTTATTTTTTTCGAGGACAAGGGTAAATACCCATAGGTCAAGACATAATCTATATCAGTGTACCATGGATTAGTTATAATCATGAAAATCACAAAAGGGAGGTCCTTGGTCAAGTAATTAGAACAATTAGAATAATCTTCCTAATCTTATTTAATAAGAATCTCACATAAACCATTCCCTTAAACTATCTTGGAAGGTTTTATCTCAAGATAATACTCTTGCACTTTTGAAACCCAAATTCCTCTCTTCACCCCTAGATCTTGTTGCATCAAGATTGACTTAACTGTTGGAATTGAAACCATGCATAAAACATGAGAAATCAACAAGTAGAATCTAAATTTTTTTAGTGCCCTTACTACCACATAATCATGCTTCTCATTTTGAGAGTAGTTAAGTTCATGTGCCTTTAAGGGGGCACTCATGAATGCTATTGGTGATTTCACCTTACCCTCATTTTATTGGACTAGGATAACAAAGATAGTATGTTCAGATGCATACAAGTAAAGAATGAACTCTTTACCAAAGTCCAAGCACACCAGAGTAGGTGCTTTGGAAATGATATCTTTGATGGACTCAAAATATTCTTTCCATTATTTTCTCCATTTAAAGGACTACTTAGGTTTCATCATATTTACAATTTAAATTTTTAGCTTTACAAAATGAGGTACAAATCTCCTTAGGAAATTGAATTTATTGAATAAAGAGTGCACTCCTAGCTTGTTGGTAGGTAAGGATAGTCTTTGGATAGATTCTACCCTTTTTGGGTTGATTTTGGTGCCCTCCTTACTCACTATGTGACCAAGGAGATTTTCTTTGGTAACTCCAAATATATACATTTTTGGATTCAAGGATATATGATGCTTTTTGTAGTGAATCAATACTTGTTCAAGTTATTATAAATTTTCACCTCTTTTTTTAGAATACATAGTTAGATCATCCAGGTATACTGTGATGCACTTCTTCAAATATTTGAATTTGAGATCCATAACTCACTGAAATTTTTCTCCTACCTTAGTCAAATCAAATGACATGCGATGGTAGGAAAAAGTGCCCCATGGGGTAGTAAAGGCGGTATTGAATTGATCTTCCTTCGCAACCTAAATTTTATTATACCCTTATAATCCATCCAACATGGAAATCATTTTTGAACCATTAACCGATTGCAAGATGTGATCCATAATAGGTAACACGTAATTACCTTTTAGAGAGTCATGGTTCAAATTTTGGAAGTCTACGCAGTTACAAATCTCACCACCTTTCTTCCTCACCATAAAAATATTTACAATCCATATAGAGTGGTGACAGGGTAAGATGATGCAAGAATTTAGAAAATCATCAACCTCCACTATGATGGTTTTGACAATATTTGGATTTTACTTTATCTGTTTCTGCTAGAAGGCATTCACACCAGGATTTAAAGAAATGGAGTGCTACATTGAGTACAGATAAAATGAATTCAAATCATCATAAGAATATACAATTAAATTGGAGCATTTCTTCAACAATGTTGAAAAATTCCTCTGTTCCTTAGGTGAACAACATTTCCCAATGTTCACCATCCTTGGTTTCTCACTGGTTTCAATATTAATTTTTTCGTACTCTACAGAGGTCCTTGGTTGATTCTTTACTTTTCTATGGATGAATCAACCATGTTTATCAAATATTTCTTCCAAAAATAAAATCCCTCTTTGAATCCTATTTTTTTTCACCTGGGTCACCCCATCTTCATCCACTTGATCCATCATTACTATTGTTATGAGAAAGCTCCTGTGGGAGCAAGTTGATTCCTTAAAAATACTGTTATCCAAAATAAGCCCATACTGATTTTTGGCTAACTTCTCCTCCATTCCCTTTGCTGGTACTTAAAATGAAATTTTTGCACACTTCAAGGACTGAATTTTTTTTGGAAATGGTTCCATTAGATAGAAAATTTTCTTACCTTTCCAGAAAGGTAAATTTTTCCTCCTAACTCCTTGTATTTTGCAAGTTATGGCCCGAAGGAGTTTTTTGGGGAAAATTTCCCTTGACACGCCCATGACCAATGAAAAGGTGCCATGTGGCGGCGGATGTCGGGCCTGTGGAGCAAAGTTGGAGAAATTGCCAAGGAGTTGGCAGATGGTGCAAAGGAAAAATATTGAAGTGCATGCCTGTGGAGAAGAAGGAAGCGCGTCGGCGGAGGCAGGGAGAAATTTGGGCACTTAGCCCCTTTTTGGGGTGAAAGTCAAAAAATCAAAATTTAGCCCGCAGGCCCACGCGGAGGATGGATTTTTTTTAAAAAAGGCCTACCGGTGAATAAGAGAACACCACGTGGCAGCGGAGCACATAATTTTTTAGGGAAATTGTCCCAAAATGAAATCAAAGGAAAAAGACACTCCTTCGGCCGATGATTCCACCGGCCAATGAGAAGGTGACACATGTCCCAAGTCGGCGGAGGCACAGGGAAAAAGGGGGAAATTGTCCCAAAATGAAATCAAAGGAAAAAAGGGGCAGGTTGAGCCCACGATTCCACCGACAAACCAGAAGATGCCATGTGTCCTGGGGTAGCAAAGGCACGGAGATTTTTTGGAAAATTTTCCAAAAATGTAAAAAGCAAAATTTTGACCCCGTGAGCCCCTTTTTGAAATCCGATTTTTCTGCCTCAAAATTTGTGCCCAAGTTTTGCCCTAATTTTTCCCTAAATCTTCAGATGGGCATATCTTTTGATCCAAAGATCAGATTTAAACAAAATCATACTTTTTGGAAAGGTCTCGAGCCCCTCTATGCATTGGAGGAATAAAAATATTATTTATTATAGATTTTGATGGAGAAAATGTCAAAAACGTCTTTCAAGATTTTAATGCAAACCAAATTGCTTCAAATAAGTTTTTTTTCTCTAATCCACCATGGTGGCTTTCTCCCACATGCCAAGGATGAAGAATCAGTTTGTTTTGATGGAAGAAACCCAAAAATGTCTTCTCACACCATAAATGTGAGATCAGATTGCTTTGAGAGCTGTATTGCACCAAATTTATCATTTTTTCTCTCCAACACGCAAAGCAGAAACAAAGGAGGTCGATTTGATGGATTGCAGGCTGATTTGAAAGGATTAATGGTAGGTGGTTGAGGAAAAAGATAAGATTTTTCTTCCTCCTCTATTTTCCCTCTCTTTTCTTCAGCTATAAATGTAAAAGATGTGATCTATTGTAATGTTGGAATTTTTACTCTTGCAAGCTCTCTTTTCTTCCTTAGCAGGTAGATTTATAGAGTTTCAGACCTCTCATACAGGTTGTAACATATGTTTTTTTCCTCCTTGCCATTGTAATGCATTGTATTAAACTTGGGAATGATAATATATGTTCTATGATTGATCTTTCAATCCTCTCTTGTGTTTATCATTGTATTTTGATCTTTCTTTACATTCGGGCAATCTATGCATACTCCGTGCTACATTCTTATGATCTGTGTTTATTTGTAAAATAAAATTTCATCACTCCTTTGGTGTATCACCATTTTAGCTTAGTTTTGTTTCCCCTTTATTGCATTTTCAACCTTGTCTCCTTGGAATTTAGAGTAGGAATTAGTATTGAACCTTTGTAAATTCATGCATACACCTAAACAAAGGAGTAAGAACCAAATTCAATCTAAAGATTTTTCTCCCCTCTGCAAGGTCCCACACCTTGGAGAAAACTCAATGTTGTGTAATCACACTAAATGACCCAATTCTGGACTACAGATTTGAAAGTCATTTTGGGGTGCTGTAGATTTTCACTAACAAATACATGGACATGAAGTCCCCAGTTTTTTGTAGGAAGGAAAAAATTTGATTATCATCTTCAAAGTCTTTCCAACTCTCCAAATTTTCTGGCACGCTTGGTCAGAAGAAAATTTCCATAGAAAAATTCTCTCCCTTAAATTCAAGATGTGGAATCATTAGAGAAGCGAACACAACCAAAAAATCCATGTTAGCATGTTGATCCCTTGGGAATTATTTTATGTCAAAGGCATCAACAACTTCAATGCAATCCTAAAACCTATTCCTATAGTGGAAAAGATGATATTTATTTACTTAAAATATGTATCTCACCTGCTTTATGATTAGTTCACTATCACCTTGTACAACAAGATTCTGTACCCCCATTTCTTCAGCGGATCTCAACCCATGGAAAAAAAACTTCATACTTAGATGTATTTTTATTGTTTGAGAATTGTAACTTATAGGCTAATGGGAAAAATATCCTTTTGGAGAGGATAAGACAATGAATGCTTTAAAATAAGTTGTAGAACAACTACCATCAACATCCATTTTCCAAACTTCCTCAGCTATGTTGGTGTTGGTCATTCAAACTTGCACCCATGTCTCAGATATGGAAGAACAAAGTCTTTTGAGATAATAATTGAATCGTATCCAAATTGTGGGACCTTGTGTGCTTGAGAAGGATCTCCAGATAAGGTCAGTTCCTCTATCTATTTCTATTACTGCTAATACTCCTAATACTGGAAGGGAAAATTAAGATAAAAATGCCAAAGGGATAGGGATAGAAGGATAAAAAATGGAAAAATAATCTAAGGAAGGTGATAACATCAGAAAAATTGAGATGATCACTATCTATTTTGAGTGAAAATGAAGAGAAAGGTGCCAAGGGAGGCTAGGCACACGTAACATAGACCAAAACACATTTACAAGATCAATTTTCATGAAACACAACTAGAAAATGGTGATGTAAGGAATGTAAAATGACACAACAAACAAATAAAGTAATAAAAAGGTAAGAAGAAGGAATGTGAACACACTAGGATAGAGAATAACCACAAAACGATGCTTCCATTACTTCTAGAAATGCATAGATTGTTACAATGGTGACTAAAGGTCAATATTCACATGCACGAGTTAGATCTAGAGGTATGCAACTCAAAATACAAAGATATGAAGTACTTATCAAATGCGTAAGGATCCAAAGTGTCTAACATTAACAATGAGCCCAACTATTCCATTTATAGATGAATCGATGGAAGAAGAAGAGAAGGAGGGAAAACATGAATTTGAATTACAAACACCAACAAGAAGCATTCAATGCCTGCAAATCCACCTGTAAATCTGTCAAATGCAGTTCCCCAAGTCTCTTTGGCATGTTGGAGAAGGAAGGACAGAAGGAAGATCTAATCAAATTTGGGTGGGTGGAGCAATTAGATCTACATATTAATGGTGTGAAAGACATTTTCCATCTTCTCACCAACCAAATCCACTTAGATTTTGAATTTGAATGTCTAACACGATATCCCACATCAAAATTTATCGATTGAGACCAGGCGCGCTTTGATCGGAGCTTTGCAACAAAAGATATGGCTATCAAAAGTTTGTTAGGGCCACATGTGCATGCAAGACACATGACGCATGTGGATTTGCTGAAAGAATGTCCAACTGTGTAAATGTTCTTGTTGTTTCTACCACGTGTCACTCATTAATTTGATACAAGGATTTGATGCCCTGTTGGTGTGCTTTGATAGGTTGCGTGTGGCACACTCAAGTGTGTTAGAGAATGATGTGGCACAAAATTATGTAGAGGAGGGAGAAAAGGTATACACATTGAAGAATGAGGCAGGGGGATGACTGAAGGAGGGCACGTGAAGGGTGAATGTAATGCTGAGAAGGAGAGTGCGTAAAGAGTGCATGCAAGGGGAGAAGGATGGAATAAAGAGGAAAAGGAAAATGGAAAAGAAGGAATGAAGGGAGAAGTGCGTGGGGTGTGTGGGGAATCTTCCACCATGAAAATGTGCCAAATGAACAAGGGAAGTGCACACAACCTACATGTAGAACTATAGAACCAGAATGAGGAGATGCATTATCCAAATACCTAAGAGATTTTTTGTGGATAATGGTTTGGCAAATTTCGCGGCCATCTTCCTACTAGATGAAGTAGATTTGTATCTTGAATCATCCATTAGGAATGAATTCTACTATGCAATCATTAAATTCTGATATGCGGCTTTGAAGAACTGCCCTTGAAGTCATTTGAAGAATCATTTCTAAACTTTGTTCTGAATCCTGTAAAATACTGAACATAACTAGTATCCTGGAAGCAACAAAAGATAGAAAAATCATGTGAGAAGAATGAACTATGTACAAATAAACAATGTGTGCTCAATGCACTTGGAGGAACTGAAACTACTCTAATATGTACAGAATAATGCAACATACAAAATGGAATGGTTTAAGATAGATCCATTTTTTGGGATTGGTAGTGCGCCTCCATTAAGATGAGACAAATAGAAAGAGTTAGCCTCCTTACATGAGTTGATAGTATACATGCCACTCGAAAGTACATCAAAATTTACATGTCACCCTAGTTTAGCACTGTCAGCATCCCATTTTAAGACCAAGTCCCCAAATTTGAAATCTTGAGTCCTAGCCTTTCTATCAAACCACTTCTTTGTTGCTTGTTGATGCTATTCTAGCTTGATCATGACAGATTTCCTTGATTCTTCAAGACTTGCCAACTCTACCATTATGATTGCTCTCTAGTTTGCGCCTTCAAATTCTAGCTGTTGGGCAAGTGAAAAAGAGTTAAAATCAAGTGTTAAAGGAAGTGTAGCCTCCTTTCCATAGGAAATCTTGTAAGGCAAAGTTCATATTGCTTTCTTAATTGTAATTTTGTCTTCCCAGAGCACGCATGAAACCTTTGTATGCCACTAGTTTTGGCTGATATTCATTGTGTGCTTCATGATCCTGATTAGGTTCTTGTTTTTTGATTATGCTAGACCATTTCCTTGAGGGTAATAGCTGGAAGAATTCTTTCAATAAATTCCCACGTTTAGATCCCAATCAGTGATTTTAGTGCCAAGAAATGCTTTTGCATTATCAAAGATAATGGTTTGAGGAATGCCAAATATTGTCACTATACCTTTGAGAAAGTCAAGGATGATTGACTCAGTTGATTCCTTGAGCATGACATCTTCTTTCCATTTGGTGAAGTAATCTATAGCTGTCAGTACCCACTTGTGTCTAGTACTTGAAGGTGGATTTATCATGCCTATGAAGTCAAGACCCCATTATGCAAAATGCTGATTTGCTTGGATTGGTCAGAGGGGAAGCACTGCATATTTCTTCTTTCCTATAAAGAAAGCACATTCTTTGCATTTTGTGACCCACTTGTGTGCATTTGCAAACAAGGTATGCCAAAAGATACTTTCCATTATGATTTTTATTGTTGTAGTCTTGGCAACAAAGTGTCCATCAGAGAATCCTACGTGAAATTCAGCTAGCACCTTTTTAGTCTACGCGCTGTCAATACATCTTAATAGTACACCATTAAGATTATTCTTGAAGAGAAGGCCATCAATCACAACATAAGGAATATATTACAACCTATTATCCCTTCTCTTTTCTTTGTTTAAACTAGGAGGGTATGCAACCTTGGAAAGGAATGTGATCGTGTCCTTCATCCAATCATGCACGTCAACATCTTCATTTTGTTCATGTTTTGTGCACGAGATATCTTTATATAGAAATAATGAAGCCTCAGGTTTATTCTGTGTATCCTTAGCAAACTTCCTGTAGAGTGTGCTACCTCTTACCATCTTGGCGGCTTTGATAGTCACATCATACTCCATGATCTTGGTCACCCATCGCACTCTTTTCTCACTGATTTCTGCTCCCATGATGAAATCTCTAGCACTAGAGTGAGAAACTAATACCTTGATGTGATTTGTGGCAAGCATGCTCTTGAATTTATTGAGCATGCACATGATGGCATAGACATAATTTTGCATTTGAATATATTTTATTTCATAATCCTTCAGTGTCTGGCTGAAGAAAGCCATTGATTTTTTAGGTCCTTGTTCATTTTCTTGTGTTAGGACAAAACAACACTTGCATCAACGCCATAATCATAAAGAATGAAATCCTTGGAGTAATCTAGGTTGATGAGTGTTGGCGCAAAATTTTTTTCTTACTATATCTTGTTGAAGCTATCTCTTCTTTATGCTGTCCATCTGAAGGCTATTTTCTTCTTGAGCATCAGGGTGATGGGACAAACTAGTCTTGCAAAGTAAGGAATAAAACACCTAACAAAATTGATCTTACAGAGGAAGTACTGCAACACCTTTTTGTGCACTAATAGGGAAAGAGATAAGATGGTTGATACATGCTCAGGATCAATTGTTATGCCATCCTTTGAAACTACATGGCTCAGAAGATTTCCGTGCACTACCTCGAAATTTCATTTTTTGGGGTTGAGAGATACCCCATATTTTTTGCATCTCTCAAAGACTTTGTCCAGGTGCGCTTTGTGATCTGAGCTCTACTTTGAGAAGATTGTAATATCATCAAGGTAGACCAAGATGGACTCATTGATATATCCTTTTAATGCAATATCCATGACACACTGAAATGTTGTGCCTGCATTTGACAAACCAAAGGACATCTTGTGATGTACATGTCCCCCACTTGGTTGTGAATGCTGTTTTGAATTGATCTTCTTCCTTGATCACGATCTGATTAAAACCTTAATATCCATCCTGCATTGATGATCTTTTCTCCCAGCCAAAGTTTGTAGAATTAGCTCCATTGAAGGCAAAGGATAATGATCCTTTATAGATGCCTTGTTCAAATATCTGAAATCAACACAGAGGCTGATTTCACCATTCTTCTTACACACCGGAACTAGATTCACAACCTAGGTATAGTACTTGATTATAAATATTATCTTGGCCTCGATGAGTTTGGATAACTCCTTCTTTATGAGGGGATATATCTTTGGATTGACTGGCCGCTACTTTTTTCTGACAGGTTTGATACTAGGATCAAGGTCAATAGAGTGTTAAGTAGCACTTGGATCAAAAATTTTGAGGTCTTCATGCTCCCATGAGAAGATATCAGTGTATTTTGATAGAGAGTTATGAAGGCATGATTTTCCTCATGCACGTAATATTTAATGAGTAACAACTCCTTTCTATGTGCAATAGCGATTGGGGAGAAGTCTTCTTGCGTGGCATGTATATACTTTTCTTCACCCTTGAACTCAACATCAGGGATAAACATTTGTTCTAATGTGACCAACCCTTTAGGCAACTTATTTTTCTTTAGTTGTATCACTTGGTCACCATAGCTTTGATGCAAGTTAGCTTGCATGCTTGATGAGAACTCTACCTCATTTTTAATGAGCTTGACGATCTATGCATCACTTTTGAACACTTTCCATCTAGAATTGTTGTCTGGAATAGATGGTATGACACCATCTTGATGCACTGAGTGTTTCCTTTGACAAAGTCCTTAGCAGGAGAGAACTGTGACCCATGTATGACCATATGATCAGCTTCGTTATTCAATTTACGTGGCACCACGTGTAGATTTAAAGCATCAAAGCTCTCAAGGAGGTCTCAAATTCTATGTTTATAATATTTGAGAAGCTTATTCTTTTTCTGACACTTGTTAGCGACCTGGTGGATAACCAATTCTGTATCCCCAAATATCTGCAATGCCTTAATCCCTTTCTTCTTAGCGATGAGAATGCCATGCACCAATGCTTCATATTCTGCTACATTATTGGAGCATGTGAACTGTAACATGTGCATGGAGAATAACCTCTCATCCTTAGGAGAAATGAGAACAAATCCTGTGCTTGCACCATTTTTGCTTCTGGAAACATCAAAATATAACTTCCATAGACCAAGTTCAGCTTGGTATTTCTTGAGAATGTGTGGAAACACAACTTCTTCTTCTAGGATGCAATAAGTACCAAGCCTATTTTCAAAGGCTTCAAGTTCTTTAGCATATGGATTAAATTTTTGGTGCCTTTCAACCCACTCATCTAGCACAAGGTCAGGTAGAGGAATAGGAACTAGCTACTCTTTAGAAACTCAGTATTGATGTTCTTGGATTACACAGTTGGCCTGTAGGGGGGATGAATCATATGATTCTACATGATAAGAAAATATAGGCTGAACTTGTATGGTAAACCGGGTACCATCCCTTATCTTGAGTAACATATGGGACCAATCAAAGGAAAAATAACCACCGACTTTTGGAGTAAAATATCTTGATAGAAATAGGGAAAACAAAGGAGGTAGGTTAATGATAGAAACATCTTGAGTTATGTTGAGGCTTGGAAATGCATGGAGGGTTAACTCAAGGTATTTGATGATTCTTAGGGTAGTGAAAATTGAGCCATATAGTTGCAAGACTCCTTTAGACAAGGGGATGTAAATAAGACTTAAGACATCAACTATTTTACTGGGCATAACAAAAGTACTAGTGCCCGAGTCTATCATGTAATTATACACCAGGTGTTTTCCTATGATCAAGGACATATAAAAAGGTGGGGTTTTGGAAACATTACTTACTTACTTCTCCTCTACCTGACAGATATTAACAAAAGCACGTGGTTTGTGAATAGCATGATCAATGCACAAAAGTTGAGCTAGATATTCATGCAATAGGTCATAGAGAGATGGAATGGTCAGGGCATCCCACATTGTGACACTTATGTTTGTCCTTTTCATTTGGTCCATAATGCTGAATGGAAAACCCAATGATTTATGTATTTGAGGAACAACAACATACATTCTTTATTTTTCAGGCGTAGAGGTAGGGGACTTAGCTGAAACAGAGGCTTGACCTCCCAAAGGAGGGGAATGTGCTACTTCCAGAGGAGATTTGTGTGGAACCTCACATGCTAGCACTTGTGCATTTTTACTGTTGGATGGCTTAGCTGCATCTTTCTTCTTATGAGGGTTGGCCTGTGTTGTTGGAATTTTGATGTGTGTGTCAGAATCTAGAATTCTCATTTTGTATCTTGTGTTGTCTGCAACTTGGGCACGTGGTCTACTTGCATCATCTACAACCTGGTTGATTGTAAATAAGTCCTCAATACTGAAGAACATCAGATTTTCCTTTGGAGGAGCTTATGGAATTTCTTGGTTATATTCTTTAGGTGCACTTATTGAAGGCTCACAACTAGAATAATTCTGGATGATATAGGCTTGCGCATGTAACATTAGCATAGTGATACTGGTTGTGAGGAATGTTGCAAGGGAAGCACCATTTAGACTCCTGTGCCAAATTGTTTTGAACTGGAGCAAGTGCTTGAATTTTACCAGGCACTGGAAGAGAAGGTATGAGAGGAACAACTTGTAAGGGAATATGTGCATTAACATATCATCTATCATTATGCTAGTTCTACGTGTACCTCTGGTTTGTATATTGATTCCTCCAGGGCTGATTGTTTTGACTATGTTCCTGATTGAAATTATTTTTGAAGGCTTGAGCCTACTTCTTCTCAAGAGATATTATTTTATTTGACAAGTTCCTAATCATGGCCTTCATTTCTTCATCATCTTTCTACTACACTAGAGAGTAGGAGGTGGATGCAGTAGGCTGTGTGATTTTCTCAGTAACAAGAACATGAGAAATAGAAGGTTGGGGTGCTTGAGACATTTTTGGGAACAAGGGCATGGGAAGTCTAGGAGCTAACTTTCCCACTTGAATAAGGCTATTCTCTACCCCTACTGCAATATTATAAGCATCTGGTAAAGTCCTACCTCCCATGGATTAAATCATGATTGAGATGTCACTATTCAATGCCTTTAGATAATACAGGAAAGCATGCTGAGGTTTAGGCCTTACCACAAGAGGGATTTTATCCCAAGTGTTATGGAATATGATATTAAAATCAGTCATCTACTTGTTGGGTTCCCTCCTTGTTCTTGTCAGTTTCTACAACAAATATAGGTGATATGACTTTTCTTAAAAATAATTTCAAAGAATTATTCCCAGCTCATACCAAGTGGCGATAGATCTGAGTCTCAAGCCTCGGTTCCATTGGAGTGCCTTAACTTTGAAAGATATTGCAAGTAACCTAACTGCTACATCATTATGTGTGATCAGGTAGAGCGAACACGCATTTACTATATCTTGGATATGCTCATGAGGGGTGATCTGATTCTCACCAGTAAAGTAAGGAATAATTTTGAGTGTGCCATTTGGCATATCATGTTGCATGGCTAGAACCAGAGGACTTCTGCCCATGAAGTTGGAAAAATTATTTGGTGGAGGAGGTGGATAATGTGCCATGGTAACGCATAAAGGTTGTCTATTGTGAGGAGGAGTTGAACGGGCATGGTGTGTTAGAGGTGAAGATGCACGTGAGGGTATTCTACTACGAAATCTTCTCAGAGATAGTTGTAGGTACTTGAAAGAATATTTAGCTACTGTGTTTTTCCTTTTATGTACTCTTCTCATGAAATGCGCTCAGGATTGCTAAAATAAAGATCTAGAAATGTTGGGAGTCATCATATGTGTATAAATGAGCCTCCAAAGGATAGAATACTAAGCCCACACACTAGAACGTAGAAAAGAGAAATATAAGATTTCAATACTTGTCCCACTAGGTGCACTAGAAACTGTTGGTTATTCAAACTTGCACCTGTGTCTCAGATCTAGAAGAAATGAGTCGTTTAAGACAAAAATGGAACTGTCTCCAAGTTGTGGCACCTTGCATGTTTGAGATGGATCTCCAGAGAAGGTCAATTCCTCTATTTATTTCTACTGTTACTGCTACTCTTGATGCTGGAAAGGAAAACTAAGCTAACAATGCCAAGGGGTCAGGGATAGAAGGATAACAAAATGGAAATATAATCTAAGGAAAGAAATAACACTATAAAAAGAGGGATGCACACTATCTATTTTGATTGAAAATGAAGAGAAAGGTGTGAAGGGAGGCTAGGCATGCGTAACACAAATAAACACCTATTTACATGATCAATTTTCATGAAACATAACTAGAAAATGGAGATGCAAGGAACATAAAATAACACAGTAAGCAAACAGAGTAAAAGAAAGGTAAGAAGAAGGAATGCGAACACGCTAGGACAAAGAATAGCTAAAAAATGATTCCTGTATTAGTTCCAAAAATGTACAGACTATTACAATGGCAACTATAGGTGGATATTCACATGCATGAGTTAGATCTAGAGGTCTGTAACTCTAAATAAAAATATACGAAGTCCTTAGAAAATATGTAAGGATACCAAGTATCCAACATTAAAAATGAGCCTAGATCTTCCATTCATAGATGAATCGATGGAAGAAGAAGAGAAGAAGTTGGGAAAACCTGAATTTTAAATATAACCACCAACAAGAAGCATTCAATGCCTATAAACCACACATAAATATGTCAAATGTGCTTCCCCAAGTCTCTTTGGCATGTTGGAGAAGGAAGGAAGGTAGATCGGATCAAATATGGGTGGTTGGAGAAATTATATCTACATATTAATGGTGTGAAATATGTTTTCCATCTTCTCATGAACCAAATCTGATCATATTTTGAATTTGAATGTCTAACACTACAACCCATGTTAGCAGCTATCGACTGAGACCAGGTGTGCGCCAATCAGAGATCTGCAACAAAAGATATGTCTATCAGAATTTTTTCTGGGATGCCTATGCACGCAAGACACATGACACACAAAGATTAGTTGAAAGGACATCAAACTATGTAAATATTCTTGTCATTTGTGCCATGTGTCACTCATTGATTTTCTGCAAGGATTCAACGCCCTTTTGGCACACTTTGATAGGTTGCGTGTGACACACTCAAACATGTCAAATAATGACATGGCACATAATGAAATAGAGGAGGGAAAAAATGTATGCACGTAGAATAATGAGGCATTGGAGGATGACAGAAGGAAGGCATGTGAAGGGTGAATGCAATACTGAGAAGAAGGTGAGTATGCAGAGAGTGTGTGCAAGGGGAGAAGGATGGAACATAGAGGAAAAGGAAAATGGAAAAGAAGGAATAAAGGGAGAAGTGTGTGGGGAACACAAGGAATATTCCACCATGAAAATTTTCCAAGTGAACAAGTGAAGTGCACGCAACCTGCATGTAGAACGATAGAGCTAGAATGGGGAGATGAGCTATCTAAATGACTAGGAGAGTTAATGTGGATAACAGTTGGTTGGCTTCTCTTCCAATATGGGTAGCTCTTCACTTCTTTCTGAGCTCATGAAATAATTTCCATTTCCCCTCTCTTCATATGGGACTCTTCCTAATTCTTCAAATGATCATTTCCCAAGCTCCCTACTTTGAAAGAGGATGTTAGCTTTAGGATCAATTGATTTTTGCATGATGTATTTCATTTTCAGCTTCGTAAGATGTTTCTTCATCTGTCCCTTCATTGGAATCAAATCTAAATACCAATCCATTTGAATTTACCCATCGATCTCTTGGCAGAAGCTCCTACTGAGAAATATTCTGTATGTATCCAAAATGTCAGCTACAAGAATGGTTGCATTTAATAATTTCTCTAGATAGGCTACAAGATCCATCATTGAATCTTTGATTCTTCCAAAGAGTAGAACTTCCTTTGTCTCTATAGAGTAAAAATTTCCAAATTCCCATGAGAGACTTGTTATCTCCGAATCAAAAAACCCTTTGGTTTACACAAGTGTGTGTGCTTGAGCTCACAATGTGATTGGATAACATGGGTGCTATCTCAAAGTTGTGGGACTTGCTACTTGAGATAGACCTCCAGAGAAAGTTGGTTCTTGCTCCTAAACTACCTACCACAATCTACTCTAATGCAGGAAAAACTATCTTGTCCTAATCTAAATTTCCAAGGGATAAGGGAGAGAGAGAGAGTGCATGAAAAAAAATCCTACACTAAAGTGGTGATACACCAGAAAAGGAGAGTGTGAGAATAGTCTTCCAATGTGAAAAAAATAGAAGCAAAGTGCATACTAGAAGGGGTGATAACATTTCTCCATAGTCTAGCAAATGCATCCACAAAATATTCCATACATGCAAAATGATAATGAATCCATACAATAGGATAAAATATACATAACATATTTACAATGATTTTGAAATGGCGAGAATAATGCAAACAAACACAACAGGGAAGATATATCCACAAACTTGCATCTATTGCTTCATGGATATGAAAAATTCAATAGATTACAAGATAAGGGCATGGATCACCATGCAAGGAGTCCACTACAAGGGCCTATAACACATTGGATTCACAAAATAATTTTGATAGAGTTTTTCTACTCAAAAACTATCTCTCGTTTACAATGAGCCCAACACTCCAATTTATAGATTTTTGAGAGGAGAGAGAGAGAGAGAGGGAAAATGAAAATCCTGAAATCTGTCCTTCAACCACTTGCAAAAGGTAGTAAATGGAGTGAAATGATGTTATGTTTCTTGCAAAAGGCTCCCCATACTATCCCATAACTTGCAACAGTGAAATATGTCAGCCCATGCTTCATTGAATGCATCCCAACTACCAAATAAAACATTGTTCTGAACTGGGAACATTTTCTAAAAATCACCATCAATTTCTCATAAAATTATGAATTTATTGATTTTTGTGCATTGGGCTTAGAACCATGATTCCAACAGTACCAATTTTGTGCATTTTTGTTGAGAAATGCAAAATTTATGGCCTTCTGAGTGCGGGCAGCTATTTTGGGTTTGCCAGGCATTTCTGTCATTTAACGGGACTGAGCATTTAATTTATTGGAGCTGAAGATGTTTCTTTTATTTTCATATATATACCCTCATAAAAATTAATAAATCTAGTTTTTGTGGTGTAGAGGATGTTGTGCTCATTCTAGAAAGTCAAATTTTGTGAAAATCGGAGCTCGGGGTCAAAAGTTATGGCCGTTTGAAGTTCGGGGTCTGATTTGTACTGTTTTCCCTTACATGTAGCTATATTGGGTATTTCAGGTCTTTGGTGTCCCTGAGATGTCCCTTTGTAACTTGTCCAACTTGGGCCAAAAACCTCCACTTCACCTGCATCACACTCGACCCACTTTGTAAATTGGCAAAATCAGCTTTTCGGTGTCCTGCTTGTCCCAACTGTTGACCCAGCTGTGAGGGCCGTTGACCTCCACTCCACATCTCCCTTTGAGGACATGTGTCCTGACGTCATGAGTGTGGCCTAAAATTGATTCTATTTTGGGTTTTCGGGTCCCAGACGTCCTTCATCCAATTTTCTAGATTGGCTTGGTGTGGCAAATTTCAGCCTTGTGGTGAACTCATGTGTCCCCAACGTCCCATGGACCATGTGGCCTAAAAATTTTGACCCGATTTAACCGATTTTCACTTTTTTCGGGCATTTCAGGAAAATCTGGTTTTCGAGTCTCGACTGTCCCCACTGAACCTGTGCGGCCTAGGACCAAAAATACCCTAATTTTTCTACATTTCAAATTTCCTGTGGCATTTTTTGGCCTAAATTCAGATCCCATCCTTGAACTATGGTCCTTGAGTCATCCTTGGTGGACCATCTGCAGGGAGATCAAAAATATCTGATTTTCATTACTCGATAGGCATTAGCTTACAGCTCAGATTTTTTCAGATTTTTTACAATTTTTATTCTAACTTCTTGGATTTTTTCCTTGGATGGGGAAGTTAGAGTGAAGCCAAAGGGACCCCCAAAAATCCAATTTTTGGGCCTTCGAACCATTTCAACCTGCTCTGAGCATGAAGGAAATTATGCAAGTTATCCAAATTACCTTGAGGGGTGGATTTTGGATAACAATTTTGGCAACTCGGTGGGGTTATCTGCCTACTAGATGAAGTATGGCCAATTGCCTATAGCAATCCATTGGGAATGGAGTCTTTTTGATAATCTCACATCTGATTTGGAACTTGAAGATCTGCATCCTTGAGTCATTGAAACACTTCTTCTGAACCTGGGACTGCCCTCCGCTGCTTGCACTCTCAATTTGATAAGAGAATCTTGAAAATAAGATTTGTGAGAGTAGAAAATTACTTAAAAAATAGATCTCATCCATTCCTGTAATTGTGATCCATGGGGCTGAATGATGAGTATCTATGAATGCTTCCTCAACATATGATTTTAGTTGCTCTACATTTGTTGGAATCTGAACTTTGTAACTATTGCAGGCAACCATGAGCTTTCTACTACAACAGTCCCTGTGTTGTCTGAAATCTTGATGAACTGTAAACAAAGCATGTACTAGAAGCAATAGAGCATGTGCACCAGAACTTAGGGAATTGAAACCTATTCTAACAACAAAAAAATGTGCACAAGCACTTGGAGGAATTGGAAATCCTAGACTAATATGTACAAAGGTGAGAAATTCTTCTTCTAGTAGCAATGTTTGAGATAGATTCCATTGACTGGAATATGTAATTCTTCACCATCCATCTTAGCTAGCCAGAAGGCATTGCTACCTTTGCATTCAGTTATCATGTATGGACCACTCCATATGGCATCGAACTTGGAATGCTTTCCTGGCTTTGCATGATCAACATCCCACTTCAGTACCAAGTCTCCAACTTGGAATGTCCTGGCTTTAGCTTTCTTGTCAAAGCTCTTCTTGATCAATGCTTGATCCTTCTCCATGGTCTACACTGCATGTTCTCTTTCTTCTTCTAATTCCATTAGCTCTACATGCTTGATTTCCATAGGCTCAAACTCAGCTAGTTCCAACTATTTCATGAGTTCCAATGCTGGAAACTAAAGAGAAATAGGTAGAACTGCTTCTTTTCCATATACGATCTTGTATGGAGAGCTACTTGTAGACCTCTTGGGTGTGATCCTATCAACCCATAGAGATGATTTGAGCTTCATGTGCCAAATTATCTAGTTCTCATCAAGAGTTCTTTTGATGATTCTTAATAGGTTCTTATTTTTAAAATCTACTTGGCCATTACCCCAAGGGTAATAGTTTGAAGAGGTGCTGAGGTATATGCCATTCTTGACAGCCCATTCAATGATTTTTGTGCCAAGGAATGCCAATGCATTATCTGATATGATAGTGGTAGGGACACCAAACCTTGTGACTATCCCTTCATAGAAATCCAAGATGCTGGATTCATTTTCCTCCTTAAGTGCCACTAGCTTCAGTCCACTTGGTGAAATAGTTGTTGCCATAAGGATCCACTTGTGGCTTGACTTGAATTTGGGTTGATCACTCCAATGAAGTCCAATCCCCATTGTATGAATGGCTGATCTATTGAAATTGGACGAAGGGGCAGGGATGCCACCCTTTCTTTTCCTATAAAGAATGTGAATTTATTGCATCTCTTGATCCATGAGTAGCAATCACTAAACACCGTAGGCCAATAGTAACCAGCCTTCATGATTTTGAGAGCTGTTATCCGTGGAGAAAAATGGCCTCCTGCTTCTCCGTCATGGAACTCATGTGATATCTTCTCAACTTGACATGTTCCAATGCATCTCAATAGAACACCATTGATGTCCTTCTTGAACAAAACACCATCAATAAGCACATATGGAATGGCTTGTAATCTAAAGTATCTTCTCTTTTCTTTTCTCATTTCTGGAGGGCACAAACCTATTTGGAGATAATGCACCAAGTCTTGAGTCCAACATGGAATGGGTGCATCGTTAGTTGGCTACTCTTGATTCATTCTGCAGTAGCAGGACAACCTCTTCTTCATCTGTTGACTCAGCTTGTTTTTTGGAAGTGAGCTGCTCACACAAACCTTTGCCATGAACCAACTTGGTCACTTTGATTTCAATATCATACTCCATTACATGAGTGATCCAACCTGCTCTCTTCTTGTTCAAATCCTTGTTTAGGAGAAAATCCTTGACACCAGCATGAGACACTAGCAGTTGAATCTTGTTGTTTGAGACCAAGTGTCTAACTTCTTTAAATGCCTAATGATAGTAAGGACATGATTTTCAATGAAAGAATAATTTACTTTGTAATCTTCCAGGCTTTGACTAAAGAACGTTATGGGTTGTTCTGAACCTTCTCTATTTAGCTATACCAAGATAGCTGAGATTGTGTCTGATCCTCCAAAAGCATACAACATGAAGTCATTTGATGATTCCAGGTTGATAAGAGTTGGGGCTTGTGATATTGCATGCTTGATAGCCTCAAAACTCTCTTTTCCTTCTACTATCCATTTGAATGCATGACTCTTCTTCAACATCATTGTTAAGGGCTTCACAAGAGTGGAAAAATCAGGCACAAATATGAAGACAAAATTTATCCTTCCCAAGAAGCTTTGGAGAGATTTCTTGTGGTGTGGTAATGGAAGTGTTCGGATGGATTCAACTCTTTCAGGATCAATTGTTAACCCTTCTCTTGAGACAATGTGGCCCAAAATTTTTCCCTTGTGTTCCAAAAATATACAATTCTTTGGATTCAATGACACTTCAAACCTTCTACACCTTTGAAATACTTGCTTGAGGTGAAAGAGATGGTCTGCTGCATTCTTTGAGAAGACAGTGATATCATCTAGATATACCAACACTATTTTTTTTATTAAGCCTTTGAATTTCATATCTATAACCCGCTAAAATGTTGCTCCGGAATTTGAAAATCCAAATGGCATCTTCTTGTAAGTGTATGTCCCCCATTTCGTAGTGAAGGATGTCTTGAAATGATCTTCTTCTTTTACCATTATCTGATTATAACCTGAGTAGCCATATAACAATGAAAGCCTTTCAGAACTAGCTACAACATGCAATATTTGTTTCATTGATGGAAGTGGATAATGATCTTGGAGTGATGCTCTATTCAAATCATGGAAATCTACACACAATATGATTTCTCCATTTCTATTTCTCACCAACACCAAGTTTGCAGCCCATCTAAAATGTTTGATAGGGAATATGATGCTAGCTTTAATCATTTTGTTTAACTCCTTCCTCATGAGAGGTTCAATGTGAGGATTCATCAACATTTCCTTTTGTCTGATAGGCTTGGATTCCAGATCTAGCTCAATAGTATGTTGTGCCAACTTTGGGTTGAAACCTCTTAAATCCTTATAAGTCCAAGCAAAGACATCTGGGAATTCTTGACAAAGTTGAACAAATTCAAATTTCTCCTGTTAGGTACTTACTTTTCCAATTTGCAATGTCTTGCCTTCATCTATTGAAATGGGCTTTGAATCTTCACCCTTTACCTGAATGTTTTCCTTCTCCTTCCGGAACTGATCATTTGGGTTGAAGATTGACTCCAAAGTTATAAGACCCTTTGGTAATTTGTTAGTTCTCAGCTACACTACCTGGTCACCATATTGCTGTTCTAACATGTCTTTGTTTCTGGCGGAGAACTCAGCTTCTTCTTGTAGAAGATTGACAATCTGCTGATAATTCTTGAAGAATTGCCAACTTGTATTATTAGCTGGCACAACTAGTATTAAAACCACTTTGATATGAGTTTGAGATTGTTCACTTTTGATATTTTCTACAACATCAAATACAGCCCCAATTGTTGCCATTCTGTCTGCTACTTCATTCTTCTTTCTTGGGATGGAATTGATGCTAAAAGCTTTGAAATCTTCAATGAGATCCCATACCCGATTCTTGTAGTTCTTCAATAGATCATTCTTGGCAGAATTTTGTCCTCTGACTTGATTCAAAATCAACTCACTATCACCAAATACTTGTAATTTTTTTATACTTCTCTTTTTTGCCCAATGCAATCCTTGAATTAAGGATTCATACTCAGCTGTGGTATTTGAGCAAGAAAACTAGAAATAGAAAGTTGAGTAGTAATTTTTTCCTTGAGGTGAAATAAGCATAGCTCATCCTCCTGCACCTTGTCTACTCCTAGATCCATCAAAGAATAACTGCCATACCTCATTATCATCTTTGTGGTCTAGCTTGGTGATGTTAGGGAGAGGTTGATTCTCTTCGTACAAGTAATAGACTCCTAACTCAACTTATTTTATTTCTTTGTATGGATAAAATGAATGCCTTTTTTTCACCCATTCATCAAGAGTCAAGTCTGGGATGCATCTGACTTTGGTATTTGATTCATAAGTGCTTGGGAGATCTTCCTGATCAAATGCTGAATAATTTGAATTGATTGGATTTGGTGTATGAGACTCTATGTGAAAGTTTTCAATGGGCTCATATCTGATTGTAGCCTTAGCTCCATACCTTGTTCTGAATAACATATGTGACCAATCAACATAAAAATAGCCTCTAATTTTAGCAGTGAAGTCTCTTGACAAAAACAAGGCAAAGAGTGGAGGCAAGTCTATGACTGATACATCTTGTAAGATGGTCACATTAGGACATGTATGCAATGTGAGGATCAAATATCTGATTACTCCAACCGTTATTACTACTGTCCCATCCAATTACACCAAACCTTTGGAGATGAATTCATATTGAAGGCCCAATTGATTAGCTATCTGTTTCAACATGACTGAGCTACTTTGTACCAAATAAATCATACAATTATGCACCAACTTATCTCCAATGATCAATGAGATATATAATGGAGGGGGATTCAAATTTTTACCTTTTTGATCTCCATGATTTCCTTCTTGCTGAGTTGTATTGATAAGAACATTTTCTTGTTGATTGGGTGGCTGATTTGATGCTGACTAATTTACCATAACAGCTTGCCATAGGTCTCTTTTTCCTAGAATAGCCAATGAATCCCACATTGAGATGTTTACATTCATTTTCCTCATTTTTTCAATGATGTTTAATGAAGATGAACTATCTTTCTGCTACCCATTACCTTGCACATTCTTCTCTTGCATTTGTGCTGTAACAACTGACACTCGAGTCAGTTTAGGAGGTGGCTAGGTTAATTTTGCATATTGGGAGCTATACTTTGACTGCTACCACCTTGTGGAGAAATAGAGCGTAGTGTTTCATTTAAATTGGATGGTTTTCCTTCTCCAATATTTCTCTTCTTGGACCGTGTATTAGAAGATACAATTTGAGAAGGTGTTTGATTTATACCATAGAAATCTTCAGCCTGCCAATTGACAAGTGTGGTCTCATTTGGAGGTACCTCTTACTAAGTTGCTTCTTGCTACTGATTTCCTTCTTGGCATGTCTCTTGTTCCACACCAGTTGTTGTCACCATAAGGGCTTGATTCAAAGCACCATTAAAAAACATTGAATGGTTATGAGGTTGATTGCATGGGAAACACTAGTCATATTCTTGATCCATGTTATTTTACACTAGTACCAAGGCTCTAGATGTGGATGTGACATTAGGATTGTAAGGCTGAAATGGCTATTAGTAGAAGTATTGACTTGGTTCTGATTTTTAGTTTGAATGGGTGGCCTATTAGGCTGATATGGAGGTCTATTGGGTTGAGTTTGAGGTTGATATGATCTGAAATTTTGAGCTTGCTGCCTCTTAAGTGTCACCAACTCATTACCCAAGTTTTGTAGTTGCTTCATGACTTCTTGGAGCTTGCTTGAGGTACTAGAAGATGAGGTAGAAGCTTTAGTCGAACTCAGATTTCTTGGGGTAGGAATCAAAGCTAATGTAGGATCTTGACTAGTGATTGGAGCTCCTAGTTCTTGATATAGAGGCAAAGGAGGCCTAGGTGTAAGTTTGCCAGGTTGAATTATGTAATTTTCAGCTCTAATAGTGATGTTATAGGCTGCAGGTAAATTTGTACCTCCCATAGACTGTATCATCATGGAAATATCATAATTTAAAGCTTTAAGGAAGTATAGGAAAGCACCTTCAATTGTTGGTCTCACGACCAACAAAATCCTATCCCACGTCCTCTAAAATCTGAAGTTGAAATTAGTCAATTATTCATTAGGGGCCCTTTTGATTGTTGTCAGTTGTTCTAATAAAGAAAAAGTATCCCCCTTCTCTCCCAATTGATTGTGAAGAGTTGTGCACAAATGGTCCCAATTCTAAATAGATCTTGCTGTTAGATTTCTAAAAAATTACAAAGATTTACCTTTAAAGGAGGATGCCAACAACTTGACAACAATGTCCATTTCAGTTATTTCATGAATTACACATACATTTGCAATGTCTTGGATGTGGTCAATCAGAGTTGTTTGGTTGTCTCCAGTGAAATACAAGATATTCTTTAATGCTGAAATCAGACCTAGATTTCGTACATTGAGAGCAAGCAGGCTACTGCCAGTGAAGTTGACATAGGGGTTGGGTTACACAATTTTGATTGGTTAGAGAAATCTTATTGATTGAATGAAAGGCCTTCTAGGTGTAGGTGTCGATAAGGTTCTATTTTGTGGAGATGAAGACCTTTGATCTCTTCTTCCTCTTCTTGCTCTATCTGGGGGCAAGTGTAGATAGATAAATAACCCCTCTTCTCTAGTTCTTGACCTTATTTGGATTCTTCTCATGAATCTACCAAGCTTGGATTGTTGAAACTAGTGGATTCTACCTCTTAGGATTTTCTAGATGTGAAATTTCAAAGCTTCTTACAAAGTTGGAAACTCTTACCAAGTGCACATCAATCTTGCTGTAATTAAAATGAAGACTTCTTCCATCCCACCACACATGCCAAAACTTCTATCTCTGAATCACAACACCCTTTGGTTTGCACAAGTGTGTGTGCTTGAGGTCATTGTGTGATTGGATAACATGGGTACTATCTCCAAGTTGTGGGAATTGCTACTTGAGATAGACCTCCAAAGATAGATGGTTCTTGCTCCTAAACTACCTGCCACAATCTACTATAATGAAGGAAAACCCATATTTTCCTAATCTAACTTTCTAAGGGACTAGGGAGAGAGAGAGAGTGCATGAAAACAAAGCCTACACTAAAGTAGTGATACACCAGAAAAGGAGAGTGTGAGAATAGTCTTCCAATGTGAGAAAAATGGAAGCAAAGTGCATACTAGAAGGGGTGATAATAGTTCTCCACAGTCTAGAAAATGCATTCACACCAATATTCCATACATGCACAATGATAATGAATCCTTGCAATAGCATAAAATAGACACAATATATTTGCAGTGAGTTTGAAAGGGCAAGAAGAATGCAAACAAACATAGCAGGGGAAGATACATCCACAAACTTGCATCTATTGCTTCACGTATATAAACAATTCAATCTATTACAAGATAAGGGCTTGGATCACCATGCAAGGAGTCCACTACAAGGGCTTGAAACAAATTGGCTTCATAAAATAATTTTGACAAAGTTTTTCTACTAAAAACTATCTCTCGTTTACAATGAGCCCAACACTCCAATTTATAAATTTTTGAGAGGAGGGAGAGAGAGGAAAAAATGAAAATCCCGAAATCTGTCCTTCAACCACTTGTAAAAGGTAGTAAATGGAGTGAAATTATGTTATATTTCTTGCAAAAGGCTCCCTATACTGTCCCATAACTTGCAATAGTGAAATATGTCAGCCATGCTTCATTAAATGCATCCCAACAACCAAATAAAACCATTGTTATGAACTGGGCACATTTTCTACAAAATCACCATCGATTCCACATAAAATTCTGAATTTATTGATTTCTATGTGTTGGGATTAGAAAAATTATTCCAACGGTACCAATTTTGTGCATTTACATTGAGAAATATTAAATTTATGGCCTTCTGAGTGTGGGTAGCTATTTTGAGTATGCCAGACATTTATGTCATTTAATAGGATTGGGCATTTAATTTACTAGAGATGGAGATGTTTTCTTTATTTTAATATATCTAGCCTCATCAAAATTAATAAATATATTATCTTTTGCATAGAGGACATTGTGCTCATTCCAGAAAGTCAAATTTCATGAGAATCAGAGCTTGGGGTCAAAAGTTATGATCGCCTAAAGCTTGGGGGGGCTAAAGTTGACTTTTCCTTTGTATGCAGATATTTTGGTGAAATCAGGTTTTGGTATCCTGGATGTCCCTTGTTGACTGAGATGCAAGGGTCATTGATCTCTGCTTCATCTACATCACACTCAACTCACTTTACAAATTGGACAAGTCAACTTTTTGGGTCCTGTGCATACTTGTGTCCCAGTTGTCCCGCAGATCGCGTGGGACAAAAAAATTATGACTTAACTAATTCCTTCTTCCTATGGTGATTTTGGATTTGCACATTCTGACTGTCCCAATGTCCCATGTGTGGATTGGGACATTTTGACCTGACTTAACTAATTTTCACTATTTTCAGCCATTTCGGGAAAATTGAGTTTTCGGGTCTTGACAAAACCTGTGTGGCCTGGGACAAAAATATCTGATTTTACTGCATATCACTATCTCCTTAGAATTTTAGGCACAAATTTAGTACGATGAAATCTGGTACGATTTACCTCCGTTCCATCCATAGCTCTCAGACCTGATTTGCATTGAAATAGGCCTGCGACCTCATTTTTTCAGATTTTTGCAATTTTTACTAATTCCTTGGATTTTTCTTGGACATGGGAGTTAGAGAAAAGTGGAGAGGTACCCCGAAAAACCAAAATTTGGACCTTGAACCATTTCAACCTGCTTGACCCTAAATAAATGATGCAGGTTATTAAAATTACCTTGAGGGGTGGATTTTGGATAACAAGACTCAAACCAAGGGCTTGAGAAACTTTATTAGGCATAATATTGTTTGAAGCACCTGAGTTAATGATGCAGTTGTTCAATTCATAGCCATTTATTAGTAAAAATATGTCAAATGGTTTAATTTTTCCAGTGGAGGAAGGAGTGCAGGCCATGATATTTTGGCTTGGGCTAGGTTTAAGGGTAAGTAGTAGGCCTTTTGAAGTGGATTATACTTTGGAATTAGAGCTACCACTTTCAATGTTGGGTCATTCACACCACTAGCTCTAGAGGACCTTGTATACCTTCTTTTTACCAATTTTTTATATGAATGAACTCAAAGCTTGTAATCTTGTAAGTTGTAGAGCTTGTGCATGCTCTTATTCCAAATCTAAAATTCTGAAGGCTACACAAAAGTGCTCAAAAATTTCTCTATTCTGACAAATGTAATTTCTCAGTTCAACTTTGATGCCTTCTTGAGTATATTAGAGGAAAAAGAGATCGAGTTACAATACAAGAGCATTTCTAGGAATTTTCATGGTGAGCAGAATACAAAGTATACATTAGGGTCTTTATGACTCTAAAATTTTGATTTTTCTTTTTTGGTTTTTTAGATATTTTACTTTTATGAATTTTTTGCTTTATGATGTCATGAAAAAATGACATAGTCTACCCCATGATGGGTACCAAAAACTATTGGAAAAATATTTTTTCACAAGGACAAATTAACTGATTTTCACCAACGCTCTGCGACTATGTCCCTGTTCCCCTTTATTGAATGTAGATAAAAAATATATTGTGGGTGGCCAATAGGTCGGGGATCACACATGGACACTCCACTAAACCTATGGTAAATTTTTGCACATAGTGCAAGGGAATAATTTTCCAAAAAGGTGAGATAGTAGGAGTGAGAGTTTTGGGAAAGAAGGTTAATATTGTAAATAGGAACTAGTATATTTTAACAAGTTTTAACCATTATTTATCCACACACAATTATAAGAAAACAACTTTGTTAACAATGGTAAGAAAAAATGTATCATGAACACATAATTTCAATTATCCATTCATCAAAGGCTCTAGCACCTTTCTTCATTATACAAGTTTGTCATATACATAAATCTGAAAAGAGAAATAGAGGAAACACATAGAAAATATAATGGAAGAATGCAATTTTTTTGCTTGCTTCTTTGTAGTGCACTAGTTATCTACCCATAGACTCATAAATTGAAAACCCTTTGAAATGAGGGAGTCATACAATATATAATTTTTGAAATGACTCTTTTCCTACCCCCCACATGAATTTTCACTAACCTTTACAACCCGTGACCTTTTGTATCCCTAGGAAAGAAAGCGAATCCCTTTTTTATTAATTGGAGGAAACTCATTACAAATTTTAACTATAGGCCACATTTAAATGAATAAGACAAAAATGAAAAGTAAACCCCCTTAATGAATAAATAGAACATGAGAGAAGAGAAGAAGGGGTGGGGAAGAGAAAAGTGACGAGATAACTACTCTGAAGAAGGTGCATTTTTATATGAATATCCACTTACTGACAGACTCTGGGAGAGTTCTCCTAGAAATATCTCAATTCCCTTGAACAGCTTGCTGAAATGAGCTTCTATAGGAGCAACCTTTTCTGCTTGAGGAACGTGCACAAAGCTTAGATCCTTAAGCCAATTATCGGAAGTGTTGCTGATACTTTTGAATTTTAAGAACCATGCTTGATGCTCATTTATAGTTTTGGAGATAACACATATGATATCTGAAAGATATTCCAAGGTGTTTTCATTCAAGGAGAATGGGTCTCTCGTCTCTTTCTTTACCAATTATTCAAATTTATTCATGAGAAAATTCACTAAATTATTCTCATTTATTGTAGGAACTTCAAGCTTATGCACTTCCATATTGATGTATTCCTACATTTTTGAAGTGAGTTCATCACACGAATCCAACTCATCAAGAGATAGATACAACATTTTATATCAAGAAACCAAAGTTCAAGACCAAATTGGAGACATGTTTTTAGATGTAGAGTTGAACATTGTTCTCTCTACTAATACGAAAGAATTGTTTTTTCCCATATCATTCACCAATGGAAATAATTGATCCCAATGTTCTTTCTCATTTTAAATTTCATCCCTTTTCATCTTCACTTTTACGGTAGTGGCAAGAGCGAATTCAAACAGTGAAAAAATATCTATAAGAAAAGTCCTACCTTTCTCAAGGATTTTTTTCACCTACCCCGTCATTGGCATTGCCCTGCATTGTGAAGCCCTACGTCCTCCTGATTTATTTTTGTATCAAATCTACTGATTAGAGTAACTTATTTAGATGGGAGAGATGGGGCGACATTAGGCTACATGAAGGATTGAACATATGAGGTGATATTTCTCACGTGTTATTATAGTTGTTCAATCTTCTCCTTGTATTCCTCATTTATTGCAAGAAGGTGAGTGTAAGATAGCTTGAAAATGTTAAGTTGAGCTAATTCCACATACTGATTTCTTGAAGCACCACTGAAGTTCAATGAGAAATATTTTGAGCTTTATTACCTTTCTGAGTATTCACCATTTTCAAGATAGCTTGAAAATTTGACATGACTATATTTTATGCTATGTGAGTCTCTCCTCCAATCATTTCATGTACTCATGAGAATAATTCCATTTTTAGGTTCCATTCTAGGCATGATTGCAGTTTCAGACTCAGTGTAAGATGGTACATCATGCACTTGTTGAATTGGCTTAGCCGATGAGGAGGATATGCCAAGAAACTAATGTGGAATTGGTGGAAGAGAAGGATAAATCTCCCCTTGTTCTAGAGCTTCCGTAATTTTTTCCATGACCCTTTTTTTCTTATGCAACCTCATGAAGTGATAAATTTTGACATCCATTTCCTTTCTTTTCACGAGCTCTTCTAAGTGAGTAAAGCTCACAGTCCTCTCAATTAGCTTCATAGAAGAAATATGATATGTCTACCTTAAGAGAGTTTGAAGAACACTTGATTCAATGATTTTTTCTCTCTTTTTATTGAACCATTCGTTGGACCTTCGAATTACCACTTCAATTCTCTTAATGATGTTGTTTGACTCACAAATGTTCTATGATATCTATGGGAGAGGTGAGGCCTTCACTACTTGATATTTATAATCAAACAACTCAGTACCATCATCTTCAATACCATACAAAAACAAATCAAATCTACTTTCTCATTTAGCCAATGGTCCATCTCATGTGATCTCACTTTCTTAGCTCATGATAATCCTAGCAGTTGACCAAATAATCCTTAATTTGGGGAACATGGTATAATTTAGGAAGATGGAAGGTCTTCGGGTTTCTTTGAATGTCAAAATATTCCCTATGTGTATATGAATAGAGGTTTAAAGAGGAAAACAATGCTTCAATATTTGAGGCATCATTGACATTCTTGCAATAGAATATTTTGAGAGAGAAAGGTAATGACACACATTTCTTCTTGCGGTATTTGATTTTTCCATTGACATAGGAAAGCTACCAGCATAAATCTAACATCACAATATTATCACTGAGGTACCATGGGACATAGTGAGGAGAAAGATAAAACCCTGAAACTTTGATATATGATAAGGTTGAAAAAATAGTGAAACAAGACTTGTATCTCTCAATCAATGCCGCGACTTGAGGTGACAATTTCAACTCCAGGTTACCTTCTAGAAACTATATGGTGAACATGGTAAATGCATCATTCACCCTTGAGAATTTCTAATTTATTTCCTTGAGATTCATTTTTGGATACCTTTCATATGCGGGGGACCTCTTAGAGGCATTTTGAGCAAGAGTCAAAACTTTGAATGGTCTTGTATTCACAAGAACATGTACTAGATATGATATCATTATGAATCTTTGGTGACCTAAAATGAAGAAATTGATGGTGGATTTTATCACTTATGATTTCCCCCATCAATCATCCGAGTTCCTTTGATGACAATGAGGATGAATTATGTTATCCAATCTTGAAAATATTTTGTGGTCTCTTCTCCCATTACCTTGATTAGTAGAATGATCACATATAAATATCATTCATGAAACTCATTTCTGGACAAAGATTTTGGTATATGAGAAGGACTCCTCCCTTGCTTTAGACATGATCCTAATGTAAGACCTTGGAGATAGGATTTGGTTTTTGACCAATTGTTAGATGAAAGTTCCTTTGTGACGATGACCATGTTGTTACCTGTTGGGATTTGTATTAAATGTGAAATTCCCTTTGGAGTGAGCACCACAAGTATGGAATTGGCCTTTTCTCTTATGATTCTTCATTCAAGATCATAGTGATGTGAAATTTCTAGCACCAATTTAATACTTTGAACAAATATGGGATGACCTCTTGCAACATACAATCTTCTCATGAAAATATTGTCTTCCACTGGCTCCCTTGGTCTTCTATGCATCTGACTCTTCAAGTCTTCAAGGTATATATGAGAAATATCATTTTCACCTACATTTAGATATTCTGACACTAGGGTTGAAACATGATCCAAACTAGATAAATTAAAATTCATGATGCAAAAAATCAACAAGATGAGTGAAAATTAAACTAACAAATTTTTGCACTTGAATCTAAAACATTCTATTCTTGACAAGTAGGGTTCAGGAGCTACTTTTTTACTTTTTATCTCAAATTTTATTTTCCAAAGATTTTAACACTCTTTTAATACTTATTTTGATGTTTCTTTATTGTTCTTTGAAAGTTTCTATTTTTAGTAAGTTAATTTTTTTTACTTTTTTGCTTTTTTAGGAAAATTGCTTGTTTTGCCTAGTTTTTTTTATTAGAGGTAAAAAAGGGTTGAGGGGACCCTACCCCATACAAAATTTTACCAGTTCCTTACAAAGAGGCCAAGGGAATACCATTGAAGCCCAACCAAAATCCCAAAGCAACACAAGACAAACAACAAAGAGATATAACCATAAAGGAAATTATCCAAACAATAGATAAACAAAGAAATAACTAACAATAGCAATACCGAGAAACTAACAAAAAAAAACATAAAACTAACAATAAAAAAAAAAAATCCCATTTTCTTCATCACTCTTTTATCAAGTCCCCCACTGAGTTCATACAATCATTCCATTCTTTGACAAGGGAGTCAATGGTAGCTTTCCAAAACTTATAGTTTGGCTCAGGGATCTCCACTTTGGGGCCTTTTCCTTCTTTTTCTATTTCCTTAGAAATTTCCATGGAATGAATCATCTCAGCTAATATCTTGAGATGGTGGATGGTGCTCTTAACATTGACATGATGGACACCACAAATTTGGAACACAACTTCTTTCATCTTCAAAATATCCTTAACCATCTCCAGGCTTTTCGCATTGACATTCTTGAGCTGTTCATTAAAGACCAAAGAATATAAATTTTCCACTTTATCAGTCAGATCCTTCAAGTCCTTGAAGACCATACTAATCCTATGTCTGTTAATATCAGTATCAAGCCTGCAATGCTCAAATTCCCGCATGAAGGTATAAGACTTGACATCAGAGTCCTGGGCTATAAACAATTTAGATTGAGCAGTTTTAAGAGTATACGGGATCTCAATGGCATCCTCCAAGTTCTTGGAGTGCTTATCATCAGTAGATTCTGGAGCTTTCACACTCACCAATTCATCAATGTTATCCCCTTCATCAGATTCCTTATCCTTATTAGAAATCGACAAGTCCGGATTCCCATCTTAGTTTTCACCTGAATCTAAAATCTCCACTTCCTCAACCGACTTAGGAGCCTCCTCTACCCTGCTATGTTTTTTGATGACACCATGAATTAGGTTGGATCTGGTTCATTTAGCCACATGTTTTCCAAAAAAATGTTCACTAAGACTATCCTCCTTGGGCACCAAACATTTAGCGAAAGAAGCCCCAAATTTGTCATTTTTCCCTAAAAGGGGAGTTCCTAGCCTAAGAAGGGATTTAATGAGGCCCTGGTGTAGAGTTAGGGGGAAGGTACCTTTCTCGACCATTCCTATAGATTTCACAAGGGAAGTATATAGGAAGAAAGGGAAATTATAGGGCTTAGCATTACAGACGTGGTTCAACATGGGGAAGTGGTAACCATATATCACTTTATATCGTCATTGTAAGGTAATGTATGACATAAAAAACTGAGTAATTTCATCAAAAGGATGGGGAAAATTTCCCCGATCATAACCATTATTAAGAGAGACAGGCACTCCCTTACCTTGCATAAAGCATTCAATCTCCAGGCTGTAGTCTGACTTAGGTTTGTAGATGCATCTGCCTTCTAGAGTTAAACCTGAGACTTTGGTAATAAGATTAGGGGAAATGGTAAAGGAGAAATTTCTAACCCAAACATGGCCTTCATTCCATGTTTTTTCCACAACTTCACTTAGCTTTTCATCTTAGCCATCAAGGATATTAAAAAAGGATAACATATCCACCTTTTCGAGCAGTGTCTCAGCCTCAATGGACATCTCCTACCTCTTACTAGGTTCATTTCTTACTAAGTCACTCCCATACTTCTAACCATGTTCTTCTTTCTGTTCTACAAATAGTTACCTTCCCCAATCCAATCTTCCCACTTCTAGAAAACAAAGATATCTGGCCTGCCCCTTCGAGGATTAGAAAGAAGATTTTGCATGAGTTTCGTAATCATGAAAAAGAGGTGTCACGAGTCTAAAAAATTAATGCCTCCTCTTTTGTAGGAGTATTATAAGTTATACCTTCCCTTTTCATGATTTCAATAAATTTGGATTGCATCAAATTAGGATCCTCTACCACCTTAAAACCCCTAACATTCACCCCCAAATTGGCCATAAAATCCACTAGAGAGTTTCCTTCATGATACACATGATGAAAGGATATGGCCTCAAAATAGGATGCTAAAAGTTTAGTTTTATTTATGAAGTCCTCGACAAAAATAGAAGGTTGATTTTTCCTTTCAAACATGAAATGATATAAATAGAGTCCCCTTCCACTTCAAGGTGTTTTAAGCCTTTCTCCTTGGCTAACTTCATCCTCCAAAACATCGCAGCTACCTCAGCAACATTGCTAGATTGGAGGCCCAGGTCGAAGAAGTAGGCAAGAAGAAATCTTCCTCGGTAGTCCTGAAGAACACCTCCTCCCCTTGTCTTCCCAGGATTACCTTTTGTTGCACCATCAAAGTTGTGTTTAAAGAAACCTTCCCTAGGTGAAAACCACTTAATCCCCAAATGAGGATTACTTCTTTTGGGTTTGGGGTCACTTATAAGGTTCCAATTCTTAAAGAAATGATGTTCATTTTCAATAATTTCCATTTCATTTTTCCTTAAGATAGAAAAATTGTTTCTAACAACCTATAGCAGTTTGTTTATAGTCACCCTAATGGGAAGTTTCTTATTCTTAAAAATTCTTCTATTTCTTTATTTCCATAATTCCCACTAGAGGTGACCCAAACTCATGACCCAGATATTTTTAAGCCCTCGATTGAAGAAAGGAAAATTCCATTGAATCCAGGCATCCTTGATCTCTTTAGGAATCACCCAGAAAACTGAGAAGAAACCCAAAATAGAAGAAAGCATTAGAAGGGCATAGGGACACTCCAGGAGAAGATGATTAACAATTTCCATATTCACTTCACACATAACACATCTATTGGCCATCTGGAAACCTCTTTTAGAAATATTATCAACAGTAAGAATTTTATTTATTACTGAAAGCCAACTGAAAACATTAACCTTTGGGGTTATGTTCTTGTTCCATATCTTACTAGCATTTAAATCTTCTTCTCTAGTTTCTCCCTTAAAAAAGGGAATAGGCTGATTTGAAAGAGAAATTACCACTTTGTTCTTTGTCCTAGAATATTCTATCTTGGTCCTTGCTGTTAGAAGAAACATAATTTTTTAGGAAATCATTGAGCCTGCTCAAGTGATCATTGGGTTCTTGTCTGTCCAGTTCCATGAGTTTCCATGTCTAAAAGCTGTCATCATTAGCCATATAGTTAATGATTTTTTCTACATATTTATCTTCAAGCTGACTATCAATTTGGGGGAATTGATCTTTAAGGATAAAATTCCCAACCCATTTATCTTTCCAGAAGCTTATCTCATTTCCTTTTCAAATTTTCAACCTGCTGCCCCTAGCCACAATTTCTTTTGCCTAGTTAATAGATTTCCATATGCATGAACCATTAAAGGATGCCTGTTTAAAAATTCATCTCTTGTCATTAACATCCATCCAATATTTTTTCTTTATAATTATGGTCCAAACTCCGTTTTCTTTAGTTAGCCTCCATCCCATTTTTGCAAGAAGGGCTTTATTCATTTTAGTCCAATCTTTGAGACCAAGTCCCCCAAGATTTTTAGGTTTACAAACTCTGTCCCAGGCCACCAGAGGGATTCTTTTTTTCCTTTCAGTGCCACTCCATATGGAGTGTTTTTGGATTTTTTCCAGTTTGTCCCCAACACCTCTAGGAAGTTGATAGAGGGACATGGCATACACCGGTAGACTCTGAAGAGAACTAATGAGAAGGGTAATCTTGCCAGCCTAGGATAACACATTAGCTTTCTAACCAACAAGTTTTCTTTCAAACCTTTCAATTAAGAAGTTCCAATTAGAACAAGAAGGTCTCTTGTCCCTAAGAGGGATACCTAAATAAAAGGTAGAGAAATATTTATAGTCACAACCCAAAATTTTAGCAATCTTCATACAACGGATATCCATGGTGTTAAGGAAGAAGAGAGAGCTTTTTCTGAAGTTTACCATCTGTCCCGAAAATTCCATATAGTCATCAAGGAGAGATTTTATTTTCTTGGCTTTAGGGATAAAATATTCCCCCACCAGAAAACTGTCATCAACAAAATGTTGGTGTGAAAATTTTTCCAACTCCCTTACCGGGGAGATCCCTTTGAGAGAGCCATTTTCAGTTTCAACATTTAATCTTCTTCTTAAAGCTTCCACCAAGATAATAAAGACTAAAGGGGATATGGGATCCCCTTGCCTCAGGCCTTGAGAGCTAGAAAAAAACCCAAAGGGGGACCCATTGATGAGAATAGAAAACTAGCCATTATAGATACAAGGCTTGACCATATTCCTAAAGGAGACATCAAAACCAAAACTGTCAAGGATTTTATCAAGAAAACACCAAGAAACCCTGTTATAAGCTTTGGCCATATCCAGTTTTAAAAATAGATCAGCCTTCTTGCTGAGCTTAGCCGAGTGGATCATCTCTTTGATTGTAATGATCCCATCCTGGATTTGGCACCCAATGACAAAACCCCCTTGTTGATCAGAAATGATAGAGGGGAGTAACAAATGCAGATAGAGAGCCAAAATTTTTATACAGATTTTATAAGAGGTATTGTAGAGACTTATAGGTCTGAAATATTTTAATTCCATAGTATTACCACATTTCGGAATCAGAAAAAGAAAGGTACAGTTCATGTCTTTCAACATAAATTTCTTCTTGAAAAATTCCTTCACCACCTCAAAGACATCTTTTTTAATTATGTCCCAAAAGTGTTGTAAGAAGAAGGCTCTGAAGCCATCGGGTCCAGGAGCTTTGTCAGGATTGAGGTGTTTGACAGTGAATTCCACTTCCTCCATTGATGGGATCACTAAAAGATCAAATTATCTTCCTGAGAAACCAACATAGAAATGCACTTTAAAAATTCTTGTTCTTTATTCAAATTTGGATCACTATTATTAGTCAGCAGGTTACATAAGAAGGAGATAGCCTCTTTAGTTGTTTCTTCTTTTTCTTCCACCATAAGACCCTCTTCATTTCTAATCCTATTAATTCTATTGAAACATCTACATTTTAAAGTGGACAAGTGAAAGAATCTTGTATTTTATCCCCTTCCTTTAGCCAAGTAATTCAATATTTTTGCCTCTAGAATATTTCCTCTTTTCCCAGAATGTTATGGTATTCCGCTAGAAGGGACCATTCCTTTTCATGGTCCTCAATATCCATCTCAGAATCCCAACTCTCTATCTGTCTTTGAACATTCTGTAGTTCAGCTCTGATTTCCATTTTCTTCTGAAAGACATTTCCAAATATTTTTTTATTCCAGTCTTTCAGGTGACCTTTAACATTCTAGAGTTTTTTAGAGAGTCTATACATAGTTGTTCCTTTAACCTTAAGTTTCCACCATTCATTAATGAGGTCATACAAGTTCTCATTCTAGAGCCACATCTTCTCAAATCGGAAAAGCGTTCTTCTTCTAGATGGACTCTTGATTTGTAAGAGAATAGGGTTATGATTAGATCCTATCTGGGGGAGAGAGAAAATAGAGATATCCTAGATTAAACACTCATCTGAGACTAAAACCTTGTCTAATATTACTTGGATATGTTGGGATCATACTCTTCTATTAGACTAAGTGAAAATTCTACCTTTAAGATCAATATCATGGAGTTGTGAAGAAGTAATAAAATCATTAAAATACTACATGCCTACTATAAAATCCTTAGATCCACCTTTTTTCCCCTAGGATTCCAAGGGATGTTGAAATCCCCCAAGAAAATCCATCCTAAACCTTTGATGGAATGATTAAATGACATTAAGTGATGCCACATATTTTTCCTTTCTTTATGAAGGGTAGGAGCATAAATGTTCGATAAAACCCAAATATTTCTATTTTCCATATCTCTCATCATCACCACCATATGATTATCTATTTTGACTAGAAGAGTTCCTTCATAGCGAGTTGAATTCCACACCACAACTAAGCCTCCAGAGGGTCCTTTCAAAATAACAACAAAATCTTTAGAATTCTTCCAAAAAGACTTGCAAGAACTTAAAAAGAGGTCTTCTTTCATTTTAGTTTCTTGAACAGCTAACACATCTATTTTCTGTCTTTCAATCATATCTTTTAGAATCCTCCATTTCATAGGGTTATTAAGCCCTCTACCATTCCATGAGATGCAATTCATTTCTGCAAATTGGGTTTGTTTTTCTTAAGGACCTTTTGGTCTAAGCACAACTGTTTCCCTGAATTTATTTCCTTTTGGGTATTTTTTTCCTTGATTCGAATTTGCTAGGCCTACCTTGTTTACTACTGACAACTTCCACATTTATAGGATTCTCAAACTCCTGAGATTTAGGAGAGGATATTGAGGTTTCCCCATTTTTTCCTTTGAAATCCACTTTTTTTTTTCCTAAGGGGGTTTTTTCCCTAGAAGTTCCTTTGTTTCCCGACGTAATTTCTTCTTTCTTTTCTTCCATCATTTTGCCTAGTTTTTCATTTTCACTATTTTCTGAGTATTCTAAATGTCAAGTTCTTAAAATTTTTAGAGGGTTACTATTTTTAGTAAGTTGTTACAGTAAATAATTTCTATTATATAATGGGAACTTACTATTGTCTGATTGTAACGAAAATACCCTCATCAGATTTGGATTGTCTCTGGGACCCCATGCTCCAAATTACATAGTGATCTACCTGCTAGAATTATTTTTAATTGAAAAATAAAATTATAGGGAACAAGTTTTAGGTTTTATGAAGTTGAAAAAATAGGGAATAATCAAATTTGTAATAACATTCTTCTTGAAGGTTCCTAATATGGAGATCTGCTAAGAAAGTTTCAATGGAATCCACCTTCAGGTTTGCAAGTTATGATTTTTTCTTTGTTTTCACATTCATGGATATGATGGAAAGATTTTTTCAGCATGCTAGGTGTTTTTTCAGGAAATTTAAGGTTTTATAACATCAACAATGGCAGCCTAGGTTAAACTGGTGAATAAATGAAGTTAAAACAAACTACTTTGAGTTTCTAGTTTACTCAACAATTATTTTTTATTCACGGATGATGTAAAAACACATAAATTGAAATTAGGGTTTTGAAAGCTTATTTTGGGGCAAATTTTTGTATCCCTTATATACTCTAGGGAATGGGGAATTGAAAATTTTCCTCAAGAATAAATTTTCATTTGTTACTAAGGGATGCAATATTGAGGAGATGGAGAAAACAAGCCATAACACCTAGGACCTACAAGTGAGGTCACATGGAAAACATGAGGAAGGGATAGCATGGGGGGAATTTTTTTGTCCCATATATCCCCTTGGAAATGAGGATAATAGGGAAAATAAAATGCACCATCACCAAATGCTGCCAAGTGTCACTACGATATGTGATGAGAGGGAGATGAAGAAAGACATGTTCTAGCACTCAGGAGTTGAAAGTTGATCACATGAAGAACCATATTAGGGGATAGAGAGGGGAAAATTTTTGTGTCCCCTATATCCCCTTTGTAATGGGGACAAGATAACTTGCCCTCACTATATGATGCAAAGTGTCACTCTTAGGATGCAAGATGGGGGAAATGATTTAAGCCGGATAAGACCTTTGGAGTGCTAAGCTAGGTCATATGAAATACTATATGGAAGGGCTGAGGTGGGGTGTAATTTTGTATCCCCTGTATCCCCTTGTTAATGGGGACAATATTAGTAAATTTTTGTTTCCCTCACCAGAAGTTGACATGTGTCACACCAAAAAATGACTAAGTATGAGAAGCGTACCTCGCATGAGAGAGAACTTGAAGACACAATTCATGGAGCTCTAGGTGGTCGTTTATAATGAAGTTTTATGTTCTTTTCACTCCAAAGACAATTTAAAAAAATGGGATGGGTTTCGAACCTCAATTCTTCTTCCATCTTCAAAACATATCCCTTTTGTCTTCGAGGCATTAGGGTGTGTCTACCAAGAATGAGATTCCCTGAGAATCTATTAGGTATTTTGAAATATGTGATGATTCCAATATGTATAAGGTTATTTAGGATTTAAAATTCCTATTTTTTCACTTTCTAATTCCTTACAAAGATCCTATAATCCTATGTAGAAGTTCAGGTACCAATTTTGATTATATACTCACCCCTGAAAAATCCACTTTAACATCAACTATTCCAAAACCTTAAAAATTCCCTAAATATTCCTAAATTATTTACAACACATTCATAACCATCCAATACCACATCCATATGATCATGAGATTCCACATCCTTCCCGAAGGATGCACACCTACCTTGAAATAGCCAAAATTGGCCTTTCTGGACTTACTGAAGAACTAGTCTTCAAAATCACTTCATTCAATGAGATGAATAACCTTGATACCTTACTTAAAACATGAGAAAAGTATTATTCAAAAAAATTGGAGGACCAAAAATTCTAGGATGGGCATGATATAGAAGGCATCATGACTTTGAGAGAAGGGTTTTCAAGCAAATTTTATATTTGGGCTTAGTTTTCATTGATCAAGTTTGAATTTTTGGGTATGTAAAAATACATGACAACATAAAATACAATATGAAAATGTCATTTTAATTAATGAAACAAGTAATGGAACCAAATTTTGTCATTTCTTTACATATTCTAAAAATTCAAGCACCATTCAACTAAAAAGAAGACAATTCTCATTTACTAAAACTTTTGTTCTTTTCAAATTTCCAAATAGCCAAAAAATCATGCCTTACTTTCTATAATAAAAAAAAACAAAATGAAAACAACAAGGATCAAAAGAGGAGCTTGATACTCTTGTTTATTTTCCAATACCAAAACAAATCAAAACTTATTCTATATAAAAGAATAATAACAATTTTGTTTTGACAAGGAGATACTAACCCAAATGATAAAAACTAAGCTCACATAAGGAGCTATAAACTATTAAATAAATAAAATTCTCTAAAAAGCCATAATATTAATTACTAATTGTAATGTTAAAGGATCGATCTATAAGAAATATTGCTTATTCCATATACAATTCATAAAACCTTAATCCAAAAATGATTCCAAGTAGGTATGATAACAACCTTTCCTTAAAAAGGAGTTATAAAATGAATTAAAACAAAAATTTTCTAGAAATATATTTTTAACATAACCAATTTAGTTTCATTTTGTACATTCTCCCATTGTATTTTCCAGATTTCCCTTAATAATCCCAGCTAAATGGATTTATAAGAATAACAACATTTCTCTAAAAAGAGTTGGGAAAACTCCCTTTTATTTAACAAAACATAATAACCAAAATCCACAAACAAGTTCAAAGAAGTAATGAAACAATAATGCTCCAAAAGAAGTTTATAAAAAACTAACTAAAACAGTAGTGCTCTAGAAAGATTCGTTACCAAATATCATTCCTTTTTCCCAGATTTCTCATATCTAAACCAAGGGTGTATATAGTTAGAAGGTCATAAATAAAAATAAAAAACACCAATGTATACATTTCCATATCTTTCAAAATATCCCAAAATCAATACGTAATAATTTTCCATATTTATCATAATAAGACAAAATGAGTTCAAAATTACAAATAATAAACTAGATCCAAAAATACATTTAGATTCCTGATAGTCCTCCAAAATAAAAATGTATCCTCTTCAAATTTCACATCATGCCCATAACCCAAACCGTATTCCTTTCAGATTCCACGTAATAATTAAAAACAAAAACATGTTTATAGAAAGATTAATAATATCCATTCTCTTCAAGAGATATATAACAAATGATATCCACAAATCTCAAAGAAGAGCCAAAACCAAACGATAAAAACAAATCTCTACATGAGTTATAACTATCCTTATATTATCGACCAAACCCAAATAACCCAAAATGCATGCCATTACAAAACCTCCCTTAATAAACCCAAAACCAAAATTGAATACATATTTCTCATTATAAAACTATAAACATATTCGAATCTTGTATATAATCCATCAACCAAAAATTATATTTAGCTATATCATTACAATAACAACATAGGGTAAGAGTAAAAGAACCCATACTTGTATTTTTCTTCCTACTTCTCTCAAATATTCCAAGTCAAATGCTTCCTACCACAAATGAATCCTTCAAAAAAAATTTAAATAACAAAAATGCCATGATAACCAGGACAATAACAATACATCACATGCATATTCATGAACAAAAAATTTCCTTCAAAAATTCCATGCAAATCTCTATACAAATCTCCAAAAATGAAAAATAGTGCGAATGAAACAAGATCAGTGCATGCCCTAGATTTTCAAGGAAGCTTCCACTTCCCAAGGAAACTACCTACATTTAATTACCTATCAACTTCTTTATTTTCGTGCCACGTTGTGGCTTATCCAACAGTCTAAAACCATAAACCTTAATAACCATCCGTTCAATATGCCAAACAACTTAAGTCTTAACTTAAGTTTATTTATAAAATTCAAACTTCACGACATTGCCACAAAACACATATTAATCCAAACACATATAACTTATGCCTTAGTGGTCTATTGACCAATTTAAATTCCATCAAAACTAGCATACTCCTTAACACATTGCTTAGGTGGTCTTAATGACCGGTTAACATGCTAACACACACACACACACACACACACACACACACACACACACACACACACACACACACACACACACACACACACACACACACACACACACACACACACACACACACACACACACACACACACACACACACACACACACACATCTATATGAATATATATGTATACATATATATAATTAGTTTATTAGATCTTCATTAAACCTATATATGTGTATATATATTATTAATTTATTACATCATCAACAAAAACTTCATTCCATAACTTGTCAAGTAAAACAATATTACTAATTCAAAAAATGCATTAAGCCGAAAATGTTACACTTACATCAATTTGACATTATTTTATTCAAGTTTAATTAGTTTTTATTGCATGTTTCCCAGATCATAGTGTCTTGTTATTATATGCTTTTATTAAGAGACAATATTTTTTCTTCTAAATCCTTATTCATTGTAGGATAACTCAATATGTTATTTTCTTCCACTTCAATACTTTTCCTAAACCCTTCCCCCTTTTTTTTTATCTTCATGGTCTATTAAATTTTACATGACACAAGGGTGTATAATCTCCTCACAGTATTTTCCAATATTTCACAATTTATTTTATGTCACAGGAAAAATATTTTTCATAATTTACTTCTAATAATTTTTTAATAGTACCTGATATTAAAATAACAATAGTATAAAATACACCAAGATGTATGTTTCAAAAAAATATCTTCTTACCATATAAACAGTCTCACACCATGGAGAGGGTATCTTTATACTATAATAGGATTGAGATAGTATTATTTTCTCTTCTTCCTCCTTAGTATCAAACATTACAGAAAGTTCCTAAGTGAAATTACTTTTCATGTCCCTCTTAAAATTTATGTGTAGATTGCCCCTATAATTGGGTAAGTTTGTAGCTTCAACAATGTTATGTATAGACACTATGATGGTGATCTCCATCTACCACTATCATGCCATCTATAGAGTATTTACTTCTAATGGGGATGTATATTTCTACAAATTGGTGTACCTCATGATCATGTAGAAGTCATATAAAATTGACCTAATTAACAAATAATTTGGTTATTTATAACTATGATTAGTGTCCTCTCATATTCTTCCTTTATGATTGGAGGTGTATCTCCTTTTTCTCCTAACTCCTATGATATTCATTCACATTACCCACATGGTTGGGGCACTTTACTCCACCTTCTAATTCTTCACCTTTAGTCTTCCCATTTTTATAGCCCTCTTTTTATTTTTTGAATTCTAATTTTATTCATCAAAAACATGAATTTTACCCAATAGTTTAGCATTATTTACGACATATTGTGTACTTGTCTAACTTTTTATCCTCCTCTAGGTGAATATAATTTTATTCATCAATAGTCTATTAGATAAAACAATATATAAGAATTGCTAATTATAAACATATTCGCTTCTTGATGGCTATAAACATATATATTGGAAGGTGAATATATTTTTATTCATTGGTCAATGAATATTTTTCTATAAAAAATTATATGGCCTACCTATATTATTTATTCATTAATATGAAAATAAAATATAATTCCATCTATTCACTGGTAGGTGGATGCTCTATAATTTTATCTATTTAGTTATGGGCAAGTGAAAGAAATATCGTAAAGTAGTTTACATTTATTATGCTCATAGTAAAAATATTATCTTTTTGATAATAAATGGTTGGTAAATTATTTGTAATATGAATAAAATATTAATCACTCTGTCAAAGGTAGCCATTGATAAAACATGTTACAAGAATGAATAATTAAGGAAATAATCAATTATAGTACAGTCACATTAAAGCTCTTAGCATACTAGTGAATGTTGAAATTACAATGTAATAGTCATGGTGTTAAATATCTTGTACTCACACATGATTGAATAAATTCACTAAGGAAACTTCACCAAAAGGAAGCAAGGAATTCAACAGAGGGTCAATAATTTTGAAGAGGAAAAGATAAGAAAAAATATTTCCAAGAGGCCGATAGAGGCAACTATTGAGAAACTAAATCCAATGGGCATGCAAATTATTTGCATTTGTGACCCTCCTCAATTGAAGAAGGCATTAGTAAAATGGATATGAAAGGATTGCCACATACTTTTAACTATTTTTTAAAAATATCTCATATTTAAAGAATGAATCTTTACATGTTGATAGTTTAACCCTGGGGTTTCTCACTTGGTAATAATGTCAGTGTAAATATTATAAAATGAGAAATTACATGTGATTATTTATAACTACATGGATCATGTTGTATGATGGGTAAATTATAGGCTCTCATATGGGTTCATAAATATAGGGATCCAATCTAAGACCAACCACACTTTATAAATACAAAGGCAATCAAGGAGCACTAATTTCATAATTCTATAGGATAATAACCCTAACCCTAAGATACTAATATGTTTCCAAGGCCTAAAACTAAGATTAAGATAACTATCCTACTGGGATTAAAAAATAAGATTAACTAAAAGGATGGATAAAGCCAAGGGGTGTAATATAATAATACAAATCAATAGATCAAATACAACATACATATACTCTAGTATATAGTAATGAATAAATAACATACAACATGCATATAAAAAAAATATATTAAAGAGGGTTATAAATGCTTATTTTTAGCATGTGTGTGACTGTTGATGCATAGTTCTCCTTAGAGACAACAACATCGAGACAAAAATATTAAGGGTAGAGAAAGGGAAATTTCAATGAGAAGATCTCCAGTCCTAACTTACTATGGTGATCTAAATGTAGTAGATGTAATTTCCAAGACTCCAAATTCATCCAATAAGTGTGAAATATTGTGAGAAACACTAAGTGCAATTGAAAATAAGTGATTGCAAGTGATTTTTATTGGTGGTAATTGGTGATGATGGGAGAAATGTCAAGTATATAAACCTGATGCCATCACCCATGGGTGATGGTTTTGATATGGAAAAAAAATATAGACATCATGCCCCATGGTGATGGCATCAACCTTGGGGGAAATCCTAAGGTCAAGAGGTGAAAAATATGGTCAATGGATGCTAGAAGGTAAGTTAAGGTAAATTATGAAGGTCTAAGGTTATTAAGTAACAATAATAGTGTACAACAAGAAGAAGTGGGTAGGCATTATGGGACGAGTAGACATAATAAGTTTAATGTGTGAAAAAATGGAAGAAAGAGGAAAGTATATGATAATTAAGGCTAATAGTGACATCTCTTAAATGTTTTGGTCTATCCCACATGAGCAAGTATGATCACACCCTATTCTTGGTAAGCCCATAAGAAACTTGTTCAGAGGAGAATTCATCAACATCCCCTACAAAAAATAAATGTTTAACAAGTGTTAAACCTAGGGTGTATACATATTCCCCAAATCAATATCATCACATTTTATAATAGTGAAACATAAGAGGGTTTTCAATAAAATATATATGCAACGAAATTTTTTAAGGAAATGTTGAAATTAAAGATAAAAGGAAAGTGTTGTAAGGAAAAAAAAATCATCCAAATGAAATATACCTAACTCATACTTACATATATATGTCACTTAGTTTTCCTATGGTGGGTGCAATAGTTTCTTCGAACCACGAATAATCAAGATTATAAATGAACACTAAAATATAATTATTAAAAATAATACATAAATCACCTAGCTAGGAGGGCACTGGAGGGATGTAGTTTAGCATTGAAATGACAAAAAATAAGGATTTTTTAGTGAAAAAGTGGTGATATAAGTGTAATATGTATAAATTATTGGCTTATAGCTATAAGCATGACATAATTTATGGAATATTTTTAGGGTTTATAGTTGGAAATATATGAAGCTTTGAAGATTATATAAATTCATGATCAAAATGGTTTAAAGAATACTATAAATAGTAAAGGGATAGATTCATTTGTCACTTTACTAGTTGAGATTAAGAGAAACTAAGACATAATATTATCTAATTTAAGTGATTTTAGTGGTAATGGTGAGATTACAAGGTGGTAGGAGATGTGGTCCAGGTAAGGCACCTGATGGTGTGAATCCCATGGTAGGTATTGTTTTTGAATTAGGAATGGGTGGCTAGGAGAAAATGGAAAAAAGTATGATAGGAAAACTTAAGATAGAAAAATATTCCCCAAAGATAGTTAAAATGTAGATCAAGTTGAGGTCTATGAAGGTTTTTAAGAATTTTGAATGTTGAGGTCATTAGGTTAAATTTTGTTAATTAATGTAAAATATTTTGTGAGAACTTAAAATGTATGGGATCATCCATGCTAGGATGAACATTTTCAGCTCACGATTGATAGCCTTTGGTTGAGGAGAGTTGATCTACCATGTTTTCGATGATATTTTTTCAACAAGGATAATTACATAGAGGTTGGGAAATTTTAATCCGGGGTCGATGGTGTTACACCATTAAGACGAATGTAGTAGGAAAGTGTGAATTTTTTATATTTTTAAATGTATTTTGTTGATTTTGATGATGGATTAGAATTGATATTTTACAGGTTCTTGTTGTTTGATATTTTATAGGTGTCATGAAGGATTCACTTGTGGAAATATGCAGATGTGGTAAGGTCACCATATTTATGGAGGGGGTTATTCACATATATAATTCCATAGTTACAAGGCCTAATATTCAAAGGCATTATGCAAGTGGTGTGGGTCCTACTAGAGATACATTTGATACAGATGTTCTTGATCCATTGGGAGTTTAGGACCAAAAACATCAGGTGGAGGGCCAATGGAAAAACTATAGAGGATACAATGACATTATAAAATATACATGCTATTATAGGGATATTAATTTAAGGACTCCATATGTTTTTTTATAATGGATATTTTAGAGAGGAATCTAACATTGTGGGCCATGTGAAGTGATGATTATCACCATGGTACACTGATGATCTAATTGGGTGTCATATTTTCTCCACAAATTTTGAATACTTGAAAGGCTACTTTTGGATGGTTGTGGCACATGTCTTGTGCCATAAGGAAGATGGAGTAGTGTCACTTTTTGTGTTAATGAAATGCAAGGATGCATTGGATTTCATGATATAGTTTAGATGGGGAAAAACCACATGGGTGTAGCTAGTGCATGATATTTATATGATTTGAGGGAGGTAGTTAAGAGTGGTATGACCCATCATATTATTGTCAACCTAGATTTATGATCAATTCCTGATGTATATGCCTACATGGACACCACTTCAAGTAGAAAGATATTTCCTAAGGATTCTAAGTGGGAGAGAGCCCTAGTAGTGAGGAAAGTGATTGGTTTAAGGAGATTACCAAAGGTTAGAGAGGAGGATGTGATATGGGATCCCTATAGAGGGACACGAGCCTAGTTTCCTAAATAGATAAATAAATTAGTAGAGGATGGGACCTTAGATATTATAGGAAATTATGTGTGGTGGGTGGACACACACTTAGTAGATAGAGTACCATTGTATTTTAGGTGTCCATCTCATGTGGTAATCCTACCTCTCTTGGAGTATCAATTGAGACATGCTAGAGAGAGAAGGGAGAGTGACACTAAGGGTAGGTGTACCATTATTATGACCACACTAAGTGAGCCGTTCCCCACATCTAGGTGGTAGGTGGAAATGATGGAGTGGAGGAGTAGAGGGGCCTCAAATAGTAGAGGTATATGAAATCCCTAAGAGACATGATTGTAGAGAGGAGGAAAGAGTAAAGAGGCATCAAGAATGACACCATGAATGGTAATTACAAAGGACCAAAGGAAGATATTTATTAGATACAAGTGCCTAGATAATGAAATATATGATATAGAAGCTATGAAAGAGAACATAAGAACCTAGGAGATAACTGGTGATATTAGTCCCCCATAACGCGTGGGTATGATTGATAGGAGCCTTTCAAATGAGATATGAGGAGGTGGGGGAAATTTTGGGATTTCAAGAAGATAGAGTTGTCATAGTGGAGCAACCAAGTGATCCTAAAATTTATATTATGTTATAACATAGATGTGAAGGTTGGAGTAGATGTTCAATAAAATGTTAATTAGATGGATGGATTCTTTTATTTACTAAGTGGACCACAAATGAGTAGCATGTGATGATTAATGGTGCATACCATGAGATATTAGATGACATCCTAGAAGCAAAAAAATAAATCATTAATGGTGGATCAAATGTCAATGACACCCAAAGACTTAGTAAGTGCATTTAGGATCATGGGAGATTTATCACATGTGATGCACAAAAATAGGGATTATCTAGTAGTGGTGAGTGTAGGGTATATGAAAAAATTAGTGTAGGACCTTATCTCGGCATAGAAAGTGCTAACATGAGAATAGGAAGGGAGGCTATTTGATGTATTGGGGTATTAGTGCATTAGGTGACAGATGTGGTCTTCCTTGCAATGTCAGAGGTTTGAATTCCTAGAGTAGAGGGAGAGGCTTCAGGGGATCGGTCTAGAGACACATCCTTGGCATGAAACATTTATGCGACAAGTAAAGAAATATCATATCAAAGCATTGGTTAATCTCCATTTAAGGGAAGGGAGGATTGAAGGATTGTGGGTTGTATGATTTTACAATATATGTGATAATGTATAGAATGATTCATTTACAGATTTATACATGAAATACCATTTTATTATGTATGAAAAAATGTATGAATAATAGAAATTAAATAATAAGAACTTTTGAATATTGATATAGTATGTTAAATGTTTAAAAATGGAATGGAATGGGGACCAAGTATAGGTCCATCCCAAGTTATTATAGATAAAATAAAGTGGGAGACAATAGGATTGAGATGAACAAAGTATCCAAAGTAGGGAGTCATGGCCATATAAAAAAAGAGGGAGATATGAACTCAAGAGAGAGATAAAGAGGAATTACTAAAGTATCCAAGATATGAAGCAATGGCCGTATAAAAAAAGAAGGAAAGATAAACCCAAGCGAGGGATAAAGAGGAATTACAAAAGTATATAGGATAGGAAGAAATGGTCATAAAAATTAAAGAAGGAAAGATAAAACCAATTTGGATATAAATAGGAATTACCAAAGTATCTAAGATAGGAAACAATGGTCATAGAAACTCGAGAAAAAAGATAAACCCAAGTGGGAGATAGATAAGGATTACAAAGAGAATAATGTTTTTTAATGATGAAATATGAATGATTAGAATGCATAATTAATGATGTCAGCTAAATTATGTAATATTTTTTTATGATTGTATAATATAATTTACTCAAGGTTATATTGTATGATGATGATACCATGATGAAATTTAGATCATGTAAAAACTATGAAATAGTTTATTTGATCAGATATTTGTGTGAGGACATCACAATGGATATCATCATGGGAAGGATGAGAGGATAATGATGAGAACTAGATGATGACATAGAAGAATTTGATGGATGATATCATGATTGATGCTTAGGTGCACGAGGAGAAGGTTCTCTATATCGACACTTATAGGAGAGAAACCAATAAGTATTGTTTGCATCTGAGAAAACATTATGAGCAAAAAAAAAGAGTACATCTTGTAGAGGAGGGATGTGCGCCATTATTTTATTGGTCTCACATAAAGTTTTCCTCAATTTTTGACCATTTTCATCAATAGGATTTATAATTTTGTAACATCATGTATAATATCCTCATGCCATGTGTAGTATGGTTCATCCCTAGGTGGGTTAGGATCCATAATGGAAAGAAGAGCTAGCGATGATGTCATAGAAAGTATAAGTATAGTGACTTGTGGAGAATCAAGATGAGGAGGAGAGGGAGATATCACATGTGTTGTAGAAGAGATAACTAAAGGAGAAGATGGTGGATTAAATATTGGATCTCTAATTAGGGGAGTATAGTTCATAAGCTCATCCTAAGATTCAAAATAATAATAAGTATCATTATTTTCCATAATATCATCTTCTGGATCAAAGGGAGGATGTGATTTTTGTGAGGATACAGTGATCGTATTAATGATATGACTGAAGGTAGATTTTAAAATGTCATGATAGTAGAGGATTTCTACATTCTTATCTTGGTCATACTTAGCTAAAATGGCTTAGACAAAGAATAAACATATTTGTAGTCATGTGTAGTAACATACAAAACACATCAGTTGATGATAGTTTTAGGTTGGAAAAGATGTTCTACAAGAGGAAACTTAGTGCGAGTAATGGTAATAGGGACACAACTAACATCCTTCTTATGTGAGCATGGTACTAAGGTGGGATATAATTAGGAAATAATGTCATAAAAAAATTATAGGTATGAATATGAAAGATTATTTCATCATGTTCATCTTCATTGAACTCTTCAAGATTGGGTGGCGTACAACCCATAACCTCAGGATGACCATTATATCCACATAGATAATCCACCAAATAGTTAAGGCATTGATATTCCCAAAATGAGATGGTGAGGAGTTATTTAAGGATGAGAATTTTAAATGAACCATATTGTTTGAATAGGTCAAATATCCAAAGGTTGGTTTCACCTTGTACTTTATAGATAGATCCTAATTGTAAAAAATTAATGCATTGGTAGGAGAATGAGGTGAATGTATGCATGTGATGGCTTCATGGTCAACATAATAGGATATTATAATATAAGGGGAAATTGAATACCATGAATTTGGTGTGAATGGTATGAGGATGTATAGTTAGAGAGATCTAGATGCAACCCATGGGGGAATTTTTATATAATCATAGCCCTAAAATATAATCCTAGTGGATTTTAGATTGTTGATAGAGTAATTAATTTTCTTGATGAGGTCTATAGAGGTGACACAAGTGTCATATCATTCATATGTGAGATCTCTTTTGCTAATGGTGTGTCCAATTTGGGCTAAGATAAATAGGAGATGGTCATTACCATGGAATAAGAGTTCATGGGTGATCATGGAATCAAGAGGGAGGTGGATGCATGAAGAATGATTAGTGAAAAGGTAAGTGGAAATGGATAACTTATCAAATTGATGCATGCAGATCTCTTCTAAACCATGTAGGGTGATGGGTCGTTATATTCTCCAATCATTTAAGTAATTGAATCTTTTGTTAGTGTCATTATAAACCGGGGTTGTGTCCTAGGTTGTATGCAATGAAGCTCTATGTAACCAATTTTCCTATTGGGGGGTTGTTGTGAGATTTTCCTTAGTTGGTTACTAATATACAAAATCTTTATACAAATTTATGTAATTCAGCTGCTGCAATGAAGTGAATTTTAAAAGCTAGACTTCTAAATTAAATGAAAATGCACACACAAAATTTGAAGTAACGGAATTGAAATTGTACACTCATAACTAAGAATCAATAGAAGTAAAATCATATGCTAAGTTAAACTTTTTATAAAAGGAAACACACATTCTGAATAGGAATTCCAATGAGAAAAGCAAATACATTCAAACTTAGATTGCATGAAATATACTGAAATAAAGATTACAGTGAAACTTATCAGAAAACTAGATGTGCATGTAAGTGTAAACATCCTCCTGTTTCCTTGGTCGAGTGGGCCCTTACTCTCCCTCAGGATAAAGGAAATATCTATAGATTTAGATCCTCAAAATGAAACTTGCTTATATTAATTCAAACACGTTCCATAACATATCCAGTAAATGAAAATAATATTTCTCTATATCATAGGCTAAGTATTGCAAAGTATATTAAAATAACAACTACTATCATGTTCTTAAGAAGGTATCTTTATATAGACAAAAAATATTACAGAATTCACCATAATAGGTGGAATTGACATCTTCCACTAATCAACATTAACCATGACTCATAAATTCCTATGGGACTAATAGAAAAAAGTCCCATACTTATCAATTGATGGGTGGAAAAAGTCACCTTCTCTCACATTCCAACTCCAAACTTGAACCTCTTAATTACATCAGAAATAAAGGTTCATCATTTCCCTACACACATCATCACATTTCCCTCATGAAGGCAGTTAGTAGGAGTTTATATGGTAATCAGGTTGAATGAATAAAGGCCGGGAAAATGCATCAAACTGGCTAAGATATAACTATACAAAGCATCCCCATGCACTAGAAAATAATATCTAAATGATAATTTATTAACCATAAGAATGAAATAAATGAGCCAAATAATGCACTCATCATAAACCCCACACTTTATCTGTTGCATGTCCCAATGCAACTTATCTTTACCCTGCCCTGTGACCAAGCTGCTGGGCCATGTCATACTCTTCGAACTGATCAACATACTATTTTTTTGTACCTTTACAACCCCTGAGTGTTGGAAGTTACTTCAACCCAAGATGTAAAACCATCATTTGACTAAGAAACATTATTTTTCTAGGTGGTATTAGGACTCAAGAGGAGAGGTGGTAGCACCGAAAGTCCTACCCATTCATCACTGTACTGTTTGCTAGTTTTTTCTAATAACTCCTTGACAATTGTGATGAGGGCATCACCTCATCGCATACTCAAAATTAAATTCTTAGGTGAGATAACCTCCCTTATCTTCAATGGTAAGCTCAAGTTACAGTGAAACTTATCAGAAAACTAGATGTGCATGTAAGTGTAAACATCCTCCTGTTTCCTTGGTCGAGTGGGCCCTAACTCTCCCTCAGGATAAAGGAAATATCTATAGATTTAGATCCTCAAAATGAAACTTGCTTATATTAATTCAAACATGTTCCATAACATATCCAGTAAATGAAAATAATATTTCTCTATATCATAGGCTAAGTATTGCAAGTATATTAAAATAACAACTACTATCATGTTCTTAAGAAGGTATCTTATATAGACAAAAAATATTACAGAATTCACCATAATAGGTGGAATTGACATCTTCCACTAATCAACATTAACCATGACTCATAAATTCCTATGGGACTAATAGAAAAAAGTCCCATACTTATCAATTGATGGGTGGAAAAAGTCACCTTCTCTCACATTCCAACTCCAAACTTGAACCTCTTAATTACATCAGAAATAAAGGTTCATCATTTCCCTACACACATCATCACATTTCCCTCATGAAGGCAGTTAGTAGGAGTTTATATGGTAATCAGGTTGAATGAATAAAGGCCGGGAAAATGCATCAAACTGGCTAAGATATAACTATACAAAGCATCCCCATGCACTAGAAAATAATATCTAAATGATAATTTATTAACCATAAGAATGAAATAAATGAGCCAAATAATGCACTCATCATAAACCCCACACTTTATCTGTTGCATGTCCCAATGCAACTTATCTTTACCCTGCCCTGTGACCAAGCTGCTGGGCCATGTCATACTCTTCGAACTGATCAACATACTATTTTTTTGTACCTTTACACCCCTGAGTGTTGGAAGTTACTTCAACCCAAGATGTAAAACCATCATTTGACTAAGAAACATTATTTTTCTAGGTGGTATTAGGACTCAAGAGGAGAGGTGGTAGCACCGAAAGTCCTACCCATTCATCACTGTACTGTTTGCTAGTTTTTTCTAATAACTCCTTGACAATTGTGATGAGGGCATCACCTCATCGCATACTCAAAATTAAATTCTTAGGTGAGATAACCTCCCTTATCTTCAATGGTAAGCTCAAAGTTACAGTGAAACTTATCAGAAAACTAGATGTGCATGTAAGTGTAAACATCCTCCTGTTTCCTTGGTCGAGTGGGCCCTAACTCTCCCTCAGGATAAAGGAAATATCTATAGATTTAGATCCTCAAAATGAAACTTGCTTATATTAATTCAAACATGTTCCATAACATATCCAGTAAATGAAAATAATATTTCTCTATATCATAGGCTAAGTATTGCAAAGTATATTAAAATAACAACTACTATCATGTTCTTAAGAAGGTATCTTTATATAGACAAAAAATATTACAGAATTCACCATAATAGGTGGAATTGACATCTTCCACTAATCAACATTAACCATGACTCATAAATTCCTATGGGACTAATAGAAAAAAGTCCCATACTTATCAATTGATGGGTGGAAAAAGTCACCTTCTCTCACATTCCAACTCTAAACTTGAACCTCTTAATTACATCAGAAATAAAGGTTCATCATTTCCCTACACACATCATCACATTTCCCTCATGAAGGCAGTTAGTAGGAGTTTATATGGTAATCAGGTTGAATGAATAAAGGCCGGGAAAATGCATCAAACTGGCTAAGATATAACTATACAAAGCATCCCCATGCACTAGAAAATCATATCTAAATGATAATTTATTAACCATAAGAATGAAATAAATGAGCCAAATAATGCACTCATCATAAACCCCACACTTTATCTATTGCATGTCCCAATGCAACTTATCTTTACCCTGCCCTGTGACCAAGCTGCTGGGCCATGTCATACTCTTCGAACTGATCAACATACTATTTTTTTGTACCTTTACACCCCTGAGTGTTGGAAGTTACTTCAACCCAAGATGTAAAACCATCATTTGACTAAGAAACATTATTTTTCTAGGTGGTATTAGGACTCAAGAGGAGAGGTGGTAGCACCGAAAGTCCTACCCATTCATCACTATACTGTTTGCTAGTTTTTTCTAATAACTCCTTGACGATTGTGATGAGGGCATCACCTCATCGCATACTCAAAATTAAATTCTTAGGTGAGATAACCTCCCTTATCTTCAATGGTAAGCTCAAAGTTACAGTGAAACTTATCAGAAAACTAGATGTGCATGTAAGTGTAAACATCCTCCTGTTTCCTTGGTCGAGTGGGCCCTTACTCTCCCTCAGGATAAAGGAAATATCTATAGATTTAGATCCTCAAAATGAAACTTTCTTATATTAATTCAAACACGTTCCATAACATATCCAGTAAATGAAAATAAGATTTCTCTATATCATAGGCTAAGTATTGCAAAGTATATTAAAATAACAACTACTATCATGTTCTTAAGAAGGTATCTTTATATAGACAAAAAATATTACAGAATTCACCATAATAGGTGGAATTGACATCTTCCACTAATCAACATTAACCATGACTCATAAATTCCTATGGGACTAATAGAAAAAAAGTCCCATACTTATCAATTGATGGGTGGAAAAAGTCACCTTCTCTCACATTCCAACTCCAAACTTGAACCTCTTAATTACATCAGAAATAAAGGTTCATCATTTCCCCTACACACATCATCACATTTCCCTCATGAAGGCAGTTAGTAGGAGTTTATATGGTAATAAGGTTGAATGAATAAAGGCCGGGGAAAATGCATCAAACAGGCTAAGATATAACTATACAAAGCATCCCCATGCACTAGAAAATCATATCTAAATGATAATTTATTAACCATAAGAATGAAATAAATGAGCCAAATAATGCACTCATCATAAACCCCACACTTTATCTGTTGCATGTCCCAATGCAACTTATCTTTACCCTGCCCTGTGACCAAGCTGCTGGGCCATGTCATACTCTTCGAACTGATCAACATACTATTTTTTTGTACCTTTACACCCCTGAGTGTTGGAAGTTACTTCAACCCCAAGATGTAAAAACCATCGTTTGACTAAGAAACATTATTTTTCTAGGTGGTATTAGGACTCAAGAGGAGAGGTGGTAGTACCGAAATTCCTACCCATTCATCACTGTACTGTTTGCTAGTTTTTTCTAATAACTCCCTGACGATTGTGATGAGGGCATCACCTCATCGCATACTCAAAATTAAATTCTTAGGTGAGATAACCTCCCTTATCTTCAATGGTAAGCTCAAAGTGTCCCACCTCCTATCACAAGCCTACCTTTCTACCCCAAAGTACTATTGAATATAGGTTTGAAAGCCCCCCACACAGTTCAGTAATATCTTTGAGGTATTTTATCCAATACCGGCTTGGTAGTAAAGAGATTTGAAATTTTTCTACATAGCCACATCATTGTGATGTGTAGGCCAAATATAGAATCCTATCGTTTAAGCTGTTTGATTAAAGGTATCCATCTTCTCACCCCACATGATTTTATTTTGAAGAAAAAACTAAAAGGATTTTAACTGAAAATCCCCCACAAATAAATTAATGAAGAAATTAGGGACATTGGTGACAAACATATTATGGAGGTAGAACTCACAGAGTAGGTGTTGAATGTTAGGAGTACTGGATTTGTAAATGGAAATGAAATCATTTCCATCAGGGGATTTTTAAGGCGTCTGATAACACAACTGCATCAACTTCAAAGAATAAAATTGTTCCTGAACAAACATGTTGTAAATTGAAGATGGTCTCCTATAAGATAGGAGCTTACAAGCCAAAGGATAAACATATTCCAAAAGAGATTGAAATTTTTGTTTTTCACCTTGAATGATTTTCATTTCCCCCTCTAATTTATTATTTTCCTTTTTTAATTCTGAATTATGAAGAGAAATTTGGTGGAAATCATTCAAAATACTAAAATCTTTATCTCTCTACCATTTTAGACTACTAACCTCTACTTGTAGAGCTGTAATTTCTCTAACCTTTTCTACTGTGTGTTGAGTAAATTTAGTTTGTAAAGAAAGGTTTGTTTCTTCCATACCTTTCAAATGGGATTTAAGAAGTGCAATATCCTCTAGATAACTACGAGAATCGGTAGATTGATATAACCCAAGGTGACTATACGATAGAAAGTCAACATGTGACCCTATTCGCACTCGACCTCTTAAGGTCATGCCGAGATAGCCGGTGGAAATGAAGTGTATGTGAATGTGAAAAATATAATTGGGAAATATTACATCTTCAACACGCAATAATGGGATTTACAATTCTAGGGAAAGAATGCTCTCCTAACCTGAATTGGTGTGATGGATTGTTAAGATATGATAGCCACTTAGAGGCTCCAATCAATGTCGAGATCTGCTAAGATCATGTTTATTGGATGTTGGATGCATGGAAAGTGACTTGCAAGCACCTCATGTATATTTCTAGAAAAGATCATAAAAGTGATAGTGCGAGGCGTAATGAATCTTCCAGAATCATGGGTGATTTTCTTGTCTAGTCCAGAAAATCTTAGCCTGATTGACTGCTACGTTCAACAAAAAAAGTGTGTGATAATGTCTGAAAGAAGTGGTGAGGACCTAAATACGAGTGTACAAAAACTGGTGACAATGTCTAATTGATTAGCTAGCCCATTAGGTTGTGGGACATGGGGATCACAACCGCGAGTTCGTAGTTGTGGATTTTTTATGGTCATGTGAAGAATCATTCTCTGTTTCCAACTATCCCATACTCATAAGCTTTTTCAGCTTCAACATTTAATGTGAGCAATTACTCTAGCTTTCCAATGTGACTTACAGGCATGTGTAGAATTGTTAAGCGCAGGCTTGTATCGATGTTGTTTATCAACTCTGGCCCATTGGGTTATGGGACCAGGGGATCACAACCGTATGCACTTTCTTGTTGTAGACCTTGAATGGTCATGCATTTCTTGGATTTATTTGTTGACGATAAGATGGATTAAACACTATATATTTTTTTGTTTTCACAACATAGATTGGATCAAAGCAATAAGACAAGCTAATCTAGTGAGAGTAGATGTTTTTGTTCTTTTTTTTCATTTTAGACAATAAGCAATTAATCTAATGAAATAGAACTAAAACAAACAAGATAGTTGGATGTGGCTATTTACCTGTGCATTTATGAATTTACTTTAAGCTAATAAGAAATAACAACTTTGCAATTTAATCTACTATATGCAGTCAACTGTCTATGGATATTCTCTACTTTGAATCCATAGGGATGGAAAGAAGAAGATACGTCATTGGGAGCTGCTATTGTTGATCTAAAACTCTATAGGAAATTAACTAGATATTTGCAATACAAAGTGAAATCAATTTCTACTCTATTTGATATGATGTAATTTTAAATTTGACAATTCAAACTTGGAATTTGTAGAACAAAGGTAAATCTAGCTATGTAGTAATCTTTCCCCTCACTGTGATCTCTTCATTCTTGCGTATTCACGTGAATCTAGAGGAATTAGGAGTGTAACAACAACAGTAGGAGAAGGCATTGAAACAATGATAGCTTGGGGGTAAAATGAATAGAGTGCAAGTAGGAGAAGGATAACACAAGTGAACAGAGCTTGAATATGTAATTCCTAGTAGGATCATCGCAAAAATACAATACAAGACACACCACTAATTCTTAACTCTGTATTTCCTTTGAGAAAACAACACTTTAAGAACTCTAGACAGAATTGAAACTCTTAGCTAGAACAGATTGAACTTGGAATTTAGATATACACTGATTGATTAATAAATAAAAAACTAAGAGAGAACAAGAGAGACCAAATGAATTACATATATCAGAGAGAGAGAGACCTGGACTGATTTCTCACACAAAATCTAGACCTGTTGAGACCTGTTGAGGGGCCATTTGCTTGTAAACAAGCTTGGTATTTATAGAATTTTGATTTACCAAAAGGTAAGATCAAATTGAACTCTTCTACCTATCAAAAAAAGAAATTACTATTACAAGGTGGCTAAAACTTTAAAGAAAGCAAGAGTGGTTGAGAGTTACAAGCGTAACTTTATTTTTCGTATTGACGAGTGCATATGAAAGTTCTAGAAAATGTGAACATGACCATCACCCAGCGTAGGGTGGCCATTTCAGGACTGCATCCCTGTCCTAGGCAGTAGTCACGGGACCGCTGCCCAAAACAGGGCGGTGGTCCTGGCACTAAAGATGAAAATGTGAGGAAAATAGGATAAAAGCTAAAATAAAGCATGCAGAGGCCAAGTAAGGAATTTTAGGATGTAAATATATACAGTTAGCATGCTCTTTGGATTCCAAACACTTTGCGAAGAGATCTGAATCATCATTGGGTTTTTGTAACCTCTTTCCGACAATGTAGTACATACAATTTTGGGTGCGTACATATTTCCCCCTCGGAGAAGCATTTTAGCCATAAAGGGGCATAAAACATAGGATCTGAGTATGGTGTTCCCAAAATGGGGAGTTAGAAGCTATACCGGATACACCTGCGTGTCGTAATGTCTCCATCTAGACTCCCACTACCTGTAAAATGAAGAGAAAACTCAAGTTCAAAAAGATGCAAGAAATTGAAAATAAATACTAAATTACAATGGTATGAGGGCTCACCATTTTTGCAGGGATAAGAACTTACCTCTGTCGGCGTTCCATCCCTACAAACAAATACATTCAAAATAAGATTAGAATATTACATATATATATATATATATAATGAGCTCATTTCCCTATTCATTTGTGTGTGTTGGATTTGGTGATTTTTTTGAGCTTTGGGGGCAACTGTGAATGTTTTTGACGAGAGTGTAGTTGAAACATTCATTGCAAGATTGTGATCACGCCTCTGTGAGTAGGAGATTGACCCGTGTGGTCCCAAGTTAGTTTTTCTCAATTGTTTGCTTTTATACCTAAAATATGAAAATTTTAAAATCTTTGTCTAGGAGAGGTTATTTTTGAAAATTTTAGTGTTAAATGAATCTTTAGGGGGAGGCGCCCATTGAGTAGGTTTTTATTTTTCTCAAAATGGTGTATTTTTGCATTTTTTGAGTGTTTTTTAGGGTATTAGAGCCGCATTCCGAATCAGTATAGGACCACCACCTTACACAGAGCAGAGGTCATGTGACCACCGCCTTATGATGGTGGTGGTCATAGGACCGCTGCCCTGAACAAGTGGCAGTTACTGAACCGCCACCGTGCATAGGGTGACGGTTCTAGACAGAAAGTGAAAGATAGCTATAAAAGTTATTTTTCTTTGTATTTTTGGTATTTTTCTATGTTTTTGATGAGATTATTTATCATATTGTGTTACTAACTTACTCATACTCTCTATTTTGAGTGGATGCAGAGGAAGGAAGAGTATATATAGTGGAGCAAAGAGAGGGAGTGTGATTGGCTCCCAGCTGTGCTAGATATGTGGACCCAAGAAGAGCAAGATATACTTCAGAGGGCCAGTATTTTGAGAATTTCAAGGGTTTCTCATGTTGCTCCTGCTAGTCACATATTATGTGACTTATTATCCTATTGGGATGCAGACTGGAAGACTTTCCGGTTACCATGTGCTAGGGGTGAGTGGACTATCACCCTGCAGGATGTTTACCACATTTTGGGAGTTCTGATTCTTGGGAGGTGGCTGTCTCTCAAGATAGCAAGATCCAAGCCTCAAATGATTCAGTGGTCCACCTACATGGGGGATGTTTTTGTCTCCTTTTCCTCGAAGAAGGGGATGAAGGTCTGATCCATTGATACTACTCCTATCCCTACCATCCGTAAGCCCATCATGGGTATCCTCGCCTCATGGTTGATTGGGGATAAGGGAGGAGACACTTTGTTATACTGCTGGGCTCCCGTGATTGCGTAGATTGAGGCTTATGGCCGTATTTATGCTTGTGGAGTAGATATTCTCAGGACTACATACTATGATTTGTACATGGTGGTCAAATTATAGGGGTAGTCATTGAGTCATCCTACTTTGGTTATGAGTTAGTTGTATGAGTGTATCATTACCTATGGTAGGGGTGTGTTAGTAGAGGATCCAGGGGATGTCAAGGAAACCAGGTGGACAAGGATGTCAGCACTTAGGATGCCACACTAGCCAGTGGCTTCACTGACTACTGCAGATATGGAGGCTACTCTTTATTAGGACATGCTAGGATTGTGGGGACAAGAGGTGACTATATCAGATGCTTGCTCTACAATGGGTCAGTTGGTGGATAGGATAGGGAGAGTCGATATCCACCCTTTTGATCAATTCCCTTAGTAGTTTGGCCTCCCTGATATTGATATGATTCCTCTTGTGAGGCCTATGTACATGACTATTCATGAGGCCCAGAGAGGTCTTAGAGGAGATTGAGGTTAGACAATAATTACTCCTAGAGTACCTATCATAGTTAGGTAAGTGGTTATTTCCCGACAAGTATCTGGTGCTCCTCAAGCACCCTTACTTCATATCGAGGCTGATCATGTTTATATTGGGGAGGATGATGAGCCCATTGATGTGGAATTAGACTCTGAGGAGTTCATAGGAGGGGAGACTAAGGAGGAGATGACAGGAGATGGGGGTTGGAGGTGAGGCTGGCAGGGCAGCCTAGGAGGATGATAGTGCTTATGAGTGGTATGACACTCAAGATATCTTGATGGTGGAGAGGGTGGAGGTGAGTGCGGAGAAAGAGACCTTGGTCTCAAAGGAGTTTCCTTCTCTAGGCAGTGAGGGAGATGACGAGTCCGTGGAAGGACATAATTTTATCCCAGGTTTGGGGGAGGTTCCGCAGTCAACAAAAATGTAGCAGTAGGTGCTAACCCTAGAGATCCTACCTGGATGCCCAGAGATCTGAGTAATTTAGCACTCTTTTCACAACCTTATTAGTTAGAAATTTTAGTTGATATTTTTTTTGTTTTGTTTTGTTTGTTTTTGGTGATTTTCTAACTTGTTTTTTTCCTTTCTTATTTATAGCAACTACGTAGGGATGGTGGTATCTGATTCATCGGGTGTGCGTCGACACCCTATTGATCCCTTCAAGGAAGACTCGAGCTTATCTCACTAAGGACTTAGGAGAGACTTTAGTAGCTGGTATATATACTGATGTGTTTGCACTTGTTTAGAAGGCGACAGAGGCCTGGGTGGCTCTTCGTACCCAGGTTGTAGGGTATGAGGCTGCTGAGAGAGCGACGAGGAAAATCTGTTCCTGAAGTGAGACCACATCTAGTGGTCACTACCATGAGCACTCCTACCATCCAGTGCATTCTCGGTAGTGCAGCCACAGCAGGAGCCTTAGGCATGACCATGCGCCATCCGAGGGGTCCCACCAGGACTGAGAGGCCATTTGATCTTTTGTAGTGATTTTTCCGGATATTTATATGAGTTGTTTTTGTATTTTTTGGGATCATTGAGCATTTTGACCATGCCTAATGCATGATGGAATTGTATATAAAACATGATTCCTATACATATAAACATATCTTTTTTTTATTCAGATATTCTTTGTATCCAGAGTTTTGTGGTTTGTTTCTCATGTATACACTGGATGTTTTAGAATATCTGATTTTATATACTTTTCAAAATGTATGCAGTGGATGATAAGTGATGACAAATTCTGAACAAAATGTTTTCTTTTTTGTTTGTGTTTGTAATACTAATATATTATAATGTAAACATATTGTGGTACTGAACTTTTAGCTTCTTTTAGCAATGTTCATTACTTCTTCTTTTTTTAGCAAAATGTGATGAATATGTAATGATAATGAAATGAATTTTTCCCTGTTCCTAACTCCATGCAACTAGTAAGATGCGAGGGGTCAACACCGAGAGTTTGGAAAGGCATAAATTATGTGAATTTATTGAGTAGTAAGTGATGAGGAAAAGAAAAAGTATTGACAGAAAAAAATTTTGACCCTACATACATACTACACTCAAAACTTTCTGCATGGTTGAGAGTGTGACTTACTTTCCAATTTATCTAGACTTATACCCATAGATGGCAACTTGGTTGACTAAATTTGGTTTTGGGGATTGAATCCCTTTAGAACTTGGATGCTTAATTTCACTTTTCACAATATAATTTGTTTTGAGCTTAACATACTAAGATTCATTTATTCGTATGAACGGACCCCCTACGCCCTTCCCCATGCTACCAATAAGAAGCATGGGCTTATCACCAAAGGTAGGACATATGTGGGTAAGGACACTTATTTACTTTCCCAAACTCGAAGTAAGAGGTATGGGATCAACACCAAAGGTTGGTAGGGCAAAGAAAGGTGCAAAATAAAATATTCTGTTTGTTTAGTATTTTTGATTCAATTTAACTTGACATTTCTGTTATGTGATTTTTTACTATCCTTGTTTCAAAGAGATGTAAGGGGGATAGATGTGACACAAAGAAGCTTCCAAAGTAGACCGTAGGAAATAAAAACTTAACCTAGTAGAAGAAAATGAGTATGACCAAGTATGCAGGCCTTGGTATGGTTTTTGTCAAGATTTTTTCTATTGATTTGATGAGATGATTTTGAAACCATTTGAAGAGATATGATTTGAATGTTTTTTCAATATGTTTAGAAGCTTGTAACAAATTGCTTAAGAATAAGTTCCCTGACCACAAAATTTACGAAATGAGTTAATAGAATGCACTGACTGAATGGATAATGCAATGCAGATGAACATACTATACAAATGGTGATGTTGATGACCTATGCATGAAACCATTTGAGATGTAAGGAATTGATAGTTTCACTAAATTCCTCACCTTCTAGTGTACATAAGAGATACACACCATTTTCATAGTCCTTCACGATTCGGTATGGACCCAACCATTTGGGCCAGAATTTCCTTCCTTCACCGGTCTTCTTGTCAATCCAGCTATCCAGTCTAAGAACCAGATCTCCCTCGTATATTTCTCATATGTAAACCTTCTTGTTATATTTCCGACACATCCAGTCAGCATAGGCTCTGTGCTGTTGTTTAGTGTTTAACTTGGCCTCATCAAGGCTTTCTAGTTGAGAGAGTCGTGCCTCTCTATAGGATTCTTCTCCCAAGATCCCTTGTAATGAGATGTGGAGACTGGGTATTTTGACCTCAAGTGGTAGAACTACTTTTGTTCCAAATACCAATGAGAAAGGGGTTTCCCCTGTTGGTGTTCTTATTGATGTTCGATATACCCACAAGGATGGGTATAATTTTAAATGCGAATCTTGTTTTTCTTCTTAACTATTTTGAGGAGAATGGATTTTAATGTTTTATTTTTTTGCCTCAGCATGTCCATTGGCTTGGGGGTAATAAAGAGAGGTTGTGTGGTGGTTTATCTTTAATTTTCTACATAACTCATGGACCTCATCATTCTTGAAGGATGTGCCATTGTCTGAGATAATGACTTGTGGGACACCGTACCTATAAATGATTTGATTCATAATCAACTTAGCGATTATAGAACCTAGTATAGTGGTGAGAGGCATGGCCTCTACTAATTTAGTAAAGTAATCTGTGGTCATGATTATAAAGTTATGGCCATTTGTTGATCAAGGAGAAATTTCCCTATCAAATCTAGGCCCCATGTGGAAAAGGGCCATGGGCTTGTGATTGGTTGCAGAGCCTGTGCTAGCATGTGAATCTCATGGGATAACTCTTGGAATTTATGGCATTTACGCACAATCTACTGCGTCATGTTATAGAGTGGGCCAGAAATAGCCCATCCAATGTATCTTATGAGTAGTGGCATGGCCACCGAAGTGGCCTCCACATATCCCAGGATTTGTAAATATTTTTTTTCGGATTCTTCTGTGTCAACACATTTTAAAAGCATTCCATTGAAGGCTCTATGATAGAGAACCTGTACTAAAATAGCATATTTATCAGAAATAATGTGTAACCACCCTATTTTTTGTGATTTTCCCCCTTCCAGGTAAGTATGGTCTTTTATGAAATTGATGATGTTAGTGTACCATGGACACGTCAAAATGGGGGGCCTAGTTTTGACAAATTATACACACTCATCTAGAAAGTCTAAATCGACTAGATCACCACCGTCCACTGGGTTATCATCTAACCAATTCGCAATGATTTTTCCTTTCACAAAATTTTGGTTAATAAAGGTAAACTCAAATTCTCCTATTAGTGTTATAAAGCATCCAACCATTTTTGACAGTGAGCCTCGATTTAGATAGTTCATAAGTGATCAGTTTTGATGATTACCCTTGTTTCCTGGTTCAACATATAATGTCTCAATCATTTTGTTGCAAAGACTATAACTAGGCATTCCTTTTCTTCCTATGTGTAACACGTCTCATAATCAAGTAATGTATAATTAATGAAATAAACTACACATTCTTGGTTATCTTCATCCTCTTGAGCCAACATGTAGGATAGTGAAACATCTATAGCTCATGAATACAAGATCAAAGGGTGATCTGATCTAGGTGGAATTAGCATGGGAGGGGAAAACAATAATCATTTAATTGCCTCAAAGGCCTTGTTGCATTATTCTGTCCAATCAATGCTATAACCCTTTTTTAACAAATTGTTGATTGGATGAACAGAAAATGCCAAGTCAAGGATGAACCTTTGGATTGCACTGAGTTTCCCAAGAAAAGGTCTAATACCAGACTCGTTTGATGGTAGAACCATTTCTATCACAACCCAGATTTTGGTTGGGTCGACATCAATCACTCGTGAAGACATAATGTAACCCGAAAGCTTTCCTCCTATTACACTGAATACAAATTTCTCTGGATTCAATGTGATGTTGTACTTGATTAAGCATGAAAGGATGATACGAAGTACCTCTGGGTGATCACTGTGCTTCCCAGCCTTTGCCAGTAGGTCATCCACATAGGATTCCACAATCTTATGAATAAGGTCATGGAATATGTATGTCATTTCTTGTTGGTACGTGGTTTCAAAATTATTAAGACTGAATGGCATGAAAACATAACAATAGGTTCTCCACGGATTTATAAACATAGTTTTGGCTTAATCCTCTTTGGATATTTTGATTTGATTATATCCTGAAAACTCATCCACGAGAGATTATAATTCAAATCCAGTTGTTGCGTTGACAATAACATCGATGGATGGTAATGAGAAATCATCTTTAGGGAAAGCTTTGTTAATGTCCTAGAAGTCTACGCAAATATGGATCTTTCCATTCTTTTTAAGAATGGGGAAATTATTAGACACCCATTGTGAATAATCGACTAGTTTGACGAACTTCACATGGAGAAGTTTCATTACTTCTTCTTTCACCATGAGATCCACCTTTGGCTTTATGGGTCTTTACTTTTGCTTAATCAGCTTTGCATCTGGTTTGGTGACGAGATTATGCACCGCAATATGTGGTACAATTCCTGTCATTTATTTGTAACTAAACACGAAAGAATTTTTATGCTCCTTGAGGATATGGGTATGTATTTCCACCTCCTTTGGAGTTAAGGAGGATCCTAGTTTCAAAATATTTGGTTCTTCCTCTGTTCCAATATTTATATCAATCATTCCCTCGATTAAGGAGGTGTTTCCCTCTTCAAACTCAGGTGGGGATGGAGGTAGTTCCAAACTCCCTTCATTCTCTACCTCGTATATTTTGAGATTATTTTGCGGGGGAGATTATATCATGGGATTTCAAAAATAGGAAGAGGAATATGGGATTAGGGAGAAATCTACCATGTGATGAGTGAGATGCAATTATGCATAGATATTTATATATCCAAGAATCACCCTATTGATGTCAAAGTGATCTAGGATGGTAAACTCATTTTCAGCTTATATGTGTGTTAAGATTGGGGTTATTGGTATTTTACGCACCAAAGGTTCAACATGAAGTGATACCATGAAATTTGTATTTTTTAACTCATTTCTTGGAGTGAAACGGGAAGCCGAGGTTGCTATTGAATATGTGAGAAGGTTTTGTTCTCGTGGAATTGATTCGATTGATATGAAGTAGAATTCCTTGGTTAGATCTAATACTATCGTTTTATAGAGTTGCAAGTGCTCAACTCTAATCTTATATACCTCAAATACTTGGTTTGTAACTAATTGCAAGTCTCCTAGCACTCTAATGTTATCAACACCCATCCTTTTGGATATGATGAGGCCAAGAATGAGGGCTTCGTATTCATCCGCGTTGTTTATACATTCGAAGTTTAACTTACAGGAAAAAGGCATGATATTTCGATTGGGAGAAGTAAGGATCACACCTGCCCCAACGCTGAAATGAAATCTAGCTCCATCAAAATGGAGAGTCCAATAATTGCTTGGAAAAATGGATGTTGGAACATTCTTCGTATCTTCTTATTTTTCCTTGATTACCTCTACCATATAAACTTCGTCCGCTGGAAGGGAGCCAATTCCTAGGGTACATCCTATACCCATGGAATCAAATAGTAGGAGAATAGGTAGATCTTTCTCTAGTAACTCAAAATTTTTGCAATGGTTCCTAATGATACTATCTCTATGATGTTGATCTCATTTTGGACTGCCAGAATGCCTTCGATCAAATTCATGAATTTTAAATCCTGTTGTAGGTACCAACTTTTTTTCTGGCTTTGAATTGATTGGTTTGTTAAGTTGATTTGTTGGGAGATTGAATTCAGAGTGGACGCCTAGTCTCTTTTTCAAATCTGCAAAGTGTATGTCAAAATGTTTTGGGTCACCTTGTGCCACAAAGATTTTTCCTAGGTGTAAAAATCTTATTTCCTGGAATAATGTGGAAGGGATTGCCTTCATGTGATGTATCCATGGTCGACTGAGAATCATATTATAGTTGGTTTCCTGATCTATAATGTAAAATTTGGTGAGGAATTTCTTGGGTCCTAAGGTGAATGGTAACACTATAGTCCCAATTGAAGTTTCCTTGAGGCTATCATAATCCCTTAGCATATTTCGTGTTGAGGAAAAATTTGTTTCTCCGTATCCTAGCATTTGAAGAAAAGAGAAGGGGACTATGTTGACTGCTGCCCCATCATCGATCATTACACACTTAACGTAATTATTATAAATACATACATGTAAATATAAGGCTGGGTCACCTCTATGTGTAATTTTAGCATTCGCTGACATTTTTCTTATATTGAATAAAAAATCAGTATCCATATTTGGCTTCCTCGAAGGGTAGATGTCAAAGTCAATATGGTTTATTTATATTTCATGAGGAGTGATGTTAATCAAATAACCAAGACACAACGCTTCTAAGAGATCAGCCCTATGAGTGGGAGAGTTTTTCAACAAATCCAAGAAGGAAATGTGAGAGAAATTCTTTGTTAGGTCATTAATTAGGTCGTAAGTGCCTATTGGTTTTTCCACTATCTGTTAAACATTGTTTGGTACTGGTGGGTAGGTTGGAATTGGTTGAGAAGAATAATCTTTTGTTCTTGTTACGGGTTCTACCTATAGCTCGGTGTCTAACTCTACCAGACCAACTATCTTGGTTTGTGGTCGAGTTCCTAATTGGGGTGTGACTGGTGGATTTGATGAAGTTGAGGCTTCATGATCGTTATTTCCTATTATGACACTCTTGTTTGTCTCATTTGGATCTAACACATTATTGTTAGAACAATTTGGGAGAGGATCATTAAATATCTTGAGGGGTGCATTTTAAGGGGAAACTGATCACATATAGTTGTTTGGCATGGGTAATGTAGAATTTTTTAAAAACATATCTACAAAGATATGTATTTGATCTTCTAGAAAACATTGCAAGAATTTTTTGTAGTCATGGCAAGTCCAAGTATCATGGCCTTGAATCTTGTGGAAACCACAATACAAGTTGGGATTTTAGTCTCGTGGTTGTTGGTTTGAACCCTGTTGTGGTCCAAAATTATGACTAGGTTGCTGGTTGTTATAGTTGAAATTTTGAAGTTGTTGCCTTTGCCTTTGGTTCTGGTATCCAGTTGGGTTTCAGACTGGACCTTGTGTCTGGATTTTTCATTGTTGTTGTTATTGTTGTGATGGAGGATGATTAAAATCCACCGCATAGATTGTTAGAGTAAATCTATTATTCCGTTGACCTTTAACGGGTGTTGGAGTGTTTACGATGTTTTCCCTTTTAACTTGGTCCGTGACTCCATCTTTCGTAACCCTGTAGTTTCTATTAAGGATCTTGGGTCCTTGATTGGTATTCTCGACATTAGGATAAGTCATAGTGTTTTGATTGGGGGTGAATAATCTTCCGTTTGTTCCATAAGTCTTAGGACCATTGTCTATCGATGCTTGATCTATTTAGAGGGCACTCTCGACTACTTCATCATAGGTCCTTAGTGGGAGCTTTTGGACTTATTCCTTTTCCTCTGTATATAGAGAATGAATGAATAAGTTTCATAGTTCCATCTGATCCATGTTTGAAGCACTTGTTGAAGAATAGAGGACTGTATGCCATCTTTGAATGAAGTAAGTAGAAGATTCATTGTGCTCTTGTTTGATGTTTAAGAATTTCTTGATCTCTGTTCTTAATAATTTTTTCATGTCAAAAGCTTTGATAAATTATGACACAAGTGTTTTGAAGGAGTGTATCGAAGCTTCAGGTATTCTATAATACCAATCAAGGGAAATGACCTCTAAGGTCTTAGGGAAAATCTTGGCAATAACCGCATCCCAGGGGAGTAGTTCTCGAATGACTGTGGCATAGGCCTTGATATGTAAATTTGGGTCTCCCTCCCCTTTTAATTTAGATAAATCAGGTAGAGGTCTTACAATTTAAATACTTAAATTGCGCTAATTATCCCCTTTCTCGCAAATTGACAACATATCGTCAAAAGCACTCATATTCCCTCTTGTTGTCATTAATTAATTACAATACGCTAATTGATTAAGTCACCTATCCAGCTAACAACCTAATTAACGACCTTCCGTTAATTAAATCACCTCTTCTATCTAGATTAATTAATTATTATTAATTAATTAGTCTTCCCCTTCATTTAACTAGTAAATCAATATTTAATTGATTTAATCCCCTCACAATAGCCTAAATCACACTATTATTCTTCTAATTGGCTTCTATAAGCTTACACCTACCTATTAGTTAATCACCTTTGATTAATTAAAACACCCCCCAACTCCCATGACTTGCTAAACATGTATTAAACCCTTCTAAAGTAAGGTTACCTTTAATAAAGCAACCTTATCCATTCCTAATCATGTTTTACCTTTATCCCACATTCATGAGGATGTGTTGAATCCTTTATCCTTTGGGCTATATAAAGAGCCCTCCACCTACCTTTTTACTTACACCTAAACTCCTTAGAGAGAAAATGCAAAGCATATAGCAAAGAGACTAAGAGCTTGCACTTTTTCCTCTTGAGAGTTCATCATCTTGAAGAGTTAAGCTCTTCCTATTCTAGCCTAAAGTGCTTAGGTCATATGGGAGGTGTCAAAAGGGTCTTGTAGCCCAACTTTGATTAGCCCCCATTCCTAGGTTCTTGGAACATTAAGGACAACTATTTTTGATAGCCATGGAACCTACCTAGGTTCCTTCATTTATATGTTGTTAGAGAATAGAGGATATTTAGGTGCTTAACATAGTTGATTTCATAGTTTTGTATTGATAAATGTTAGCATCTAACCCTTGATTAATTCTTATCATGATGGTGTTTATAATGTTGTTTAATTCTTGCTAATTAAGACTATTTAGGTGTTAGTCTTTGTTTACATTAGCATTAGTTTAAAAACAACACTTGCACACATTTGGCACGCCCAGTGGGACTTAGTCCCATGGATTTTTAGTTTAAGTTTCATTATTTTGGCTAACTTTATGATATGCACATGTAGTAGTTAATGTCCATTTTTTGGAATTTTTGCTCATTTAATATGTGTAACTTCATGTTTATAGCCTTAATTTTAATGGGTCATTACCATTTTTAAACTAACTTGTCAAAATTTAGAGATATTGTGAAGTTTTCTTTGTTTTTTCCGTACTCAGGTTATAGGTCTGGCGCAGGCATGATTTTCAGAGCGTAGACATGATTTTTGGAGCGTAGGCATAATTTTCGATTTTTTTTGGGGCACAGCACATGATTTTTTGGGCGCAGGCACGATTTTAGGGGCTCACACGTCTCTCTAATGACACAGGCGTGCTATTCAAATATGTCATTCTGTCTGCCAAACTCTAGTGCATGTGCACTAACCCTGGCACACATACCCTAACCCACGCATAGGTTCACTAACCCGGGCGCACACGTCATTTCGTACTATACCTTCACTACATACTAAAACTTGTCAGATCGGTGCACACACCCTAACTAGGGCACACATGTTGTTTTAGTGGCACAGGCACATTTTTCTGGTAACACAATTATTTTTGTCTATTTTTTTAGAGTGGCGCATATGCTGTTTTTGTGGCGCACACACCTCTCTGGTGGCACAGGCACTTGGTAAGTAAAAAAAATCAGCAGAGTGGCGCAGGCACTGTTTTAGTGGCGCACACATCTTTTTGGTGGTGCACACACCTCTCGGGTGGCGCAGGTGCACTGCTAAGACAAAAATACATAGAGTGGTGCACACATCTTTTTGGTGGTGCACACACATAAAAGGGGGCGCAAGTATATCTGTTTAATCCAGTTTTTTTTGTTACAACTTTTTAGTGCTCCTTATTTTGATCATAACTTTTGACTCGTTAACCCGTTTTCAAAGTTTGAATAAGCGTTGGAAATATAACAGAGTGTACTTTGTGAGGGAACTTCTAAAATTTAGATACCTTTGGTATACCAAATTCTATAAAAAACTCCCAAAATGCCCCGGAGACCTCCAAAAATGCAAATTACTAAAAACTGCTAAAAAAGTGCAAAAAAATTGGATTTCTGGATTTTCAATTTTCTTGGTTTTCTAATTCTTGCAGGTTTTATCTAATCACATACTCATTTTTGCAAGTTGTTTTTACATGCTTTTACTTGATTAAATATACTTATAGGATTAAGATTGCGTATGCTCTTCCCTCGCGTTCCTTTGGGGCGATCTTAGGAATCAGAAACGATTCTTAGGTCCTTTTGATACTTTGATATTGTTAGGGGTATTTTAGTTAGAATTGGTCAATTTGGCATTTGTTGAATTAAAGTGTTGTTCCATTTGGTTATCTTTTGAGATTTGTGAAGACATCACGTATGCTCTTCTCTTGCGTCCTTGGATGATCTGGAGAATCAGAAATGATGCCTTCTCTTTTGATGGAAAACTACTAATCCTCGGCATACAGGACCAAAACGCTTGTCAAAGAATGAAGGAATCAAAACAAAAGTCAGAAAACTTCTAATACACGTGTTTCTTGTAGGTTGCCAAACGTTGTTCAAGAAAACCACATCTAATTAAAAAAGATAAAAAGAACAACATATTCAAAACACTGTATTACAGGTTTCAGAAAAGGGTACGTCCCTCTCCACTCAACTGGAACATAACCCCTTTGGCATAACACCTTAAGCTACAACAATGGGGGTGGTTCCAGGAACCCCAAAGTAGTCCACACAAGAGGGAACCTTGTGGATGAAATGGGAAGTGCTCCGCACTACCTACTTGACTAGTGATTCCTTTGTGAGATAGCATTACCGGTTGTCCATGTGGTGACCCCAGTGATAGTACACGTAGATGCACTAGTTGCCTACTGTTCTTGAAGGGGGTAAAGTAAAGCTGAGATACTCCCAAACTAGTCAGTGTGACTTTTTGGGTAAATCACGCTCGCTTAAGACAACTTTGTAACACCTAGGATGAGAGAACCACCTAGGAGAATATACTTTGGCCAGGAGCCCACTTTGACCATTCTAAAATAGTGTCAAGTTGTGAACCATCTTTTTATTGTGAAACATGTGACACGTTACTTTCACTTAGTTTTTACTTTCCTTAGGGTGAGGTGAAACTCTGCCAAAGTGAAGCCAGCATGTTTCATCCCATTTTTGATTCACTTCCTTCACATTCTTTTGACACTTTGTTGATCAAAAGAAGGGTGACTACCTTTGTGTTACCAATCAATTGTTTTTTTTGTCTGCCACTTTTTTTGCCACTCCGTTTACACCCATCCATGTTTACGGCTGGGTAAGTTAAACGTCTAAAGTGTGCGGAGGTGTATTTATATCATTGGTAGCCTTTGTGATCTTGATACCCACATCAAGATCATCATCATAGTTTAGATTAATTCATCATTTGATCTCCCTTTGACGTGTTACCTTGTTTGCATTGTCTCGACACAATTAAGATACTTATGTCATGTTTTTCATAAACGTGATCTAAGTATCCGCATTGTGGCGTTACGCTGCACACATTTTAACACATCCTTAGTATACTTTGACTTCATTTGATTTCAAACATTGTCCCAAATCTTGAAAGGTGTCACTTACTTTGTTTGCATCGTTTCGATACCACTTTGACACTAATATCTCACTTCTCTGTGAAGCTTGATAGAAGTGTCCAATTGGTGTGGTTACGTGGCTTACATTTGTAAACCTCACCCTTTAACATTTAGGCCTTGTTGGTTGTTAAACTTTTCATGGTATCCTTTGATTGGGAGTCGCATCTACCCTTTGTTAATATTTACACCTTGTTCATTTCGAGCTTGACGTAAATATTGACATTGTGTTGATCATTTTTGCATCAGACTATCACTTTGCACACACATTTTCATATGGTGTATTTCCTTGTTGATTGGATTTGTGTTTCACACTCACATGATTGTTCCTTGTGATTATTCATTCAAAAAACTTATTTTCTAGGACAATCCCTTTTTATCTCATCGATATTGCATCGTCATGATGTCTATTTTCCTTAGACCTTCTTCAGAAAATCATGCACACATCTCCGTACTTACACATGTCTAGTTGGTTGTCCTTATGCTACCCAAATCGACATGTCACTTCTTCCCTTTGAAGGAGTTCCATGACACTATCTAAATCTAGACATTTGTGCTTAAAACAGTGCCAAAAATGACTGACTATCATGCAGTTCCCCATACTTACAAAATATGGAACCTAGGTTTAGCAATTCAAATCAAAAGATTCCCATTACAACTAAACCTCATTTGGTTCTTCGTGCTAGAGAGCCCATATGGGTAACTCATTCCCCACCTTCATCTCACAGTCGGTGGTATGATTTGGACACATCTGATCCAAATTATTATTCGAGTTCCCCCCACTCTTCTTCTAATTCTAATCCAAACTTTCCTCTTCTTTTGAGGATTCCAATCCAAATATTTCCTCTGACTCTTCTGAGGATTCAGATCCAAACTACTATTTGGATTCATCTAATTCAACTCCTAAGTCATCTAATTTGACTCTAGGTCATGGTCCTCCCTTTCTTTGCAGGATCCTCTTCATCAATCATCTAATGCGACTCTTATGTCACCCTCCCTTTCTTCAGGACCCCTTTTATCAGTCCCCCAATGACGTCTTCTTCCTTTGAAGATACATGTGACTCCAAATCCCTCCAATCAGAAGTATAATACAATTCTTGAATCATGGTCCTCTCTTTCTTCATAGGACCCTTGTCATCATTCATCTAATGTGATGCTTGAATCACAGTCCTCCCCTTCTTTGCAGGACCTTCTTCATCAATCACCCCCACAGAATCTTCCTTCTTTGAAGATTCATGTGACTCAAAGTCCTTCGAGACAAACATCTGAATCGACCCATGCATTGCAATCTACAGACTTTGGACTTAATCCTACTATTTTACATATGACATACCATTGTATAGGTAGGTCCACACCACCTTCTTCTACTCCTGAGACATCTAGCTACACATATTCTTCGTCCCCCACATCATCTTCTTCTATCAATAATCATCAAACATCTTCTAAGTCTTCCACACCAAGTGAACCTATTTCTTCCAATCAACCCCTAGGGATCGATCAACAACTCATACCAATTGACCTCTTTCAGAATGAAGAAATAATCAGGGCATTTATAGGGGCACATGAAGATATTCCTCTAGCAGATTACGAGGAAGGTTTCTCTTTAGACTTCGATGCGTTCGTGTATTGTGAGGAAAAGGTTGATTCCTTTTATCAAGAAATGGAGGAAGAGCCTCAGATCATGCAACTTGATCCTCCTCTTATTCTTCCATCTTCACATTCTTCATTATGTGATGAAACTCCTTGGTCTTGCATTGATCCATGGCCTATCTTTTCATCACCCAATAACTCTTTGTCTATCATAATTCCTCAATCACAATCTCTTATGGGGTCAACGCCAAGTAGCCCTTCATCTTCATCTAGGTGTGGGTCACATTCTAGTAGCCCTCCCTCTGCTATTTGTGGGACATTTTCGAGTAGCCCACTATCTTCTATTCTTGGGGCACGTCTAACTAGCCCCTTGTCTTCTAGGTATGGATCACCCCCGGGTAGTCCATCATCTTCTATTCTTGGGCCACATCCTAGTAGCCCATTATCTTACATCTATGGGTCACATCCTAGTAGCCCTTCTTCTTCTATTGTTCGGCCACATCCTAGTAGCCATTCATATTCTATCTATGGGTCACGTCCTAGTAGCCCTTCTTCTTCTATTCTTGGGCCACATCCTAGTAGCCCTTCATCTTCTATCTATGGGTCATGTCCTAGTAGCCCTTCTTCTTCTATTCTTGGGCCACATCCTGGAAGCCCTTCATCATCTTCTATCAGTAGCTCACCTCCTGGTAGCCCCTCCTCTTCAATTCTTGGACCATATCCATTTCATCCATCACATTATTCTTCTACCAAAGATGGTGGCAAGCCCATGGTCATTTCTCGCATCAGTTCTAAATGTCCACGTTCACTTTCTTCTCCTTCTCAGGATCAGAAAAGTCATGATTTAGCTTATAAGAAACCCAAACAGTTTCTTAATCAAGCTCAAATCAAAATTGCAAAGAGCTCTATAGCTCCCAACAAATCAAACAATCTCAAAATTCTAAATCAATTGCGATTCAAGAATGCACACCAACGTAACCATCAAGTATGGTGTAAAGTGCGTAAACCTCTGGATGGGGAATTAAATCTCCCACATACAAAATCCATGTTTCAGAACAAATCACAGTCATTTATTGAGTGTGAACTCACCTCAATCATCGAGATCGGGGATAATATCACTCTCGATAAACAAACACGCCTAGTCTCCCTTATTAAGGAAGTCACAAACATTGTTGTTGGATCTTACCACACATAGTGACTTTGTTAGTCCCAACCTCTTAAAATTGTCAAAAATCTAAAAATAAAAAATAATTCAAAAATACAAAAAAAATTGAGAAAACACAACAAAAATCAAAGGTACAAAGATCACACATTGCAATCAGGTATTGTGTACACATGGATGTTTCTTTCTTCCCTTCCTTGCTATTATTCTACAAGTCTTCCTACCATTTTCATCCCTTCAGTGATATTTTGGTTAGCTTATTCGCATGCATTTTGTGACATTTATCTCTATGGTATCCATTTGACCCTGGTCTTTTATCACCTTGGTAAATTAAAGAACGACTGACCTCTTAGAGATCCTATCACATTCAAACATCTAATAAACTTGTTGCGAAGAAATTTTGGACATATTTGTCGACACTAGCCAATGTCATCATCACAATCACTTCCACCTCCTTCCACCAAGCCATCAGTGGTTCTTAACCCCTTGGCAAACAAGAGAGCTGAAATAAGTTTTCAGAAAGTAAAAGAATCAAAATCAATCAAAAATCAAAAGCTAAAAGCTACAAAGCAAAAGCAAATTGATATATTACTCTCTCTTGGGGTATTTCCAATAATCTCTATCGGGGCTATGGACACTTGACTGGTAGTAGAGAAATGTTGTGATTAGAATTAAATACATCTCCGTCGGGGCTATGGACACCTGGCTGGCAGCGGAGCAATGTACGGCTATCCTTTCACCATCCATTCCCAAATCACCTTTCACAATAAATAATTCCTACACATTGGCTAGGGTGTCTTCACTTGTTGTCTATTAAATATTCACTTCAAGAGGTAATAAATTCCACATGCACACACTGGATATCTATGAGTAAAAAGGATTAGTATGTTACCAAGTGTCTTTTTTTGGACCTTGTTCAGACTCTTACTCTAGTCCATATCTCATCTCATGATTTGTGCCTTTGGCTAATCACTTCTTCATCGTGAGGCTTCTAAGCTACATTCATATCATTCACATCATTCTTCTACTTCATTTAAGAACATCCATGTGTATAAGATTACTTTTTTGCCATGTTTTCAGACACCTTTGTCCCCTTTCACAAAAAAAATCTTCTCCTTCCTTTCTATCATGTGCTTGTAGGCCAACTTACGCTGGGGGCATCCTTGCTTCTTCCCAGCACTTCATTGGTTTATGTTCACCATCATGTTGAACCTATCCATAATGGCCTTGGGTCCCGCTTCTACCTGTGAAGAGTTTACCTTTAAATACTCCCACCTAATCATTGGGGAATTTTTTACATCTTAACCTTTCTCATATGCATGTGGCCTTATGCCCTTGTACATCCCATATATCATTGGGGGCATCCACACTTCCTCGTCTTCCTGTACATAGTTTCATAAAACTTTTAAAATCAACCAAAACATTCAAATATGTTAGAAAAATCATCAAAAACATTCAAATATGTTTCACAAAACTTCTAAAAATTGAAAATCATCCTACAAAATGTCACTCTTTGGTTCTCACTTGTTCATGTGTGTGACTTGTAGATCATCTTGATCTACCTCCATCAACAAAAGCTAGGCTTCTTACTTCATCTATACTCTGGGGCACAACGAGTTGTCTGGTACTGTTTCATAGTGCACATTGCTTTTCCATCAGACCCAAGTGTCCTCCGTTATTCCCCTCACATGTATCCTTGCTTGGGGCACCATCATCAACCCTTGTCATTAATTCACATAGGTCGTAACTGAAGCTTGATAATAAAAACATTACATTATGTTTCTTGTTAGTTTATCTTGTTTACTTTTTCATATTGCATTGCATTTTGTATGTTGCATGGAGTTGGTGTTTTAAGCAATGGACAACTATTTTTCATATGAATTTTCATGTCATTCTACCTTTGTCGTATGCTTATATTTTTAATAAGGGCTGATGATGTAGTTCCTATGGCAATATGATGACATCAAATTTGTTCCAAATAAACAATGGCTAGAGGCTAAGCTCTTCTCTCCCCTCTTCCATATTTCTTCTACACCACTTCCCTTTCACCCCTAATTTTCTCTCTCATCAGGGCATCCTACCTCTTCCCCATTCTTCTATCTATATCTCACCTTTTTCGATTGTCGATCGGCTTCTTCCATCACCCCATCGACACTCGAGGGGGCATCTCTCCCTCCTACTAATTTTTCTTCTATCCCTTCAAAAAATTTCTTCCATCTACTATCTTTGAAGTGACGTCACTTACGCCACCCCAAAGAGGGGAAAATGTAGACACCTATAATTATGCCTAAGCAATTTAAATACTTAAATTGTGCTAATTATCCCCTTTCTCGCAAATTGACAACATATCGTCAAAAGAGCTCATATTCCCTCTTGTTGTTGTTAATTAATTACAATACACTAATTGATTAAGTCACCTATCTAGCTAACAACCTAATTAACAACCTTCCATTAATTAAATCACCTCTTCTATCTAGATTAATTAATTATTATTAATTAATTAGTCTTCCCCTTCATTTAACTAGTAAATCAATATTTAATTGATTTAATCCCCTCACAATAGCCTAAATCGTACTATTATTCTTCTAATTGGCTTCTATAAGCTTACACCTACCTATTAGTTAATTACATTTGATTAATTAAAACACCCCTCAGCTCCCATGACTTGCTAAACATGTATTAAACCCTTCTAAAGTAAGGTTACCTTTAATAAAGCAACCTTATCCATTCCTAATCATGTTTTACCTTTATCCCACATTCATGAGGATGTGTTGAATCCTTTATCCTTTGGGCTATATAAAGATCCCTCCACATACCTTTTTACTTACACCTAAACTCCTTAGAGAGAAAATGCAAAGCATATAGCAAAGAGACTAAGAGCTTGCACTTTGTCCTCTTGAGAGTTCATCATCTTGAAGAGTTAAGCCTCTTCCTATTCTAGCCTAAAGTGCTTAGGTCATATGGGAGGTATCAAAAGGGTCTTGTAGCCCAACTTTGATTAGCCCCCATTCCTAGGTTCTTGGAACATTAAGGACAACTATTTTTGATAGCCATGGAACCTACCTAGGTTCCTTCATTTATATGTTGTTAGAGAATAGAGGATATTTAGGTACTTAACATAGTTGATTTCATAGTTTTGTATTGATAAATGTTAGCATCTAACCCTTGATTAATTCTTATCATGATGGTGTTTATAATGTTGTTTAATTCTTGCTAATTAAGACTATTTAGGTGTTAGTCTTTGTTTACATTAGCATTAGTTTAAAAACAACACCTGCACACAAAATCAAGAGGATATTTTAAATATTTAGAGTAAGTCCCTACCATATAGGTTTCAACCATCAATGGTGCATGCTGAGGAGGTGGAGGTAGAACAGGTTGTTGATATGGCATAACATATGCATTTTTAGGGGCGTAAGGAAACCTTTATAGTTGAGTGAACATCTCGGGAAAAGAGAACTTGTCTCCCTGTGGTGATTTTGAATACATTTTTAGATAGGGGGAACTTTTCTCTGATATGGGTTATTTGGTACTAAACTGGGAGGCATCATATTTTCAACTAGAATAGCATTTGAAAACATAGTTTTGGATGGTGTTTGGTGTGGATACCCATATGAATGTTGGGGAGGCTTACCTAATGCACCTGTTCCTATGAGGAGGTCAACTTGAATAGGATGATGTGGAGGGTTAGGAGTTCCTGCTTGCCTTGAATGTGAAGTTTAATTTTCTTGAGAAAGTTCTATCCCTCTAACCCTCTCAACCAAAGCCGAGATGACCTCGATTTTTGATGACACCGTGTTTTACCTTGGTGGCTATTATTGTACCCCTTGAGGTTATAGAGGGGTATGGTACCTGCTATGAATTGTTCATTACTCTACCAAAATTCACCAAGATTATTTTCCATTAGTGGAATGGGGGTATTTTCTTAAAGCATGGTGTTAGGTTTTGTTTTCCAAATTCCTAGAGTTGGATACATGTTTTGGAAGAAATTATTTTTTCTAGCATAGCGTGCTAAGTACTCATCATCCAAGAATGGGAGTGGATTTGATTACCTACTAATTTTTGGTCTAAAAAACCCCGAGGAGATGAGCTAGATTCTCCAGTAAATGTCATGTTATTAGAGCTTGAGGGCTTAGGTTGTTGTGTATGTGTGAGTGGGTATAGTTCCTCAATTCAGAATGAATTACTAGTGTTAATCCTTTGAAGGGGAGTTTGTGATGAAAGGTAGTTTCTTGAGTAGTTGTCAGCCCATGTAGAAAGCAAGGGTGAATGTTTCCTAATTGATTGGCTGTAATGTGCTTCGAGGCCTGAGAGAGGTCTTCCATATGTGTCATATCTTGAAATATTCGGGGGGTATATAAATACCTTTAGAATAATGGGAAGGAGTGAAGATGGATGAAAGAAATGGAAATGAAAAGGGAGTAGTTGTTACTTTCACGTCGGGTTCACCAATTTTGTATGATAGAAAGTCAATATGTGACCTTCTTCACACCCGACCTCTCAAGGTTGTGCCGAGACAGCCAGTGGAAATGAAGTGTATGTGAATCTGGACAAGCTAATTGGGAAATTTTATATCTTTGACACGTAATATTGGGATTTGCAAGTCTAAGGAAAAGAATTCTCTCCTAACCTGAATTGGTGTAATGGATCGTTCAGATATGATAGCCACTCAGAGGCTCCAATCAATGTCGAGCTCTATTGATATCCCATTTATTGTCTATTGTATGTGTGGAAAGTGACTTGCAATAACCTTGTGTAGATTTCTAGACAAGGTCATAAAAGTCATAGTGCAAGGCGTAATGAATCTGCAGAAATTATGGGTGATTTTCCGGTCTAGTCCAGAAAATATTAGCCTAATCAGCTATTACATTCAACACGGAAAACTGTGTGATAATGTCTAGTGGAAGTGGTGAGGACCTAAATATGAGTGTACACAAATTAGTGTCAATGTATAATTGATTAGCAGGAATGTTGGGTTGTGGACCTGGGGATCCCAACCACGAGTTCATAGTTGTTGCAGATTTTTATGGTCATATGAAGAATCAATCTATGTTTCCAACTATCCAATACTCAAGATTTTTCAGCTTCAACCTTTAATGTGAGAAATTTCTCTAACTTTCTAGCGTGAATTACAGGTGTGCATATAATTGTTAAGTGTAGGCTTGTATCGATATCATTTATCAACTCTGGCCGCCCATTGGCTTGTGGGACCAGGGGATCGCAACTGTATGCACTTTCTTGTTGTGGAACTTGAATGGTCATGCGTGTCTTGACTTGACTTGTTGACGATAAGATGGATTAAACACTATATTTTTGTTTGTTTTCACATCATAGATTGGATCAAAGCAATAATACAAGCTAATCTAGTGAGAGTAGATGTTTTTGTTCTTTTTTTTCATTTTAGACAATAAGCAATTAATCTAATGAAATAAAACTAAAACAAACAAGATAGTTGGATGTGGCTATTTATCTATGCATTTATGAATTCACTTTAAGCTAATAAGAAATAACAACTTTGAAGTTTAATCTACTATATGCAGTCAACTTCCTATGGATATTCTCTACTTTGAATCCATAGGGATGGAAAGAAGAAGATCCGTCACTAGGAGCTACTATTGTTTATCTAAAACTCTTTAGGAAATTAACTAGATATTTGTAATACAAAGTGAAATCAATTTCTACTCTATTTAATATGATGTAATTATAACTTTGACAATTCAAACCTGGAATTTATAGAACATAGGTAAATCCAGCTATGTAGTAATTTTTCCCCTTAGTGTGATCTCTTCATTCTTTTGTAATCACGTGAATCCAGAGGAATTAGGAGTGTAGTAGCACTAGTAGGAAAAGGCACTAGAACAATGATAGCTTGGGGTAAAATGAATAGAGTGCAAGTAGGAGAAGGATAGTGCAAGTGAACAGAGATTAACTATGTAGTTTCTAGCAGGATCATCGCAGAAATACAATACAAGACACACCACTAATTCTCAACTTCGTATTTCCTTTGACAAAACAACACTTTAAGAACTATAGACAGAATTAAAACTCTTAGCTAGAAATTATTGAACTTGGTGTTTAGATATAAATTGATTGATTAATCAATAAAAAACTAAGAGAGAATAAGAGAGACCAAATGAATTACATATATAAGAGAGAGAGAGAGACTTGTACTGATTTCTCACACAAAATATAGACCTGTTGAGACTTGTCGAGGGGCCATTTGCTTGTAAACAAGCTTGGTATTTACAAGATTTTGATTTACTAGAAGGTAAGATCAAATTGAACTCTTCTACCTATTAAAAAAAGAAATTACTATTATAAGGCAGCTAAAACTTTAAAGAAAGAAAGAGTGGTTGAGAGTTACAAACATAACTTGATTTTTTATGTTGATAAGTGCATTAGAAATTTCTAGAAAATGTGGACAGGACCACCGCCTAGCACAGGGTGGTAGTTTCAGGACCACCACCCAAATAGGGTGGAGGTCCTTACACTAAAGACTAAAATGCAAGGATAAAGAGGATAGAAGCTAAAAAAAGCATGCAGAGGCCAAGTAAGACATTTATTATGTAAATATATACACTTAGTGCGCTCTCTGGATTTCAAACACCTTGCGAAGATATCTAAATCATCATTGGGGTTTCCGTAACCTCTTTTTGATAATGTAACACATACAATTTTGGGTGCGTACATTGACAAATTCACATTGAAATTGATTCTGGAGCTGGATCTTGCGGTTCAGATACCGAAGTTGTTTCCAGAGCTGTGAAATGTATTTATGAAGATGAGGGAATAGCTGATCCCAGGGGGTTGGAATAGCTTGAGGGAATACATTTTTTGGTGATTTATTAGTGGGAAAAATCATGTTTCCTTCATCATTTCTTACTTCTTACTCAAGGGTAAAGGCACCAACAAAACCTTTAGACCGGGGACTTCTAGGTTTGGGAAATACACAGGACTGTCGTGGCCATAGAAAAATAGAAGAAGATGGAGTCAAAGTATTTTGACCTTTAGAACTGGACGGTGTTGACACTAGATCACCAAATTTTCCCATGTTCGCTAGAGCACTAGGTTCCTCCTCCTTTTGTGCATGAATACTCACTAAACAACTTCCGTCATATGGTTTTTCACTACAATGGTGGCCAAATAAGAAGAACTGAGTGAATTAGTATCTAAAGAATCCACCCATACATGTTCACAAGCATACACATAAGGTTGGGTATTAGGATATAATGAAATATATTTGGATTTCTACCCCATTTAGAATATTCATTTTTCCCAACCTACAGTCAATATATGCAGCAACAGTAGCCAACCAAGGGCGTCCCAAAATGACTGGATAACCCAATTTCTAAGCTTTAGGCTGTAAGACCATAAAATCTAAAAGATACTCCCAGGATTCAATGTTGACCATTATATCCTCGATCACACTATCTGGTACAATAATGGATTGATTTGTTAATTGAAGAATGGTATTGGTAGATTGTACTCCTGCTAAGGATAGAAGATTGAACATATGTGTTGTTATAACATTTATGGCAACACCAAGATCCACCAAAATGTTATATATTGACTTATTTTTTTATAAAAATGGTAATGACTGGACTCCCAAGATCCCTGTATTTTGGTGAAGTAAGTGTGCCAAAAACAAGATCAGCCAAATTTCCTTCCACCCTAATGGTCTTTGGGTATTTCTTCTTTCTCCTAGGTGTCTTTATACACTCATTTCTAATGGTTTGGTTCAATTCTGGGATGTCCCTTATTGCTTGCAGAATTGGGACCTCAATGTGCACCTTTTTCAACTCCTGAACTAGCATTGTTTCATTAGCAATTTGAGTATTTGATAGCTGCTTAGGAAAAGGAGCTTTATAAGCATTTTGATTAGTTTCTAGACCATTCTGAGTGTTGTGTGTTTTTGGATAAGGTGCAGTTCCTTTAGTTTCTTCAAGTATCTCATCTTTATCAATGTCTACAAGAATTTGTGATAAATATATGAGGATTCAATGTATTCCTAGACCTTATTCTTAGATTACCAATAATATTAACCTGCATCGTATTAGTTGGCCCTGATTCCTCAATTGAAGCAGTCTGTTGGTTTTTCAGGTTTGATATAGGTTAGGCTGGAAGTTGTGTTTGGGTTACCTGTCTAGCCTACTGATAGTTTTGTGGTGGGGCCATTAAATCTTGATGTGGTTGTTGGAACCTCTGTTGTTGATTAATGTTTTGTTGTGGTGCCCACTGTTGGTTTTGGTTAGGATTCTGTAGAGGTGCCCATTATTGGTTGTGTCATGGACTTGTTGGAGTCAGTGGTGTCTAACCCAAGTGAGTGTAGGTATTAATCCAAGGTGGTGGTTGTGGATAAGTCATCCAATTTGATGTTGTCCACTCAGGTTGTCCCCAAGTAGGATGAGGAGTCTGACTAGGCCATGACATTCTATAGGGGTTTTGAGTAGGTTGGGGGGAATATATAGCCTAATTATTTGGCTGTTGAACAAATTTGACCTCTGCATCAACTTGAGAGATAAAATTCAAGCCTCCTTTCAATTGTGATAAGGTGTAATGCTTAGTGTCATGGTCAGCAACTTCACAAATCAAACACATGTCGGTAACATCCAAAGGACATTCTTATAGGGGATGTATCTTCCTACACTTAGGGAAATATATGTCCAGAGGTTCTTTGGCAGCATTGGTTTTGGCCTTAAGCCCATCTATGGTTGAATTTAATTGTAACAAGATGTCCATTTTCATGTTGGCCTTTTCCTCCAAAAGTTCAGAGGTACCTAGGGCAAGCTTGGATGTTTTTCTCTTCCTTATACCCCCTCATGTTCTAGAATAACTTCTGCATAACTTAGTGATTTGTTCCATAGTAAGTTTATGCACATCTCCTCCACCCATAAGAAGGAGGGAATATTTGGTTTCCGTGTCAAGTCCTTTAAGGAAAATTGTCTTAGTGATGTATGCATGTAACTCATAACCACTCCGTCGATGAAGAAAAAGAAGTTTATCCAGATAATCCTCTAGATTTTCATCCTCTTTTTTCCATATCTAGAAGAAATTTTCTTTCCTAGCCCTTCCCGTACAATAGTCTTGGTATTTATCCAAAAAGGTTATCTCCATGGCTTCCCAAGAATCAATGGAGTTAGAGGATAACCCCATGAACCATCTCATAGTAGATTCTTTGAGATTGGAAAGAAAGAGTTTGAGTTTTTGATTATTAGTTATGTAGTCGTAGGTTTGGAAAAGAATTTTGAACTCAAACAAGAACTGATTGGGGTCTTCCATAGACATGCCTTGAAAAATAGGGAGGATGGATGGAGAGATTTTTTTCATGGGTGTGTCCTCATCCTCATCTAAGAATATGGGATAAGTGAAGGTTCTATCCAAGGGTCAGTCTTCATTTTTCCCGTGGTCCCCCATTTCTGAGTGTTGGCTGGAGGATACAAGATGCTCAAAAAGGTTTCTAGGCATTGTGTTAGAGTTAGTGTCACTATCACTATTCCCTTCATATATTTTCTTTGGAGATATTTGTTGGATGTTACATGGTTTAAATCTTCCTTGTTCTTCCTGTGTTGATCAGTCAAAATCTGACACCTAGCGAAGGAAATATAGAAGGTTTGAGAGACAGATTCGGGACTTAGCCATTTTCATGACGAGTATCTATTTTTGGAGATAGCGTGTGGAGCACTCAAACCGATTGGAGACTTACACAACAAACATTGGATATTTTTGGATGATTGATTACGAAGCACTTTGCATGGATGCATGCTAAAGATAGAATGATGAACTGATAGTTGAATAAGAGAGATACATTGTTCGCATTCTTACATGTAAGACTATTTTTGTAACGGCATGTGGCTAATAATATCATGCGACCTATTTTTGGTTTAGATATGAAAGGAAAAATACCACCCTTATAAATATGTATTAAACTATGTAGCAGAGAGAGCATAGACATAGGTGTGAGAACTAGGTTATAGTGAGATTAGACTACTAGATCTATTACGTGCATGAGCGTATACTATTGTTATTGTAAGGAAGCTTTAATGTATTTACTGTAATTAATATAATGGAGAATATGGACTGAAACAAGGTGTTATCTTGGTTATAATTCAATATTGCATGTTGGATTCCATTATGGTTATCTTTTAAGTTTGTTATGTTCTAGATCTAGATCTGAGTAAGCACTGTAGAAAGATATATTAGCCATAGATCTGAATGCCTTAAGTCTTCATCATAGTAACATCCTACAATAGAAACCCTAAAGAGGGTCCTGGTACCTTTACACGCTTCAGTTGAGCACTTAGTCTAGGTTGAGTAATGTGCCATTGTGCCTAGGCTTGTATTGCTGAATTCTAGGATGCATCATTGGTTCCGTTGTTAGGACCTCTTTTTTAGTTGTTTTCAGGATGGTTCATGATGAATACATATCGGTTGACCTTAGTAAGTGTTGAAGAGTGGATAAATGATCTGGAAGAAGAGTACGCATGGTGGTTCAACACTGGATCTGAGTTTAATACCTGCGTGTGGGTGGAACAGAATTTGTATGACAGTTTATATGAGAGATTTTTTGCTATCTTTCTAGTAGAATTGTACGAGTGGCTGATTTCTTATATATCTAAGTGGAATTAGAGGTATCACACACTTGTCTAGATGCAGAAATAATTTTAGGCCCTTTATGATGCTGATCTGATTTGGACTCGAGCTATGGATACATGGTTCAATGGTGTTTTGAACAATTATATCTTAGTGTACTCAATTTCCACTTATTCATATCTAGAGGTAGATGAATTCCAGTGTTTTATGATATCCAAGGGGAACTTACCTACAAGGCATTCCATTGGCGATCAAGATCCTGATGGTAAATTTTAATTTAGAAATTAAACCGATGGTGAACTAAACCCCACCACAAGCAGGGACAAGAGCAAGTTTGGTGAAAGATGGAAGACCTAGTGGAAGAAAGGTAGAGAGAGGAAAGGTAGATTAAGTATAATGAGGCACGCGAGAGGGATGTAGAAAAGTAGCAGGAGGTTGTAGAACAAATGGAGTTGTAGAGAAAGATAGTTCGATAAGGAGTAGAAGTTCACACCGAAGACGTGGAACCTGAGCCTCAGGTAATCCCCCATTTGGGAAAACATGATAGGGAACCCTTCTCAGACTCATATAGAAGTGCACTAGTAGAGACAACCTAGGCCATAGGTGCACATATGAATCCACCTAGAAACCTTTCCCTTACGCTTGGTTTTACCTTTTTGGGTGTATTATATGAAAAAAATTTAGGCACACAGATTTTTGGATTGTCTTCAGGGAGTAGTAATTTGTCGCAAACTATTGGGGTACAATTTAGTTCTACTGTTGGGACATAGGGAAAAAAATTTTCTAGTCTGACCCCAGATATAGGTTCAGGATCAGGAGGATTATGTATCTCTAGCTATGGTGGATCTAGTGGTTCTAGAGGTAGAGGAAACACAGGAGGTTATAGATCAAGTGGGCAAGGCCTGCACCAACCCCAAAATATTTTACATGGAGATGTATCTTCATCTTATAGAATATAGAGGCATAGAAGATGCTATTGAACATGTGTATATGTGTGAAATACTGTGGTGCACAAAATTAATCATGGCTTATGAGCATAGGGAAAGCCAATTTGATACTACGTTATAAGGGTGTGCACACAGCTGGTATAGAAAGTTTGACCCTGATCAGACTTGCGTAGACTATCCAACTTTAAAAGATGCATTCCTTAAAGAGTTTCACATCCTTAATTTTGAGTAGAAGAGTATAAGTACACTCAAGGATATTAAGCAAGGAACTATTGAAAGTGTCAAAGAGTATGATGCATGGTTTAAAATGTTGTTATCTAAGATTTCTTATGATATACATGCAAGCTAGCATAGAAAATGGTTTATTGGAGGCCTAATTACCCCTTTTAGGAGGGCATTATCATATAAGAGATACACTGATCCATGTAAAGCACTTGAAGTAGCCTTATGTGTTGAGGCAGTTGGAAGTATAGATATTGGGGTGAGCTAATTTTTAGAAGCACATATCATAGCTATGACAAAATAGTTGCAGAAAATATCAGAAAATTCAGAACACGAGATGCACACAAAAATTTGGTGCATACACTATGAAGTAGAAGGTCATACAAAGGATAGTTGTCCTCATAGATCAATACACTTGTTGTTGTTAGATTGTGAGATATGCCATTTAAAAAATGATGCTAGCCACTACCCATTATTAAAATGTACGATAAGGAAAAATGTTTCAAGCTACTATAAAATCCGTAGGTCCACGACTCATGACACAGAAGACTGCCAACTAATTGGTTAGATCCAGGATGCTATAGATATTGGTGTATGACAGACATAAGTTTTAGATAACTCTAAGGGAAATAATGAACATTAGGATTGGGATCACAATCAGGCATGCTATGATCGGAATGAAGGGTGTTTTGAAGGTGCTCATGGTAGAGGTCGAGGATACCATGGTGCATTCGAAGGAAGAGGTCATGCTAGTGGAAGAAGTGAGTTACCTCATGGAATATGTTATACATACGGATATCTTGACCACTACATGTATGAATGTCCTCATAATATTACATGTTATTTTTATGGAAAGAACCATAGCTATGAGGAGTGCCTGGAATTGTGTGAACATCTTAGTAAGTAACATAAACAAGAAAAAAAAGGCGCGGGGATGGTTAGGATACAACGCACTATTGAAAATTAGTGGATGCCTAATTTAGAAGCAGAGTCTGAGGCATTGCAAGTAAAGATCATGACCTGCACTGAGACGGCACGTGCCAGAGAAGCATTACAGCAGAAGCCTACCATCACTAAGGATGAGGTTCTACATGCATAGTTACAAGATCATGCCCATCAGAAGGAGATTTTTTAGGAAAACATGGAAGTTCTTAAGAATCTTTAGGGTGAGATATAGTACTTAAAAGAGCAATCACAGAAGATAGAGAAAAATAAAGTATCAGTGATGGTCCAAAATGATATAGATGACTTAAGATAAGTGTGTAAAATGTTGTGCCAAGAAAATATCATTCCATTGTTAGGGGATTGGTTAAAGGGGAACACTCCACGTGCAAGTATTAAGACTGGATGATAGATGTTGCATGTGAATCTTCCCCCTCATAGCCTAGATTATGACAAGGAAATCACTCTGAATGTTGTTGTGTATGGGTGGCTATTGAGTAATATACGGATTGATACATGCACTGAAGTCAATGTTCTTACCTTAGATGCATGGGTACTGTACGATGGAAAAGTGACATGCGAGCATGGGAATCTACAAGTACCTCTTCCTCATACCCGACCTCTCGAGGTCATGCCGAGATGACCGGTGAATGTGGAATATATATGGATACAGACAAACTAATTGGGTAATCTTATATCCTCAATACACAATAATGGAATCTATGAATCTAAGGAAAAGAAGGCCCTCCTAACCTGAATTGGTGTAATGGATCATTTGGATATAATAGCTATTCGGAGGCTCCAATCAATGTCAAGCTCTACCGAGATCCTGTTTGTTGGCTATTGGATACGTGGGAAGTGACCTGTAGGTGCTTCGTACATATTTCCAAAAAAGGTCATGAAAAATGGTGATGGGAGGTGTAGTGGATTCTCTGGGGTTTTATGGACGATTCTCTAGTCTAATCTAGAAATCCTTAGCTTGATTGGCTACTATGTTTAGTAAGGAGAATTGTGTAATAATGTTTGGTGGAAGTGGTGAGGACCTAAATACTAGTGTTCGTAATCCAGTGTCAATGTCTGATCAATTAGTAGGCCCGTTGGGTTGTGGGACCTGTGGATCACAACCGTAAGTTCATGGTTGTGTTAGAACTCCTATGGTCATGTGAAGGGTTAATCCCTTCTTCCGATTACCCAATGGTCATAAGCCTTTTTAGCTTCTTTTTTTAGTACCAGGAGTTGTGAAATCTTCTCAGAATACCTTATGGGGGTTCTGGCAACTCGTATAAGTAACCCTGTGTCTATGTCGATAAGAAGGTATCCTGCATCTGGCTACGGAACTAATGGATCACAGCCAAATGTTTGTTCTCTTTCGGGTTCTTGTATGGTCATGCAGATATCCTATCAGGATAGTCTATAGTTAGGATGATTTGACTAAAATGTGTATGCCTTGTTGTCTTTGATATTTAATTCTCTCAATTGTTCACTAATTGCTTGTAGGTTTGTCATTGCTTGAAAGACCTATATCCTGAGGTCTTGATCTTTATCAGCTAGTGTTGTGGGTAGATTTGGTTGAGGCACTATTGGTTCAAATATGTATTCTCTGAGCTCTCTAGGTTCCGTAATTATCATACAAAATGATTCAAGTTTTAACTAAAAATAACAAACTAATTATGAAAGATATATCTACACTATACATGTATTCTTTTATTTTTGTGTTTTCGATGAAGTATTTTAATGAAATTAAAAGAGCAACTATGCTAATATATCTAGAAAATGGACAAATAATATAGTAGCAAAGAATTAAAACATACAAAGTAGCCTGGTGTGGATATTTTCCTGTGCAGTTGTGAATTTATCATAAATATCTAAGAAAGTAATTGTTTCAAATTAAAAGATTCTCGATCCTACCTCAGAAGTGGGGAATGAATCATAGTTTCTCAAAAACTATCAATCCCAATAGCTTCCCTGGTGATATCGAGAGAAAGCTTTGACTGAAATGAAATAATTTATTACTCTATTTGATACGTTTGTAACTAGAACTTTGATAGCTCAAACCTGGTGTTTACAAAATAGTGGTAAATCCAGTTGTGTGTGACTTTGTCCCCTCAGTGTGATCTCCTCGTTCCTTCGTGTTTTCTTGAATCTAGAAAAGTGTGTATATGATAGCATTAGTAGAATAAGGTACTCAAACAATGACAGCTTTGGATATAAACCGAATATAATGCGAGTAAGAGAGAGATAGTGCAAGTGAACAGAGCTTGACTATGTAATTCTTAGCGGGATTTATTATGGGAGTACAACACAAATGCGCTGAGAGTTTTAGAAACTATTCTTTGTGATTAAATAAAACCTGCAACTCTAAATGGATTCCAATCTAAGAATGAAACTATCTTATTCTAAACTTACTTGCATGGAAAAATAATGATGCAAGAATGAAACAAGAAGATTGAATGACTTCTAAACAGCAAAGGAAGACTGACAATGGATAAAAAAACATGAAACTATTGGAATTATAAGTAAAAAAACTCAAAAGATTGAATGATTAAATAGAGAAGAAGAGGGGCCATTTGTTTGAAAACAAGATGGCTATTTACAGCAAATGCATTCACTAGAAGGTAACTTGGAATGGAACTCTTTTACCATTAAACAAAGTGAAAACACAATTCATAGGGCGGCGAAAACATAAATGCAAAGAAAAGTAGCTGAAAAATGCAGATAGAAATTGAAGATTTACGTTTGACGTGATCATCGAAACTTTATAGAAAACAAGAATAGGACCACTTCCCTGTGCAAGGCGGTGATTATGGGACCGCCACCTTGTCCTAGGTGGTGGTCACGGGACCGCCACCCAGGTAGGGCGGTGGTCTCATCACTTAAGACCAAAACACAAGAATAAAGGGGGGAAGAGGGAAAAATAAAGCACATGGGGGCTGAGATGAGGCATACAGGATACAAACGTATACTTGGCGAGCTTTTCTAGATCTTGAACACCTTGTGAGGAGACCTGTATCATAATTGGGGGGTGTGTAACATCTTTCTGGCTATGTAGTACCCTACCATTTTGGGTATGTACATATTGTCCCCTCAGAGAAGCATCTTAGCCATGAAGAGGCGTAAAATGGTGGATCCGAGTATGGTGGTCCTAAAATGGGGAGTTAGGAGTTATACCTGACACGCCCATGTGTCAGGAAAGTTGCCATCCAAAATCCTGCTATCTGCAAAATGAAAAAGGGGACTCAAGTGCAGCTAGATAAAACAAATTGAGAAATAAGACTAAATTGATATGAAATGAGGACTTACCATCTATGCGGGGTTTAGAACTTACCTCCGTCGGCGCTCCGACCCTACGAAAGACATTCAAAATCAATTTTAGAAAGCTATATATATATATATATATATATATATATATATATAACAAACTCATTTTACTATTCATTTACGTGGATTGATTTGATAGTTTTTGAGCTCTGGGACCCACGGTGACGGTTTTTAACGAGAGTATAGTCAAAATGTTCATGGTGAGATAGCGATCATGCCTATGAGAGCAGAACATCGACCCGCAAAGTCTCAGGTTAGTTCTTCTCAATTTATTGTTTTTAAACCTAAAATGTAGAAATGATAAAATCTTTGTCTTAGGGGGGTTATTTTTGAAAATACTAGTTTTAAATGAGTCTCTAGGGGGGCGCCCATAGGGTAGGTCCTTATTTTAGTTAAAATGGTGTATTTTGCTTCTTTTTGGCATTTTTAGGGCTTCCGAGCTCGTTCGCGGGTTCGGGACAGGACCGCCACCCTGTACAGGGCGGCAGTTATGGGACCGCCACCCTAGAAGGTGGTGGTTATGGAACCGCCGCTCTGCACAGGGCGGCAGTTTTGTAACAGAATGCAAAAAAAGATGATTTACTTACTTGTTTTTACATTTTTAGCATTTTTACATGTTTTTGTTAGCTTTTCCAATCATATTTTGTTACTAACTTACTCTTTTTCCGTGTTTTTGGGTGTATGCAGAAGGAGGAGTACATTAGATGGAGATGAGAGAGGGAGTGTGATTGGCTCCTAGTAGTGTTAGAGGCACTCACTCAGGCAGAGTGAGATACTCTTTAGAGGGCTGCCATTTGGAGGATTGCACAGGTCCCTCACGTTGCACCTGCTAGTCACATATTATGTGACTTATTTTCATATTGGGATGTGGATCAAAACACTTTCCAATTTCCAAGAGTTAGGGGTGAGTGGACCATCACCCTGGAGGATGTTTACCATATACTGGGGGTTTCGATCCTTGGGAGGTGGCTATCTCTTAAGACAACAGTGTCAAGATCTCAGGTGGTTCAGTGGGCCACTTATATAGGGGATGTTGTTGTTTCGATGGGGTCGAAGAAGGGGGTGAGGGTCCTCTCCATTGTTGAGTCAGACATTCCTGTGCTCTGTAAGGCTATCATGGGCATCCTTGCTTCGAGATTGATTAGGGACAAGGGAGGGGACACTCTCTTATATTGTTGGGCCCCCATCATTGCACATATTGAGGGCCATGGACGTGTTTACGCTTGGGGAGAAGACATCCTTGAGACCACCTACCATGATTTATACAGGGTGGCCCGACTATAGGGACACTCACATGAGCCACCCCACTCTTGTCATGAGTTGGGTGTATGAGCATATCACTCCATATGGGAGAGGTGTAGAGGTAGAGGATCCTGGGGCCATCAGGGCAGCGAGGTGGATAGGGATGACCATTCTTAGAGCACCTCACCAGCCAGTGGCCTCTTTGACCACTACAGACATGGAGGCCACTCCTTATCAAGCCATGACAGGGTTATGGGGAGAGGAGACTGTCACATTGATTGCTTGTCAGACTACCAGTCAGCTGGTAGATAGGATGGGGAAGCTGGAGATCCACCCCTTTAACAGAGTACCACAGTAGTTCGACCTCCCATACATTGACATATTTCCTCTAGTGGGGCCAGTGTATAGATCTATTTGTGAGGCTCGGGGAGGTCCTAGAGGCCGGGGTTGGACTATTGTTACTCTTGGTGTTCCTATCACAGCTAGGAGAGTGGTTCATGCTCGAGGGATACCCAATGCTCCTCGGGCACCTTTACTTCAAATTACCATCCAGTCCTGCCCATAGCAACGATGAGCCCATTGACGTGGACTCCGAGTCTGAGGAGTTCACTATGGGAGAGATAGAGGAGGAGACAGAGACTGATAGAGGAGAGGGATAGGTGGGGAGGATGACAGTGATTTTGAGTGGCATGACACTCAGGATATCCTAGGGGCCGAGAGGGTGGAGTAGAGTGTAGAGAGGGTGACTCTGAACTCAAAGGAGTTTACCTCTTAGGATTTAGGGGAAGACGGAAATTCTGTGGCAGGTCATCACATTACTCTAGATGTGGGAGAGGGACGATAGTCAGTGGCAACATCAGTGGAAAGTGCGGGTCATAGAGACCCTTCCTAGAGGCCTGAAGATCCGAGTGAGTTACCACTCTTCTCTTGACTTTTCTTTAGTTATAATTGTTTAGTTGTTATTTCCTTTTGTTGTTTTGTTTATTCTTGGTTTTATTTTTGATAGTTTCCTAACTTGTTTTCTCCTTTATTTACAGTGATTGCTGATGAGTGGTGAGACTTGATTCACCAAGTATGTGCGGATACCTTGCTGCTCCCCTTAGAGAAGACTCGGGCTGAGATTTCTGAGGATGTGGGAGAGCCTTCAGCAGTTGGTAGGCATACCGATGTTTTTTCCCCTGTCTGGCAGGTGGAAAGGATCATGACTTCTCTCCATGCTGAGGTAGCTAGATATAGGACGACCAAGCGCTTGATGAGGAGGAGTCATTCTCATAGTGAGATGGTAGCTACTGGCCATGACCGTGAGCCCTCAATACATTCAGAGCACCGGCGTAGCCGGAGTCCTAGACATGGTCGTGTGCCCTTTGAGGGATCCCATAGGGGTTGAGAGGCCATTTTTGTAGTGTTTTGTTGGATATTTATATGAGTTTTTTTGTAGCTTTTCGGGCTCATTGAGCATTTTGACCATGCCTAGTGCATGATGGCATTGTATATAAAACTTGATTGACATATTATATATATATATATATATATATATATATATGTGTGTGTGTGTATAGCTCTTGGATCTAGACTCTTAGTGCCTAGAATTTTGTGACTCGTTTCCACATGTATACTAGATGTTTTTAGAATATTTGTTTTCATGCTTTTCAGAATGTATGTGATGGATGAAAAATGATAGTAAACAAAATGTTTTACTTTGTATGTTTTTGTAATGCTGATATGCGATGAAGAACACATTGTAGTTTTGATCTTTTGACCTCTTTGGGCAATGTCTGTGATTTCTTCTTATGTTGGAAAAACGTGATGAATGTATAGTGATAAAGAGATGAACTTGCCCCATTCCCAACTCCATGCAACTAGTAAGATGCGAGGGCTCAACACCAAGAGTTAGGAAGGGCACAAGTTGTATGAGTTTGACTGAGTGGAATGATGAGAGATAGACAAACCAATAACAGAAACCAAACTTAGACCTACACACTTACCCTACTCAGAACTACCACCAAGCTCAGAAGGCCACTTACTTTCTAGTTTATCTAGACTTAGATTTATAAATGGCAACCTGGTTGACAAAATATGGTTTTGAGGATTTGATCTCTTTGGAATTTGGACATTTGTTTTCTCTTAATATAATTTTATTTGTATTTTTAGAATACCAAGATTTGTTAAATTGTGTGAATGGACCCCCCACACCCTGCCTCATGCCACTAGTAAGAAGCATGGGTTTGTCACCAAAGGAAAGATATAGGTGAGTAAGGGCACTTCTTTCCTTTCCCAACCTCACACCACTAGTAAGAGATGCGGGCTTATCACCAAAGGTTGGTGGGGCAAAGAAGTGTGTAAAATAAAATATTCTTGTTTTGCTTGGCACTTTGATTCTATTTGATTTTTGACACTTCTGATCTGTGAATTTGGGATATCCTTTCTTTCAAAGAGACTTAAGAGGGATAGATGTGACACCAAGAAGCTTCTAGAACAGACCATAGGTAAGGATAACTTCACATAGTAGAAAGAAAGAGCAAAACCAAGTATGCAGGCCTTGGTATGGTTTTCGTCAATACTTGTCTGTCGAACTTGATGAGAAGATTTGAAAATACTTGATGATGTTTGAAGAGATGTGATTTGAATGCTTTTGCCAATACTTTCATAAATTTGTAATAGGTTTCTTAAGAGTAAGTTCCTGGACTACAATTTTTACGAAATGAGTGGACAAAATGAAACAAAAAAATGACTAATGCAATGTAGGTAGCTATAATGTACAAGTGGTGATTTTGATGTCTTATGCATAAAATCGTTTAAGATGCAAGGAATTGACAATTTCAATGAATTCATCACCTTCTAGTGTGCACAAAAGATACACACCATTTCTTTAGTCATGACTAGTATGGGCCCAACCACTTGGGCCGGAACTTCCTTCACTTCGGGTTTTCTTATCAATCCGGCTGTCTAGTCTTAGTACTAGTCTTTCTTTCATGGGCTGGAGTCTTATCAATCCAGGTATGGGCCTTATATATTTCTCACTCATATAATTTTTTGTTATACTGCCAGCCACATCCAGTCGGCATAGGCTCTGTGCCTTTTCCCTTGGCCTCGTCAAGGATTTCCAGTTGAGAGAGGCGTGCCTCCCTGTAAGCTTCTTCGTCCAAAATCCCTTGTAATGAGCTGCAGAGACAAGGTATTTCAACCTCAGGTGGGATAACTGCTTCTACCCCAAATACTAATGAGAAAGAGGTTGCTCCTTTTGGTATTCTTATTGAGGTTAGATGGGCCCACAAGGCTGGATATAGTTTTAAATTCCAATCTTGCTTGTTCTCCTTGACTATTTTGAGGAGAATAGCCTTTAATGTTTTGTTTGTTGCTTCAACTTGCCCATTGGCTTGAGGGTAATAAATAGAGGTTGTGTGATGGTTTATTTTGAATTTGCTGCATAACTCACATACCTCATCATTTTTAAAGGACGTGCCATTATCTGAGATAATGACTTGTGGGACACCATACCTACAAATAATTTGGTTCAGAATGAATTTGGCAATTACCAAACCTGGTACTATGGTGAGAGGCATGGCCTCCACCCATTTGGTAAAATATTCCGTGGCTGTAATTATAAAATTATGGCCATCGGTTGATGAGGGAGAGAATTTCCCTATCAAGTCTAGACCCCACGTGGAGAAGGGCCACGGGGTTGCTATTGGTTGTAGGGATTGTGTTGGCATGTGAATCTCGTGAGAGAATTCTTGGCATTTGTGGCACTTACATACAAACTCTACTATGCGTCATGTTCGAGAGTGGGCCAAAAATAGCCCATCCGATGTATTTTGCGAGTAGTGGCATGACCACCGAAGTGGCCTCCACATATCCCACTGTGGGATTCATAAAGAATCTTCTTAGATTATTCTGTGTCGACGCATCTTAGAAGCATGTCGTTGAAGGCTTTATGATATATCACTTGTTCTAAAACAACATGTTTAGCAGTGATAATGTGTAACCGCCTTCTTTGTTTTGATGTGGCACTTTTCAGGTATATGTGGTCCATGATAAGATTGATGATGTCAATGTACCAGGGACACATAGAGATGGGGGGCCTGGTTTCAACAAAGTATATACACTCATCAAGAAAATCTAGATTTACCAGATCGCCTCCATCTAATGGATTGTAAGCTAACCAGTCTGCGATGATTTGTCCCTTAACGGATTTTTGGTTTACAAATGTTAACTCAAATTTTCCCATTAAGGTTATGAAACACCCAACCTTTTTAGATAAAGACCCTTGCATGAGGAATGTTCGTAAATGATCTGTCTTTACAATGACCCTTGTTTCTTAGTTTAACATGTAATGTCTTAAACGTTTTGTTGCAAAGACTATGGCAAGGCATTCTCTCTCTACCTGTGTATAACGTGTTTCATAATTGAGCAACGTTCGGCTAATGAAATAGACCACACGTTCTCATTTATCATTGTCTTCTTGAGCCAGCATGCAGGCTAGCGAGACATGAGTGGCTCATGAGTATAGGATCAAAGGGTGGTCTGGTTTGGGAGGCATTAGCATGGGTGGAGACAACAAGAAGCGTTTAACTGCTTCGAAGGCCTTGTTGCATTCTTCAGTCCAATCAATGCTATAATATTTTTTTAATAGATTGTTGATTGGATGAATGGAAAAACTTAAATCTGGGATGAACCTTCGGATTGCACTGAGTTTCCCAAGAAATGACCTGATTCCAGACTCGTCTGATGGTGGAATCATTTCGAGAACAACCTGGATTTTGGCTAGATTGACATCAATCCCTCATGAAGATATGATGTAGCCCAGAAGTTTTCCTCCTGTCACACCAAACATGCACTTCTCTGGGTTTAATGTGACACCATATTCAATTAATCGCGAGAGGATGATACAAAGTACTTCTAGATGATCACAACATTTCTTGGCCTTAGCCAATAAGTCATCCACGTAGGATTCCATGATTTTATGGATAAGATCATGGAATATGTATGTCATTGCCCGTTGATACGTAGCACCGGTGTTCTTAAGACCGAATGGCATGACAGTGTAGCAATAAGTTCCCCAGGGAGTTATGAATGTAGTTTTGGCTTGATCCTGTTCAGATATTTTAATCTGATTATACCCTGAGAACCCATCCATGAGGGACAATAGTTCAAATCCAGTTGTTGCATCAACAATAACATCAATGGATGGTAACGGGAAGTCATCTTTGGGACAAGCTTTGTTAATATCCCGAAAATCTATGCAAATGTGTATCTTCCCATCCTTTTTTAGAACAGGGACGATGTTAGATACCCATTGCGAATAGTCAACGGGTTTGATGAATCCCACTTGGAGAAATTTTATTACTTCTTCTTTTACCATGAGAGCCACTTTTGGCTTCATTGGTCTTGACTTCTGTTTAATTGGTTTTGCATCTGGTTTAGTGACAAGGTTATGTACCACGATGTGTGGTGCAATGCCCATCATTTATTTATAGTTAAATGTGAAGGCCTTTTGATGTTCTTTGAGGATTTGGGTGTGTATTTCTATCTCTTCCGGAGTTAACGAGGATCCCAACTTCAAAATTTTTGGTTCTTCCTCTGTTCCAATGTTTATGTCAATGGTTTCTTCTATTAAAGAAGCGTTACCTTCTTCAAATTCAAGTGGGGCTGGAGGTAGTTCCAAGCTTTCTCCATCTTCTATCTCATAGATATCGAGATCCTTTTGTGGAGGAGACTCTACCATGGGATTTCCAAAATAGGAAGAGGAATGTGGTATTAGGGAAAGATCCACTATGCGGTAAGCCAGGTGTAGCTCCGCATAGGCATTTAGATAGTCAAGAGTGACTCTATCATCATCAAGGTGATCCATGATAAAATCATCCTCAGATTCAAAAATCATCCTCAACTTCTCCATGAGTCAAGAGTGAGTTTGTTGGTATTTTACACACTAATGGTTCGGTACAAAGTGATACTGTGAAATTTGTATCCTCCAACTCATTGTTTGGAGTGAAATGGGAAGCTGAGGTTGCTATTGAGTCTGCGAGAAGGTTCTACTCTCGTGGGATTGCTTCAATTGATATGAAGCTAAATCCCTTGCTTAGATCTAATACCGCTATTTTATAGAGTTGTAAATGTTCAGCCCTAGTTTCATATACCTCAGAGACTTGGTTTGTAACTAGTTGCGAGTCTCCTAGCACTCTAATGTTATCAACACCCATTCTTTTGGCTAGGATGAGGCCAAGGAGGAGAGCTTCGTACTCAGCCCCATTGTTTGTACATTCAAAGTTTAATTTAAAGGTGAAAGGTAGGATCTTTCCCTCAAGGTGAAGTAAAGATCACTCCTGCCCCAGCTCCAAAGTGACATCTAGCTCCATCGAAGTGGAGAGTCCAATATTTTCTTGGAAAAATTGATGTTGGGGTATTTGTCGTATCTATTTCTTTTACTTCGGTTACTTCTACCATAAAAACTTCATCTGATGGAAGAGAAGCAATTCCCGAGGGTGCATCCCATACCCATAGAATCAAATGGTAGGAGAATAGGTAAGTCTTTCTCTAGCAACTTGACAATTTTTGTGGTAGTCCCTAGTGACACTGTTTCTATGACGTTGGTCTCATTTTTGAGTGCTGGAATGTCCTCAGCTAGATTTGTAATTTCCAATTCTGTGGTGGGTATCAACTTCTCTTTTGGTTTTGAATTAATTGGTTTGATAAGTTGATTTTTTGGGAGTTCAAACTTGGAGTGAACACCTGGTCTCTTCTTCAAATCAGCTAGGTGTATATCGAAGGGTTTTGGGTCACCTTGTGCCACAAATATTTTCCCTAAGTGTAGAAATCTTATTTCTTGGAATAACATGGAAGGGATTGCCTTCATGCGGTGTATCCATGGCCGACCGAGGATCATATTATAGTTGGTTTCCCGATCTATAATATAAAATTTGGTGAGGACCGTCTTGGGTCCTAAAGTGACTGGTAAAACTATGGTTCCAATTGAAGTGGCCTTGAGGCTATCATATCCTCTTAGCATATTTCGTGTTGTGGAACAGTTTGTCTCTCCATATCCTAAATTTTGAAGAAAAGCAAAGGGGACTATGTTAACTACTGCCCCATCATCAATCATTGCACGTTTAACATAATTATTGTAAACCCATACTTGTAAATGTAAAGTTGGGTCACCTCTTCATGCAATCTCGGCATCTGTTGGCATTTTGCTTATATCAAATATAAACTCAGTATCCCTATCTGGCTGCCCTAGAGGGTAGACGTCAAAGTCTACATGGTTTACTTGTGTTTTTGAGGAGGAGTGATGTTGATTAAATGACCAAGGCCTAATGCTTCTAAGAGGGCAGCCCTATGGGCAAGAGAGTTCTTTAACAAATCCAAAAAGGAGATGTGAGAGAAGGTTTTAGTTAAGTCATTAATTAAATCATAGGCGCCTATGGGTTTTACCAATGTTTGTTGACTGTTGTCTAGTTCCAATGGATAACTTGGAGTTGGTTGAGAAGAATAATCTCGTGTTCTTGTTATGGTTTCTATGGGTAGCTCGGTGTCTAACTCTACCAGACCAACTATCTTAGTTTGGGGTCGAGTTCCTAGTTGGGGTGTGACTGGTGGATTTAATGAAGTTGAGGCTTCATGATCATTGTTTCCTGTTATAACACCCTTGTTTGTTCCACTAGGATCTAGCCTGTTATTGTTAGAATGGTTTGGGAGTGGATCATTAAAGATCTTGAGGGGTGCATTTTGAGGGGAAACTGCCCCTGTATAAGTGTTTGGCATGGGTACTACAGAATTTGCTAAAAACATATCTATAAAGAGTTATTTTTAATCTTCTGGAAAGCACTGCATGAATTTATTGTAGTCACGACAAGTCCTAGTATCGTGGCCTTGAATCTTGTGGAAGCCACAATACAAATTGGGATTATAATTTTGAGGCTGTTGATTTAAAACCTGTTGTGGCCCAAAATTTTGATAAGGTTGTTGGTTGTTAGAGTTAAAATTTTAAGGATGTTGCCTTTGGTTTTGACTCTAATATCCAATTGGGTTTTGATTTGGACCTTGTATTTGGATTTGTCACTGTTTTTGTTGTTGTGGTCACAATGGACGATTAAAATCCACTGCGTTGATTGTTGGAGTAAATTTGTTATTTCACTAATTATTAATAGGTGGCGAAATATTTACAATGTTTTCCTTTTTAACTTGGTCAGTTACTCCATCTGTTGTAACTCCGTGGTTCTTGTTAAGGATCTTAGGTCCTTAATTAGTGTTCCTGGTATTAGGATAGGCCGCGGTGTTTTGATTGGGAGTGGTTAATTTCCCATTTGTCCCATATGTCTTACAACCACTATCTATCACTGCTTGGTCGATTTAGAGAGCACTCTCAAGTACTTCATCGTAAGTTCTTAGTGGGAACTTTTGGACTTCTTCCTTTATCTCTCTATTGAGAGAATGAAGGAATAAATCACATAGTTCCATTTGATCCATGTTTGGAGCACTTGCTGATGAGTAGAGAACCATACGCCATCTTTGAATAAAATGAGCAGTGGATTCATTATGTTCTTGTTTAATATGCAAGAATTCCCTGATTCCTGTTCTTAACAATTTGTTCATGTCAAAAGCTTTGATGAACTCTGACACGAGTTGTTTAAATGAGTGTATCAAGGCTTCAGGTATTCTGTAATACCAATCAAGGGCAATACCCTCTAAGGTCTTAGGGAATATCTTAGCAACAACCCCATCCCAAGGGAGTAATTCCCGTATGGCTGTGGCATAGGCCTTAATGTGTGCATTTGGATCTCCTTCCCCTTTGTATTTGGGTAAATCAGGAAGAGGTCTTGGAAGCATAACACTTCGTATGGTGAAGTCTAGGGGCTCTTTTAAATATTCTGAATAAGTCCCTACTGCGTAGGCTTCGACCATCGATGGTGCTTGCTGAGGGGGTGGGAGTGGCATGGTTTGTTGATATGGCATAGCATACGTATTTGTAGGGACATAAGGGAATCCCTGTGGTTGGACGAACATCCCAGGGGAAGAGAACATGTCTCCTTGTGGTGACTTTGAATAAATGTTTAAGTAAGGAGGAGCATTGTTCTGGTATGGGTTGTTTGGTGCCAAGCCGGGAGGTGTCATGTTTTCAACTGGAGCGGCATTTGAAAACGTGGTCCTAGTTGGCGTTTGTTGTGGGTAATTATATGGATGTTGAGGAGGCATGCCTAACGTGCTTGTTCCTGTAAGGAGGTCAACCTGACTGGGTGATGCAGAGGGTTGGGGATTCCTGCTTGCCCAAAATATGAATTTTGGTTTGCTTGAGCAAGTTCTAGCCCTCTAACCTTTTCAACTAAGGCTGAAATGACCTCTATTGGTGAAGACACAGTGTTTTTCCTTAATGGTGTTTGTTGTATACCTTGAGGTTGTAAAGGGGTATGGTACCCTGCTATGAATTGATCATTACCCTGCCAAGCTTCACGAGGGTATTTCCCATAGGTGGAGGAATGGGGGTGTTTTCTTGGAATAGGGTATCAGATTGTGTTTGTAAACTCCCTATAGGTGGGTACATGTTTTGGAAGTGTTGCTCGCTTCTAGCATAGCGTGCTAAATACTCCTCATCCAAAAATGGGAGTGGATCTGACTGTCTACTGATTTACGGTCTGAACAAGACCCAAGGAGATGAAATGGATTATCCAGTAAACGTCATATTGTTAGAGCCTGATGGCTCTGGTTGTTGTGTTTGTGCAAGTTGATCCAACTCCTCAATTCGGAATGAAGAACTAGAACTAGTTCTGTGAGGGGGAGTTTGAGATGACAAGTAATTACTTGAATAGTTATCAGCCCATGCAAAAAGCGAGGGTGATGGTTGTCTATTTGTTTGACTATAGTTTACTTCGAGACCTGAGAGAGGTCTGCCATATGCATCATATCCCAACATATTCGGGGGGTATATAAATACCACAGAATAATGGGAAAGAGTGAAGGTGGATGAAAAAAATAAAAGAGAAGAATTGTTTGTTTCACGTTGGGTTCACCAATTTTGTACGATGGAAAAGTGACATGCGAGCATGGGAATCTACAAGTACCTCTTCCTCATACCCAACCTCCTGAGGTCATGCCGAGATGGCTGGTGAATGTGGAATATAAATGGAGACAGAAAAACTAATCGGGTAATCTTATATCTTCAATACGCAATAATGGAATTTGTGAATCTAAGGCAAAGAAGGCCCTCCTAACCTGAATTGGAGTAATGGATAATTCGGATATAATAGTTGTTCTGAGGCTCCAATCAATGTCAAGCTCTGCCAAGATCCTGTTTGTTGGCTGTTGGATACGTGGGAAGTGACCTGTAGGTGCTTCGTATATATTTCCAGACAAGGTCATTTAAAAATGGTAATGAGAGGTGCAGTGGATTTGTAGTAAACTATGGGTGGTTTTCTGGTCTAGCCCAGAAAATGTTGGATTGATTGGCTTCTATATTTAATACGGAGAACTGTGTTATGATATCCGGCGGGAGTGGTGAGGATCTAAATACCAACGTTCATAAACTGGTGTCAATACTTAACTGACTTGCAGGCCCGTTGGGTTGTGGGACCTGGGATCACAACCATGAGTTCGTGGTTGTTGTGGACCTATTATGGTCATGTGAAGAATCAATACCTTCTTCCAACTATCTAATGGTAATAAGCCTTTTTAGCTTCTATGTTTAGTACCAAGAGTTGTACAATCTTCTCAGAATACCTTACGGGGGTTCTGGCAACTTGTATACGTAACCTTGTGTCTATGTCGATAAGAAGGTCTCCTGCATCTGGCTGTGGAACTAATGGATCACAGCCAAATATTTGTTCTCTTTCAGGTTCTTGTATGGTCATGCGAATATCCTATCAGGGTAGTCTATAGTTAGGATGATTTGACCAGAATGTGTATGCCTTGTCGTCTTTGATATTTAACTCTCTCAATTGTTCATTGATTTCTCGTAGGTTTTTTGTTGCTTGAAAGACCTGTATTCTAAGGTCTTGATCTATATCAGCTAGTGTTGTGGGTAGATTTGGTTGAGGCACTATTGGTTCAAATATGTATTCTCTGGGATCTCTAGGTCCCATGATTTTCATACAAAATGATTCAACTTTTAACTAAAACTAACAAACTAATTATGAAAGATATGTCTATATTATGCATGTATTCTTTTATTTGTGTATTTTTGATGAAGTATTTTAACGAAATTAATAAGAGCAACTATGCTAATATATTTAGAAAATGGACAACTAATACAGTAACAGAATTAAAATAAACAAAGTAGCCTAGTGTAGCTATTTTTCTATGTAGTTGTGAAGTTATCCTAAATATCTAAGCAAGTAATTATTTTAAATTGAAAGACTCTTGATCCTACCTCAGAAGCGAGGAATGAATCATAGTTTCTCAGAAACTATCAATCACCACAGCTTCCCTGGTGATATTGAGAGTGAGCTTTGACTAAAATAAAATAATTTACTACTCTATTTGATACGTTGTAACTAGAACTTTGATAGCTCAAACCTGGCATTTACAGAATGGTGGTAAATCCAGTTGTGTGTGACTTTGTCCCCTCAGTGTGATCTCCTCATTCCTTCGTGTTCTCTTTAATCTATAAAAGCATGTACATGATAGCATTAGCAGAATAAGGCACTCGAACAATGGCAACTTTTGGATATAGACTGAATACAATGCGAGTAAGAGAGAGATAGTGCAAGTGAACAGAGCTTGACTATGCAATTCCTAGCGGGATTTATTGCGGGAATACAACACAAATGCACCGAGAGTTTTAGAAACTATCCTTTGTGACTAAACAAAACCTGTAACTTTAAATGGATTCCAATCTAAGAATGAAACTATCTTGTTTTAAACTGACTTGCATGGAACAACGATGAAGCAAGAATGAAACAAGAAGATTGAATGACCTCTAAACAGCAAAGGAAAACTAACAATGGATGCAAAACATGAAACTATTGGAATTCTAAGCAAGAAAATCAAAAGACTGAATGATTAAATAGAGAAGGAGAGGGGCCATTTGTTTGAAAACAAGCTGGCTATTTATAGCAAATGCATTCACTAGAAGGTAACTTGGAATTGAACTCTTTTACCATTAAACAAAGTGAAAACACTATTCACAGGGTGGCCAAAACATAAATGCAAAGAAAAGTAGCTGAAGAAAGTGGATAGAAATTGAAGATTTACGTTTGACATGATCATCAAGACTTTCTGGAAAACACAAATAGGAACGCTGCCCTGTGCAGGGCGGTGGTTATGAGACCACCACCCTGTCTTGGGCGGCGGTCACGGGACCACCACCCAGGCAGGGCAGCGGTCTCATCACTTAAGACCAAAATGCAAGAATAAAGGGGGGCAGAGGGTAGAATAAAGCACGCGGAGGCTAGGTGAGGCATACGGGATAAAAACGTATACTTGGCGAGCTTTTCTGGATCCCGAACACCTTGCGAGGAGACCTGTATCATCATTGGGGTATGTGTAACATATTTCTAGTGGTACAATACCCTACAATTTTGGGTACGTACAGGTAAAAATGGGAAGACCCCCATTATAGCCATCCTCTAATGCCTTGTTCATGGATAATCGGAGCCAAGTTCACTGGAGACTTTGAGGTTTTAGCATTGGCAGAGTCAGATAGCTTCCCAGATCTATTAGGGCATCCTTGGTTCTACACAAATAATTCTCATCTTTGGTTCAATAAGGGTTATATCAATTTTGAAAACAAGGAGGGGAGAGTTATTATCCCTTTAACAGATGGAAAATTTGTGCCCTATATTGATCCCTTAAGTGAAGAAGATCTTAATTGGATTTATGTACATGCCAGCTAGGATCCAGAATTACTTGATCCATCTAAAGAACAAATAATTTAGTGGGAGGATGCACTGTCCATTAGTGATACTACAAGTGTTTTTTTTGATAATTGGGCTCATAACACTTATGAGTTGGTAGGGCGTAAAGTAAAGAGCATATTTCCTAGAGGCAGCAAACCGCATTATATCATGAGGATAGGTAAAAAATTGGTACCTTGTTACATCAGAGAAGGAGATCCTATGATATTTTTGTGCACCATGGAGGAACAATGTATAGACCTATTGGAAAGAAGAAATATGCTAACATATACACTACATGGGACAACAACACACTGGTGGGTGGCCCATAGGGATAATCTTGTAGGATGGAATGAAATTAGGATCACTTTTGCTACTAGGTTCTTCATGAGTAATGTACCTACTCAAATCTATACTTATCATGGTAATCAACCTTTTCACCACCACGTTCAGAATTTTGAGAGACTATGGACAGAAGGGCAGGAAGCTTTACCACCTTTGCTATGGGTGCACAAGTTTTATTCCACTTTACAAGGATACGCAAGTGTTTGGTATGTATATACAGAACTCCATAGATAGTCTTGAAATTGGTAGGATTCAATTACAAGAATGGCCTAGACGTTTGAATTCTTCTCTACAAATCCTCTGGTGGTAGAAGAATTGAAATTCATAAAGCGCTTAACTATGGGAGATAGTGCTACCGATGAAGAACTCCTTCAGAAGTTATTGGATGAAGGGGACTTAGGAGTGTTTCTTGGTGAATAAAAAGAGGCTAATGCAACACTACTTCAATGTGGTTTCCTTGAGAAATAAAAAGGAAAAATGGTCTACTTAGTGGATGATGAGGAAGTACAAAATCTATATGTAAACCATTCAATAGGTAGGCATGAGGTATTAAATAGTGTAGATACAGCCACACACACCTATCATGAACCTATGAGGACAAAGAGGGTGAATATTAGATCAGATGTTGACCCTAAGGAATCCATAATTGGAGACTATTGGTCAGAATATGAAGTGGAAAGAATCATAGAGTTACTAAGGGATTATTAGGACTTATTCCCTAGGGGGTACCGTGAACTTAAATGCGTGCATGAATTGTTAGGGGAGATGATTATAAATCTTAAAGAGGGTTTGTACCTAGTTAGAAAGATAACCTACAGGATGAACCCCAACTTGTGTGAAAAGGTCAAAGAAGATATTGAAAAATGTTAAAGTCTGGAATTTTAAAGCCCCTTGATGAGTCAGAATGGGTTAGTCTAATGGTGATCAGTATCAAGAAGAATTGATGGATCAGGATTCGCGTGGACTATAGGGAGTTGAATGCTACATGTGTGATTGATCCCTTTCCCACGTCATTCACTATGGAAATACTAGAAGGTGTTATAAGGCACAAAATCTATTCGTTTACAGATGGGTTCTCTGGGTATCATCAGTTTCAGAAGTCCCAAGAGGATCAAGAAAAGACTACGTTTACTACTGAATGGGGTAGATTTTCCTATACTGTAATGCCTTTTTGTCTGAAAAATGCACCTGCTATATTTTCACACATAGTTATTCAATAATTCAAATAATTTATTCACAATTTCTTACATGTCTATTTAGATGATTGGAAGGTGTATGGACTAGTTAAAAATCATTGTGACAATCTGCACTTTATTTTTGAAAGATGTAGACAATTGAGTATCTCATTGAACATCAAGAAGTGCATATTTACTACATCATTTGGGATATTGTTAGGAAACATAATCTGTAAGGAGGGTTTGTTTCTTGATCTAGCCAAGGTTGCAGTCATTATAGACCTAAGGGATCTTACCCGTTAGAGTCAGGTGCGCACATTTTTAGGTCATAAAAAATATTACGGGAAGTTTATCAAAGGATATACCAAAGTTTCTACACCGTTGGAAGAGTTACTGAAAGGGAAAGGTACTTCTATTGGGGAGAACTGCAACAACGCACATTTGAGACATTAAAGGAAAAAATCACTACCATGCCTATTCTACATTTTCCTTCGTGGGACCAACCATTTCATGTATATGTTGACACCTCTGACATGACCATTAACATGGTGTTGGCTTAACCTAGAGAAGGTATTGTAGTTCATCCTATCTATTTTGCTAGTAGAAAGCAGACTCAAGCAGAACATAATTACACAACTATAGAGTGCAAATATTTTTCAATGATCTATGCGCTACATAAATTCCACCAGTACCTACTAGTTACACCATTTGTCTTTTATACAGATCACATGGAATTGAATTATTTGGTGAACAAGCCCATTCTACAAGGGTACATATGTCGATGGGTGCTCTTATTTCAAGAATTTGATTTCACATTTGTGGTAAAACTAGGTAAAAGTAATTCTAGACCAGACCATCTATCAAGAATACTATCTTGAGAAGAAGCACATGCAATTGGAGATACCCTACTAGATGCATAGTTATACAGGTTACAATGAGTGCCATCAGAACTAGAGGACATTGTTTTCTTTCTACGAATAGGGATGGCACCAGAAGGAATGAAATCCTTAGAGAAGAAACATCTTGCTATATGTATAACCCCCTATATGTTAATTAGCGGTGACCTGTACAAATTAGGTCAGGATGAAGTACTGTGTCGTTGTGTATTGGAACATGAGTGCACAAATATTATGGAAGAAGATCATGGTGGTATTACAGGTAGCCACTATGTCAGTGATTCCACTATGTACAATATTCTACTCGCTAGATTATGGTGGGAGACCCTGTATAAAGATTGTAAAGAATTTTGTAAGGCATGTGATCATTGCCAACACCTTGGGAAACCAGGTTAATGAGATGAAATGACTCTAAGACCCATTACTATTGTAGAACCATTTGAGAAATGGGCTATAGATTTTGTGGGTCCTATTTCACCAGTTGTGCATAAAATTGGATCGAGTTAAATCATAATTTTCACAGACTATATGACAAGGTGGGTAGAAGCAACACCTACAAAGGATTGTATAATGGCTACAACAGCCAGGTTTCTTTTGGGAAAATATTATTACAATCTATGGATGTCCTTTAATTTTGAGCAGTGATAGGGGCACACATTTTATTAATGAGACATATTTTTATTAGATGAATTCATGATTGCACACCATAAGACTACACCCTATCATCCTCAGAAAAATGCAACTGCTGAGGGTTTCAACAAAATTTTGAACCAGAAATTGACAAAAATATGTGATGTTGGAAGAAAGGATTGGGATGATAAAGTATCTTCAGTACTTTGGGCATATCAAACAACATATAAAAGGTTAAACAAATCCACACCATTTTAGTTAGTGTTTGGCATAGAGGCAGTTCTTCCTATGGAATTTATGTTACCTTCTTTGCATATTGCACGCGCTGCAAGTTTTGATGATGAGAAAAAATTAGAAGAACAGATTGATCAGTTAATCAAATTGGATGAACAACTAGCCATAACACGTTGGAGTAAAAAAAAAGAGAAGGCCAGGTAGAAAGCATGGCATGAAAGACACATCAGGGATAAAAAGGTTGCGATAGGACATATGGTGCTCCTTTGTGATTCTAAATTATTGTGCCATCTAGGAAAACTCAAGGTACATTGGTTGCAGCCATATGTTATCACTCACATACTCGAATCAGGTGCTTGTCAGTTAGAGGCCCTTAATGGAAAATGGTTACCCAGTTACTTCAAAGGGAGTAGGTTGAAGCCCTACTATAAATAAGTCTTCTTGGTGTTTGTAATAAGGTAGTGTTGTCATTTAGATTAGGTTTTCAATTATGCATTCCCTTAATGTGTTTCCTTCTTTATCACTATGATTTTTCAATTCAGTTGGTATGTTTGTGTAAAGTGTGTTTACGTGCCAGAAGCTAATTCCTATTCGAAGAATTTTTATGCACAAAGGACTACACATACACTTAGTGTGGGGTAGATTGTTGATATCTAGGTACAAGACTATTGAAAATAAGTACACATGAAAGGAACTATCTACTGGTGCTATTCAAGGGTGGAGAATTGAAAAAAAGATATTTCTTCAGGAAACAGGGACCATAGATAAAGAGGAATGAAGAAAAAAGTATAATGCGAGGTAAGCAGAGGCCGAGAAGACTACCAAGTGAAGGTGCAATGATGAGGTACTTAGACATATGGAAGCACACTGAAGAGAACTCTACAACCAAAAGGTATAAGGGAATGCTAGAACGTTATATCTTGGGCGTGAAGATGTACCACATGGAAATAATAAAAATAGTCAATTAATGAGAGGATTGTTGGTAGGTGGAGGAGCAATAAATGCACTAAACTTTTAAAATTATATATAAGGATGGGATGTGAGTTCATTTTTACCATTGCAATTGAGATAATTTGAAAAGGGTTAAGTGTGAACGAGCTGAGAAATCATGTTGAGGTGTGAAGAGTGTGAAACAAGATGTGAAGAGAAGGGTTATGCACAGGAGAATCTTAAGTTCCCATAGGAGAAGGGTTTCAGCAAGGAAGACGCATTAAAAATGAGCTAGGGCACGTAATTTCCACTAGGGCATGGAGATTTAAACTAGGGTTTATACTTGCTTGATTACAGAGGGAAGAAAAGAGAGATTTTTTTCAAATGGAACCAAAGAAAGCACCCGTAGTAGGAGATAAATGGAAGAAGAAATTGCTTCCGAGAGTAATTTCTCAAAAATGTAGTTACTAGAGGGTGTGATTGAGGGAAAAGAATGGGATTCATATATCCTCCAATGTAAAATCAATGATTGCAACCATAAAACATTAGATAATAAGAAGGATCTTGATGCACTGCTAAGCACAAAAACAAAGAAGCACACGAAAGAGGATATATTGGTATACAATGACGCAGGTGAAAAGTTACTGAAGCAGAATGGAGTCTACCAACTGTATGAGCTACCATATTTTGGAAAGTATGAACCGTTATATTGGTGGTTGATGAGAAGAGTTCAAGAGGTCTTCTTTTAATTTGTCAGACGGAGGGTAAGAATCACAGTTGCTTTGATTTCAACAGTGACAGGACTAAGGGCCTCAGGGTTGGATCTAGATAGTGATTTAATTGATAAAGCTACAATCCTAGAGACACAGAAATAGTTGGGGTATACTAAAGGTCCACACAACATGGACATTGAAATTTTGAAAAAGTACTTAGTAGTGCAGGAAACTACACATCTTTTAACAAAGTTGAATGACCAAGGAAGGTGGTTGTAGGTAAACACAATGTGGTTACACGTCACAAAGAAAATGTCTTAAGGAGTGGTCTACAATATTGCATATCACATAGCAAATACAATCATTGAAGAAGCGTGGACAAGTGATAGAATAAGTTTTGGCATTGTATTATTGTCTTTAGTATTTATGGAGATTGGGGTACATGATGGGACAAAGGAGAAGATTTGGGAGTACCCCACGGAACACAAGTCATTTACAAAAATATTTGGCAAGTACTTGTGTGATGGATCAATGAGTGGACCATTCAAGCAGAGGGTACATATGTGGTATGATAGACTCTACACAATGTTTGAGGAAGATTAGAACATACCCAAGGATTTTCCTTTGGTGGTGGGTAAGGTAGTTTAGTTTTCCGTATGCCAACATTTTTGCATTGTGTAATTTTTGATGACGGACGGAGCTTGGAGCCCATGGTGCAAACTGCCATATGTCTTCATAGCAAGATATTTCTAGGCATCAGTTCATCATTTTTTAGAAGCACACTGCCTAACCTTCAATGCATATAAGGTAGATTATAACTACCACACTCTGAGGAAGAAGTATGCATATCGGGGGTGGAATGCCTACAATGAAAGGCTTATTTTAGATATTATAAGCATGAAACCTGTAAGCTTGGAATTTGGGGACACAGAAGTAGCACTTGTGTGCCTACAACTCAAACTCAAGATGGAGAACACTAAGTATGTGGAGAATGAGTTCATGCTCCCAGGTTTGCAAAAGGATAAGAATACAATGGAAAATGTTCCAACACCCAAGCCCACATAGACAATTCAAGTAGATAATGAAGAATAAGAGCACAAGGATAGTGGTGGTTTAGAGCACAGAGGCAGAAAATAGCCTCCAAATAAGAAAGAAGGTGAGCGCATAACTACACTACCTCGGCCATAAGAGGGAGATGATGAGGACTTGGATGTAGTCTAAGGAGAGTGTCGTTTCAAGAGAGTATTCAAGAGAACAAGAACCTAAGGTTCTACTCCGAAAATAGTACATAGATCATCTCGAATCTCTCCAGAGAAGGAGACAACTGAGAAAAGAAGAAGGAAGTTGAAGCTAAATGAGGAAGCGGAAGAGTCTAAGGAAAGCATGCCCAATTATCCTACTCCTCCAGAGAATGTGGAAGAAAAAAAGACAAAGAAATGAAGGATGGAGAAGAGGGAGAAAAAGGGACAAATGAGATAAAAACTGAGACTACTCAAGAAATATTCACACAAGTTCCAAATATTGAAGCCCAAGTTCCTAAGTAGCCTAGATCAAGAATAACAAGTGGGGAATATATTCCACCATCCATGGGCTACATTGAGGACACAGGTAAAATTGTTTTCACCCATTTCCATAGAATAATAACACAAAAGGAGTTGTATGGCTGGGATTTAATGAATGAAGATATGGCAATAGTGTGCACATGAAAGCAATTGTCATGGTCGATGAACACACACATGGATGAACCAAAATTTGATGTGTGTGAGGATTCTTGCGTTTCAAGGAGGTTAAAAAAGAAACCTCAGGCCCGACACATAATAGTAAAGCCTACTATTATGTTAGATGAATAGATAAACAATGCTTTGGTAAAGGTCTCGACAGAGGTCATACGATGGAATATGGATAAAGATACAACAATTAGGGTGCTAAGGGAGGAGATCAAAATGAATGATAAAGAAATAGCACACCTAAAGTAAGAAAGATATTTGGCACAGAAGAAGAACAATGTTTTTATCAATATGGAAGAGGAGATTGGGGATAATGTCATGAAGGCTAAGCCACACTTAGAGCTAAGGGTACCCAAGACATTTCCTTTGGCAATACATTATGTCAGTACATTGGTGGACTTAGTGCTTGAAGATGAACCTCTGCGCATGCCTGAACCATAGGATCCGACATAGGAAGTAGAGTAGGAAAAGGCTTCAATGATGTAGAATATTACATCATATGAAGGATTTCTTTAGAGCTTACAAGAACAACTAAAGAAGGTGGATCAAGCTCTAAATATTTGTACAGTGCTAGAAACCTTTATAAGGACAAGGACCATTTTGATAGACAATGAGGTCCTTAAGGACATGAAAGATGATACATTGGGCCATGTAAAATGATTAGCACTTGTCAAGCAGAAGTGTGAGGCCCTTACAGTAGCTTAGGAACCACACAAGGAGAGACTGGATGAGCTTGGGAAACTCATCGCTTAGAAGATGGAATTGTTGGAAGGGAGAATGAATGGCATGTCCAACATTTTGTTGGTCTTATAGAATGAGAAAGGAGAGATTACAAGGGATGAATTAGAGTCAATTACAGTGGATATTCTAGAGAAAGCAAAGGCTACGCATAATGACTAATAGAACTTAGAGGTTGAGATAAAATAAGAATATCCCGAATTGATTATCTAGGTTATAGCAGAAGATAATGCAGGTTAAAGGAATAATTTTATTCATTAAAATTCTTTCTATTCTTCTATTCATATTCTTTGATTCATTTTGGAGACAACCATTACCAGGGTGGCAATGCAAACTAGTGTGGGGTAATGTTGATCAATCAGAATCTGGCACTTAGTGAAGAAAATACAGAAGGTTCAAGCAGGAAAGACGAGAAAATTCAAAGGGGCGAAAGTATCGGAAAGGATCGTGCGCGAAGAAATGAAATAGGTTAAGGACTTAGGTGTTTTGATGATGAGGATCTATTTTTGGAGATACCATTTGAAGCACTCAAACCGATTGGATACTTGTGCAACATGCATTGGCTATTTTTGAATGATCAGATACAAAGCCCTTTGCATGGAAGCAGGCTAAAGATAGAATGGTGAACTGATAGTTGACTCAGAGAGATCTATTATTAACACTCTTACATGTAACCTTATTTTTGGAATGACGCATGACTAATAATAGCATGTGACCTATTTTGGTTTTAGATAAGTGGTGAAGGGAAAATTCCCACCCTTATAAATATGTATTGAACTGTGTAGCAGAGAGAGCATAGATATAGGTGTGAAAACTAGGTTATAGTGAGATTATGCTGATAGATTTGTTACGCACATGAGCGGATACTACTGTTATTATAAGGAATCTTTAGTGTATTTACTGTAACTAATATAATGGATATTATGGACTGAAACAAGGTGTTATCATGGTAATGATTCACTATTGCATGCTTGATTCCATTATAGTTATCTATTAAGTCTATTATGTTCTAGATCTAGATCTGAATAAGCACTGTAGAAGGATATATTAGCCATAGATCTGAATGCCTTAAGTCTTCATCATACTAACATCCTACAAAAAAAACCCTAAAGAGGGGCCTAGTACCTTTGGAAGCTTTGGGTGAGTGCACAGTATAGGCTGAGTGATGTGCCATAGCACTTGGGATTGTATTGCTGAATTCTAGGTTACATCATCACATGGCCTATGCATCAAGGTTGATTATTGAAACAAGGCGTAAGACTTCTACTGGTTGAATATATAAAATCCATTAACACCCATAGCATGTAAACTGATAAAATTGATGTGGTGTGCTATGTTGTCCCCGACAATGGTGCCAAAAATGTTGGGTCGTTGTATTCTCCAATAATTTAACTAACTGAATTTTCTGTTAGTGTCATTATAAACTGGGGATGTGTCCTAGGATGTATGCAATGAAGCTCTATGTAACCATTTTTCTTGTTGGGGGTTTTTTGTGATATTTTCATTAGTTGGTTACTAATCTACATAATCTTAATATAAATCTATGGAATTCAGTTGCTGCAATGAAGTGAAGTTTAAAATCTAGACTTCTAAATTAAATGAAAATGCACACATAGAATTTGAAGGAATGGAATTGAAATTGCACACTTATAACTAAGAATCAATAGAAGTAAAATCAAATGCTAAGTTAAACTTTGTATTAAAGGAAACACACATTATGAATAGGAATTACAGTGGGAAAAGAAAATACATTCAAACTTAGATTGCATGAAGTATACTAAAATAAAGATTACAGTGAAACTTATCAGAAAACCAGATGTGTATGTAAGTGTAAACAACCTCCTATCTCCTTGGTTGAGTGGGCCCTTGCTCTCCCTCGGGAAAAAGGAAATCTCTATAGATTTATATCCTCAAAATGAAACTTGCTTATATTAATTCAAACACATTTCATAACATATCTAGTAAATGAAAAGAAGATTTCTCTATATCACAGGCTATGTATTGCAAAGTATATAAAAATAACAGCTACTATAATTTTCTTAAGAAGGTGTCTTTATATAAAAAAACAATTACAAAATTCACCATAATAGGTGGCACTAACATCTCCCACTAATCAACATTAACCATGACTCATAAATTCCTATGGGACTATTAGAAACAAATCCCATACTTATCGGTTGATGGGTGGAAAAAGTCTTCTGCTCCTGCATTCCAGCTCCAAATTCAAACCTCTTAATTGTATTGGCAATAAATGTTCATCATTTCCCTGCACACATCATGACATTTTCCTCACGAAGACAGTTAGTAGGAGTTTATATAGTAATCAGGTTGTATGAACTAAGGAAAGGAAAATGCATCAAACTCACTAAGATATAACTATATAAAGCATCCCCATGCACTAGTAAATCATATCTAAATAATAATTTATTAACCATAGGAATGAAATAAATGAGCCAAATAATGCACTCATCATAGGGTATGGTTTTTCTCTAAAAAGGGTGGAAAAGGAATGTTCATGGAATGAATAATGTGTTGGTATGTGTGACTTACCTCATCATCATTTGACATCTTGTCCACCTCACATGGTTATTCATATCACTTAGGCTAGATCATAGGTCATTAGGTGTAATTAGGATTTCATGTGTCATGCATGGAAGTTACAAAACACTTTTATATATGTATCCTTTCTAATTGATCAATGAGGATGCGTAGAACTATTCTTTCATGCATGATTTTCCTTTGTGTTAGATTTCTTGCTTATTTTTTACAGCGATCATGTCATCATTGAAGTGTAACCTCTTTTATGTGCACAAGGTTTTGTAGTGCTCTTTACAGAGAAATATCACATGGTATCAAAGAGGTTGTTTGATAAAAGTGCACTCGTTTATTTTGGTTGTTAATTACTTCCAGTTTCATTATTCGTGCTTCTCGTGCAAGTTTTTTTATTATTTTTTGGAATCTTTCTAACTGGTTTTAACAGTCTAATTTTTGAATTTTGTGTTGGTTTTATGATTTTGCATGTGCATTTTCAAGGCTTTTATCCACCATATTTAGCTAGCTTCAGCTAAATTTGTAGGGAAATATATTTTGAAGGTATCTTCTGTTTTGGTTATATTAGTTTTATTTTTCATTAAACGTACAAATTTTAGTGAAAATTTTCTACTTGAATCCTTCCCTGCCTTCTTACATGCATATATGCTTTACCCTGCTACTTTCTCCACCCTGCCCAGCTCACCTAAGATTTTTCTAGTTTGGTGAGCTCTGTTTCTATCTTGAATTGGAAAGTCGAGTTGGTTTTCTTTAATCTATGTTACATTGCCTTGCGAGGTACATTTTGGTCAAGTTATTTACATTCCTTAGTGAGTTGGTTGTGCATCAAATTGATTTTTTGGTCAGGATACTCACTTTATCTGATCATTTTGAGTTTTGTTTATGAGTTTTATTTTTCCTTGGCTCGAACCTTCCTTGGCAAGTGGATCTCATTTTACTTAACTCTACTCTAACCCTATCATGGTCATTTAGGCTCCCTGTTCTTTTCAAGTCTTTAGTTGTCCTGACCCACATGAGACATCTATTTTATTTGTCTAGGGGATTTCTCTTTCTCTTTTTAATTACATCTTCATCACTTAGTGTCTTGTCCACATCACATGGTTAGTCATCTCAATTAGGTGAGATCATATGTCATTAGGTGTAATTAGTGTTTCACATGTCATGCAAAAGAGTTACACATAACTCCTATATATGTACCCTTTCTATTTGATCTATGAGGATGAGTAAACCTATTCTTTCATACATTATTTTCCTTTGTGTTCAATTTATTGTTGATTACTTGGAGTGTTCACATCACTGTTGGAGTGCAACATTTTCAATGTGCATGAGGTTCCATATTGATCCTTGCAGAAAAATCTCACACAATGTTTACACAAAATGCTCACAATGTTGAGTTGAGATAAATAAGAGATCCAAGAACAAGATTTCACTAGGAAGGAGAATTTTTTTTAAGGGGATCCAAAGATTCAAGGATAGGTTGTGTAACAGTTTGAACATGGGGAGGGTCATTCTGAATAGTATGAAAAGGAAAGGGACCATCAAAAAATTCTATATTTTGAGTTTTAGATGTCCTTTCTATGGGATTTTCTATGATAGAGGTGCTACCACATGGTTCGATGGCATAGTCATTGGTAGTATCAAAGGTAGATGGTATCAGTAATGCAAGTATGTCTACACATTGGATGATGGTATTCACTTGGACCAAGGAAGAGGAGATAGGGCATATTCATGAGGTTTTTTCCATGAAGAACATGGATAGATGACTCTTTAGTATTTATCCTTGGATGAGGAAGGGTAAGAGGCTTAATACATGTGATAATGTGTTTAGTTCCATCCATATGATCCACACTTTTAGTATATGTACTAGTAGATGGATATGAGATGTAGAAAACATTGGTAACCATCTCATTGGTCATATTACGATTAGAATTTTCAGATTTAGAGTGATAGAGAAGGGGTTCATTGTATATCTTAAGGTACTTGTTATCCTAATGAACAAATTTATGTCGATCATGTTTTTGGGTTTTATCATGTGCCTTAATATTCTCATCCAATCTTTCTCAAGTGATGGATTTATGATCAAAATTATTGTCAAGGAAAAAGGTATAAGAATATGATCAAAGTGCATGGAAATTATCATAATAATTGCCCCAATTTTCATGTCACCAACAATATTTATTTTCATCATGTCTTTAAGGGTGAGGGAGAGGATTATGTACATCCATAGTGAATGGGTGAGATAGACTTCATCATAGCTCTTTCTTGGATAGAGGTTGGTGAAAATCAATATCAGAGGGAGGTGTAGAATTATTTGGTGATTTATTAGTAAATTGATCAATGTTATGGATGGTCCTATTGGAAGAAGTGTCTTAAGGAAAATTATTTTTGACTCCATCATCATTGGTATTCTTGTTTCTAGGATACACGAGGACTTGAATGTTCTTGGAGGTATATTAATTTCAAAAAGGATTTTCAAAATCTCTCATGAGATAATATTGGTGTTTTTACTATTTGAATTATTATTCCAAAGAGATAAGGAATAATCAATAAACCTTTTATTTAAGGTAAGGAACCAATGCTCTAAGGAATAATTGAAACAAAATATGATCATGGTATTCTCAGGAAGATCATGGTATTGGAATTTTTAACTAGAGAAATCATTAATATTTCTAGCTTGATAATGGAGATGGCCTAAATGGTATGATACCAATGTAAGGAATATCTTGTAAGTTTATTTTCTAATATGTTTGTGTCAGAATAGGAGTTATACTTGACCCATTATTTATAAATATTACTAAAATATTTTAGATGTAGAGTGGGTTATGTAGAACCATCATAAGTGATGGAAGTAGTGATGCCTTTGGTATCTATAACAACAATGAATGGAATAAGTGGATCCCTTTGAATTAATATAAGAGTATTATTATGGATGGGAATTTTTCCATTGGGAAATCTACTGGGTCCAACCAAAAGTGAATAGGGCTAACCTTGGTTTTGTATGCCATAAGAGACCATTTGAGGTCGACTAGAAATGTTACCTATATTAGTTTAAATCTATAAAAAATGATTGGTAGTAATGGTTTGGTATTGAATTAAGTAATCAATGAGTTACATGATGAGTTGGGTAGAGTCGAAATTTAAATGGATATCATGGTTATTAATTGGATTAGAAGTTTCTCCCTTTAGAGGAGGCTGAGTAGGGTTGATATTTACATCAAAATTCTGAGAAAGATAGTCCTTAAGATACTTGTATAACATTGATTCAGAGGATTTTTTGGGTGTTGAAATTTTCCTAAACCTCCCTAAACCATTAACACACTATAGAGTGTTCTGAGACCTTTTTGAAGGTATGTAAAACTCTAGAAATGGATTCCAAGTGCAAAAATTATTGCAGGTCAAAGATTGGGTTTGAAAACGATCCATTTTACTCAATTGGCGAATCACGCGTTGACACATGGTAGTATGGAAAAATGTGAAAAAGGTTAAGTGTTTTTTTTTTTACCTCTAGTCTTCAACAAACGGTTAAAAATTTAATGGGCACCGATTTTTGTTGGCTGGGGGCCCTCAGCAAGGTTAGGCACACTCTTTTGTAGGAGGGGTGTCTTTGCCGCCTTTTTATTCACATTGCTATTATCATTTACAATTTTATATGCCATTTATATTCTTTAACATTTCCCATGTGGAATTATTGTTTTGGAGAGATTATTTAGCATTGCAGGATAAAATTGAGATTGGGCGAGCTATCTATTAGCTCGGTGGGGTGATCAACTCCTCACCAAGTTGATCACATTATTTTCCATTGTTTAGACTTGTCTATATTATCGAACAGTTCAACTCAATGACTCAACCTACCTTATCACCATAGCTCAGGGTGAATCCTTAGCCCATATATCGGCCAATGACTCAGCCTTTATATTACATAGTCAAACCACTTAGCTTGGAGGTTTAAACAATGCAACAAGAAACCACTCAACACATATATGGTTGCTTCACATATCTAGCTTGGCACCTAATTACTAGCACGAAAGATTATAATGGAAATTTAGAGAAATCCCATTCAACTTGGCAGATGTGATAATAGCTCAACCCTCAACGTGGGAATTTAAAAAATGCACTAGGCCTTTATCTTGAGTGGTTAAAACATATAATAATAGCTTGCACAACATGGCTATTAAACATACAACACACAAAAAACACACCTCGGAAATGGATAAACAATGCTCAGTAGAATATTTTGGTGCAAAAAAAAAGGCCAAGATGTGGCCTAAGCCATGATAATATTGGGATGTTGCTCCCTAATTTTTTCCTCCCCACTAGAAATGTGAGATTTTACCACTTGAGTGTAAATATACCACCAATGAAAATGGAGCCATAGGTCCTGAACCTGTTGTATCGCTGAGAGAAACGTCTATGGTACCTTGGTCTCCAAGTGTGGCCTTGCTCTGATGACATTGTTCCCAATATCCTCTATGATGTTGATAAATACTTCGTTATTTTTTTACATTAAGTCCCTCCCTTGTGTTATGTGTGCTATCTCTGCATCCTTTATCTTTAGATCCTCACGTAGCTCTCTGATTGTTGCAACTTTATCCATATTTCTTCTAGAAAATTTAGTAGAAACTTTCACCAATGAATTGTTGACCTGCTCATCCAACATGACAGTAGGCTTTACTGTCATATGTCTAGCTTATGGTGCCTTCTTCAGTCGTCTTGAAATGCATGACTCTTCACATACATCAAATTCAGGCTCATCCATGTGGGTGTGCATTGACCATGATAGTTGCTTTTGAGTGTGCACATTCACCATATACTCATCCATTAGCTCTCAACTGAATAAATCCTTCTGTGCTATCGTGCTCTGGAAATGGGCATGGAAAATTTTACATCCATCCTTCGCATACCCCATGGCTGGTGGAATGTCCTCTCCACTCATCCTCTTCAATCTAGGACCCTTGGGAATTGTAGGTTCAAGGTTAGGAGCCTTCCCCATTACATCCAGAGCAATCACATGCACGGATCTGGAGATTTCCTTTTCTTTTTCTTCTTCTTCCTTCATCTCTTCATCTTTTTTCTCTTCCTCATTCTGTGGCTCGTCTTCTTGCTTGAGTGGGGTAGGAGAGGCACGCTCGATTTCTTATGATTCCTTCACTTCTTTATCCAACTTCAACTTTCTTCTCTTCTTTGGTTTAGCGGTCTCCTTGTGTGGAGAGAGATGAGGTGATTTTCGTACCATTTGTGGGGTTCCACCTTGATTATTTGTGTATCTGAACACTTTCTTAAACCTATACTCCCCCTACTCAACCTTTGTATCTTCCTCTTCATTATGTATTTGAGGTGGAGTGGCTGTGCGTCATGACTCTTCTCTGTTATAAGGTTGTTTTCTTCTGCACTGCAAGCCTCCACTATCTTCACGCTCCTCCTCTTTACCCTCTACTTCAACAACTTCTATGGGCCTTCACACCAGTATGTTTTCTATTATGTGCTTACCCTTTGGTGGCCTTGGGAGCATGAATTCATTCTCTACATACTTATTTTTCTCCATCTTGGGCTTTAGCTCAAGACACACCAATTCTTCCCATACATCTGCTACAACCAAACTTATTGGCTTAATATTCAACACCTCTAAAATGATCCTCTCAGTGTAGGAACTTCTTTCAGGATACACATGCTTCTTCCTCAATGTATGGTAGACACAATATACCTTATCTGCATTGAATACCAATCAGCGTGTGTCTATAAATATGTGAACAGATGCTTGGAAATGCCTTGTAGTGAATGTGTAAGGAAATTTACACCAAGGGATCTAGACTCCATCTCTCATTGGGAAGTGTGTGATGCAGAAATGTTGATATACAGTAAACTGGACTTGTTTTTTGACTACTAATGGTAGGTACTTTGGGATACGCCACTCTTCTCCAAATGTCATGTAGAGCCTATTGTACCATTTCTCCACCCTTTTCTTGACGTGATTTGTCATGGCCCCTTTACATAGGTACTTGTTGAACCTTTCAGCTGGTGACTTATTCTCCATGGGGTATTCCCATACCTTTTCCTTTGGCCCATCTCGTACTCCAATTTCCATGAATACTAGTGATAGTAGAACAGTCCCAAATCTGATCTTCCCTCATGTGTGTGCTTCCTCAACTATTTGTTCTGCAATGTAGCCTACAATATTGTATATTTCCCCTTCTAACATCTTACGCGCAACGTGTAACCACATAGTATTTACTTGTGACCACCACTCCTGAAAATTCAAATTTGTAACAAGGTGTGCTGCTGCTTGCATAATTAGACACTTCTTCAATTTATCTATATCCATACCATGCCGACCCTTCAGGTACCCCAAATCTTGTCTGGTATTTAATATCATAGATTTATCTATGAGATAATTCTTTATGTCCTCTCTTGTGGCCTTCAAACATGTAACTGATGAGGTAAGTGTAGATGAAATTATAACTCTGCATCCTACAAAGTAGAAGAGGTCCTCATGCACTCTGCTTATAAGCCACTGATACAAGGGCTCATACTTCCTGAAATATGGAAGCTCATATAAGTTTTAGACCCCAATACTCTTCAGAAGATTCTCACCTACATCATCATAAACCGGCATGTCATCCACTGTACGCTTGTTCGTCCTTGCAGTGAGAAAGGAATCGAGTTCCTTCTTATTCTCTGTGATCTTGTGATTGTATTCGCTTACTTTTCTCTTTCTCATAGGTGAATCCCATTCCTAGCTGATGATTACTCCTTTTAGATATTGCATTTATGAAAAATCACTTTCAAGTGTCATCTCTTCTTTCTCAGTGACCACCTTCTTCTTTCCTTTTGCTGCTGCTACAGATGCCTTCTTGGGTTCCATTTTTACCTTGTAATCATCTCCTCTTTAACTCTAAAAGTTGTGAATCAAACCCTAGCTTGATTGAATTTTTCCCTAGGTGGAAACTTCATGCCCTAACTCCTCTTTGTCTCCTTGCTTCAATCAAACCCTTCACCACTGGGGACACAAGATTCTTTTCACATAGATCTGTTTTTCACGCTTGGTTTCACACCCTTTGCACCTTAACCCGATCACTTGGCTCTTTGCACTTAGCTCTTTCCTCAAATTATCTTAGTCATAATGGTAAAAATGAGTTCACATCCCATCCTTATATAGATTTTTCAAATTTTGATGCATTTATTACTCCTTCACTTACTAAATATCCTCTCATTCATTGACCAAATACATTCATTCCACATGATACATATTCACATCCCAGCTATAACCTTCTAACACGCCTTCCTACCCTCTAGTCATAGAATTCTCTTTAGCGCACACCCTTGCACCCGAGTACCTCGCCACTATACTTCTCCAGGTAGGTATCATGGCCTCCGCTTACCTTGAGTTATATTGTCCTTTCATTCATCTCCATCCTTGGTCACTTTTGAGAATCAATATTCTTTTGACTTAAAGCACACCCGAAGCAGCTTATTCCTTTCACCTTTCAATTCCCATAGTCTTGTACTTAGATAACTACAACCACCCCACACTAAAGGTATGTGCAATCCTCTACACATAAACATTATTCATATAATAATTAGCTTCATGCGCGCAAGCACGCTTATTACAAAAAAAACAATAACTAAATTGACAAAGCATAATGACAATGAAGGAAATACATTAAGGAAATAGAGAATTGAAAACCTAATCTAAATGGCAATACTACCTTATTACAAACACCAAGAAGACTTATTATAGTAGGGATTTAGTCTACTCTCATTAAAGTAACTAAGCAGCCACGTTCCATTAAGTGCTTCTAACTAGAAAACACCTGATTCAAGTATGTAAGTGATGACATACGGACCAACCAATGTACTTTGAGCTTTCCTAGATGGCACAAGAACTTTGAGTCATAAAGAAGTACCATTTGTTGAATCTCAAACTTCTTATCCCTTATGTTTTTGTCATGCCATGCCTTCTACATGGATTTTTCTTGCTTCTAAATCCATCGTGTTATGACTCATCACTCATTCAGTTGAATCATCTTCTCAATATGCTCTTCTAAAGACTTCTCATCAACTATACCTCTAGTGCATGCAATACACAAAGAAGGTAACATAATTTCTATAGGGAGAATGGATTTTGTGCCAAACACCAACTAAAATGGTGCAGCTTTATTCAATCTCTTGTAAGTTGTTCTATATGCCCAAAAAAAACTGACAATTTTTCATCCCAATCTTTTCTGCCAACATCAAATTTTTTTGTCAAATTCTGGCTCAAAATCTTGTTGAAAGCCTCAGCAATTCCATTTTCCTGAGGATGATAGGGTGTAGTTTTATGGTGCACAACCATAAACTCATCTAATAGGATCCTGATTGTCTCATTCAAAAAGTGTGTACCCCTATCACTTGTCAAGCTTAAAGGATATCCATATCTTGTAATAACATTCTCCCATAGAAACCTAGCTGTTGTAGTTATTGCACAGTCCTTCGTAGGTGCTACTTTTACCCACCTTGTGAGATAATCTATGCAAGTAATGATATAACACGATCCAGTCCTATGCACGGATGGTGAAATAGGTCCTACAAAGTCAATGGCCCATTTCTCAAATGGTTCAACACTAGTAATTGGTCTCAAAGGCATCTCATCTCTTCGCCTTGGTTTTCCTAGGCACTGAAAATGATCACATACCTTACAATATTCTTTACAATGTTTATACAATGTCTCCCACCATAATCCAACAAGTAGGATCTTCCGGGTAGTAGCATCACCTACATAATGGCCTCCTGCAATACCACCATGGGTCTCTTCCATAATATCCTTACGCTCATGATCTAATACACAATGGCGTAATACTTCATATTTTCCTAACTTGTAGAGGTCACCACTGATTAACATAAATGGTGATGCTCATATAGCAAGTTATTTCTTTTCTAATGCCTTCATTCCTTCTAGTGCCACACCATTCCATAGAAAGACAACAATGTCTTCTAATTCCACGGGTGCATGTTATAACCTATATAACTGTGCATCTAGCATGGTTTCTTCAATTGTTTGTGCTTCCTCTCCCGAGTTGATTCTAGATAAATGGTCTGGTCCAGAATTACTTTTCCCTAGCTTCACCACAACTGTGAAGTCAAACTCTTGAAATAGGATTACCCATTTGCATATACACCCCTATAAGACAAGCTTGTTTACCAAGTACTTCATTTCCATGTGATTTGTATAAAACAAAAATGGTGTTGCTAACAAGTACCATCAAAACTTGCGCAATGCATAGATCATTGACAAAGCTTCGTGCTCTGTAGTTGTATAATTTCGTTCAGTAGGAGTCGTCTTCCTACTATCAAAACAAATTGGATGATCTACAATACCTTCACTAGGATGAGCTAACACACCCCCAATGGCCATGCCAGAGGAATCCACATGTACATGAAATGGTTTATCCCATGAGGTAAAGCACAAAATGGGTGCGATAGTAAGTTTCTCCTTTAATATCTCAAACATGCGCTACTGCAGTTCTCCCCAATAAAATGTACCTTTTCCCTTCAGTAACTCTTCCAAGGGTGCAGCAATTTTAGCATACCCTTTGATGAATTTTCTATAATATCTTGTATGACCTAAACATCTGCGCACCTTACGTTGACTAGTAGGTGCTTCCAAGCCTAGAATGAATGCAACCTTAGATGGATCAACCAACAAAACTTCCTTGTAGATTATATGTCCTAATAGTATTCTAAATGGTGTAGCAAATATGCACTTCTTGATGTTCAAAGAGATACTCAATTGTCTACACCGTTCAAACATTAAGCATAGATTGTCACAATGATATTTCACAATCCCATATACTTTCCAATCATCTAGGTAGACCTGTAAGAAGTTGTGAATAAATTTTTTGAATTCTTGAACAACTATCTGCAAGAATACAACAGGTGCGTTTTTCAATCCAAAAGGCATCACAGTATAGGAAAAATTTCCCCGTTAAGTAGTAAAATTTGTCTTTTCTTGATCCTCTTGAGCAATCCTAACCTGATGATACCCAGAAAACCCATCTTTGAAAGAATATATTTCATGCCCTACAACGCCTTCTAGTATTTCCTCAGTAAATGGTGTAGGGAATGGGTTTGTGACACATGCAACATTCAGTTCCCTATAGTCCACACATATTCTAATTCTTCCATCCTTTTGATATTGATTATCATTGGACTAACCCATTCTGACTCATCAAGGAGTTTGATAATTCCATATTTTAACATTTTATCAATTTCTTCTTTTACCTTTTTACGCAAATTAGGATTCATTCTATAAGGTCACTTCCTAACTGGTCATGCACCTTCCTTAAATTTTATTTTCATTTCCCCAAGTGATTTATGAATGCCTTTAAGTTCATGATACTGTCTAGGGAATAAGTCTTGATAATCCCTGAGTAACTCAATGATCTTTACTACCTCCAATTATGACCAGTAGTCTCTAATGATGGCCTCCTTAGGCTTAGCCTCCGAACCTATATTCACCTTCTTTGTCTTCATGGGTTCATGATAGGCATGCATGTCCTTGTCTGTACTATCCAAGACCTCGTGTACCCCTTGTGAATGTTTAATATCTAGGTTCTCAACTTCCTCATCATCCATGATGTAAACCATCTTTCCTTTCTCTTTCTCAAGGCAAGCTCATTCAAGTAATATGGAGTCCATTTCTTCTTCCTTTTCAAAATGTGCTCTAAACTCTGTCTCACCAAATAATTCCTAAATATGATCTTCTACTTTTGCACTATCTCCCATAGTTAAGCGCTTGACAAATTTTAATGCCTCTTCGATTGGAAGTTGGGAAGAAAAGTAGTCAAAGGTATGGATCATTCCTGCGGTTAAATTTTTCCAGTTCCCAGTCTCTCGATGTAGTTATGCATATACGTACTAGGCGCGTGCACATCCTTGTAGAGTAGAGTGCCATCTATGCACCTAGAGTGAAGGTGGTAATGCTTCTTGTCCTGCTTTCCAGAGTCTCTCACACTGCTGAATGTGATGTTGAATAGGTTGATCACCATGATAAGTGCAGATCTACGTAGGTGCATTGTTCATTAAAAATCTAATAGATAAGGTGACTCCAATATATTCCCATTCTATAATATTATCTTTGTGAACTACCCACCAACGCGTTATTGTATCATGCAAGGTATATACTAACATATATCTTCTCTTAATTTGATATGTCCACCATGTTTCCATGGATTTCAAAAATACAGGAAGATCTTATGCCCCTGTATACCAAGGTACTGTACTACCTATCCATCAAATTGAAAGAAGTCCATTCTTACACGCAATCGCACTTTTTACCTCACGCCCTATTAGTTCATATGTACCATGAGCCCAATTATCACAAACAATACTCGTAGTATCACTAATAGAATGAGAATCTTGCCACTGTAGGATGTCTTCTTTTGATGGATCATTGACCTCTAAGTCCTGAATAACACGTACATAAATTTTGTTTAATCCCTCCTCACTTAGAGGCTCAACATATGGTGTAGACTTCTCATCTATCAAAGGTATCACAACCCTTTCCTCCTTTTTCTCAAAGCTGATATACTCCTTATTGAATCTCAAGTCAACATTATTTGCATAACACCAAGGGCGTCCAAGCAAGGCTAGAAAATTGTCTACTTCTACAAGTGTTAATACTTCAAAATCCCTAGTGAACTTGGCCCCTTGTATGGTTATAGATGCATCCTTCAAAACTCATATGGGAGTGGCCTTCGTATAGTTTTCCATAAACAACACATTAGATGATGGCTGCAATGGAGGCCTCCCCATTTGTACCCATGCATCTAATGTAAGCACATTTACTTCTGCACCTGTATCAATCAATATGTTGCTCAGTAGCCATACATCCACAACAACATTCAGAATAATTTCCTTATTATAGTAATGTATCAAGGGGAATATTTACATGCAGAATCTTCCGTACGGTCTCAATGCTTGTGTGTGGAGTGTTCCCTTTTAACCAACTTCGTAATAGTGGAATAATATTATTCTGGCGCAACATTTTACACACTTCTCTTAGATCATCAATATCAGTTTAGACTGTCTCTGATTCTTTCTTCTGCTCCTTTAAGTACTATATCTCACCTTGAAGATTCCTTAGTACCTCTATGGTATCTTGGTAAAATTCCTTTTGATGAGTAGGATCTAGGTACCTTGCATGCAAAACCTCCTCCTTGGTTATCATAGGCTTCTGGTGTAATGCCTCTCTTATGCACACCACTTTAGTTCATGTAGTAATCTTCACTATTAATGCCTCAGGTCCTTCTGTTATCTTGGGCATTCATTGATCTTCTACCATGCGCTAGATTCTAACCATCCCAATGCCTTTTTTCTCTTACTTATGCTATTTACTGAGATGCTCATATAAGTTTGGGAACTCTTCATAGCTATGGTTCTTTCCACAAAATAACATGCAATATTCTGAGGACATTCACGCCTATAGTGGTTAGGAGATCTGTATGTATAACATGTTCCATGAGGGAACTCACCTCTTCCTCCACCACAGCCTCGTCTTCTATATCCAACATGATATCCATGTCCGCTTCCACAACCTCCTTCAAAATGCCCATCATTCTTGTCATAGCTTGTTTGATTATGATCCTGATCCTGGTGCTCATTTTTACCCTTAGAATTATCCATTACACTTGTATATTGTAACCCAATGTCTATAACATCTTGGATCTGACCAATCAACTGACAATCCTCAGTATCATGGGTCATGGACCTACAAATCTTGCAAAAGAAAGATACATTCTTCCTTATCGCATGCTATAGAAAAGGAAAATGACTATCATCATGATTCAAATGACAGATCTTATAATCCAATAGTAATGAGCGTATAGATCTGTGAGGGAAACTATCCTAGGTGTGACCTTCCACTTCACAATCTGTACACCAAATTCCTAAGCATGTTTCATGGGCTGAATTTGCTGATAACTTCTCTAACTGCTTTTCCATAGCTACAGTTTGTGCCTCTAAAAATGGACTAACGCTACTGTCAATGCTCCCAACTACCTCAGCATGCAAATTTGCTTCTAGTGCTTCACACAAATCAATGTATGCCTTATGTGACAATGCCATTCTAAATGGTGTAATCAATCCTCCAAAAAACCATTGTGCATGCTGGCTTGCATGAATATCATAAGATATCTTAGATAGAAGTGTCTTAAAATGGGCGTCATACTCACGTACACTCTCAGTAGTTCCTTTCTTAATATCCTTGAGTACAATTATACTCTTCTGCTCAAACTATAGTGTAGTAGTAAATTGACTTGCCTTTTTCTCAGAAGCCGTGATCCCTTTAGATCGCCACAAGATTTCACACATATGCACATATTTGAAAGAATCCTCTATACCTCTATATTCTGGGAGAGGAAGAGAGATATCCATATAGATATTCTGTGGTTACTGTGGACCTTGACCACCTGATCCAGAACCCTCTATTGTTCCCTTTGCCTCCAAAACTACCAGATCCACTAGAACTAGAACCACCTATACCTCTTGATCCTCCACCAGTAGCTAGAATAGGACTTGTAGATGTACTCCCATGTGCTCCGATAGTAGTACTATACTAAACCCCTACAGTCTATGAGGTAGTTCCACTTCTAGAGGTGAATCCAACATTCTACATGCTCACGTTCTGTACAGATGATGCACTTGAAAATGTTCCTCCAAATATCATTGAATTCATTTGTCCTGCCATTGATGTACTTGCTCCCTAACTTAATCCTGCTCTCCTACTTCCTAAGTTAGCTTGTTGGTTACTTGTCGTACTAGATACTGGAAAACCAAGTGCAAGGGATAGGTCACCAGGTGGATTAAGATGTGCACCCGTGACCTAGGTAGTCTTTGTTGGCACACTTCTATGTGAGGCCAAGGGGGGATATGTGTCATGTTTTCCAAGATGGGGGAGTTATTGATGCTCTAGATCCATGTCTTCTACGTGAGCTATAAATCCTTCATGAGTCATCTCTCTCCTCAATGCCATACTTTTTGTAACAGAACGGTACTTCTCTATCTCCCTCTCACGTGCCTCATTATACTTAAGCCACCCTTCCTCTCTCTGCCTCTCTACCACTAGGTCTACCATCTTTCACCAAACTTGTTCCTACCCTCGTGCATGGTGAAGTTTAGTTAGCCATCAGTTTACTCTCCAGATTCAAAGTTACCATCAAGATCTTGATCGCCAGTAGAATACCTTGCAAATATGCTCCTCTTGGATACTGCAAAAATTGGAATTCAGCTACCTCTGGGAAAGAGTACATTGAAATTGAATATTCCAGAATATAAATGTTTAGAACACCATGAAACCACATATTCACAACATGAGTCCAGATCAAGTCAACATCATAAAGGGCCTGAAACTCTTCCTGTGTCCAGACAAGTGCGCAATGCCTCCAATTCTGCTGAGATGCATAAGCAGTAAGCCACTCATATAGTTCTACTAGAAAGATAACAAAAAATATCTCGTATAGGCTATCATATAGATTCTATTCTACCCAAGTGTGCGTGTTAAACTCAGATCCACTACTGAGCTTCCATGCATATTCTTCCTCTAGATCATGTATCCACTCCTCAATACTTGTTATAGTTAACTGGTATGTCTTCATCACAAATCATCCTGAAAACAACTGAAAAAGAGGTCCCAGCAACGGAACCAATGATGTATCCTAGAATTTAATAGATAACACCCTAGCCACGTTGGCACATCACTCAACCTAGAATGAGTGCTCACCCAAAGCACGCAAAGGTACCAGGTCCCTCTTTAGGGTTACTATAGCAAGATGTTAGCGTGATGAAGGGAGAAACATATAGATCCATAACTAATCCATCATTCTACAATGCATGCTACATTCAGATTTATGAAAGTACAATATTAAATAGGAATCATGTTTGAATCAATAACATGCACTAATCAATTACACATAGGAATGAAACTTAGATTCAACCAATATCTTCCATATATTAATAAACACAGAAGATCCTTACAATAATGGAAATCTATACTAATACGTGCATGGATCTGATATAATCAATCATATGCACATACCTCTATACCTTCATACATCCATCTCTCTCTGTGTATATGTATATATCTTATTATGTACTTGACATCATATATATAGGGTGCGGACTTGCCCTTCACCACTTATCTATTCAAAAAATAGGCTGCATGTTATTAATAACCATACACCATTTGCCGGCATAGCCACACATACAAGTGTGCTATCTATAGACCTCTTACAGTTAACTAAAGTGACAATCCTATTCTTATCTCGTCTCCATGCAAAACGCTTTAATATGATCCTTCAAAGATAGACAATGTGTGGCACAAACGTCTCTACATCATTGGTGTGTTCTGCACGCCATCTCCTAAAAATAGGTCTTCATGCTCAAAATCAGCTAAGTCCCAAAATTTGAACTTTCCCTCCACACGCGGGTCCTTCCCGTCCCTCCACACCCTTGATCTTGGCCTTCTCTCCCACATGGAATTCTTGTGTGATCTCTAACAAGTATTCTCTGATCAACACATGTGACCTCTCAAATACAAGCGGGTCATCTCAACCAACTGATCTCGTGGCTCTGATGAGCTATAAAACAAGCTCTGTGATATTTGAATAGGAATCTGTAGGTCTCTGTGTAAAGGCAATGAAGGATCAATTTGCAAAGATGTCCAATTTTGGAGCACTTAGGGGCCGAATCAGGCCATAGTGTAAAAATGAAAATTGTTCAAAATTTTGAGAGGATCTCAGAAATGTGATTTGTTTCCATGTATTTTTTATGAATATCTAGTTGTAGGAGTTTTTGGTACCATTTGTAAGGGGATCACACTGTAGGATCCACAGATAGACTTCGAGACAATTTCTGGTTATGTGCAGAGTTCCATGAGTCTTAGATCAACTCATTTGTAGGTATAATGGTCTATTTTTCATTATGGAAGGGTTAATTGTAGTTCTTTGGGAAATAATAGATCAATTCTCTTTTTGAGAATATAGAGACATAGCCTTCGGGTGAGCTCCATTATCAAACTTGTTTTGTGGATGTTTATTTCAGTTTTAGATGAAGCTTTTGATAAGATAAAATCTATTAATTTTTATTTATTTATTTGGTTAAGAAATTTATCATTAAAATGGGAAATTGGATTTAAAATATAATTTCAGTATCCATAATCCACAAATGTACATTTCAATGTTGTGAATGAAATTTAGATCTAGGTGTATCATTTTAATGGAATTAATCAATTTTGGAGTAAAAGAGCCATAAAATTGATCTTGAGTTCCTCAGATCCTTGGAAACATTTATAAGTGAAAAATTACCTAATCCATTTTTGGATCAATCTATGGACTTGGAAAAATACCTCTCAAAATCATCCCATCTATATACTGTGGGATCTCTAGGGACTATTTAGATCACTCTAAAATACCTCCAGACTATGTCAAACTAGATTGCTTCAATCATATCTGGCATTTGAACCTGTGCCCATCAAGTCCTCCTAGTACTTTCTAGCTCTACATCAACCTCGAGACATGCAGGGAAATAATGGTACATCCTCCATATGATTTGTTATGTCTTGAGCTCCATAATCCTATTTCTGTACCATAAAGCATCCCTCTCCCTCATATCCCCATGAGCCTGGTCAAATTTCCATCGCAAGAATCCCACTTTCACCTAAATATGATCTCCTATGATCCATGTCAACCATGGCATTCTAATCATAGCTATGTGCTCATATCCCCGATAGTATAGGAGGAATCCAACATCTAACCCTGTCCTCCTCCCATCCACATATCCAGACATCTCATGATAAACCTACATCAATAATGTAGACTTGAAATAATAAATTATCTTTTTCTCTACAATATCCATTAGGAAACCTTCCAATGTCCATGGAAACCTCACACCACCTTAATCAGTAAGGGCATAACATGATATAGTCATCATCAATAAAGAAATCAAGTGGCTTCGTTCATCCCTACGGTCATATCTTATCTCATAAGAGAATGCCCCTAAAGTAAATGTGATCTTCAGGGCATCGGCTCTAAAGAGCCATGTCAATGTTGTCAATCCACATGGTATCCACTATAATTATAGGGACCACGTGCTCTCCCTAAATAGACAATATAAGGATGTGGTGTACGTCCTCTAGGGTCACTGTCATCTCCCATGTCTTGAACCAAAATATGCATGTGCGCACATCTCATCTCTCCACTAGTGCTATGATTAGTCCCACATCTCATGGAATCCACTGGTAGTTTCAAAATCCACTAATCCAAATGCCGCCAGATGATCCCACTCGGCATCTGTTATATCCCTATGGATCTAATCATATAAAATAGGGACTCTATGTCTCAAGTACATTGTCTTTCGTTCCTATAAAATAATGAAACATGTAACCATTAGACATCTGATCATCCATCTCATCCAAAAATAAAAAAATTCTCCTTCCTACCCCTGGTTGAAACCGACCCAGGTTAGTTCGCCACACCTAAGATAAATTTGTCACCCTTATAGGTACGATCGATGGTGACTATGCTCAGTCACCATTGACTGCCCCTGACATCCACATAAATTTTGAAAAACACAAAAATGCATTTATCAAGCTAGGGTAAATAAAAAACACAAAAATGCATTTATCAAGCTAGGGTCTTACTACTCACCATCCTACAGGTCCTCTGGCGCTTCCTTCCCACTCCTCCAGCCTCCATATCTCTCAATCTCTTTTATATCCTCATAGCTCTCAATCATTAATTGGTTGTATGCAAATGAATTCTTTGGGATGACCTATGGGCTTATATAGCCAACCAACCATATTCGTCATTGACCCTACTTGGGTCACCATTGTTTGGCCCTGGTCGCCGCTGACCCTCCTTGGTCACCATATACCCAACCTTATTCTTTTCTACAACCTCCTTTTTGCTATCCTTAATTAACCTATCCTTTCCAAATTATCATTTCTTCCACCTTTATATTTTTTTGTATGCCATCTTGGGGCATCGGTCCTTTTGTGACCTCTTTCATCTTATCCCCTGGGATTCCTTATCTTATCCCTCATGGCCACTTTTGTGACCTCTTTCATATTATCCCTCGGGATTCCTTATCTTATCCCTCGTGGCCACTTTTGTGCTCTTTCTTGGTTTCTTGGTGCATGTTTTGATTGTGTTAGATTTTTTCCCTCCCAAGATGCATTGATCCCACCCCTTATCCCTTTTTGTGACTCTCGTCACAATACTTTTTCACATTTGTTTATGCATGCTTGATAATTCTCTTTGACCCATTGGTTCTACAATGTGTTTGATATATCTAAGTAGATTCCCCTTGGTTTCCCTCAACTTTTCAGTGATTTTACCCACTCCCAGGTCCATAGCACATTACCATTCTCCTTTGATATTGTTCGTTTTTCCCTACTAAATTGATATCAGAATCAACGCCATCACTTAATTTTTGTTCAATCCTTTTCTAGTATATCTTATCCCTTCTTTCTACTTTTCTCATCTCTTTTGTCATCTATCTCTTTCAAACTTATGATCGAATTCATTTTTTATCATCAATCCCACGTTTGAGGGAGAGCATTTAATCAATCATCTTTTCATCTTTTTCATTTTTGTCTCATGATTTTCCCAACGTAAACCACTCATCAAAAGGTGAAAATGTAGATACCAATTTTTGGTATCATTCCTCCCCTTTGAACCCGCATTCACTCTTTTTATCTTTGCCACCCATTGAATTCCACTTTCCCTCTTAAATTTCAATTTACTCCATTATTTCCCATCATACATTATTAATTTTAATGATTAACTATTCTTAATTAATTCTGATCCTCATCCCATTATTTTTCATTTCCCTAAATCATTTTAACTATCCCTAATCATCATCAATCCCCACCTAATTCATTTCACATCCTTAAGTCTCTTGAATTTCATCCCTAAGCCCCCTAATTTTCTATCCTTAGGCCCTCATTTAATAAAATCCCTATCTAAGCCTTTTATTTACTCATTCTAACCTCCCACCTACCCGCTTATTCTTTTTATGCAACCCTAACCCGCCTAAGCACTCTAAAACCTTAATCCCTCTTCATTTGGGCCTCTTTACCTTGAGCTTGGCATCATACCACCACCTTAATAGATGGCTCCCTATAATCAGAGGCAACCCACCCAGGTCATTGTTGACCCTATAAGTTTTTCCTTTTCCCCCTCCTTTCTCAAGGATGCAACATTGTTATTTTCATGCAATCTTGTTTCGATAATTAAGTATTATTACAACTATCTTAAAAATCTTGAAGTATTTTTGGAGATATTTTACATCTATTTTGATGATCTAGGAATATTTCTCTTACTTTTTCATATCATTTTCTTCCATTATCATATTTTTGCATTTTGTTTTCACTAACATCTTATGTAGGTTCAAGTATCTTCAGGTACTCTACCTCACTATGTTGCATCCTTCATTCTTGTCTACAGGTCTTCATTTCAGTCATTTCACTTTCATCCATACCCTAACCAACTCAAATCTCCATCAACATAGTCAAAGCATCATTGATCCAACCCCTGCTAGTAAACTTGTTTCTGTCACCAGGCCTTCTGCAATCTCTTTTTCTAGTTCTAATTTTTCTCTGTCACTCATATATTTCCTTTCTTTCATTCCGTCATTCCATATATATAATTTCATGCCCTAGTTGTCATTGATTACCTCTGGTCACTATCAACCCATATATTTTCCACACCCCTTATCATCACTTTGTCTAATTTTCTTACATTCGTTCACCTATTTTCAGTACTTTTTAGATTCTGTTGGAGTAGTTATTTACCTTAGCTCATGTTCACCTAGGTACTTTATTTACCTTTATTGTATTTATCCTCACCCACTTATGTATGTGGATATTTATTTTATTTTATTTGGATATTATGGAGATATTATCTTGTTGTTAGGTATAGTTATTTCATTGATCTATGGTATTGACTAGATATTTGATGACTAGTTCTTTCCTAAATCTATGGTCTTGGCTAGTTCTTTGATGATTACTTCTTTCCTTGATTTATGGCTTGATCTATGACCTTGACTGGTTCTTAGATTGATATTACTTTCCTATATAATCAAGGAAAATTCTCATTGTATTTCATTGAGTTCCATAATAATATATGATAATGCTTCTCATTTATTTGCAAAGGTTTATGTAAAGTTATTCTTGCAAATTACTTTCATCTTATAGAGCATGGTGTTTAATTAGCATATGATTTCTTCTTGACTTGGTATGATTTTTTTATCATTCCTTTTATGATATTAGAGATGGAGATTATTGTTTACATTTGTCTATAAGTTTTAATTTACATATAATATTTTTTGTATATTCATATATTCAAGATTTGTTCATATTTTTTTTGCTTCGTGCATTTTTATGCAAAATAAAGCCTTCCATTGGATTCGAAAGGTGTCAAAACCTCAAGATATGTAGACCATTTTTAGAGGCACTCCTTTTTTGGAGTTTTTTGTTATTGTTGCAGAGGTAAGTATGAATCTTTATGTGCTGCAACATTTTCTAGAGGAGTTTTTATTTCCTATTTCGGTAGGCCGCATGGATCACTGGATCCATTGAAATCCTTAGCCCCTAGTCATATGGTATGGTCATATTGAGGGCTTAAGATTTTGATTCCTAATAGTAGGTGCTTAACTCCATCCCCCTTTTAATTTATTTGTGTTGTGAAGGCAAGATCATTTTATTTTGTTTTAGTGGCAACTAAAATAAATAGTAGAGCATAAAATTGAAAATCTTGTATCTTTTGATTAGTAGCTCAGATTTGAGTGCCATTGTTTCTTACAAAAGTGTTTTTTTTGTACTTGTTCCATTAGAACTATTTATTTTGATAATCAAAAACTACAATTATAAAGTTCCATATTGTAACACATGCACTCAATTATAAATTTCCATCTGGGGGGTCTTATTGCATTGCTTGGGTCTTGTTGCATTTTTTTGGTGTTTTTTTGAGAATGACCTCTTTAGGATGGACATCTACTTTTGCATTATATCGTGTTGAGCCATTAACAACATATAATTACCACACATGGAAACCAATAATGCAAACAATAATTAATTGGAAAGGATTATGAGCTTTAACTTCTTTAGAATAACCAATGTTCACTAGATAATATGAGAAATTTCAGTACCAGTGCAAATTTGATGAATGTATGGGTTTGATAGGAACTTATGTAAGTGATAGTATTTTCTTTCATTTGGAAAAATGTGACTCTCCTTTCAAACTATGGGAGAAATTCAAGGGCTTATTTGGTAAGGTGGATCATATGAGATCCATGCAACTTAAAATTGAGATAACCTCTCTTAATCCTGATAATTTTTCCAACAATTATAGACTACCTTACCAAGTTCAAGCATTTTTTGACACAATTAAAGGGGAGTGGAAGAGATAAGAAATATGAAGAGTGTGTTTACTTGATTCTATCTAAGTTGAGAGAACCATTCCAAATATTTTCTTCTACCTTTTTCTTTAGCATGGATGCCTTAGGTGACACATTCAAAATGCCTAAATTAGAAATATTTTATGAAAGACTTACTAGGGAAGAATCCAAATTGTCTAACCTTGAGTCTTCCACCTCTCAAAAGGAATTAGTTGCATCTAATCCTAAGGGCAAGGGAAAACCAAAAAATAAAACCAAATCCACCCCTTCTCCATCTCAAAATGCTCCTAAACCCAAAGAAAACAACTCAAAACCCAAGGAGTCTTCTAAATACAAAAATAAGTCAATATTTAATGCTCTTTTTGTGGGGGTATTGGTCATTAATAGAACATAGGTGTTATAAGCGAATGAAAGCCTTAGAGGATGTAATCTAGAAACAAAAATTTCTATATCCACTCCACCTCCTTCTAATCAGCATGGAAAAGCACTTAATGTTGTTGGAAGATCTCAGTCACCACTTGCAGACAATTGGGTTATAGATTCTGGTGCATGGGATCTCATCACATGAGCTTCTTCCAAAGAGTCTTTTGTATCTCTTCCTAATGGAAGAAATTGTAGTGTGTATACCGAACCAAATATGTAGCTTGGGTCAATTGACAAGTAGGCTCCTCTTGTTGCAAAGCGTTTTTCAGGGAAGTTCAAGGTATTGATTATACTGATACTTGATTGCACCCATTTCCAAGATGGATATTTGTTCCTACTACAAATTTGCTTGTATATCTTTTTCATTGCTGCATCACAGGGAAAACAGTGGACTTTTACACCAAATGGGGCAGAAGTGAAGAACTGGAGCCTTTTTCACTTGTTGCTCAGGGTATTGTTGATCATAGTTCAAGACTATATCACTTTGAACAACCTGCTGAAACTTCTTCTATAGGGATTCTTCTCATTCAGATTCAGAAAGTAAGGATTTGGCATGAAAGATTTGGACATCTCAATTATAGTATTTGAAGGAATTAAGCACCTCAAGGTTGGTATAATAAGATGGATTATTTTTCTTCTATCTACTGGTTTTTTTCATTACCACTTTGATCATACAGTGTATCTCCAACATGTTGGTGAGGATATTGTGATACTTGTCTTGTATGTTGATGATATGTTACTTAGTGGCAGCTCTTCTTCCCACATTCAGACTATTCAGAGGGCTCTTTCTACACAGTTTGACATGATAGATCTTGGGATATTGCATTATTTCCTTGGTTTGCAGATTTCTCAGATAGATTTAGGGATTCATTTGAGTCAGCAAAAGTACACCCATGATCTTCTTAGGCACTTTGATATGGCTGATTGCAAGCTAAGTCCATCTCCTTTTCGGTCCGGAGTTACTCTTACATCCACATGTACCACACCACTTTTTGATCCTACATTGTATAGGTAGTCGATTAGAAGTGTCATGTATCTTGACCCATACTCACCCTAATATTTCATTTACAGTAGGGATTGTATCTTGGTTTGCACATTCTCCTCATAGTAGTCACTAGCAGGGCTGCTAAAAGGATTTTGCACTATTTGCATGACACTTCCAACTTTAGCCTACACTACACTAGGGGATCTACTCAATTGGTTGGGCATATGGAATTAGATTGGGTAGGTTCTATTGATGACAAGCATTCTACTTCTAGATATCTTTTTTGTCTTGGTTCTTCTCTAGTTGTTTGGGCATGAAAAAAACAAGCTATTGTACTTTCATCTTCAGAGGTAGAGTACAAGGTAGTAGTTACAGTGAGTCAATAGATTCTTTGGCTTCGCCAGATATTAACAGAGTTTAGGATTCCCACAAGATTCACCGACTATAATTTGGTGTGAAAAGAAAAGTGCAATTCACATTTCTCGCAACTCATTTGAGCACGAGTGAACCAAGCATATTGAAATACACATCCATTTCATTCAGTCAACACATTCAGGATGGAGTTCTTTTCTTGGAGTACATTCCAACTCAGCAATAGGTTACAGACATCTTTACGAATCCTTTTGCATCACCTCACTACCTTGAGTTGCGTGGAATTCTTGGGGTTTCAGAAGTTGTTCTTGGGGGGTGTTCGTGAGAACATCTTCCTTCTTCTTATTCTTCCTCTTTCCTCATAACAGGATTCTTTCCTTCTTTTGGTTCGAGATTTCTTCATGGATATATTGTACATGAGTACCTCATCAGGCCTAGCTACCAAGACTCATATTGTGGACATGCTACTTCTATTTTTTTCCCTAGCTTCACTTAAGGGGGGGTGTTAGAGTAGGTATTTATCTTAGCTCATGTTCACCTAGGTATATTATTTACCTTTATTGTATTTATCCTCACCCACTTATGTGTGTGGATATTTCTTTTTATTTATTTAGATATTAGGAGATATTATCTAGTTGTTAGGTATAGTTCTTTCCCTTATCTATGGTATTGACTAGTTCTATCCTAGATCTATGGTATTGACTAGATCCTAGATGTCTAGTTCTCTCATAAATCTATGGACTTGACTTTTTCTTTGATGACTAGTTAATTCCATGATTTATGGCTTGATCTACGACCTTGACTGGTTCTTAGATTGTTATTCCTTGCCTATATAAGCAATGCCCATTCTCATTGTATTTCATTCAGTTCCATAATAATATATGATATTGCTACTCATTTGTTTGCAAAGGTTTTGTGTAAAGTTATTCTGGCAAATTGCTTTAATCTTATTGATCGTGGTGTTTGATTAGCATCTATGTTCTTGGCTTGGTATGATCTGGTTATCGTTCTTTTTATTAAAGTGTTAAATCTTACAAGGCCACAAATGGGAAGTTTCAAATGTCAATTCATAAGTTGAATAACATAATATGATTACAAGAAAAATGTATGATTAAATTGAGGGAAGAATTTACTCATCTAAAAGAAACTATAATATTGTTGAGTTCACATTTTACATTGCACTAAATACCCATATTTCCAATTTGATAAACATGGAGGCTCCAGTCCTTGACTTCTCAATCACATTCATATGGTTCATAAAATGTTAGTTCAAGATCCTAATAGTGAGATATCTAGAGAAGTTGGAGAGGAATCTACATATTTCTTGACCCTTTAAGTTAATCATGATAATTAAAATCATGGTACAATGGTATTGGATCAAAAATAAGAGTGACATGATATTGTGCAATAAAACGAAGATTAATGGTAGTGTATCTCAATAATTAACCTAGAGTATAAGTTGTAAAGTTGTTTTTAATCATACCATTTGATGTTGTTTAAGTTAAAATTTATTATGTTTGGGGTTATTTAAGTTATACTTTTATATTTTAAGGTCATACATTTTATGATGTGTAAGTCAAATTAATTATAATATGTTTCCCTGTTGCATGAAATGTTGCATTTAATAATTACACTATGATATCATCTTAGGATGTTGGAATTACATCTTATACTATATAAGAATTAAATATTCATTGAATTCCATGTTTGAGAATATGTTTTATCACTTTATCCATCTAATCCTTTACTTAAGAAGTATGGAATTAACTAGGTGAATGGTAAATATTGTATTCATTTCCATGTTGAAGCATTTCCTAGAAGTGATCATGTTGAATAGTGTATGGTAGTGATTTGATCAAGAGTGATTTTATGATATGTTTCTAAGTATGACGTGTTTTGAGATTATTTAGTCATAAATAAATTGTTGAGATATACGTTTATTGAATCATGTTTTCATGTTCTTGAAAGGTACTATACAATTGTTAATAGAAACCTCGAAGTGACCATGAGGATCCAAGGATAATGAAAAAGTGTTAATGTTAATTGTATACATGTTGTAATTAGTTAAGCCATGGAAATTATATTCTAAAGGAAAAATTTAATCCTAACAATATTATTTTTCATTGATCTTTGTTTCCAATGTTGTAAAATAGATTTTTTGATAGAATAGTCTTATATATTATGCATTATCTATTGAGATGTTTTCATTTTTATATGGATCAATATAATATTGTTTTTATAGAAATGAATAATTATAGTAAAACTATTATGATGGACTTATTACTCATTCATATTTATTTTTATTTCATAATTCTTATGAAACTAAGAAATTTTATAAACATCTCGTAAAGAGGATTGTAAATTGGTTTATAGAGGGTTGTTCCCTAAGTATATGAGTGATGTGATGTTGGATTTATTAACTATATAGAATACTAGCTGATATGCAGGTGGTAATAGGAAAATAAAACTTACTCTTAAGAACTTTTCCCTTTCCCTATTTATCAAGTAGGATTTACAAAAATAGTGTTTCCCTATAATATATTAGTAGTTTTCTATATGATGTTTTTCTATTTAGTTTTTGATATAGAGTTAGATATCTATGTTAACTGACATCAGAAGATATTAGGCTTCTAAATGGATTAAGAGAGATATCTATATGGTATTGATTCATATTTTTTGATTTATAAATGAATTATGTTATCTTATACATGAAATATGAAAAAAAATCACAGCCATTACTAAATGAACTTGGGTTGAGGAAAAAGATAGGATACCGACGTGCTGATGGCTTGGGATAAAGTATGTCTCCCTAAAAATTATGGGGGGTTTGATAATTAAAAAATTTAAATGGATGAATAAATAAATGATTGCTAAAATGGCTTGGAGACTCACTAAAGAGGATATCCCTTGGACTACCATTGTTAGAGATAAATATTAAGGGTTCTCCAACAACCTTTGTTGACTTCATCAAGAGGATATCCCTTCAGGTTCCTCCTTTTGGAATGATTTGAAAAAGTTTGGACCCATTCTCTTAAAGGGAAGCAAATGGAAATTGGTTAATGGAAAAAACATCTCCTTTTGGGGGTGAAAAATTAATCACCTCTTCCCCTCTTACAAACTTAGAGTTATGGTCTCATATTTATGATAAATTCAAAAATCTAATTAGGGATAGAGTCACTAATTATATGCTGAGAGTAGGCTATAATAAAGTCTAGATTAAGATCATAAGGGATGAAGAACCTCTTCAAATCAAATTTTAGATCAGTAAGCTTTAGGAACTCTTAAACACACAACACCTGAGCCACTTGGAGGTTCAGGATGAGTTCATCTTGAAAAAATCTTTTGACAGTTTCATACTTTATTAGGATGGGGTATTTACTTCTTTTTGAGGTGAACTTAAATTTTTGGATTGGAGTAAGATTTTGATGAAGGATATAACCCCTAAAATCAAATTATTCTTATGGTTGGTCCTTCAAACAAAGTTTAGACTATTTACAATTGGTTAAGAGGGAGCAGAAATTTCCTAGTAGGTGTGTGTTATGAAAGAATATGGAGGAAATTTTTAATCATCTTTTTTTACATTTATCTGTAGTTTCTTCTATCTAGAGTCTTTTATTTAAGTTATTGGAGTCATATGGATTTTACTTGAATATTCAATGTTTTCCTAGGAACAATGGAAGTCTCCTTTCAATCACCCATTCATCAAGAATTCTTTTTTGGCTTTCCTTACTTCACATCCTTTAGAATATTTGGAAAGCAAACAGTTATGGAATCTTTGATGATAAGAAACCTTCTTTGGTAAGTATTTCAATCATTTATTTGAGTTCATCATGAAAAATGTTCTTCATTTCATACCTCAAAAGAAGATTCAAAAAAATATTGATGATATCAAAATGTTGGAAAAGTGGAAAAATCCCCCAATTCATTAATAATTTTCATCAAAAGTGCCTCCATTGACATAAACTCATATCAATTGGTCACCTCCTCTTTTAGGTTTTTTTAAGCTAAATTTTAATGGAGCTTCCAAGGGGAGTTTGTACGCACCCAAATTACACATGTGCGACATCGACGATATGGTAAAATTACTAGTGATGAAATATTTCTTTTCTGGGATAATGATGAGATCCAAATCCTTTCCCCTCTCCTTCAACATGTTATTTAACTTGTTTATCCTGATTCTAAGTTCCTTAGAGTTTCCTTCATTTTAAAACTATTTTCCAACCCTTTTCCTTAAGGTTTTATCCTTTAGTTATGCAGCCTCCGTGATGGTTGTGTAACTAATGGTTTGCACAAACCGATGGTTCATGTGCATTTAGCTGATAATCTAGACTGCATGTTATAAACAATTGTATCAAGTTTGTGAGTGTTTTCTCGCATGTTTATTGACTATTTCACCTGATTTCTAGCTTGTTGGATACATATTGGAATCCTCTTCTCAATTTACTATCATTAGAAGTTTGACTTCCACTTTCTTTGATGATTTGTAACTTCTGACTTCGATTGTGTTAGACTTCTTATCTTCCATTTTTCTGTAAAAACTAGAAGTTTACCCGTATCATGGGTTGGATACTTTTGATTTAATTGCATTGTTACTCTACAAAATATATTGGTATTAAGTACATAGAAAACACTATACATTTCTCTATTTCTTCCCTCCTTGCATTTGTGATCCATTTACATGTAACCAATCTATTCTAGCATTTTCTCTATTTCTTCCTTAAATGAGATAGCATTGCACTATGGATCATTTGTAATCTCATCTATGGAAAGGAAAATGAGGATATAAAAGATTCATCACCATATTTGGGAGGCTGTCATAGTTCTACAATAACCAAGTTGTGGATGTATATACAATTTCTTCAAAGCTTTCATATTAGAATATGGGTCGTTAAAACTATAAGAAGCAATACACTTGCTTAAGAGGTAGAATTTATAGTTTATTTATTACCAGTACTAATATTCCATTGATATCTTCTTCCCATCTTATCACTGTGGATCTGAAGAGGAAATAATTGGAGGGAAGGTTTTGTGAAGGAATTTCTTCATTTATTTGCTTTAGAACATCTGTATATTTCAATTTCTCCATTCCTAGATTTGTATGCGTACAAGTAAAATTATGTTGATATATTCTTCCCTACTTATCCCTATGGATTTACAAAGGAAAGAAGCATTAAGGAAGCTTTTGTGTCTATGCTTGTCAGTTTATTCTTCATTATTAGTTTACTTGTGCAACTTATTTGTTTTATCGGGGAAGTCTCGGGGGAAATATTAAATTTCTTCTGAGAATATTTCTTTCTTCCCATGATTTTTAGGTGAAGTAATTAGAGGAAGTTAGATTTCCACAATTATAAGCTAGAATACATATTTCTTTAAATTAGATTGAATTTCACATCCTACAACAGAGGAATAATATATCTAGATATTCCATGTTTATTTTATTTTAATGTAGAATTAGGTTATTATTTTCAATAAATTAATTATCTATAGATTTTTGTTTCTTTAATGTAAATTAACCAGAAAATCACAAGAAATATATATTAGAAGTTAAGCATATTCATTTATTTATTTATTTATGTTAAAAGAGCTTCATTAAAAATACAAAATTAATTAGATAGTTTTCTTTACATATTGCAAATCAAACTTAGTTTAATTTTTTTTCTATTGATACCTAGGGAGAGGCCCTAGATTACAAAAATTACATGAAGAACCATTCCATGATCTTATCAATCATGTATGGACTCTCATAGTTTGTGTAGGCACATTATCATGCATTTACATACCCAATTCAAGGAGAGGAGAAGAAAGCCATCCTGAAATCCCCTTATCTACATCAAAATCTAAATACATAATATAGGTAATGAAGGAAAAAACTAAACCAACTACAAACTATACAATTTCCGGTACAAAAATCACAAAATTAGGATACAGACCAGACACACTACTCCTTAAACACATCCCAAAGGAATCTCCACAATAATTTTCACATCTGAATTTTCAAGGCTCTATGTAAAAGAGGAAGATAGATCCACACAACATTCAGGAATTTCTACCTTGGCACTAACCGAAATCTCTAACCCTTGATTTATGCCAAGTCCTTCAATCTAACCCAGGCAACAACCTACACACCTCTAGCTAAGGCATGGATATGAAATTGGCATGCTAATCAAATGCTTCCTCCAAGATTAGGTACTTCTTGTTCATAATGAAGTTCCCAGAAGAGTTGGATAAGATATGGTTGCAACTCAAAACCCTGCGCCATGTCAAATACATTGCTTATTCCAATTGATTAGTGAGGGTAAATCATTAATTTCTTACATACTTTCACAGGTGTCTGCCTCCTCATCTTATTTGAATATTTCTACAAACAAACCACACTTTCTCTAACCATCCCCTCATGGAAACATTACAAATTTTTCCTTCCATCCACACTGAGAAGGAACTCACCAGTAACTTCAGCACCAGTTAGGCCCTCATTCTTTTATGGCTTGGACCAGCATCCATCCTCCTGCTGACACCATTTTTTCAAACTAAAAGAGCCCCCAAAAAAACTCTAGAAGATCCACCTATAAACCAAGCCCAAATAGAATCGTCAAAAGTGATGGAAATACCTTGCCAGCACGTTTTAGCCGATAATTCCCCCACAATACACCTCACATGAATGTGAGCACATGTGTTAATTCTCTGTATCCAATAAAACTCTCCCCTAATAACTCATCATCAATCCTATAATAGAAATATGTGGTTGGTGGCATCCTCATCACTCCTCCCTTTAATACCAAAACACCACCCTAGAATTCTTCGATAGTAGGGACAATGATGTCACCGGGGAAGGATACTTCCCACACTTTCCTTTTTAAAATGAATTTTGTCCCAAAATTCTACTCCCATTTTGGCTATGCAATCAGCCACCATATTCCCATTTCTTTTGACATGGGAGAACCTAGTCTGGAGAAGAAAGAAAGAATTGATTGATCTTATAAAACCGGATTGAGAACCTAAGCCTTATAAATTTAACCCTAGGCCAAAGTAATAATAGTTTTAGAATATTCCTTCAATCCATAGATGCTTCCAATTCTAATTTTTCCCCTTCAATAATAAAAAAGGAGGGACATTTTCTCTACCACATTGTTAGAGGAACTCCATAATCAGCAACTAGATAAAAATTGGTTGACACTTCGAATATCTGAAAATATAAACCACAGCCTACATTACTATGGTTTCCCTTAGAAGCACAATCAAAATTTAGTTTGATCCATCCCTCCTCTCGAGGCCTCCACACACCCAAACATATTTCCTTACTCCCCTTATTAGGAGGACCGATTAACATAATTCCAGGGAATGAAGGCATTTCCCACATAAAATTCTATCTTCATTGTTTTATAATCTAAAGGATTTCCCATGATTTAAGAGATTCGGAAGGAACGAAAATTATCAATATCCATAATCAAACTTGACACACAAAAAGCTTACTACCTTGAAAAATTCCTTTATTCCTTTTAAGCCACAAACTCCAAATGACAGGTTTGCGGGAGTAAATTTCAGAGGACGGTGAAGAAATTTATGGAAAGTTTCCAATTTCCTGAGATATTCGATCACAAACTGAACCCACTATAACAAAATTTTGTGTGTGCTCTTTTTATTCAATAAAATACCCATAAATCATTAAGGCATTGTTCCCCAATTAAACCTTAATAAAAATAAATACCCAATACACTTAAACTCAATAAAGCATAACCAAAACAAAATCACTTCCTTCCAATCAATCCTCTGGAATCTCAACCTATCCTTCATCGATCTCAGATTGTAAATCATTGATATCCTTGCCATTGATAGTGCACTCGAAAGAAACACAAGTACCCTAAATCTCCTTCACACTTGCTGTAAGATGTTTTTCCATGGATCAGGGCTTCATGAACTTCAAAATTTCAATAATATCATCCAAAGATGTTTTCCCGGTATGATTCCTTCAAGGATTTATTCACCAAGGTAGTTGCAATGGGAATGGCTATAACTTTGGCCTGACAATTTTATACAACGAGTTTCACGGTAACCCTCAAAACCTTCTAATATCTTCTAGTATCCTGTACAATGTCTTCTTCAATTTAATCTAGTGAAAGACTCAAAGGACCAATTTAAGGGGCCAATGAAGAGGATGCTCGAACTTATCCTCTTGTCACATGGATGAACACCTCCACAACCTTAGATGGTTCTAACTTTGGCAGCATTTTTCCTCAACCATTAAAACCATGCATCTTCCACAAATCCTCTACAACTCCATGACATCTTACTAAAAGGGAAGAAATATTTAAAATAATCACCCACTTATGTGTGTGGATATTTCTTTTTATTTATTTAGATATTAGGAGATATTATCTAGTTGTTAGGTATAGTTCTTTCCTTGATCTATGGTATTGACTAGTTCTTTCCTAGATCTATGGTATTGACTAGATCCTTGATGTCTAGTTCTCATAAATCTATGGACTTGACTAGTTCTTTGATGACTAGTTCTTTCCATGATTTATGGCTTGATCTATGACCTTGACTAGTTCTTAGATTGTTATTCCTTGCCTATATAAGCAAGGCCCATTCTCATTGTATTTTCATTGAGTTCCATAATAATATATGATATTGCTGCTCATTTGTTTTGCAAAGGTTTATGTAAAGTTATTCTGGTGAAATTGCTTTCATCTTATTGATCGTGGTGTTTGATTAGCATCTGTGTTTTGGCTTGGTATGATCTGGTTATCGTTCCGTTTATGGTATCAGAGAGGAGATTGCTATTGACATCGTCTCTGTAAGTTTTTTTTTGCAAATAAATTTTTTTATATATTCATATTTTGGATTTTCTCGTATTTTATTTTTTGCATTTTTTTATGTAAAAAAAGAGGCTTTTGGATCAAAAGGTGGCAAAACCCTAAGATCGACTAAAACTCGTTTCATTGTTTTTTTTTGGGGAAGGTGTAAAACCCAAATTTTTTTGGATTCCTTGATTCCCATTGGATCCATTGGTTTCTTAGGTTTTCCTGGTCATATGGTATGGTCATATATGAGGGCTTAAAGCTTGTGATTCCTACTAGTAGGTGCTTAACTCCAGCCCCCTTTCATTTTTTGTGTGGTGAAGGTGAAGAGATTTTATTTTATTTTTAGTGGCAACTAAAATAAATAGTAGAGCATAATATATATTTGAAAAACTTGTAATGTATCTTTTGATCGGTAACTTAGTTTTGAGTGCCATTTTTTGCAAAAGTGCGTACTTTTTTATGCTCTTTCCATTGGAAACATTTATTTTGAGAATCTCACTATAGTTATAAAGTGCCATATTGTAACACACACTCATTATAAAGTGCCAAAAATTTTTTTTTTTTGGGGGGGGGGGGGGGCTCTTGTTGTATTGCTTGGGAGTCTTGTTGCATTACTTGGTTCTTCCATTTCTTTTGGTGATTTTTTTAAAGATGGAATCTACTTCTACATTAACTCATGCTGAGCCATTAACAACACATAATTATCACACATGGAAACCAAGAATGGAAACAATAATTAAGCAGAGAGGATTTTGGGCTTTAACTTCTAAAGAACAACCAGTGTTCACTAGAGAATGAGAAATTTCAGTACCCAGTGCAAATTTGATGAGTGTATGGTTTGATAGGAACTTATGTAAGTGACAATATTTATTTCATTTGGAAAAGTGTGACTCTTCTTTCAAAATATGGGAGAAATTGGAGGATTATTTGGTAAGGTGGATCATATGAGAGCTATGCAACTGAAATTGAGATCACCTCTCTTAATCCTAAAGATTTTCCATCAATTATAGACTATCTTACCAAGTTCAAGTATTTGTTGACACAGTTGAAGGGGAGTGGAAGAGATAAGAAAGATGAAGAGTGTGTTTACTTGATTCTATCCAAGTTGAGAGGACCATTCCAAAAAATTTCTTCTACCTTTTTCTCTAGCATGGATGCCTTAGGTGACACCTTCAAAATGCCTAACTTAGAAACATTTTGTGAGAGAATCACTAGGGAAAAATCCAAATTATTTCACCTTGAGTCTTCCACCTCTCAAAATGCATTAGTTGCATCTAATCTTAAGGGAAATGGAAAACCAAATAGTAAAACCAAATCCACACCTTCTCCATCTCAAAATGCTCCTAAACCCAAAGAAAACAACTCAAAACCCATTGAGTCTTCTAAATCCAAGAATAAGTCTATCCGTTCATGCTCTTTTTGTGGGGGTAGTAATCATAAAGAAAATAGGTGTTATAAGTGAATGCAAGCCTTAGAGGATGTAGTCAAGAAACACAAAATTTCTATCTCCACTCCACCTCCTTCTAATCAGCATGGAAAAGCACTTAATGTTGTTGAAAGATCTCAGTCACCACTTGCAGACAATTGGGTTATAGATTCTGGTGCTTCTCATCACATGACTTCTTCCAAGGAGTCTTTTGTTTCTCTAGGTTTGAGTTCTACTTCCAAAATTGAGGTTGGATATTCTTCCTTTCTTTCTGAGACTTTTGTACCCGTTGCCAAGATGGATTCAATACACCTTGTACTTGTTATTGCTACATCACAGGGGTGGCCCATATACCAGATGGACGTGAAGAGTGCCTTCTTACATGGAGATCTAAAAGAGGAAATATATATGGAGTAACCGACTGGATTTGTTCAGGATTCTTCTCTTGTTTGTCAGCTCCGAAGGTCTCTCTACGGTCTCAAACAAGCCCCTCGGTCTTGGTATGAGAATATGGATTGTTTTCTTCTATCTACTGGTTTTGTTCATTGCCACTCCGATCATATAGTGTATCTTCAGAATGTCGGTGAGGATATTGTGATACTTGTCTTGTATGTTGATGATTTGTTACTTATTGGCAGCTCTTCTTCCCACATTCAGAGTATTCAGAGGGCTCTTTCTACATAGTTTGACATGACAGATCTTGGGCTATTGCATTATTTCCTTGGTTTGCATATTTCTTAGACAGACTCAGGGATTCATTTGAGCCAACAAAAGTACACCCATGATCTTCTTAGGTGCTTTTATATGGCTGATTGCAAGCCAAGTCCATCTCCTTTTCAGTCTGGAGTTACTCTTACATCCATATGTACCACACAACTTTGTGATCCCACATTGTATAGGCAGTTGGTTGGGAGTATCATGTACTTGACCCATACTTGCCCTGATATTTCATTTGCAGTAGGGCTTGTATCTCAGTTTACACATTCTCCTCATAGTAGTCACTGGCAGGCTACTAAAAGGATTTTACGCTAATTGCATAGCACTTCCCACTTTGGCCTACACTACATTAGGGGCTATACTCAGTTGGTTGGGTATACAGATTCAGATTGGGCAGGTTCTATTGATGACAGGTGTTCCACTTCTGGATATCTTTTTTGTCTTGGTTCTTCTCCAGTTGCTTGGGCGTGCAAAAAGCAATAGGCTATTGCACTTTCATCTTCAGAGGCAGAGTACAGGGCAGTAGTTATAGCGAGTCAGTAGATTCTTTGGCTTTACCAGTTATTGACAGAGTTCTGATTCCCATAGGATTCACTGAATGTACTTTGGTGTGACAACCAAAGTGCAATTGACATTTCTCACAACCCAGTTGAGCACCAGCGGACCAAGCATATCGAGATACACATCCACTTCATTCGGTAGCACATTCAGGATGGATTTCTTTGCTTGGAGTACCTTCCGACTCAGCAGCAGGTTGCAGACATCTTTACAAAGCCTTTTACATCACCTCGCTCCCTTGAGTTGCATGGAATGATTGGGGTTTCGGAAGTTGTTCTTAGGGGGTGTTCGTGAGAGCATCTTCCTTCTTCTTCTTATTTCTCTTTCCTTATAGCAGGATTCTTTCCTTCTTTTGGTTCAATATTTCTTCATGGATATATTTTACATGAGGACCTCATCAGGCCTAGTTTTCAGGACTCATACTGTGGACATGCCACTTCTATTTTGGCCCCTAGCTTCACTTGAGGGGGGGTGTTAGAGTAGATATTTACCTTAGCTCATGTTCACCTAGGTACATTATTTACCTTTATTGTATTTATCCTCACCCACTTATGTGTGTGGATATTTCTTTTTATTTATTTAGATATTAGGAGATATTATCTAGTTGTTAGGTATAGTTATTTCCTTGATCTATGGTATTGACTAGATCCTTGATGTCTAGTTCTCTCATAAATCTATGGACTTGACTAGTTCTTTGATGACTAGTTCTTTCCATGATGTATGGCTTGATCTACGACCTTGACTGGTTCTTAGATTTTTAATCCTTGTCTATATAAGCAAGGCCCATTCTCATTGTATTTCATTGAGTTCCATAATGATATATGATATTTCTGCTCATTTGTTTGCAAAGGTTTTGTGTAAAGTTATTCTGGCAAATTGCTTTAATCTTATTGATCGTGGTGTTTGATTAGCATCTATGTTCTTGGCTTGGTATGATCTGGTTATCGTTCTTTTTATTAAAGTGTTAAATCTTACAAGGCCAGAAATGGGAAGTTTCAAATGTCAATTCATAAGTTGAATAACATAATATGATTACAAGAAAAATGTATGATTAAATTGAGGGAAGAATTTACTCATCTAAAAGAAACTATAATATTGTTGAGTTCACATTTTACATTGCACTAAATACCCATATTTCCAATTTGATAAACATGGAGGCTCCAGTCCTTGACTTCTCAATCACATTCATATGGTTCATAAAATGTTAGTTCAAGATCCTAATAGTGAGATATCTAGAGAAGTTGGAGAGGAATCTACATATTTCTTGACCCTTTAAGTTAATCATGATAATTAAAATCATGGTACAATGGTATTGGATCAAAAATAAGAGTGACATGATATTGTGCAATAAAACGAAGATTAATGGTAGTGTATCTCAATAATTAACCTAGAGTATAAGTTGTAAAGTTGTTTTTAATCATACCATTTGATGTTGTTTAAGTTAAAATTTATTATGTTTGGGGTTATTTAAGTTATACTTTTATATTTTAAGGTCATACATTTTATGATGTGTAAGTCAAATTAATTATAATATGTTTCCCTGTTGCATGAAATGTTGCATTTAATAATTACACTATGATATCATCTTAGGATGTTGGAATTACATCTTATACTATATAAGAATTAAATATTCATTGAATTCCATGTTTGAGAATATGTTTTATCACTTTATCCATCTAATCCTTTACTTAAGAAGTATGGAATTAACTAGGTGAATGGTAAATATTGTATTCATTTCCATGTTGAAGCATTTCCTAGAAGTGATCATGTTGAATAGTGTATGGTAGTGATTTGATCAAGAGTGATTTTATGATATGTTTCTTAAGTATGACGTGTTTTGAGATTATTTTAGTCATAAATAAATTGTTGAGATATACGTTTATTGAATCATGTTTTCATGTTCTTGAAAGGTACTATACAATTGTTAATAGAAACCTCGAAGTGACCATGAGGATCCAAGGATAATGAAAAAGTGTTAATGTTAATTGTATACATGTTGTAATTAGTTAAGCCATGGAAATTATATTCTAAAGGAAAAATTTAATCCTAACAATATTATTTTTCATTGATCTTTGTTTCCAATGTTGTAAAATAGATTTTTTGATAGAATAGTCTTATATATTATGCATTATCTATTGAGATGTTTTCATTTTTATATGGATCAATATAATATTGTTTTTATAGAAATGAATAATTATAGTAAAACTATTATGATGGACTTATTACTCATTCATATTTATTTTTATTTCATAATTCTTATGAAACTAAGAAATTTTATAAACATCTCGTAAAGAGGATTGTAAATTGGTTTATAGAGGGTTGTTCCCTAAGTATATGAGTGATGTGATGTTGGATTTATTAACTATATAGAATACTAGCTGATATGCAGGTGGTAATAGGAAAATAAAACTTACTCTTAAGAACTTTTCCCTTTCCCTATTTATCAAGTAGGATTTACAAAAATAGTGTTTCCCTATAATATATTAGTAGTTTTCTATATGATGTTTTTCTATTTAGTTTTTGATATAGAGTTAGATATCTATGTTAACTGACATCAGAAGATATTAGGCTTCTAAATGGATTAAGAGAGATATCTATATGGTATTGATTCATATTTTTTTGATTTATAAATGAATTATGTTATCTTATACATGAAATATGAAAAAAAATCACAGCCATTACTAAATGAACTTGGGTTGAGGAAAAAGATAGGATACCGACGTGCTGATGGCTTGGGATAAAGTATGTCTCCCTAAAAATTATGGGGGGTTTGATAATTAAAAAATTTAAATGGATGAATAAATAAATGATTGCTAAAATGGCTTGGAGACTCACTAAAGAGGATATCCCTTGGACTACCATTGTTAGAGATAAATATTAAGGGTTCTCCAACAACCTTTGTTGACTTCATCAAGAGGATATCCCTTCAGGTTCCTCCTTTTGGAATGATTTGAAAAAGTTTGGACCCATTCTCTTAAAGGGAAGCAAATGGAAATTGGTTAATGGAAAAAACATCTCCTTTTGGGGGTGAAAAATTAATCACCTCTTCCCCTCTTACAAACTTAGAGTTATGGTCTCATATTTATGATAAATTCAAAAATCTAATTAGGGATAGAGTCACTAATTATATGCTGAGAGTAGGCTATAATAAAGTCTAGATTAAGATCATAAGGGATGAAGAACCTCTTCAAATCAAATTTTAGATCAGTAAGCTTTAGGAACTCTTAAACACACAACACCTGAGCCACTTGGAGGTTCAGGATGAGTTCATCTTGAAAAAATCTTTTGACAGTTCATACTTTATTAGGATGGGGTATTTACTTCTTTTTGAGGTGAACTTAAATTTTTGGATTGGAGTAAGATTTTGATGAAGGATATAACCCCTAAAATCAAATTATTCTTATGGTTGGTCCTTCAAAACAAAGTTTAGACTATTTACAATTTGGTTAAGAGGGAGCAGAAATTTCCTAGTAGGTGTGTGTTATGAAAGAATATGGAGGAAATTTTTAATCATCTTTTTTTACATTTATCTGTAGTTTCTTCTATCTAGAGTCTTTTATTTAAGTTTATTGGAGTCATATGGATTTTACTTGAATATTCAATGTTTTCCTAGGAACAATGGAAGTCTCCTTTCAATCACCCATTCATCAAGAATTCTTTTTGGCTTTCCTTACTTCACATCCTTTAGAATATTTGGAAAGCAAACAGTTATGGAATCTTTGATGATAAGAAACCTTCTTTGGTAAGTATTTTCAATCATTTATTTGAGTTCATCATGAAAAATGTTCTTCATTTCATACCTCAAAAGAAGATTCAAAAAAATATTGATGATATCAAAATGTTGGAAAAGTGGAAAATCCCCCAATTCATTAATAATTTTCATCAAAGTGCCTCCATTGACATAACTCATATCAATTGGTCACCTCCTCTTTTAGGTTTTTTTAAGCTAAATTTTAATGGAGCTTCCAAGGGGAGTTGTACGCACCCAAAATTACACATGTGCTACATCGACGATATGGTAAAATTATCTAGTGATGAAATATTTCTTTTCTGGGATAATGATGAGATCCAAATCCTTTCCCCTCTCCTTCAACATGTTTATTTAACTTGTTTATCCTTGATTCTAAGTTCCTTAGAGTTTCCTTCATTTTAAAACTATTTTCCACCCCTTTTCCTTAAGGTTTTATCCTTTAGTTATGCAGCCTCCGTGATGGTTGTGTAACTAATGGTTTGCACAAACCGATGGTTTCATGTGCATTTAGCTGATAATCTAGACTGCATGTTATAAACAATTGTATCAAGTTTGTGAGTGTTTTCTCGCATGTTTATTGACTATTTCACCTGATTTCTAGCTTGTTGGATACATATTGGAATCCTCTTCTCAATTTACTATCATTAGAAGTTTGACTTCCACTTTCTTTGATGATTTGTAACTTCTTGACTTCGATTTGTGTTAGACTTCTTATCTTCCATTTTTCTGTAAAAACTAGAAGTTTACCCGTATCATGGGTTGGATACTTTTGATTTTAATTGCATTGTTACTCTACAAAAATATTGGTATTAAGTACATAGAAAACACTATACATTTCTCTATTTCTTCCCTCTTGCATTTGTGATCCATTTACATGTAACCAATCTATTCTAGCATTTTCTCTATTTCTTCCTTAAATGAGATAGCATTGCACTATGGATCATTTGTAATCTCATCTATGGAAAGGAAAATGAGGATATAAAAGATTCATCACCATATTTGGGAGGCTGTCATAGTTCTACAATAACCAAGTTGTGGATGTATATACAATTTCTTCAAAGCTTTCATATTAGAATATTGTCGTTAAAACTATAAGAAGCAATACACTTGCTTTAAGAGGTAGAATTTATAGTTTATTTATTACCAGTACTAATATTCCATTGATATCTTCTTCCCATCTTATCACTGTGGATCTGAAGAGGAAATAATTTGGAGGAAGGTTTTGTGAAGGAATTTCTTCATTTATTTGCTTTAGAACATCTGTATATTTCAATTTCTCCATTCCTAGATTTGTATGCGTACAAGTAAAATTATGTTGATATATTCTTCCCTACTTATCCCTATGGATTTACAAAGGAAAGAAGCTTAAGGAAGCTTTTGTGTCTATGCTTGTCATTTTATTTCTTCATTATTAGTTTACTTGTGCAACTTATTTGTTTTATCGGGGAAGTCTCGGGGGAAATATTAAATTTCTTCTGAGAATATTTCTTTCTTCCCATGATTTTTAGGTGAAGTAATTAGAGGAAGTTAGATTTCCACAATTATAAGCTAGAATACATATTTCTTTAAATTAGATTGAATTTCACATCCTACAACAGAGGAATAAATATATCTAGATATTCCATGTTTATTTTATTTTAATGTAGAATTAGGTTATTTATTTTCAAATAAATTAATTATCTATAGATTTTGTTTTCTTTAATTTAAATTAACCAGAAAATCACAAAAATATATATTAGAAGTTAAGCATATTCATTTATTTATTTATTTATGTTAAAAGCTTCATTAAAAATACAAAATTAATTAGATAGTTTTCTTTACATATTTGCAAATCAAACTTAGTTAATTTTTTTTCTATTGATACCTAGGGAGAAGGCCCTAGATTACAAAAAATTACATGAAGAACCATTCCATGATCTTATCAATCATGTATGGACTCTCATAGTTTGTGTAGGCACATTATCATGCATTTACATACCAAATTCAAGGAGAGGAGAAGAAAGCATCCTGAAATCCCCTTATCTACATCAAAATCTAAATACATAATATAGGTAATGAAGGAAAAAACTAAACCAACTACAAACTATACAATTTCCGGTACAAAAATCACAAAATTAGGATACAGACCAGACACACTACTCCTTAACACATCCCAAAGGAATCTCCACAATAATTTTCACATCTGAATTTTCAAGGCTCTATGTAAAAGAGGAAGATAGATCCACACAACATTCAGGAATTTCTACCTTGGCACTAACCGAAATCTCTAACCCTTGATTTTATGCCAAGTCCTTCAATCACCAGGCAACAACCTACACACCTCTAGCTAAGGCATGGATATGAAATTGCATGCTAATCAAATGCTCCTCCAAGATTAGGTACTTCTTGTTCATAATGAATTTCCCAGAAGAGTTGGATAAGATATTGGTTGCACTCAAACCCTGCGCCATGTCAAATACATTGCTTATTCCAATTGATTAGTGAGGGTAAATCATTAATTTCTACATACTTTCACATGTGTCTGCCTCCTCATCTTATTTGAATATTTCTACAACAAACCACACTTTCTCTAACCATCCCCTCATGGAAACATTACAAATTTTTCCTTCCATCCACACTGAGAAGGACTCACCAGTAACTTCACCAGTTAAGGCCCTCATTCTTTTATGGCTTGGACCAGCATCCACTCCTCCTGCTGACACCATTTTTTCAAACTAAAGAGCCCCCAAAAAAACTCTAGAAGATCCACCTATAAACCAAGCCCAAATAGAATCGTCAAAGTGATGGAAATACCTTGCCACGTTTAGCCTATAATTCCCCCACAATACACCTCACATGAATGTGAGCACATGTGTTAATTCTCTGTATCCAATAAAACTCTCCCCTAATAACTCATCATCAATCCTATAATAGAAATATGTGGTTGGTGGCATCCTCAATCACTCCCCTTTAATACCAAACACCACCCTAGAATTCTTCGATAGTAGGGACATGATGTCACCGGGGAAGGATACTTCCCACACTTTCCTTTTTAAATGAATTTTGTCCCAAAATTCTACTCCCATTTTGGCTATGCAATCAGCCACCATATTCCCATTTCTTTTGACATGGGAGAACCTAGTCTTGGAGAAGAAAGAAAGAATTGATTTGATCTTTATAAAAACCGGATTGAGAACCTAAGCCTTATAAATTTAACCCTAGGCCAAAGTAATAATAGTTTTAGAATATCCTTCAATCCATAGATGCTTCCAATTCTAATTTTTTCCCCTTCAATAATAAAAAAGGAGGGACATTTTCTCTACCACATTGTTAGAGGAAACTCCATAATCAGCAACTAAGATAAAAATTGGTTGACACTTCGAATATCTGAAAATATAACCACATCCTACATTACTATGGTTTCCCTTAGAAGCACAATCAAAATTTAGTTTGATCCATCCCTCCTCTCGAGGCCTCCACACACCAAACATATTTTCCTTACTCCCCTTATTAGGAGGACCATTAACATAATTCCAGGGAATTGAAGGCCATTTCCCACATAAAATTCTATCTTCATTGTTTTTATAATCTAAATGATTTCTCCATGATTTAATAGATTCGGAAAGAATAATATCAATCTTATACCAAACTTGACACACAAAAAGATTACTACCTTGAAAAATCCTTCTATTCCTTTTAAGCCACAAACTCCAAATGACAGTTGCGGGAGTTAATTTCTAGAGGAGTTGAAGAAATTTATGGAAAGGTTTCCAATTCCATTGAGATATTAGATCAAAAACTGAGTGTGGAAGGACCCAAGATATGTTCCACTGATGCCATACCATATGCCAAATTTGAAGAGAAAAATGACAATGAATAAATAAGTGATTTCTAGATTCATCCCATTGTTCATATAGAAATTAGAAGGAAGGATCGAGAAAACCTCTTTTCATCAAATTATCATAAGTTAAACATTTACTTAAAGTCTCCATCCAAAGGAAAATATTTTCATTTGGAATACCTTCCTTCTGCAACACTATATCAGCTGGAAATGACATAGACTTATCCCTGGTCTTTATACTTTGATACAGACTTACGTACATAGCCTTAACCATCACATTCCTTGTATTCAACCCAACCCAAATAATCATATCCTCTTATTCTTCAAAAAGGTAGGGAGAGGACTCCAAAATCTTGAAAAGAGACTTTGTTCCTTCCTTATTCACAAAATCATCACAAGGAGGGGCTATCCAGCTTATGATTCCATTAACTACACAAATATAGCTCTCAACTTTTATACCCACCTGAAAAGTAATTCTTCTTTAAAGGGAATCGGCGTAACATCCACCAAAAAAGGGCCTATAAAATTCCAACTATCATCCCAGAGGTTCACTCTATTGACTTTATGAGGATTCCATTTTAAATATGTAAGCATGAACTTATGAAAAATTCTAATAAAATTCCAGATACTTGATCCTGAAGGAAGATCCTACTAAAAACTACCTCTCTTGGGTCCTAGATCGTAAAGTATTTAGCCATAATATTTCTTCTCCAAAATTGTCCTTAATCCTCATATAATCTCCAAAGGAGCTTACACCCCATATATTTACTTACAATAGAGAAGTTTCTAAATCCCAAACCTCCATCATTTTAGGGAAACAAATATCATCCCAACAAACCAAAATGAATTTCTATTTTTCTTCCGCACTAATCCATAAAACATTCCTTTGTATACCTGTAGTCCATCTGGCTAATTTTTCAGGTAATTTAAAATAAGACATGGAATATGTCAAGATCACTTGAAGAGAAGACTGAATCATCTCAGCCCTTCCCACCAAGGTCAACCATCTTACCTACCAAGAAGATAATTTATTTTGTATCCTATCCACACTAGGCTTTCATAGGCCTTTTTCATCCACCCCACCTATCAAAGGAATGCCCAAATATGAACTAGGAAAAGAACCAATTGAAAATCCAAAAATATTTTCTATCCTTTGCTTTAGCTTAGGATCCAAATTGATAAAATAAATCACTGATTTTGGAGCACTCACCTTGTGGTCCACCGCCTTTTCATATTTGTCCAAAATTTTCTAATTTGTTTTTGCTTCAAATATAGAAGGATCCCCATATAAAGTTGTATCATCCAAAAACTGTGAGTTAGTCACAAAATCAATATTTGAATATATTTTCAAACCATTTAGTTCCTTCCTATCTACTACACATCAGATCGCTCTAGACAGAATTTCATCCATTATGATAAACAAAAAGGGAGAAATCGTATCTTCTTTCCCGAGTCCTCTTGAAGAGGAAAAATTCCCAGTCGGCACACCATTAATCAAAACTAAGAATTTAAGAGTTGAATAACCGCACATGATCAATTGAATCCAATCCTAAGGGAAGACAAATTTAGGAATAAATACTTCTAAAAATATCCAATTTACCCTATCATATGCCTTCATCATGTTCAATTTGATTATCATACTCATATTCCTTTTATGACTTAGATAATGAATGGCTTCATGAGCAACAAAAATACCATCTAGAATCTTCTTTCCTTCTATGAATCCACTCTGACTATCTGAGATGATAGAATTTAAAAAATATTTTAGTCTTTAGGAAAACACCTTTGAGAAAATCTTGTAGGTACCACTACATAATGCAGTCGGTCGAAATGCATCAAAATATTTAACATCATATTTTTTAGGATTCAAATCCAAAAAAGTGGAGTTTCAATCTTTTAAGATATATTTTTTATTTCTACATTCATCTACCACTACCAAAACATCTTTTCCCGAAATATGCCTATTTTTTTGAAAAAATACAATCTGAAAACCATCAAGCCCAAGAGCATTTTTCTCCCCTAGACAAAAAACAACCTCCCGAACCTCCTATAGGGAAATGTGAATCATTAATATTTTATCATCTTCATCCCCCAAGATCCTAGGGATATTAGAAAGTTGAGATTCTTCCTCTTCCTGCCAAAACCAATCCTCCTCATAATGAAGTTTTTTTCAAAGAAAGACACTCATTCCTCCTTGATCTTATCTATGTATGAGATTGCTTCCCCAAATGGAAGATTAAGTTTCTGATATGTAAACTCTCCACTTTGGAATTTTTCACATAATCATAATTAAATGTTGTTCTAATTTCGATTAGAAAATGACAGAGATAACAGGTGAATGAATTCTTGCTTATGCTTAGAATCAACGATTGCACAAAAAGGAAAGAATATAACTCATAAACACCAACATGTTTTATCATGAAAACCTCCAGAGGAGTAAAACTGGTCGGGAAGGGAAAATGATCTTTCTTCCCACTTTTTATTGGCCAATTCAATTTAAGAAGTACAAAATTTACAATAAGTATTAAAGAGAAGTAGATAATATATCACACTTCCTCCCAATTACTTGTTTTCTCTATCTCAACACTCCTTTCTTATAAAAACACAATTCCAACACTAAGAATTTCTTGCTCATTTTCTTTCATGCTTTGATAATCCAATATTGTCCTTCCTATATGTATTTATATCCCTTCTCATGTCCTCCTGTGAACATGAGGATGGGAAAGGTCATGGAGGAGAAGAGACATATACAACCTTTCCAATTCTGGGACTGTTCATTTTTAAAAAAAAATGAAAGATCTAGGACCACCATCTAATGTAGACTTGTGGTCATATGACCTCCATCCTCGATAGATAGTGGTTACAAGACCAACACCCAGGTTGGGTGGTGGTTCTATTAACATAAAGATAGAACCCATGTTTCTTCATTTTACTTCTTCAGTGCTGGCTAATCTGATGAATTAGAGTCATTTTGGATCCTTATGGATCACACCTCCCCTTCTTATGAGGATTTTAGTCACACAAAATTTTATTGGGGGAGTAGATGAGGAAATAATTCCCTCACTTCCTCCTTTGAGTACCACTGGGCCTACCTTGGTGTCTTTCCTTTCAGTCCAACTTTCCAAGACTCATGTGGATCTCTCCTAGTCTCTCTGATTTTTTGCTATAGCACTACATACTCCTCTAATCCACCTTGTGATTCCAAGACACAATCCTCAATGGAAGGTAACAATTTTATTCCTTCATATTCATTTAGCATGGATGGCTCATATAGGTGTAATTTCTCATAGCTTACTACAAAGTACATGCTCATAAATGATGATAAATCAAGTTAAAAGGAATTTTCTCCAAATTTCTCTAATATGGTGAAGGGTCCATATCGTAGTGACTTGAGCTTCTGCTCTTGACCTTGTAGTCTCTCCTTGCTCAAGTAAAGCCAAACTCTATCTCCAACATGAAGCTTATATTCTCTCCTGTGTTGATCGTTCCTAGTCTTGTACTTGGCTTGAGATTTCTCTAATTGTTCTTTGAATTTGAGATAGATTTTTCAGATCCTCTCAATGAATTTGTTTTCTCTAGTCACCTCTGTGTCTCATGTCTCCTCCTCATCTTATTTCCCAACTGCTATGTCTAGTGGATTTGTAGGTAGATATCCCAAGAATGTTTTAAACGATGACTTCATAGTGGATGTGTTTACTTCTTGATTATAGGAATGTTAAATGTAAGCTAAGGACTCATCCCAGGTCCTTGGGTATTTGCTACTATACACTCTAATCAATTGTACCATATTCCTATTCACCACCTCTATCTATCCATTTGTCTATGGATAGAAATTCATGCTCCTCTATAACCTGGTATTTATCTTGTCCCACAAAGTAGTCCAAAACTTCCCTAAGAACCTAGAATCCCTATCAGAAACAATAGAATTTGGAAAACCAAAATGCACCCATACATTAGCAAAGAAAATATCTACTGCCTCATGTGATTTTACTATCTTTTTACATGTCATAAGAATACACATCTTACTGAATTTATCAACAACAACATAGAGATATCCATGACCATGTTTAGACATAGGTAATCCTCCTACAAAATCCATAGAAATGTCCTCCCATGGATGAGTAAGTACTGGAAAAGGCATATACAAACCCTCCTTCCTAGTCTTAGGATTGTTGGTACAACAAAGTTTACATCAACGTATAAATTTTGATACTTTTTCTTGCATATTGGGCCAATACATGTACCTTTGCAAGTGGGATAGGTTCTTACCAATACCGAAATGCCCTACCAATTTTGAGGTATGTGCTTCCCTCATCAATAGAAGTCTTTCTTCTTTAGACACACAAAGCTTCCCCCATCGGTAGAGCAGCCCATCCTTGAGATAACAATCTTTAATCCCCATCCTTTCAACCCCTTAGGACTGCAACTAGTGAAATGTCACCCCAAAGTCTCTGTCCTAGGCATATACCTCTATGTAAGCTTTCTTTGTGAAGGGCTCGATCTAAGAGATAGTGGAAAAGTAGGATAACTTCTCCTATGTGGAAGGCCTAGAAAACATGTTTGTCACCAAGTTTGTACTACCCTTCTTGTATTTAATCACCCGATGGAACTATTGAATGAACCCCATCCATTTGTAGTGCCTTTCTTGTTGTAATTTAGACTATGCTTGCAAATATTGGAGATATTTTTGGTCAGTGTGCACAATAGTTTATTTATCCAACAAATAATTCTGCCATTTTTAATTACTGGAACTAGTGCATAAATTTCCTTATCATATATTGAATATCCTTTAATTGATAAAGTAAAAGTTTTAGAATGATAAGATACGGGTTTACCTCCCTGAAGCAACACTGCACCCATAACGTAATCACTAGCATTTGTTTCTACTTCAAAGGGCTGCTGCAAATTAGGAATAGTTAGTACTGAAGCATGAATAATCTTGTATTTCATTAACTCAAAGGATTTTCCCTATTCCTTACCCACAATCAAAACCCTTACTCTTTGCGGCCACAGTTTGTAGAGGTGCTAACATTGTGGAGAAGCTTGGAATAAACTTCCGCATGTACTGTACTGCTCCCACAAAACTTCTAGTCTTTGTGGCTCTTGTTGGTGTTGGCTAACTAGTGATGGCTTATACCTTCTTTGGATCCACTCATAGTGCCCAAGATAGACAAGTGACTATTTGGCAAATTCACATTTCTTCATATTATAAAATAGTTCTTTCTCCCTGAGAACTTACAAGACTTGCTACAAATGAGTTATATGTTCCTCCCATGTGGCACTAAAAATCAAGATATCATTTAGACAAACAATGACACATGAATCTATGAAATCCCGTAATACATCATTCATAAATCTCATAAATGTAGTGGGTGCATTGCATAAACCAAATGGAAGCACTAACCATTCATACAAACCCTATTTTTTCTTAAAGGCAGTCTTCCATATATCCTCCTCCTCAATTTTGACTTGAGATCCAACTTCGTGAAGAATTTAGCATGCTAAAGATGGTCCAAGAGATCATCTATGCGGGGAAGTGGATACCTATTATTTATGGTGATCTTGTTCAAAGCACGGTAGTCGATGTATATTCTCCAAGAACCATCCTTCTTCGGTACCATCACAATAGGTGAACCACATGGTGAGGTTCTCATATGTATCACCCCTTGGTCTAGAAATTCCTGGAGTTGTTTCTTTACTTCAGTACTCTCCATCAAGGATTTCCTATACAACCCGATGTTCGGTAGAGGGGACTCTGACAACAAATGAATCTCATGCTCTACTTCCCATTTTGGTGGTAACCCACTGGGATCCTAACAAACTTCCTAAAAATACTGAATAATATTACCCACATTATGTTTCCCCTGGTTAGAAATATCTGAAACTTCTACCCCATCTTGTTTATCCTTTAACAGAAGTAAAAAAAATTGACTATGATTTTCCTGAATAATTCATTTTTCTTGGTTAGCACTCACCATAGTAACTCACGTCTTACGTTGGTTTTCCTAGATGTTGTATTTGATCCCATCCTTGACCCATCTATACCGGTTTTCCCTTCTCATAAATACAACATCCTTGATATACAAGTAAGGACTCACAAAAACAACATCAAAAGCATTAAGTGGAATAACGTCAGTTTCCAATACATTAATATACTGGGAATTTATCCCAAACTTGACCTTACATCTTTTTGTTACTTGAATTTCAACACCATTCTTCACCTAACCCAAAGGATAAGGGTGTGGATGATCATAAGTATCAAGACCAAGCTACTTTACAACTGCTTCAAAAATCAAATTATACTGAGAACCGGTATCAACTAAAGCATTTACCTTAGTTCTCTTGATCTGGAATAGTTTACTCATCTTCTCTTCTTGGTTGTCCATGTTAGTGACCATGCATCCAAGCCTTTCGTCTACATCAGATTCATCTTCAATTTACACTTCCCCTTCTATCTTTACAGTTGTCATGGACTTATTTGAGTCCTTGGTTCAGTTTTTGGATGTGAATCCGTATGTAACTTCCAACATGTAGCATCAGTATGACCATTGATATCACAGTTCTTGCAAAAATTCTTGGGATCTTTACAAATATTTAAAGTAGTGGTAACTTGTTTACCTTTCCCTTTCAACTTAACCTTGTTACTTGTTTTCCCATGTTATTTCTTCTGTTGATTTGTCTACTACTTTTCCCTTGGCTCTACTTCTCCTTGCTTCTTTTCATCATCTATGGAGTAAGCCTACAAACACACCTCATTGAGATCTTTGGGCTTTGTTGAGATGAATTTTATTTGAAGGTGAGTGTGAAGTCCTCCCAAGTACTTAGTCAAAATATTATCATCCTCCAAGTCCATGTTAAGCAACAGGGTCTACCTCTGAAACTTTGTAGTATAGTTCTACACACTTTTACCATTGCCTTGTCTAAAATACTGCCATTTAATCATTTGGCCAGTCTTGTGGCCAATAGGATAAAAGTTAGATCTAAGTAATTCTTTAAATTCTTGCCAAGATTTCATAATAGGACATTTCTTCTTTTCACAAGTGGTTAGATGGGTTTCCCACCAAACCAGAGAATGTCCCTCTATTTTGAGACATGCAAAATTGATCCTCTACATCTCAGTGACATTATGGACGCTAAAGTATACTTATAGTTATTTTAACCATTTATTAAGCAACTCTATATCTACTTGTCCTTCAAAGATTTTAATTTTAACTTTTGTCTCAAATTTAAAGGGAAAATGGTCAAATTTTACCTTTTCTCTTCCATTTGAATTCTCTTTTTCATGCTCTTCCCCATAATCTTCTTCATGGTGGCTCCTCCTTATGCAATTTTTTTTGGCTAAGCCTTGAACCACTGAGTCCATGGATTGTTTCTTAACAAAAGTTGTCTTCTGCAAATTTGCAAGTTCTTATTGCCTTCTAAACATCTTATCCATCATGATCTCCAACATATCGATCCTATGGCCCAAGTTCTCTTCCTCCATTTGTCCCCAAATTCCTTGTTTCCACTTCCTTGTAGAAATATCTAGATCACAAGGTAAAACATCTTCCCCTTTAGAACTCATCACTTTCATACAAATCCAAGAATGAATACCACAGTCTTCAATACTTATTATCTCTGATACCAAAATGATCTGTAAAATCTCTACTTTGGAATTGTTCACAGAATCAAAATCAAACGTTGTTGTTCTACTTTCGATTAGAAAATGACAGAGATAGCTAGTGAATGAATTTTTGCTATAGGAAAGGAAAAAATATAACTCATAAACACCAATAATTTTTATCCTGGAAACCTCTAGAGGAGGAAAACTAGTCAAGAAGGGAAAATTCTTTCTTCCCACTTTTTATTGGCCAATTCAATTTAAGAAGTATAGAATTTACAATAAGTATGAAAGAGAAGTAGATAAAATTTCACATTTCCTCCCAATTACTTATTTTCTCTACCTTAACACTCATTTCTTCTATAAACACAATTCCAGTATTAATAATTTCTTGCTCACTTTCTTTCATGCTTTGATAATACAATAATCTCCTTCCTACATGTATTTCTAGCCATTCTCATGTTCTCCAGTGCACCGAAGGATGGGTAAGGTCATGGAGGAGAAGAGGCAAGGAAAACCTTTCCAATTTTGGGACTGTTCATTTCAAATTTTATTTTTCTGTCTAAAAGGGCCAGGATTGCTACCCAATGCAAACCGGCAGTCATAGGACTGCCACCATGGCTGGGCGGTGTTTACAAGACTGTTGCTCGGGTTGGGCAGAAGTTTTGTAATCACTGCTATGCATAGAGAGGTAGTTCTGTTAACATAAAGACATAACCTCTGTTTCTTCATTTTCCTTCTTTGGTGCGGGCTGATCTGATGAAGTAGAGTCATTTTGGATCCCTATGGATTAGTTTCTTTATTCTATTCACATTTCTCCATACTATGGTAGAGAGATGGAAGAATTTTGTATTCCTGTCGCCTTCTTTTAACCATTTAACTCTAGATTTTTGCTTCCAATAAACCTTTTTCATGATTAAAATGTGGTCTAAATGAGATAGCCATTAATCTTCCCTTGAAAATAGTAGCTCAGAAGCCCCGTATTTCATAATGTTCTCCTCACTTGATTCCAAATATGAAGCATACTCATTTTTCTTATAGAATAAATGACTAAACTAAATTTAATTCTATTTACATGCTTCTACTTTCACATGTTTCATTTTTCTCATCAAACAATATCTTTTAATTCCTTCCACCTTTATCCCTCACCAAGATTCTAAATTTTCTTCAAATGAGGGATCCCAAAATGACATAAATTCTATTTTGAAAGGAATACCAACAGGCTATCATTTTTCTGCAAAGGAAAAACTGATGGGGGAGTGATCGGACCCCGCCACCTTCAAGATATCTGAGGAGAAAATATGATTTTCCAACCCCCATTTAGAACTAATCAAAAATATATATCATCTTTCTAGAATAGATTCCAAACCAGTTCTTATATTATTACATGTGAAGCCCCCATACTTAGGTTCCACATCTATTGAATCCAAATTATCCCATAACTCTTTGAAATCTAAGGATCTCTGAGGAAGGAACCTTTTCTCGCCCTTCTTTTCTTTTAAATTCAAGATTGTATTAAAATCCCCTCTATTTTTTTTTTCCTTCCCCCTCCATCAAGATATTGCACAAAAAATCAAAGCACTGTTTTTCTCCCTTAGCCAAAATAGGCCCGTAAACATTAAATAACATAAACGTATTATTAGATCACAATTCCACACATTCAAGAATAATAAACAACTTAAATTTTCACATGACACATCCTTGAATTCTGTTGGGATTCCAGATAATAGCTAGCCCTCCCAAACTTCCAAAAACATCCATAGAAACCTATTTTCCATTGTATTGTAATTTATTTTTTACCTCTTCAAATTCATCCCATGCCATCTTAGTCTCATATATCATAAATATATCTAGGTTTTTTACTTCTATGAGTTGCTTAACCAAACACACTTTGTCATAGGAATTAAATCCTCTTAAATTCCAACTTACAACCTTCATGGCCCCCAGGTAGAAGGATAATACCTCCCACTAGACACAAAATCCTCTAAGGTTCTTTGATTACCAATATTAATATTCAATTTTACCTCTAATTGAGTTTTTAGAGCAGATCTCCTACCCGTTGATTTTGCACACCTCATGTCCAGTTACGGCCTAGAATGAGACAAATTCATCCTTTCTGATTTCTATAAATGTGTTAAAGAAATCTTCTTATTCATATCCAATTCTTTTAAGATCTCTTATGAATCTAAAGTATGGATTTTAGGCAATTTTTTGTTTTCCTTATTAAGTTTAGAATTTTCCATCTTCCCAACCAAACCCACTAATACTTACTTTAGAGAATCCTTCCCATTTCCACTACTCACATCATTGAAATATTCCATCGAAATTTCTAAATCTTCTTGCTCCAAAATAATTTGATGCAAAGTATCCTTTTCTTAATCAAATATTTTATCCACATCTGAAATTTCCTGATCTTTCTCTAAAGAGATGGGTTCTCTGTGTAATACCCTAAAAGTGCAGTCAAGAATTTAACAAGATCATCGTCTTCAACCGGTCCTGACCCCAAGTGAAAGAGAAACAAGTGTTTTCAATTAAGGATGAGAAAACAAGACAAAGGGAATGATATGGTAAGTAAGAACTGATATCGATCTTGTGATTATCTAAACTAAGTGTGTTGTTGCTAATTAATTCCTTAGAATAGTATTATTTTTATTGGCTTAATCTTGTAAGCACTAAGTAAATAAGTCTCACAAAGTATTGTGAACGAATTACGGGTCAAAAGTATCTTCTTTGTGATATACATCACTGCAAATCAATCTTGAGCCATGACATCACATTAGGCCTGGTCTATATATTTCTAAAACTATTATACATATTTGCGAGATAATGTATCATTGTGACAGCTTTAGAAGGTGATGTGATTTAAACATTAGAGTCGAGTGGAGGGATTCACTTAACCCATATTATTGATTAATCACTTTATAGATTGGTTGACATGAGCTTGTAAATTCGGGGTCGAGATGTTAATTTTGGGACCTTTGAATTATTGAAAATTTAGTGTGTGATTTTCAGGTAATCCTTTTGAGATGCTGGAGTTAGTTGAAAATTGATTTAATGATCATAAAATAGTATAACCAAACCGCTATGTTTAAGATCATTGATAACGTAAGGTAGGTCGTAGACCTTAAGGGTCATGCCAACATATTTAAAATTATATAATGTAACTCCAGGGACTATGGGAGTTATGGGGCATTTAGATAATAACATTAAAGCTATGCATGTGTTATAACATTGGTTTTATATTATATTGTATTTCATTCTCACCAAAGGTTAACCGACCTAGGTTATAGAAAGTAATTAAGTGAATGATATTTAGCAAATTTCATGGAAAAGGTAAATGAGTTTTTAAACCATAGAAATCCCACCAATTTTGGAGGAGAGTTGAAAGGTGGTGGTAGTTGGATGAGCCACTGGTGTGGTACTCTAGCATTTAACACCATTAAATTGTGCATTTAATATTTACAGAAATCCATAAATCTCCCTAAGGAAGTGAATTGCATGCAACTTCTTCATTTGGTTTTGTTGATGAAATTGGGAGAAAAAATCCACTTCTGGTATTTTTTCATGGTGAGTAAACTATGAGTTCATATCGCTATTTTAAGAAGAGGAAGTTCATTTTTTTATGGGCAAATTTATTAATCGGGAAACACCATTTAGTATGACTGCAAAGAAGGTTGGAATTTTTGGTTGGTTCGAGGTGGACAAACTTGAAGCCATAAGCTCTATGTTGTTGTAACACCTACTGGGAAATATTTTGAAGGATGTAGGAAGTGAATTCGCAAGCAAGAATCGTTCCTCATCCCTTTTATCTTTTTATTTTATCAAATGCTAGAACGAATACATATTGTAATTTTGTTTGAGTTAAGATTATTTGGGTATGTGATGGTTGGAGGTTCTTGTTTTTATACTTCTTGTTTTTATACTCTATTTTTCTATGAAAATAAATGGTAAACAGTATGACTATTAAACCTGCGTAGTTAATATTGTTGCTATCTTTTAGATTGCTCAAATCGTGTTTACTTATTAAGACCCAGAAAGAGAAATTTTGGTTGCATTTCGCCAATGAGGTTGACCCAGATAATAATGGGTTTTTGTGTAAATAATATAATGTTATGCATAAATTGAATTTGGGTGTATGGGTTTCCTTTTACCTGACTGAAATCTGGGTATATGGATCTAGTAATTAAACCTATTATAGATACCAGTGTTTATTACTTTCACTTTTGTTCTGTGCGTAACATTTGTAGAAAAAGGAGGTATATTTAGGCATGAGCCCAAGAAGATCTGGTGATATCTTGTTGGTATTTCTATCTCATGCATAGGATAATTTATAGACTTCTTCTTCCATCAATTAGATTGAGAGAAGAGCAGGATTGCCACTGGCACAGAGGATTTTCTAGTCACCCATCATAATCTTTTACCATTAGTGCCTTTGTGAGAAAATTACATTTACCACTCCCTCCTTGTAAAATAAACCTAGGCATAAACCTTTTTGGCTAGGCTCAGTTTGAATGACATGTTAATAAATTGTCAACACTTCTTGTTATCCTTGTCTAATATGTGGATCCTTACAACTCCTAGGAAAGTTTATCTGGAAACAGTTCGGGTTACTCCTGGTTTCTTAGTAGTTGGAAAAGACTAGATGGATGAGTTGTAAGAGTATCTCATGTTGTCATCAGTTAGCCTCATGAAGGTTGTAATCTCAATAGGAATGTTCCTTTCCTTATGATATAGGAACTGCCTTTTGTTGATATAATTGAATGTTGATTTTGTGGAACGTTCAGCTCAATCTAAATTTTAAGAATTCAATTAATTTCTCATAAGTGGTTGTCTAAACTAGTTCGAATTGACACTAGAGAACAACAAATGAAATTAGGAATTAGGTTTCAAAGGACTAAGCCTAATTTATCATACACTGGGTATGGCACACCAATTCTTCCTCCTGCAGGAAGTCTTGATGGATAAAGATTGGAAAAATGATGGATTGTGTCATTTTTATAAGGAATGCTGAAAAGCCTTATTGAAACCAAAGGGTCTTGGTTTGTTGGCACCTCGGATGCGTGTTGTAAGTATTTTTGCTCCATTTATATGGCGCAAAGGTGGAACTAAAACTTAGTTTTTTTCCCATTTCTTTAAACCAACCTTTACTGCAAATTTTAATATTAATATTATGTGAAGTTTATGTAACTGATTGAATCTCTATAGGGAAATTAAATCAAGTGTAACATATCTCCATTATTGAGGAGTAATATGTGCTAGTCATTGAGACAAATTTGGGGAGTTTAGACTCTTTGCATATGCATAAATAAGCTTTAGAATGGTTGTGCCTTCGGATTCTTATTAAAGCTTAATATAGTAAGACATAATTCGAGATGATGTGTTTTATAAGGTATAATATGGTATAAATAGGCAACAAAGTCTATATTTCATTAACTCCTTTAAGTTACTACGATATGTAACTTGAGATGTATAGATATCATTCCTTCTTAGGATATTAACGGATAATGTAGAATATGTTGTTTTATGTAGTTATCACATATAAACGTCATGTGTATTAACCAATTCTATTTGATGGATATGTTGGTATTGATGAAACTAGTTTGTTTCATTTCCGTAGATTGGATTACCTTGTGTGTCCAAGGTTAATACTTGTTTGAATTGCTTGAGTAGCAACAATAGTTGTAGTAATTTCTAGTTATGAATGGGATGGTATAGATTTGTAAGAGTTTGATACTCTATATAACCTCTGTGGAATTCGGTTGTAATTATAATAACATGTGGTATTAATTAGTTGATGGTAATTGTTTGACATTAACATGTTTACCAGGAATTACTTCAATTTAAATAAGTGAAGTGTTGATGAGAATTTTTCATCGAGGAATACTGAAAAAGGTAAAAAGAGTTGTTCTTAATGTTTGCAAAGCAAGTTAATTAAATATGATGTTTTTTGTATTACATGGTTAAATTTTAAGAATGAGATTATTATTGCAGTATATATTCATTCTAACATTTAATGACATAACTTGATAAATGGGATAAAGGAATTTTCTTGCTCAGTTCAATCAAACTGATCTTGCCTAACCATTGCAGGAAAGTGAGCGAAGATAACAGGTGTAAAGTAAATAAATGCCTTGATTGTCTAATTGAACCATATGCCTACTTTAAAGGATAAAGTGGCAGTCAAATTTGTTGAATTGAGACATTCTTAATTATGTCAAGGAAGTTATTTGTTGCCTTTGAGAAAAGATTTTATTGTACAATTCTACTGGGTACAATTATGATATATTGTGACATGGTAAAGATTCCATATTTATGGTCAATAAATACCTGCTTCATATTGTTGAAGAATGTTGATGCCTCTCTGCAAATTCTGTAATAAATTCTACTATGTTGTAGTAGTTTCAGTATAAGAATGGCTTTATACTTATGATATTTTATGAAAATTGGATCATTGGATGATTGTAATAGAGGGATGTTGTAACTCTCTATTTTAGAAATATAACAACTATCTTATGGACTAGGTGAACCTACTAAGTTCAATGGATGAGTTTTGAAGTTATAAATCAGTAATATAATGGATAGGTTAATGAAATACACTATGGAGTAGTGTTTATGAATTATTTAATCTAAAATGATTAAATTATGGGAAATTAATATTATTGTTAGCAAGAGGTTGTGATTCCTCACAAGACCAGTTAAAGGTTAAATGCTTGGTAGATGATAAATCATCTAGGTAGGAATCTTGATGTATATGCTTATATATACATACTTAAGGAATATTCTTTTAGTAAAGTTTGAGTAACTATACTAGAGATAAATTAATATGATGAAACTTCTGGATGATAAGATAAAGTTCAACATATAAGGGTTATGTCTTTAAACTTGTTGATGTTCCCTTTGGGCAGCAATTAAACCTTTAAGGAAATTAAGTTGAAACACTTTTAAAAATAACCCAAATCCTACAACATGAAGGGGAGTTCAACATAATAATGAGAATAGAGCACAGATGTTCTTTGATACTTAAGAGGACTATCTTTCCATAAAATGGGTAAATAAAGTATAAGATCTATCAGATTACCATCATTCAAAATATGATGTGATGAACGTTTATGATGGAGTTACTCCAACTAACAAGATGTAATGAAGAGAATTCATTAATAATCAGGTTGAACATAAATGCTAAAAGGATCCATAGGATATGGGATATAGTTGGCATAGAATTGTATGGGAGATGATTAAATCCCAGAGTACTAAACCTCTATGAAATCGTGGGTATGATGCCCAATATAAGTGATGATATTGTTGATAGGAACATGTAGATGTGCTCAACATGAGTACTTTCCATCAAATTCACTATGGAAGTTTCGTGTCTACGCTCCTAAAATTTGTGAGTTGAAATCAACCATGATTAAAATATGACAGTGTAGTCATATAAAGGATAACAACGATCTGATAGCTGGAATTAATGGAATGTATTTTGGATGCCAAGGAAATTGGTATAAGGATCCAAGAAAAATGATTATTCTGCCAAGACAATAGTAACCATGCAAATAAACCTAGGTCGGGTTTTGTTATTGTTGTAAAGGTCCTCAAGAGAATTGGGAATTCTACTGAAACAAGAACCTTAAAATGAATGAAATATATATATATATATATATATATATATATATATATATATATATATAGGTAAATCAGACCTGGCTAGTATAAATGCTGAAGTAAAACTGAATAACATGATTCTATTAATATAGCATAAGTGTTATTGAAAGGAGGTAACGGGAACGACTCCGTATGTCCCTAATGATGAGTGATTATGTGGCTCACATGATTGCTTATAGGAGTAAGAATAACATTGATGGTTATTACTCCTTGATAATGTTTGGCATTATTTTATTCGGTTGAATTTGAATCTTTAGTAACAACAAGATTGGGAATTTAGATCTAAAGAGTGATCTATCTTATGTCTGGAACAGATAGGTAGAAATGAGTATTATTGGAACTGCATTTAACCTATCATGATATTATGGGACAGGACTCTAGTTTCGCTTCACTAAGTAATGAAGACATGGGAACTAGAACAAATTGTCTTGATTAATTTATTAAGGTACCATGTCTCATTTTTAGACTCTTGAGAGGGCAGCTCACTACTACCATTACGTGATCATATCCATTTAATGACATTGGTTGTTATTTTAATAGTGCGACATAATAGCTATACTGCGTTTCCTTATCAAGATCTTAAAATGTGATTTGGTATTGCTTAAGTACAAGCTTTTTGAAGTTATAAGGGCAAATGAAACCCCACGGGTTGGTACCCCGATGCCAACATATGATGGCTATGGGAAGGGAAGCAGTCTAGTAATGATGTGAATCATTACAAAGACATTTGATTTCCCATAGGCATCATAGGATGACATTGAGGTATAGCTACATGTAGGTTAATCTTTGTACTTGTACAGCTTGTAGCTGTTTACAACATCAATGACTGCAAATCCATATAAATAAACAAGTGAATACGGTGAGATGACAAGATTCCAATGGCGAGTGTGTTGTCATGGAATCGAGCATGGTATACATGACTCATAAACCTTGCGCAAGGTAGTGTAACTGTTGATTACATTGTATAGATTTCACCATTATCTAAGTTGTGAGATACCTGTGGATTTCATAGGTGGAACCTAGGTACACACTTAGGGGTTATCACTTATATATCATATCTTGTTAAAGGAGAACCAAAGGGATACATTTTATGTATGGATTGTAAACAGCATTGAGGGAGAACAAGTAAAATTTAGTATTCTCTCATATAGCTGCACATGGTTCATGATAGTTATCGGAAATGGATTGTATTAAGACTTATGTTGAATTTAAATTTATGGGTATTTAAATTAGCTACATGAGGAAAGATAAAAATAAAAAAAATAATTCTCTAAGATTGAAGTGACAAAAAGTGGATGTTACACTTTGTACTCCCCAAGATATCAACCTTTTCCAAAGAATCATCGACCACCTTTACATCATCCCTTAGAAAATATTCCCCATTACCTTGAACTCATATTTCACCTTCCCCCTTAGATCTCCATTTTTCTTTTGGGGCCTCTTTTATAGGGGGAATTTTAGCTTTCTTGTTTTCATGCTGAGGGAATCTATTGATTTTTTTCCCTATTTATCTACATTTGAAACATGTGAAAAAAAATTCATAGTTTATACACTAAAAACAAACTCCCATAGGAGAATTGAGCATGATGGCTTACACCAAAGGCCTAGTCAGGTTGACACTAACACAAATTCTGGCATAAGAAGATAAATTAGATTCTTTAGTTTCTCTCCCAATGCCTACTGGATCCCCCAATGCCTCCACTATGGACCTTAAAGTCTCTTGCCCCTAGAATTCTGGAGGGAGCTTATAAATCCATACCTATAGAGGAACCTTTTTCACCAATTATTCCTCAGGATTGAAGAGAGGAGACTAGGGTCTAAGGTAGAGACCAACATTTTTAAAAAACCACGGGCCTCTAAAAAATACTTTATCTCTATCTTTTGAGTTTCCAAAACACACCTGAAAAAGTCCTTTTATTAAGAATCTTAGACTTGGGCACTCGCTACATTCCCATTTTTTATCCATCTCCATAAATCACCTTTTGAATGTCATAGACAGATGAATTTACAAATTAATGATTTGTTACCCATTCGCTCATAGATCTCTTCCAGTGCTGAAGAACCAACTTCGACCAGTTTAACATCCTTCGAAAATTTAATTTCCAGTTCATTTAGACTTAAAGATGTTAGGTTCTCCCCCACCAATTCCTTAGCATCCTTTAGGATTAAATCCTCCCTCTCCTCCTTTTGGATCAAGATGACTTCTGAAACCTCCTTTTTTGGGAAAAACCATAATACAGGCTCAACATTCTTCTCCGCAACCAAATCTCTAGTCTCCTAATCCTTACCTATACACTTAGGGAGCCTCCAATCCTTTCGGCTCCGCCAGAGGACTAGTATTTACACCCGACATCGGCCTTTATCCTGAACTATAAGATGACGAAAATGCTATATTCCTGTTCCACAGACCTTCATGACCTCTCTGATCCTGCGCTCAACCATTCTGGCTTTTGTCATTGTTCTTCTAGCTATCTCCATACCCTTGACCTTCCTTCCCTTTTTGAAACCCTTCACCCCCAAATGGATTTCTTTCTCTTATTGTAATTAAACCATTATGTGATTTTTCATTTTTTCGCCATGCAATATCCTTCTCACACTTACACTCAAACGTAATTAAATTAAAAGTTGAAAATCAATCATGTTTTATTTAATTGAAGTTTATTTGTTTTGTTTACTTAAAGGTATGAACTAAAGGTAATTTGGATCTAGAAATAATACAAATTTTATTTTCCTAGCATCCTAGGCTACTTGAACTTAGCTCTCAGCCCATTTGGATTCTATCTTATTTGTTTGGTTCCATTTCTCTCGACTTGGTGCCCACATGACCATTTCAGGTCCACCACAACAATGCATTAGGATATTCAATCCACTTATAAGACAGGAAAACATTGAATGAAAACAAATAGACATTACAAGGCTTACACCAATTAGTCTTCAGAGCCACACTCATGTCTCCTAAAATAATTGACAAACTCATTTCCCTTAACTATGAATCAAATATTACTGAAGAGTATTGGGATAACCATGTAGTTAGGATTAGACCCTGTAACCCGTGATTTGTTCTTTGCACACGTTTTCTCTCATACTTTCATGACCCTTTCATGACCCTTTTTGGAGAGGAATATACAGAAGACAAAGGACAATTCCCTCACATTCCTCAACTGAGTCAAGTTTTATTTGGTTCTAACAATATTGACCGATATCTATATACCATGATCATCCTTGATCTTAGTGTCACCTCCACACAGGTTAAGAAAGAATTCATCAATATTAACAAGAAAATTTCCATTTTCCAGATAAGAAACTTTGATTAGCTTGACCTCTTATCAACATTCCCATCTATCACACCTACACTCTATCTATCCATCACATTACCATCTCATCCATCACATTTCATCTGTCCCAACATGATCTTGGAAGGTCGTTTGCATTTGAAATCATGTGTTGATTCTCATGCATACAAAATTGGTAAATTGGACGTTAAGGAGTAGTTATTTTTCGCATCTTCTTTCTTTTATTTTATTTCATCCAATTTTACACTCTCCCATTATTTTGTGGGTGTTTATACACCCCTAAATATGTCAGGTTAGGAGTATGGAAAACCTATTTTAGGTCTTGAAGCCTATTACAACCAAGTGAGTATGCAACAATAACCCTCATTATCTAAGTGAGTTGAAAAATACTCATAAAATTTACTATCTTCTCATATGTCCCCTCATCAAGGATTGAACACTAATTCAATAGTAAGTATTGAGGATATCAATAAATCTAACTATAGTACACAACTAGAGTTCTCAAATTCCACCAACATGAAACTTACAAGAGAACATGGTTTTTATCCAAGGTCTTTTCTAGACCTCAAATTAGTATGAAATATGTTTCCTTTTATTCCTAATTTCCACAAAATGATGAAATTTTAACGCGTCTCACCTAAAGCGATGACAATCTTAATGCTCTAGAAGGATCTTTAGACAAGATACAAGGATACACAAATATAATTTTATAGAACAATGCTACCTCACCCCTGCCTAAAATAGAAAATACATCTCAAAAGGGGGGTCCTACAGATGACCAATTCATAATGGGGTAGCACATACCCTCACAAAAAACAATGTTCAATAGATGCCTAAATTTTTTTTACAACCCTCACCTAGTGATGTATTTTCAACCCTAGTGGGTAGAATCAAAGAGTTATAAATTGACCAAGCTTCGTAACCTACACAGTTTGTGGCGTAAGGAAACTCTTCCCATCATGTTAAAAATCAAAACCATACCCCTTCCATAAATGTCCATAAACAACCACCATCACATGTCTACTTGAGTGTTCCTAACCCTAGTGATCTCCTTACAGGATCACGCACACTAGGAAAGGCCCCTCATCCTTCCGATGTGAATCCTACACAAGGGCCAACCATAAGTGTGTTCTCAACTACCATTCCTTTAGGAAATGCGATACTCCCTAGTTTCATGCCCACTAGCCCATATCCTAGTGTTATCCTTTCTTACGTTTACATGTATTCAAAGTATCCTTAGATGGATATATACTCTTTCCCTGGTCCTTACATGTAGAAACAAGGGGTTCCTTATGCCATGACCAATTATTTTACCATACCCTATCAAGATCATGTTCCACCTCCTCCTCCCCATTAATGATCTTCAATGGTTGAATCTTATGCAGTGGGTACCTACTCTGAATATTTAAATGAACATATAGACTTTACAATACGAGGTATCACGCTCCAACGACCTTTTCCAGATCTTTCAAAGTTTAAGGGAGAAGGATATCCCAATGCCTATATCAAGGCATACACTACTTCGATTAGAGAGTTACTCCCTTGGGACATAGTTGTTGCAAATATATTTCTAAATACTCTTGAAGGGATTTATCTCGATTGGTATTACAGAATCCCAAAAGCCTCTATAAATTATTTCAAGCAACTTGTATCTCAGTTTATCAAGGATTTTGATATGAAAAATCTATTGAGGACAAGGATAAGAGAATTATTACACATCAAGAAAGAGCTTAATGATTCCGCTGCCAACTTCATTTAGAGGTATCAAAAATTCCTTTATTCTTCCACAAGTACTCCAAACATGGATCAGACATAACTCTATGACTTATTCCTCCACTCCCTTAATTGAGAGACTAAGGAGGAAGTCCAGAAGTTTCCTCTTCGGAGTTATGAGGAAGTTTTAGAGGGCATGTTTTGCATTGACCAAGTGGAAATCAATAGTGGATGCAAGAAATATGGCCCAAATGGGAGGCTAGTCACCTCCACCCAAAATAACTCAAACTTTCAGAATGGTTCAAACAAAAACCAAGGACCCAAGGTCCTCAATTGCAACCGTGGTGTAACAACATATGGCGTTACTGACCAACCTAAGAAGCTAAACATTGTGAACACTAAAAATGTGAATAATAACAATAGAAATGTAAATAATCAAAGGAATAACAATCCCTCTCCCTCCATTAAGATATTTTATCTTTTTCACCCTCCCTCTCAGCAGGCTCAGGCCCAATCCCTAAATCAAGGCCAAAGACCTCTGAATTATAGTTTTAACAATCAATATCAGAATAAAAATCAAAATTATGGACCACAATAAAACCAAAACCAAAGACCAAGGGATTATGACTCTAATTTATATTGTGGATTCCACATAGTGATCAACCATGATGATCATTTTTGTCAAGACTGTAAAAAGTTTATATAGCAGCTCCCAGAAGATCAAAGACAACTCTTTATTGACATGCTCTTAACCAACCCTGCAAGGACTTCACAAGGCACCCATATGGGACCTATAGCTCCATAAAATACTAGCCTCGGTATTTATAGAGCTCATTTCCCAAAATGCCCTAAAAACTAGAAAGGTAATCCTTAGGGTGTTAACAAAGGTATTCTTAGAGGAACCCATGATCAATAAGCCTCTATGTCTGTTGATCCCCGAGTTTATCCTAACTTGGATCAAAGAAATAGAAATAAAATTGTAAACTTAGTTGAGTTGAAGATTGAACTATAAATCCATGAAACTACCCGTACTCGTGAGTATACGTCGCAACCTCTCCCCGTGTATCCCTTAGTGCAAAATGACTCACGTGTAGTTCCTAAACCAGTAGGGGATTACAATTTGATCACATATCTCACAAGGACCTTTTCTCACATTTATTTCTTGTATTTTTTAAAGAACTCCCTAGCTCACTAATCCACTTTAACAGAAGCTTTAGATATTGGTAATTTAGTACACATCACACATACTCTAGAAGCCCAAATTAACCACATAGACTTCGATGTCTATCCTATGAGCCAACAAAAGAGAGATATTGGATTTTTGTTTGACATTAATAAGATGCCTATGGATGTCGAATCAGCACATAGAGGTGATCCTACTTTTTTTTTTCAAGTATGGATCTATAATAACTAGGTAAAGAGAGTTATGATTGATGATGAATCAGTGGTTAAAATTGTTCCTTTTTCCTTCTTACAAAACCTAGGGTATGGTGAAACTGTTGAACCCTGGTCATTGGTGTTGTCATTGATGTCAAGTCACATTGATGGAAAAGGTGTAAATGGTGAAGTGAATATAAGTCTGAGGCATGAAGGTTGATTGGTAGTGTCTCAAATTGAGCTTGCAATGCTTTATATGATCTTGTAATCCTTGGTATGATCTTGTAATGCGTGGTATGAATGCATAAAAGTGTTTAGAAGCCTTAGGAGTATTTCTTAGTGCTCTCTAAGTCATATCTTGGTGTTCAAAGGTGAAAACAAGCTGACAAACTATGTTGTATGATTCTCTGCACATATGAGATTGTGCCAAGCTTATAAAGGATGGAGAAGTAGTGTAAATGAAGAGTGAAAACGTGCCTAGTAAAAAAAAAGGAAAATTTTAGACAAAACTTATAGGTGCAGGAGTGTCCCGAGTCTATCATAAAGAAATCTTTGGTGTTCCAAATAGCTCCTGATATATTATACATGCTCACAAAGTGTTTTGAGAAAGATATGTAATTGTTCTATATATCTTAAAGTGAATAAATGAGATTAACATACACTTAAGGTTTGAAATGATTATTGCAGCATGTGCAAGAGTTTTTAGAGGTCGTGGAGGTATTTATCTTTGAGAACTAAATGAGATCTTTCTAATGAGTCCAACTTTGCACAATTTGGAGCTCTCTAGAGGAAGTTATGGCCATTTGAAGTTTTACAGGTTGGATGAGAAGAATTTAATTATATTTTGGGTCCGTATGACGAGGAAAATCAAAGGCAGGTCAACATAAGTCAATATGATTCATGCATCCCCACTTTCAAAACTGACAGACATGTGGCAAGACAAAATTAGATAAGATTATGGGTCCGCCAAGTAGTTGCGAAGAAAAGAAGAAAGTTGCAATAAAGGAAAGTCGGTATGACATCGCGAAATGTGAAGATGCGTGGAGACTTTTAACTGTCTCTCTTTTTGTAATCTGATATAGAGATGGAAAATGATAAGATTGACATTACAAAATCTATAAAGGTATGTGTAACTTCCCTATTAGATCATGTGTTGCATTGATCAGATATAGGTTATCAAGATCCTGACATTGTGAAGGGACTTGGATCCTCCATTTTGATAATGTGTTGCATTGGTCAAATACAAATTATAAGAGTGAGTTGCTTGAAGGTGTTGGCTGGAAAAACATTAGAAGGAATTTCATAAATAAAACTATCCATACTCACCTCATCATGATTGGGAACTCCATTTAGAAGATATTTATAAAATGTAATGGCTTCTTGTTTTATAAATTTTATGCCCTTATTGTTGTTGCCATCTTTGGTGATGATTTCAGAGATTCTATTGTAGCTTCTATGTTGGTTTTCCATCATATGAAAAAAAAAATAGTGTTCTTATCCCCTTCTTTTAACCAGAGAACCCAAGTTTTTTTCTGCCAATATGATTCCTCTTTAGAATTTATAGTGTGAAGCTCTACAAGAAGTTCCTTTTCTAAGTAGTAGTCTACAACCTTCATCCATGTATCTGCAACTCTTTTTTCAATAGCTTCAATTTTTTATTTTATCTACTTTTTGCTTTCAAAAATGTTCCCAAACACCTCCTTATTCCAAACTTTAATGTTTCTTTTAACATTCGTGAGCTTTTGCATAAAATAAAACATGGATGAGACTCTAACACTTATACCCCACCATTCTTTTATTTTATCATAGAGGTTCAGATGGGACATCCACATTGTTTCAAATTTGAATGGTGTTTGGTTTCTAACCTCTTTTATTAGTAGATTAAGGACAAATGGATTATGATCCAATCCCACTCTAAGAAGAGAAGAAAGCTTAAAATATTGAGTTAGAGTCCATTGAGTAGTAACCATGGATCTGTCTAGTCTTACTTGGATTAGATCAGCCCCCATTCTCCTATTAGACCAACTATATTGAAGCACTTCCAGCTCAAGATCAATGAGGTTATTGCCAGCCATCATATCAGAAATATTCTCCATGCTAATACTGACTTCTTGATTCCTCCTTCTTTTCACTGGGATTCAAAGGAGTATTAAAATCTCCCATGATGAGCCACTTGTATCCTCTACAGAGATTTTTGAAATCAGTTAGTTGAGCCCAAATTTTTTTCCTACCCATAAGACTATCAGGAGCATATATATTTGAAAAATTCCAAGTCTCATTAGCATCATTGATAGAATTAAAGAGGATAGACAGATGATTAGCAATAGAAATTATCAGTGACCCTCTTACCCATTTTTTATCCCAAAGAGTAGTAATTCCTCGAGAGGCACCAATTGAATCTACACAAGCTAATTCAAAAGATTTCCACAGATAGTTTTTAATATTATTTACAGCAATACCCTGTATCTTCGTCTCCTTTATTACCAAGACATGAGGTCTATTACAGTATCTGAAATCTTATAGAATTTAATTTTTTTATATTGTTTATACCTTTGATGTTCTAGGATATGACCTTCATTTAAAAGGTTTGAGGGGGGGATTTTGTGGCCCTTTTGATCCATAGTTAGTTGTATTTGTGTACCATTGGCTATTTCTTTTTCTTTTTCTTTCTTCCTCTGATCGCCCATTGTTGGCCTTCTCGTCTTCTTATTTCCACCCACATTGGCTTTTCCTCTTGGTAATGACTGTCTCCTCATCTTCATACACAAAAGCACAATTAATTTTTGTTTCTTGAACTGGAGATTCTTTTCTATCCTTTTTGTCCTGCGAGTCCTTTAACTCTCCTTCTTCTAAGTCCCAGTTGCTTAGAATTTCATATCTATTTTCCAATTTCTTGTTTGAAAGAAATGATTCAAAATGTGTGGCGTTAGTCATCTCATTATTGGGAACACCTACTGAGAAAACCTGTTCAGAGTGAAGAAACTAAGAAATCTAAGGAGCTTCAATAAGAGGTTGTTGAACAAGGTTCAACAAAGATCCGATTTCCACTACATCATGCATTGGTTCAGGTCTCGAAGGAGTTGATATATTTTTTCGATGAATGTTTCCCTTGGATTTCTCCAACGAGTCTCCTGATGAAATCTCAGGTTGAGCCTTATTTTCCATCTCCTCATTAAAATCCTTGTTCTCTACATGAGCCTGAGGAGTTGATGTCTTACTAGCAAATTTTGTTGGTGTTTTAGGCTGCCAGATCAACTTCTTCTTTGTATATGGGTTGATCAAATCTCTTTGTATTATGGGCTTTGCAACTTTAACTGTGATTTTTTGTTGCCTTGGTTTATCCCAGCCTTAAAAATTTTGTGTCCAAGCTTGGAAAACGGTTTGCATCTCATCCTAAAGTCCTCGTATTGTAGAACCTGTGTCAAAGTGCCAAAAGGATAATGAATTATAATATTTTCAGGAAACTTTGTATCCCCTTTTATACTTATACAAAATCTTGCTGCAGTAAGCCTGGATCCTGATTTGGTGGTATTATAAAATCCTATGAGAGTTACTAAATAGTTAGCTACCCTTGTCAATATTGTTTCATCCCAGTATTTGAGAGGGAGATCTGGCATTCGAATCCATATTGGGAAATGTGTCATTGTTTCTTGATTTGGGTTAAAACCAAGTGACCATTTCTTCAAGTAAAGCCCCATGTTACCTAAAAACCATGGGCCTCCAAGAATATCCTTAGAACAATCCTCCTCTAGAAAAAATATAGCCAGGAAGAATCCTTTTGACATTATAGAAAAATACACATGCCCTTTTGGGTCCCATTTTCTACATGCCCATTGCCTAATGGTACATTTATTGGGCCTTGAACCAATAAACTTACCGATCAAAACGTAATACTCCTTTTTGACTATGTAATTGAGAATGTTTTCAGGAATAGTAAAATGAAGTTCTTCATTCTTGTCCACTTGTAAGGGAATCTCAAAACGAGCTCCCAATGAGGTGGACCCTCCCCATAGTGGACTGTTGTCCCTGAATATTCCAGCCCACTTGTCATCCTTTCTACTCTATCCTAGGCACAGAGGATCGATCAAGCCCACATACACATATGTGTAACCCCACCCAAGCTCATGATTCAAATTTTGAATTTGGAAATCCTGCGTATTCGATTTCTAGCCTCTTCCATCCTCTCAATTCACCACACTCATTTTCTTGAATTTTTTTTTATACATGCATGATTGATACGAGAAATCATGAAAAGTTTGAAGTCAAAACTTTTGATGGTAAACACTTTTATTATACCAGAGCTATGAATTAGAGTGGTGGAGGAGCAATTTCTCTAAGTAGGATATGGGGTTGGGCTTGGGTCCTTAATGTCTATCGAGCGATCCGCTTCGGAGCGCGCCGCTATATTCCGCTTGGTCTATATGGAGAAGTTAGACACCTACCACAAAGTGTTCCCATGACCACTTATTGAAAACATGTAATAAACTCAATGGGAATGGAACTTAGGTTAATGATTACAAACTACTTTTAATTTTATTAACTATGAATAGGTGTGTGTGTGTGTGTGTATATATATATATATATATATATATATATATATATATATATATATAAGTTAGACACCTACCACAAAGTGTTTCCATGACCATTTATTGAAAGCATGTAATAAACTCAATGGGAATGGAACTTGGGTTGATGATTACAAACTACTTTTAATTTTATTAACTATGAATAGGTATATATATATATATATATATATATATATATTATAAAAATGAAAAATAAAAAATTTGGGGTTGTGACCATGGGACATGTCATGACATTGCATGACATCAAACTTATGTTTTGGAGACATTCAAATGATTAGGTGGTTACTGTCACATCTGATACAATACTTTATGTTGTTTGGATTTACTTTAGTTAGCATTATGACATGTTTTGGGAGTAAAGCGTTGTTAGTAGCTGACTTAATTTCAGTATCTGATATTATGGATTTACATTATAATTTAGAGATTATTGTGTGTGTGTGTGTGTGTGTTTCTTTTAGTTTATTTGATTTTATGTAATGGGTAATCTTATTTTCATGTGTACATATGTTCCCTAGATTGAGAAAGGGTATAATAACAAAGAGATGAAAAGATGTATCAAATGTGTACAGATAGAGATATTTTCCATGTGTGATTCAATACATAAGAAAAAATGTCAAAAAAGTGTAAATTAAGGTCTTAGGTTCTCTTTTTTATTCAAACTTGTTTTACGTGTTGCCTTGTGTGACATGTTTGATTTTCTTGCATTACGATAACAAGATAATGTTGCACACTCTTGGTGTTGTAAGGAGTGAATCATGACATTACACATTTCATTGAGCGACACGTTGTTACTTTATAATAATGCACACTTACCTTTACGTTGTTATCTTATGTGTTGCATAAGTATGTTATTAAGAAAAAAGAAATTAGTTAGGGTTCATTAAAAATTTTGTGGGATTAAATCCCTAATGTTATTGATTAAGTTATTACAAGTAACTCACTTTGCATTGTTATCGCTGAGTTCATTGCATTGGAATGAAACCAACTCATTGGATGACTTTCATAGCATCGAGCTTGTATTCATGTATGTAGAGTTACCTTGCATTTTCAAACTGAGGTAGAGCTTAAAAATTGCATTGAATTGTATTATCAATCAAGCTAAGTCAAAAAATAGAGATATATTTGATTTTATCTCTTATTACATTATATTAAGATTTAGACGAGATACTTCAATTTCTATCACAATCGGGCTCCTCAAGTTATCTCACAAAGAAAGTCACATAGTTAAATGGGTAGAAAAATACATTATAGTAAATTTAATAAATATTATGCAATTTAATATAAATGGATAGAACTTACCACCCAGTATGAAAGTGGGATTAAAACTTAGTACGTTAATTATAACAAGGAAACACTAATGTGCACGACGTGTCACACATCAGTGAACCAAACACTTAGTACATAGAGGTTTAGAGTTTATAATGGATCCTAGGATGCAGGAGAACCAATTAGTGTGACGTGGAACCAATTTGGAGCCCCTCGATCTAGGTAAGTCCCTCAAGCTAATCATTTATTCAAAAAAATGTAGTACACAAGGAATTTGATGGCTCACACATGGATCCAATTGGTGGACTTGTCAACATACTAAAATTTTCACTAAATTTTGTGTAAATTCAAATAGGCTAAGTTTAGCCACAAGGGGAAAGAGATTAGAGGTAGTTAAAAATAAGCAACTAGGAGTTAACTGAATTGCATAGAATTGGAAACCTAAGGACTTAAAAAAGGTAAGCTTGAAATAGATATGACAGATAAAAAAAAGATAACGTAAATAGATTAGAGGCAGTAATTAAACTAAATATTTAGTGAAAAAATTTACTGAGTTTAAAAATATAAAATACTTAGTTAAAATTAAACCTTGACATGGCATTATAAAGGGAGGCAAAAAAATATTCTTAGCTAAAGGAAATTTTATAAAATAGGAAGAAAAATTTAGAGACACATATGTTTAAACATGGAAGTGGAACACACAATTATATGATCAAATTGAAGAGAGAAGAGCGGATATAAGGTCTTCCATGCACACAAAATGTAGGGATAGAGCAGCAAGGATTCAAAGATCACGTCTAAATTCCTCAATTTTTTGTGCGTGTGTGTGTGCGTGTGCGTGTGCATGTGCATGTGCGTGTGCGTGTGTGTGTGCGTGTGCATGTGCATTTTCTTTTGCCTATTCCCATGTGTAAGTTTTTGGCTAGATTGTTAAGAAGACATTAGTCTAATAACAAGAAGGTTTAGGGTTTAAAACCCTCAAACACCATTTCTTTTACATAGTATATTTTAATAAACCATAAAAAAATAACATTATTTTAATTGAAAATAACACATAGTGAGACCAAATTGTGAGTCATGGCACACTAGTTAGGAAAAGAGTATTGTGAGTAAAGGTTTGTGGTTTTGACTCCCTCTACTCTCTTGACATTTTTTTAAACTTAAAATAGTAACCTAAACACTCGATTGTAATAAGATCGACATGTGTTGATTAGAAGACGAGGGAAATAGGGAGGTCGAATGGCTAAGATGATAAAACTTGAAGGGAAGAGTCTCAAGTTTTACTCCATCCTTATATCCTTTTGAGACCTATGAAATTAAATCAAGAGATAAACATTAATAATTTCAAAAAGGATTATAATTGATTATGAACTAAGGTAGGATTTTGGGATTTAGCTGGATAATAAAATTAAAATACAAATTGGTTCAGGTCTACCCTAATGTTACTATAATAAAGGTTTTAAAAGAATGGATTCAACAATATGGATACCTAGTAACATGTAAATATAATGAAGGAGGTTTCAATACTATAGATTTATCAACCATAAAATTTCAACTATAATTTATGATAAGTATGAAACCAAGACACGATTAAAGTAACTGTGTGGATTTTGAAATTATGTGTTTGAAGGATTATATTATCAACAAGAAGTGATATAATTATCATATATGGTTTTATGTCACTTATAAGACTTAGAATAAGTGTTGTCAACTTGGAAAATATAATGCATTCCTATTGTATCTTGAAAACACAATAAACCATACGTGAAGAAACAATGTTCATGGGCTCATATTGAAGATTGTGTGAGCCAAACAATAGTAACATAAACATATTCACATAATAATGGAAAATATATGTTTTAAATAGGTATAAAACCTTGACGATGACAATAATGATATTACGCTTGTATGTCAACTTAACTCTACAGAAATATTAATAAATTTTGGAAATAACGTAAAAGAGGATTATTGTGATGGATAAACCTAGAACAATATTTGAACTTGTCAAAATTACCGAGCTTGATCAAGATTGGTACAAGACATGAAAACTTATAAACATATCCTATAACAAAAGGATGTCTCTATGTTTTGATTGAGGTTTAATAACATTTTGGGAATCATAAAATCTTGAATGAAAATATCTTATTCTCAAAGGACTTGAAATAGTTAATGAAACGATATCTTCATGCTTTAAAATAATAATATAAAAAAGGGGACATAGGAGTATGAAAAACCTTATGAGGATTTATTTATGCCTCCCTAACTCAGTGACAAAGATGTAAAACCGTATAATGCTATGTTTTGTAACGATATAAATGACATCGTAATTGTACATTTAAGTTATTTATGATGGGTATGTATAGATGACTTGTTATAAACTTAGAACATGTATGGGAACTGAAATATAGTTGAGAAACATGAATTGGTTATAATGAGATACATAATGTAGAAATTATATGAATGAGATTATTATTCATGAGTTGGTTTGATCTAATGGAATGTTTGATAAGTATGAAAACCAACGAAGGATGATTAAGTGGAAAACACAATAAGTTAGAGATATGATGAAAAATTATATTTGAAAGCTTGTAGGTACTTGTACTAAATTTTTTATGCATAGTTAATTCACTTATATTATTTAATGGAAGAAAACTATACAATTTAAAATGAATGACACAAATTAATCTACCATGATAGATAAGTTTGATTACTTATATTACTTATTATTTTGTCTTACATGTATTTGTATGATTAAGTGTAGTACTAGGAAATTGAGGGGCATCAATTTCCATCCCCGATTGAGTAATGGTGATTGAAAATTCTAGTTGTGTGTGTATGTATGTATATAAGTATGTATATATTGTTATGTTGTGGAGCCTATTTTCATGTGTGGAAATGTTGAAGACTTTACACCAAAATTACTATACACTCTTCATGTATTCTCATCGAAGTTAAGGGACGTAGCCACCGAGAAAAATTTTTGGCCTCGAAAAATGTGCCCAATATTTTGGGAAATGTGATCTTCTCATATGGGTGGTGATTTTGACCCATAGGTTTATGGGACAGTTTTGGCCCATGGTTTTGGTACCCACAGTATTGTAAAACTGCTTAATCAGTTGTCTACTTATGTGGTTTTGTGCATATGGTAGGGTTGATGTAACATTGTAGATGTTTCTAAATTCGGGTGTGAATTCTATAGAGTTTCTTAAGCATAGCTCCAAAAAGATCTAGGTATTGTATTGAGAGATCGGTGGCTTGTAATAAAATATGAGCAAACGATTCTTGGTGGACATATCCCTAATTAAGTTAACCATGTTAAATATTGTCTCTTTATGTTGTGTCATTTTTATTCTACACTTTTATTTGAGATATGTAATATTTTTTGCATATTAGTTTCTACTGTTGTGATTCTATGAGGGATTGTTCCACATATTTTATCTCTTATTTCCTAACAATTGGTATCAAAACCTGGTTTATTTTTTTGAAGTGTTGAATCACAGGGAAAGTTTTAGCTTGAGTGGGAGCTATGACAGATGATGGAAGATCAAGGGTTGATAAATTCAACGAGCAAAATTTTAGTCTTTGGAAGATGCAGATGGAAGATTACCTTTATCAGAAGGATGTTTATATTCCACTATCTCATAAAGGGAACAAACCCTCAAGTATGAAAGATGCGGAATGGGATTTGATGGATAGGAAGGAACTTGGAATGATCCAACTATGTCTTGTATCTTTGGTATTATTTAATGTTTCAAAGGAAAAGACTACAAAAGAACTGATGGATGCATTATAGAAGTTGTATGAAAAACGCTCTACCTTTAACAAGATATTTTTAATGAAAAAGTTGTTTAATATGAAGATGTCTAAGAATGGTTTAGTAACATATCATTTAAATGATTTTAATACGTTTGTAAATATGCTAGCTTTGGTTACAATAGAATTTGATAAAGAAGTTAGGGATTTATTAATTGTGTTATTTCCTTGAGAGTTGGAATGGCCTGGTAATGGCGGTAAGAAACTCATTTCAAGATAACTCAAAGTTGAAGTTTGAGGATGTTTTAGGGGTGATTCTAAGAAAGGAAATGAAAAGAAAAAGCTCTAGGGAATCTTCTACTTCAAGGAATTCTTTGACAATGGAAACTAGAGGGAGACAGAAGAATAGAGGAAGCCATAGAAAATTGAAAGATTAGACAAGATCAAAATCCAAAAGCAAGATAGTATGTTGGCACTATGGAAAGTCTGGACACGCAAATAAGTACTTTTGGGAGCTTCGGGACAAGAAGAAATAATAGGAAGAAAACAAGGAGGAAAATGTGGCAATAAGTAATGTATGTTAGGATGTTTTGATTCTTTCTTTGCATAATATTTTTGAATCTTGGGTTTCAGATTCGGGGGCTTCTTTCCATGTTACTCCACATAGGAATTATTTTATTGATTATGTTCAAGGGGATTTTGGGAATATTTTTCTTGGTGATGATGAGCCTTGAAAAATAGTTGGAAAAGGTTCTATTCAGGTTAAGATGCAGAATGGGAATACATGGTTATTGAAGGATGTCAGACATGTGCCTACTTTAAGATGAAATTTGATATCGACAGGCCAGTTGGGAAGTGATAGTTGTACTATGATATTTATAGCAGACTCTTGGAAGGCTACCAAGGGTGGTCTTGTGGTGGCAAGAGGTAAGAAGTTTAGAACCTTATATTTAACCACTTATATCACTAATGTTTTTTAATCTTGTAGCTTCAAAAGAAGATATAACATTATGGAACTGTAGGCTCAATCATATGAGCCATATGGGCATGGATATCATAAAGAAGGATTTTCCTAGATATACAAAAATATGTTTGGAGTTATGTGAGGACTGCATATATGGGAAAGATAAGAGAGTAATGTTTCTCAAGGTTAGACATACAAATAAAGAGACTAAGTTAGAGTTGGTGCATTATGATGTGTGGGGGTCAGCTCATGTATCATCTCTTTGGGATTCAAGTTATTATGTCACTTTTATTGATGATGTAATAAGGAAATTTTGAGTGTATTTTATTAGAAAAAAATTTGATGTAGTTGAAACTTTTGTTAAACGGAAATCCTTGGTAGAGAATGAAACAAATCTTAAGCTAAAATGTCTTAGGTTAGATAATGGAGGGGAATATTGCAACAATGATTTTGATGATTATTTTTCTAAGAATGGAATCCATAGGACAAATATGGTTCCAGGAACTCCACAATAGAATGGGGTGTCAGAAAGGATGAACAGGACAATAATGGAATGTGCTAAGAGCATGAGGTTACATGTAGCTCTGCTCTTTCTTTTTGGGAACAAGCAATGAGCACAACTATGTACTTGATAAACAGAGGACCCTAAAGTTCCTTGGATGGAGACATACCTGAGGAGGCTTGATATGGTAAGAAATTTGATTATTCATTTCTTAGAGTCTTTGGATGTGAGGTGTTTTTCCATATAGACAAGGATGATAGGACCAAGCTAGAGGGTAAATCAGAAAAAAATTTACTTTCAATGGTTATGCTGGTGATGAATTTGGATATAAATGTTGGAGTATTAAGGACAATAAAATCATTCGATTTAGGGATGTGGTTTTTAATGATAAATTCATGTATAAGAAACATGCATGAAAGAAACCAAGAAATATTATGCAATGGCAGAGGATCTTCCGGATGGGATAGTGACCCATGAATCAGTTCAGGAATCTACTCAACAAGAACCCAAAACTCCTATATTGAGGAGGTATTCTAAGGTAAGAAGAGAACTTGAATGTTTTTCTCCTTCTGTTTATTATTTATTACTCACTGATAGTGGAGAGATAAATAGATTTGATGAAGCAATGCATGTAGATGTCAGGAAGAAGTGGAAGAAATCCATGAATGAGGAGCATCAGGCTCTCATGGAGAACTAGACATGGGTTTTTTGAAGCTACCCGAAGGAAAAAGAGAATTACAGAACAAGTGGGTGTACAGATTCAAAGAGGAATAAGGAGGAAAGAAAATATACAAGGCTCAGTTGGTGGTCAAAGGGTTTACAAAGAAAAAGGGTATAGATTTTGATGAGATTTTTTCTCCTGTAGTAAAAATTACTTCTATTAGAATTGTTCTTGGAATAATGGCAGAAGAATACTTGCACTTAGAGTAGCTTGATGTAAAGACTACATTTCTCCATGGTGATTTGGAGGAGGATCTATATATGAAGTAGCCAAACAACTATGAGGTGAGAGGTAAAGAGGAGATGGTGTGCAAACTGAAGAAGAGCTTGTATGGCTTGAAACAAGCTCCACATCAATGGTATAAGAAATTTGATAGCTTCATGATGGAGCAAGGTTATATTATATGTCATTATGACCATTGCATGTATACAAAGAAATTTGAGGATGGTAGTTATATTTTCCTATGTTTGTATGTGGATGACATGTTGGTTGCAGGTAAAAACATGTAATAAATAAAAGTAATCAAGAAGCAGCTAAGTGATTCTTTTGCTATGAAGGATTTGGGGGCAACCAAACAAATCATTGGTATGAGGATATCTCAAGATAGGAAGGAACAGAAGCTGAATTTATCTCAGGAAGAGTATATTAAGAAGGTATTGGAGAGGTTTAACATGCATGATGCTAAACCAGTTGGGACTCCTTTGGCAGGCCATTTCAAATTATCAAAGAAGATGTGTCCCAAGATAGAGCATGAGAGAAACCATATGTCTAAGGTACCTTACTCATAAACGGTTAGCAGTTTGATGTATGTCATGGTGTGTACTAGGTCTGATATTTCCCATGCAGTGGGAGCTGTGAGTAGATTTATGAGTGATCTATGTAAAGATCACTGACAGGCAGTAAAGTGGATCCTTCGGTACTTGAGAAGGACCATGGGGACAATTTTTTGCTACAGTGGATCAAACACCACTTTCTGATATGGATGGAGATGTAGATAGCAGGAGGAGAATGACATGTTATAGATTCACTGTAGGTGGGACATCAGTGAGATGGATTTCATGACTACAGAAGCTTGTCACTTTGTTAACCATGGAGGATGAGTATGTTTCTGCCAAAAATGCAAGAAAATATATGATTTGGGTACAAAAATTGCTTGAGGAGTTGGGGCATAAGCAGGAGGAAGGAAAGTTTCATAGTGACAATTAGAGTGCTATACACCTAGCGAAGAACTCTATTTTCCACTCTAGGATGAAACATATATAGTTCAGGTACCATTTCATCAAGGCAACTTTAGAGGAAGAGAAGTTGAAGCTGGAGAAGATTCATACCAGTCATAATCCTACAGACATGATGACCAAGGTGGTCACAAGGGAAAAAATGAAATTGTGTTCAGCTTTGGTTGGTCTTCATGGAAACTAGTGAAGGGTTGAGAAGCTTGCTAAGAGGAAAACTAGTCTCCAAGTGGGATATTGTTATGTTGTAGAGCCTATTTTCATATGTGGAAGTGCTGAAGACTATACACTAAAATTATTGTACACTCTTCATGTATTATCACCGGGGTTTGGGGTTGGGCTGGGTACTGAGTGGGGGTTCAATGGTAGTAGTTGTTGGTAGTATGGGTTCAAGGGCACATGCCTCAAGAAAAAAATTTGGCCTCGAAAAATGTGCCCAATATTCAAGGAAATGTGCTCTTCTTGTATGGTCGGGAATTTTAACCCATAGGTTTATGGGATAGTTTTGGCCCATGGTTTTAATACCCACAATTTTGTAAAACTGTTAAAGAAGTTGTCTACTTATGTGTTTTTATGCATATGGTAGGAATATAATGTAACATTGCAGATGTGTCTAAATTCGGGTGTGAAATCTATAGAGTTTGTTGAGCATAGCTCCGAATAGATATAGGTATTGTATTGAGAGAGCGATGGCTTGTAATAAAATATGAGCAAGTGATTCTTGGTGGACGTAGCCCAAATTGGGTGAACCACGTTAAATATTGTCTCTTTCTATTGTGTTATTTATATTCTACACTTTTATTTGAGATCTGTAATATTTTCTGCATATTAATTTATACTGTTGTGATTCTATGAGGGATTTTTCCACATATTTTATTCCTTATTTTCTAACATATACACATTCACATGCATACATATTATATATATACATACATACATACATACATACATACATACATACATACATACATACATACATATACATATATATGTATATATACATACATACATATATATACATATATATGTTAGGAAATAAGGGATAAAATATGTGGAACAATCCCTCATAAAATCGCAACAATAGGAACTAATATGCAGAAAAATATTACAAATATGAAATAAAAGTGCAGAATAAAATAACACAACACAAAGAGACAATATTTAACGTGGTTCACCCAATTTGGAATACATCCACCAAGAATCACTTGCTCAGATTTTACTACAAGTCACAACTCTCTCAATATAATACTCTAGATCTGTTTGGAGCTATGCTCAACAAACTCTATAGAATTCACACTCGAATTCAGACACATCTGTAATGTTACATTATATTCCTACCATATGCATAAAACCACATAAGTAGACAACTACTTAAGCAGTTTTACAAAACCGTAGGTATTAAAACCATGGGCCAAAACTGTCCCATAAACCTATGGGTCAAAAGTCCTAGCCCATATAAGATAAAAGCATGTTTCCTGGTATATCGGGCACGTTTTGTTTCAAGGCCAAAAAAAAACCATGAAGAGACAAATGTGGAAAGTGTATAGTACTCTTAGTGTATAGTCTTCAACACTTTCACACATGAAAATAGGCTCTATAACCTAACAATCTCCCACTTAGAGACTAGTTTTCCTCTGAGAAATATTCTCAACCCTTCACTAGTTTCTCTGAAGACCAACAAAAGTTGAACATAGCTTCATTTTTTCCCCTTGTGACCACCTTGGTCATCATGTCTACAAGATTTTGACTGGTATGAATCTTCTCCATCTTTAAATTATCTTCCTCTAAAGTTGTCCTAATTAAATGGTACCTTAACTGTATATTCTTCATCCTATAGTGGAAAACAGAGTTCTTAGCTAGGTGTATAACACTCTGACTGTCACTATGTAGCTTTCCTTCCTCTTGTTTGTGCACCTAACTCCTTAAGCAATTGCTGTAGACCAAATCATTTCTTTGGTTACCTCTATGGCAACAACGTATTCAGCCTCCATGTTTGACAAATCCACCAACTTCTGTAGTTGTGAAATCCATACTAACTTTTATCCCACCTATAGTGTAAACATAACCTATCATACTCCTCATGTTGTCTACATCTCTAGCCATATCTAAATCTACATAACCATAGAAAGTGGTGTCTGATCCACTGTAGCACAAAAATGTCCCCATGGTCTGTCTTAAATACCAAAAGATACACTTTACTGCCTATCAGTGATCTCTACCTAGATCACTCATAAATCTACTCACCGCTCCCATTGCATGGGAAATATCAGGCTTGGTACACATCATGGCATACATCAAACTACCCACTGCTGATGAGTAAGGTACCTTGGATATCTAGTTTCTCTCCTATTCTGTCTTGGGAGACTGCTCCTTTGATAATTTGAAATGTCTTGCCAAAGAAGTCCCAACCGGTTTAGCATCCTACATATAAAACCTCTCCAAAACCTTCTTAATGTAATCTTCTTGAGATAAAGTCCAGCTTCCATGTTCCTTCCTATCTTGAGATATCCTCACACCAAGGATTTTTTTGGCTTCCCACAAATCCTTCATAGAAAAGGATTCACTTAGCTACTTCTTGAGTACTTTTATTTCCTGCATGTTTTTATCTTCAACCAACATGACATCCACATACAGAACACAAGATAATATAACTACCATCCTCAAATTTCTTTGTATACATGTAATGGTCAGAATGGCATCTAATATGACCTTTATTCATCATGAAGTCTATCAAATTTATTATACCATCGATGTGGATCTTGTTTCAAGCCATATAAGCTCTTCTTCAGTTTTGCACACCATCTCCTCTTTACCTTTGACCTCATATCCCTTTGGCTGCTACATATATAGATTCTCCTCCAAATCACTATGGAGAAATGTAGTCTTTACAGATCAAGTTGTTCTAAGTGCAATTCTTCTACTGTAACTATTCCAAGAACAGTTCTAATCGAAGTCATTTTTACTACAAGAGAAAAAATATCATCAAAGTATATAACTTTTTTCTGTGCAAACCCCTTGACCACCAACTGAGACCTGGTATCTTTTCTTTCCTCATTATTCCACTTTTACTCTGAACACCCACTTATTTTGTAATGCTCTTTTTCCTTCAAGTAGATTCACCAAATCCCATTTCTAGTTCTCCATGAGAGCTTGATGCTCCTCATCCATGGCTTGCTCCCACTTCTTCATGGACATCTACCTATGCATTGCTTCATCAAAGCTCTTTGGCTCTCCACTATTAGTGAGTAATAAATAATAAAGATAAAGGAGAAAAACATGTTCAGCTTCTCTTCTTACCCTAAGAAATACCTCCTCAACATAGGAGTTTGGGGTTCCTGTTGAGGAGGTTCATGAACATGGATTCATGTGTCACTTTCCCATATAGAGGATCCTCTACTGTTGCATATTCTTTCTTGGATTCTTGCATATTGTCCCACAACTTCTTGCTTGTACATGAATTTCTCATTAAAGACCACATTCCTTAGATCGAATGATTTTTTTGTCCTTAATACTCCAACATTTATATCCAAATTCATCACCACCATAACCAATGAAAGTACATTTTTTTGATTTAGCTTCTAGCTTGGTCCTATCATCCTTGTCTATATGGACAAACACCTCACATACAAAGACTCTAAGAAATGAATAATCAACTTTCTTACCATACCAAGCCTCCTCATGTATGCCTCCATCCAAGGAAATTTAAGGTCCTCTATTGATCAAGTACACAATTGTGCTCACCACTTCTGCCCAAAAAGAAAGAGGCAGTCCTTGCATGTAACCTCATGCTCCTAGCATGTTCCATTATTGTTTTGTTCATCCTTTCTGACACCCTGTTTTGCTACGTAAAGTTCCTAGAACCATATTTTTCCTGTGAATTCCATTCTTAGAATAGTAATCATAAAATTCATTTATGTAATACTCCCCTCCATTATCTGACCTGAGACATTTTAGCTTAATACCTATTTCATTCTTAACCAAGGCTTTCCATTTAATAAAAGCTGTCGAATACATCAAATTTTTTGTCTAATACAATAAACCCAAACTTTCCTTGTTACATCATCAATAAAAGTAACATAATAACTTAAATCCCTAAGAGATTGATACCTGAGTTGGCCCCCATCACATCAAAATGCACCATCTTTAACTTACTCTCTTTCTTTGTAGGTCCAACCTTAAGAAACCTTACTCACTTTTGTTTCCCATATATGTAGTGCTCAAAGAACTCCAAACCTATTTCTATATATCCAAGAAAACCCTTCTTTATGATCCCCATGCCCTTATGGCTCATATGACCAAACCTATAGTGTCAAAATGTTGTATCTACTTCTGAAGCCACAACATTACAAACATTAGTGCTATAAGTGGTTAAATACAAGGTTCTAACCTTCTTACCTCTTACCACTAAAAGATCACCCTTAGTAGCCTTCCAAGAGTCCATTGTAAATATCACAGTACAAACATCACTTCCCAACTGGCCCACCAATATCAAATTTCATTTTAAAGTAGGAACATGTCTAACATCCTTCAATAGCCATGTATTCACATTCTACATCTTAACCTGAACATAACCTTTTCCAACTACACTGCAAGGCTCATCATCACTAAGAAAAACATGCCCAAAATCCCCTTGAACATAATCAAAAAAAGTAATGCCTATGTGGAGTAGCATGGAAAGAATCCCCCGAATCTAAAACTGAAGATTCAGTAATATTTTGCAAAGAAAGAATCAAAGCATCCTGACATACATTACCCGCTACAACATTTGCCTCCTTGTTTTCTTTTTGTTGTTTCTTCTTATCCTGAAGCTCCCAACAATATTTCTTTGTCATGTCCATACTTTACACAGTGCCATCATACTATCTTGCTTTTGGATTTTGACCTTGCTCCAATCTTTTGATTTTCCATGGCTTCCTCTACTCTTCTGTCTCCCTCTAGTTTCCACTGTCAAAGAATTCCCTGAAGTAGAAGATTCCCTAAAGATATGTTTCTTCACATTTCCTCGCTTAGAATCACCCATAAAAAATCCTCAAACTTCAACTTTAAGTTAGCTGGAACCGAGTTGCTTACCGCCATTACCAAGCTATTCTAACTCTCAGGTAAAGAGCACAAAATTAATAAATCCCTAACGTCTTCATCAAATTCTATTGTAACCGAAGATAGCATATTTATAACCATATTAAAATAATTTAAATGATCTGCTACTGAACCATTATCAGACATATTCATATTAAAAAAAATCACTAAAAATATCTTGTTAGAGGCAAAGGTTTTTTTCATAAACTTCCCTAATGCATCCATCAGTTCTTTTGTACTCTTTTCCTTTGAAACATTAAACAATACCGAAGATGCAAGACACATTCATATTTTCCCAAGTGTGTTCCTATCTAGAAATTAGCATTCCACATTCGTCATGCTCGAGGGTTTTTTCACCTTCTTAGACAATGGAATATAAATATCCTTCTGATAAAGGTAATCTTCCATCTGCATCTTCCAAAGATTGAAATTATGCCCATTGAATTTATCAACCCTTGATCTTCCATCATCTATCATAGCTCCCACTCAAGATAAAATTTTCCATGTGATTCAACACTTCAGTAAACCAAACTAGGATGTGATACCAATTGTTAGGAAATAAGGGATAAAATATGTAGAACAATCCCTCACAGAATCGCAATAATAGAAACTAATATGCGAAAAATATTTCAGATCTGAAGTAAAAGTGTAGAATAAAAATAACACAAGACAAATAGATAGTATTTAATGTGGTTCACCCAATTTGGGCTATGTCCACCAAGAATCACATGCTCAAATTTTAGTACAAACCATCTCTCTCTCTATCTAATACTCGGATCTATTTGGAGCTATACTCAAAAAAATCTATAGAATTCACATCTAAATTCAGATACATCTGCAATGTTACATTATTTTTCTACCATATGCATAAAACCACATAACTAAACAACTGTTTAAGTAGTTATAAAAAACCGTGGGTATTAAAACCATGGGCCAAAACCATCCCATAAACCTATGGGTCAAAAATCCCACACATACGAAAAAAAAGCACATTTCCCGGTATATCGAGCATGTTTTGTTTCGAGGCCAAATTTTATTTTCCAGGGGCTACGCCCCCAAACCTCGGCGAGATAACTATGGAAAGTGTATAGTTCTCTTAGTGTATAGTCTTCAACACTTTCACACATGAAAACAGGCTCCACAACCTAACAATATATACATACATATATATATATATATATATATATATATATATATATATATACACACACATACATATATACACATACATACATACATACATACATACATATATATATATTGGCATTATTTTCCACTTGACGGGGGGTCACTAAAATTTAATACACATCCTACGTGGCTTCAGGCCACGACGTTGTACCAAAAAATATTATCGGGAAGCTTAGGCATTGGGAATGTGAGAGCAAGTGTAGTGCATGCCCATGGCCTCCATGGTAGTTTCCATAACTAGTGGCAATGCCAATGAAAGTGTTTTCAACCTCCTTTATGAAGCATGGCTACTTTTTTCATGGCCAACCCTTAGGGCATGAAGAAATAAAATATATAGTTTTAACCCTTTATATATAAATGTGTTCATATATATACATATACGTATATAATTTATTATATGTAATATTAATGTGGAAGAATATATCATTATGTACCCATATATTTACCTCACCCTTATAACCTAGTGGATGTGTTAGGGATTCATTTGTCTAAGGTGGCATGGTCCATAATTGTCTCTTATAAACTTGAAATGATCGTCCTTATTTTTACTTATCTTGGTATCGATATAATAAGGTTATAACCCCCTTAATAAAATAAAGACAAATTATAGATCTATTAAATACCACGTTTTATATGTGCTATGTAGGATTATTATGATTCAAATCTCCATATCAAAGGAATTAGTCTTCACGGTGTGTATTACATATTTAGTGTGGTAGAGATCTTGATATATAAGGAGTCTATGCAATATAGGAAATATTATGTTGATACATTAAAAACGTGAATCTATGGAAGTGAACGAATGATAAGCATTATAATAGTAATTGTGAATATTTCCTTGTAGTTCAGGGGTTCTAATTGCAATAGTGCATAACTATGCTCCTCACAAGGTTACTAAGATTAGACTAATATAGTTAAACTAATTATCTTAAACCAATTGATAGGAGTTGTTTTTTTTAAAAATGAGGATGTTTGAACTATTAATAAAGGGAGAATTAATTTTGGGTAATAGGGATGTACACTCACACTAAATAATTGTTACCACCTTGGCATGCCTTATAAAAATGTTAAAAACAATTTCCAACCTTACCGCACAAACATTTAATCATTTCATGCATTTAAATTCTAATCGCTAAGCCAAGATATTAGAAAATACAATTTAGCCACTAGTCCATGTCGTCTTATTGGGAAACTTGATCGAATTGCAAGAGCATAGGTCAAGTTATGTACCATGGTGGTACACCAAAGTAAACTTTTAATTTAAGTTTTACTTTTAGTTCTCATAAATCCTTTCCACAAATAGTTGTGATGATTTTTACTATCAATTGGTGAATTTTGGTGCTTAATTATGGGGTATTACAAGGATAAACCTAACTCCATGACCATGTGACATCTACATGGTGTAACATTAGACCCTAATTATTTTACCTAAGTTGATATGGTGTTAGCTATGTATAATTAAAACTTGGAGGTTTGACTAGTCAGACATGTTTTCATATAATAACTTCTAACATGAGGTGTCATTACATGTAACTTTCAAATGCATGACTGAAACTTGTACTTGTGGACAAGTATTTTTCATGTTCTTATGTTTCATCATATGATTTTATTTGTTTCTTATGTGACATATTTCCTTCGCTAATTTTATTTACACCATTAATTCTAAAGCTCACATCTAATAACTATTATACCCCATTCAACTTCCCCTGACCAAGATTTTCCCATGAATATTTCTCTTATGTAATCCAAATTCCAAACAATATTTTTATTTAAATACATGTAAATATAGTAAGATCCATTCATAATTGTGCAATAATGTGAGCTATAAATCATTCAAAATAATACAATTCCATAATTAGTTACTAATCAAACTACATACACATCTAGATGTATGACATTATTTCATATTCACCAACCAATGAAACTACAAATACCTCTAAATTTACGATATTATTATTTAGGAAATGGTTTTGTAGAAAAATTACAAGAATATTTTTTGCAAGATGATAAAAAAATTCCCTTATTTATGTGACATGATGTCCTCATCCTTTGATGTTGGAATTTTTCCTTTCAAAACTAAAGTGTTTGACATATATTTATACTTTTCTCTTTTTTCTACAAAAATTAATTGTTGTATATTGCACTTTAATTTTAAAACACGGGGAAAAATCGCACTAGAATTTAATCTCAAACATTTTAATTTGTGTGCATTTAGTAATAGACATATGGGCCAATGAAAACTATTAACAACTTTCCCTTGTCATATACATAAAAATGTTTAATGACACCCTATAAACTGATAGGAAATATGGATATTGTTTTGGTCACTCATTGAGTTAATCTATAAGTTACCTCAACTACCTCTCCATTTCATTTGATTGGAATATCTATAGTCAAGATTAGTCCCTACCGTCATTTGCGTGACTCTCCTTTCCAATAAAAATAAATAGTTTGGTCAAATGGATTAATAACCTATACCTTATGAGTGTTTGTGACTTGTGTATTGGGATATAATTTTAGATTGAGATTCAATATACGCTTTAATATAAAAGAAGAAATAAATTACCTAATATATTCTAATCTCTAAGGTTGAAAATATCTACTATATGGTAGATTAGGGTATGGTTGACGACCCTTGGCTTTTGATGAAGAGAAATATGAATTATTAAAGAATCCAACAAGTTATAAGACTCAAACCACAAACTATATACCAACCTCTGCCAATTGAGGCCCATTTTAATAGCCTAAATGGCTCAAAATCTTGCTAAAATTGATCAAATCACCTTAGTTGGCTTATCAATTCTATACCCTGCTTCATATGCATCACACAATGTTACTTCATCCATTAAATGGATCTGCTTTTAAGAAAACTTCATCTTCACTTACCTTTCTCAGTTGTCTCTTCCCCTTGCTTTACTAGATTTAAGCATAAACTAGCAACTTTTTACTTTTTAGCCTTACCTATTATTTCCAACTCCTTGACCCTATTTCATCACCTCAAACAACCTTATATCAATCATTAAAATGACTTAAAAATCACCAAACCACAATCTTTACCCTTCTTGCTCAAAATTGTCACCTAGTGATCTTAAGACCAAGAACTTTGCTTGGTTATGGTTAGGAGTAATGTAAGTATACTCAGAAAAAATAGAGAACACATTTAGAAACCCTTTATCATTAATATGATGTATGCCAAATTTTATAGATCAGTTCCTTTTCAAACTCTCTCACTCACATCTTTTCTCCTCTAGCCTTCACTAGCTCTTCTAGCCCTATCCCTAGGATTTTTCCACCATAAATTCTCATGCAAGGGGTTTTAAAACATAAATAAAAAAAATTCAAGAATTTATTTCATGGTTTTACTTGTGTGATCAGTTTCAAGATTGAAATCTAATGGTAAATGTAACTTCCTTTATAAATGGACCTTCTTGATTAGCCCTTCCAATGTGTTACCTAACCTTGGCCTAGACTGTCAAGCTTTTCTTCAAATTTAACCCTTGGTTTTCAAAATATGTTGAGTAAATATTCAAATATGATGGATTAAAAGTTTCAATTCAAATTTTAATGTTTAAGGGATTCAAATCAAAAACCCTTACCAAAACCCTAAGGGTAGTCTCCTACAAACCTGAGTATAAAGATTTCATTATCAAATTCTCTAAACTTGGTTTCAAACCTCAATATTTTAAAAAAATATTTGTTATAGAATTGGGTCACTATCACACATATTAATAGGATTTGCATCGGTGAGTATTTGCAGGTCTTTAGATTCCCCTAACTTTCGTCTACTAATTTCTTTTACATATCCTTTTTATGATCTACCTGCAACAAATCTCTCTTAAGGTGATACTTACTCTGGGGGAGGTTGGTATTATAATGGTGTATTCAAAATGTAAGTATCCCTCAACTTTCCTTTTCCTTTATATTTGGTATGATTGATTATGTTGATGTATCATGTTCTCTACTATGATAGAGTACCATATTCTTCATCTATTGCATTATTTTTACCGTCATCACTTCTTATATCAGTCACTCAGATTTTATAACCCTATATTATATATTTTTCATACACTTTCTTACTCTTACAACCAAAGATCCGAGTAAGACCCTATCAACTATCTTATTCACAATATTTAGAACCTTACACCCTTGATAGAGTTTGGATTATAATCTTCTAGATGCATAACTCACACCCCATTCTAATCCTATCTTGGTTTTTTAGGTCTTCTACTTATATCATAATCTATATTGTTGAGGAGAGAAATAGGAAAATCATATTAAACTTCTTGGCCCACATACATTCTAGTGAACTCAAGGTGAATCATGTTTATCTTTCATCAATTATGATCATGTCACATATTAGGGTTTTTATAGCGACCCTTAACCCAATCCAATTTTACATGGAATTATCATTTCTCCCTCTTGTTCCTTCCATTGAAGGACACCATTCAAAGTGCACTTTTTCACAACCTCAATCTCAGCCAAATATCCTATTCAACATGGATGAATATCCACAAGAGTATATTCCCATTGTTGACATATATCTAGAGGAATATCCACATGAGGATATTCCCTTTTTTCATTACTTTTCCATGTTTGAATATCCACAACATGTTATTATCATTCCTTATCACTTTACTATGGTTGAAGATCCATAAGAGGGTCTTCCCATTTTTCATCCATTTTCCATGGTCAAATATCCAAATGAGGATTGTCCCATCTATGATCCACTCCAATATGAATATGAAAACTTTCACCTTAATATTAGTGTTGATATTAACTTTTGAACCCCCTACCTGCCCTTTATTGGAAAACACTAATTGAGTAATTCAACAAATTTTAAAATTTACCAATCAAATTTAAATATCAAACAATTCTCACTACATCATACATCTTTATGAAAAACACAATGCAATGTAGAAAATTCAAAACATTTTGATTGTATCAACCATCATGTTGAAAAATAACACTAGTGCCAGGATCAACTATATGTCCTCTCCTGTTCCATCACTGTGGGACTACACCATCAAATCTCTGTGTCACCCTTTGTGGTTTGATGCAGGGTCCAAAGTCAAAATCCTCCTGAGCTTAGCATGCATACCACATCTCATCCCCAAGAATACGTTGGATGAGACCTAGTTACCACTACACCCTATCCACATGGTACCACTCCAGAATATGCCTGCGAATTCCAATCAAAAAGTTCTCTACCTCTGCGACACTGAGCTCTGATATATCCTCTCCCAATTAATAGGACTAGTATGGTCACCATGTAATCATGCGTAGTTGTAAGTCCTAAAAATCATGTCTGTGGTAGTAAGTATCCCCCATGTGAGCTCTGATATCATCCCTAATTAGATCCCATCCCCTACACGAGGCCTCCTCACTTCATATGACACTTAAATCTCTGAGTGGGCACCCGATCGCAATTGGTCCCATGAGAAAATCTATAATAGTGTGGCATGGCCCACACTCCTCATCCCTCTGTATGCCACTAGATGGAGATCCCAGTATAAGTATGCCAGTATGTACTGACCCCAACATAATACCTCTCCATAAAACTAATTAGAAAGTTCATCCCAGACTTTTCAAGCAGCAAGTAGTCGCTGACAAGATCCGTCAAGTATATAGATATGTAAATAATCCTCTTGTCATCAAAACAAATATACAAGTGAATAGCCATACCTCATTGAGGAATGTCATCTAACTAAAAAATATCCCATATGTGGTCCACGATCTAGTTGAAACGTCCATCGTAGGTCACTATGCTACCCCGAATAGGAACTTGGAGGATCTGATACACATCCTCTAATGTGATTGTCATCTCACCATTCGGAAATCTAAAGGTATTTCTCTCACTACACCATCTCTCTGCTAATGTGAGAAGGGAACGATCTATTAAAATATGTGGCATCTCTACAATATGGTCTATTCATGTAGCCTCTATCACAGATACTATTCAGCACTACTCTCGATGAGAGAAAGTTTTCTCATAAGCCTAAAGATGTCTGCGTTGCTCACGCACATCTAAGTTATGTAATATTTCCTATAAAATTACCCAACACAATTAATTAACATCACTTCTTCTTATAAAATTTTCCTAAGGTGTTATAATTCCTCTAACATTCTCCTAAACATTTCCTAAATTCTTCTAAGATCTCCTAAAAGGAAAACTCTACACTAGTGCATGCCTTTTAGCATGAGCACAAGATTTTTAGCACTAGCGCATGCCTTTCACATAAGTGCAAGCCTTTTAATGCTTGTGCACTCATTTTAACACTAGCGTAAGCCCCACAACAATTTTTTCAACATGATGGTTGATACAATCAAAATGGTTTGAATTTTCTACATTGCATCGTGTTTTTGAGCAAAATGTATGATGTTGTGAGAATTGTTTGATATTTGAATTTGATTGGTAAATTTTGAAATTTGTTGAATTACTCAATTGGTGTTTTCCAATAAAGGGTGGGTAGGGGGTTCAAAATTTAATATCAACACTAATATTAAGTTGAAAGTTGACATGTTCATATTGGAGTGGATCATAGATGGGACGATCCTTATTTAGATATTTGACCATGGAAAATGGATGAAAAATGGGAAGACCCTCTTATGGATCTTCAACCATAGTAAAGTGATAAGGAATGATAATAACATGTTGTGGATATTCAAACATGGAAAAGTAATAAAAAAAGGGAATATCCTCATGTGGATATTCATCTAGATATATGTCAATAATGGTAAGATCCTCTTGTGGATCTTCATCCAAGTTGAATAGGATATTTGGCTGAGGTTAAGGTTGTGAAAAAGTGCACTATGAATGATGTCCTTCAATGGAAGGAACAAGAGGGAGAAATGAGAATTCCATGTAGAATTGGATTGGGTTAAGGGTCGCTAAAAAAATCCTAATATGTGACATGATCATAATTGATGAAAGATAAACACGATTCACCTCGAGTTCACTAGAATGTATGTGGGATAATAAGTTTAATATGATTATCCTATTTCTCTCCTCACCAATATAGATTATGATATAAGTAGAAGACCTAAAAAACCAAGATAGGAATAGAATGGGGTGTGAGTTTTGGATCTATAAGATTATAATCCAAAATCTATCAAGGGCATAAGGTTCCAAATCTTGTGAGTAATATAGTAGATAGGGTCTTACTAGGATCTTAGGTTGTAAGAGTAAGAAAGTGTATGAAAAATATATAATATAGGGTTATAAAATCTGAGTGACTGATATAGGAAGTGATGATAGTAAAAATAATGCAATAGGTAAATAATATGGTACTCTATCATAGTAGAGAACATGATACATCAACATAATCAATCATACCAAATATAAAGGAAAGGAAAATTTTAGGGATACTTACATTTTGTATACACCATTGGGATACTAACCTCCCCCAAAGTTAGTAACACCTCAAGAGATATTTTTTGTGGGTAGATCATAAAAAGGATACGTAGAAGACATAAGTAGACAAAATTTAGGGAAATATAAAGACTTGGAAATAATCACTGATGTAAATCCTATTCTTATGTGTGATAGTAACCCAATTCTTATCTTGTTGTTGTTGTCTGTTTCCCCCTTTTGACTGCTTGTTTCTCATACAGCTGAACCTACAAGGAGAAAATGATCAAGTAGTAAAATATGTATGTATGTGTAAAAACAAAATGTAAAATATGCATGCATATGTATGTAAATGTAAATACAGAAATGAAAATTTTTAAATGGAACATGTGCACCTAATGATCTATAAACTCTTCAACTTTTGAATTATTCAAAGAAACACAAATAAACGTTGTTGTTCTAATTTCTATTATAAAATGACAGAGATAGCTAGTGAACAAATTATGATTATGCTTAGAATCCACATATTGCAAGAAAGGAAAGAATTTAATCTCATAAACACCAATAATTTTTATCTTGTAAACCTCTAGAGGAGGAAAAATTAGTTAGGAAGGGAAATTTCTCTTTCTTCCCACTTTTATTGGCCAATTCAAAATAAGAAGTACATAATTTACAATAAGTATGAAAGAGAAGTAGATAATATCTCACACTTCCCCCCAAATACTTGTTTTCTCTATCTCAACACTCCTTTCTTATAAAAAACACAATTCCAACACTAAGAACGTCTTGCTCACTTGATTTCATGCTTTGATGATCCTATTCTCTTCTACAAACATCTATTTATAGCCTCTCCCATGTCCCCCCCTAGACTGGAGGATGGGAAAATTCATGGAGGAGAAGATCTATGAATAACCTTCCAAATTCTAGGTTGTTCATTTCATATTTTCATTTTCTTTCTGAAAGGCCATGACCACTGCCCAATGTAGACCAAAGGTCCCTTGACCGCTGCCTTGGTTGGGTGGTGGTTCTATAACCATCGCTCTGTATAGAGCGGTGGTCCTGGTACTAAAAAGATAGAACCTCCATGTTTAATTTTTTCCTTCTTCGTGTTGAATGTTTTGATGAAGTAGATTCATTTTGGATCCCTATGATTCATACCTCCCCTACTTAGGAGGATTTTGGTCCCACAAAATCTTGGTTGGGGAGTAGATGAGGAAATAATTCCCCCACTTTCTCCTTTGAGTACCACCGGGCCTGCCTTGGTTTCTTTCCTTTCAGTCCAATCTACCAAGACTTCTGCAGACCTCTCCTTGTCTCTTTGACCTTCTACTACAACACTGCATCCTCCAATTTGCCTCATGAGTCCAAGACACAATCCTCAATGGAAGGTATAAATTGTAGTCCTTAATCTTCATCTAGCATGGATGGCTCATATAGGTGAAAGTTCTCACAATTTACTACAGAGTACATCCTCATAAATGATGGCAAGTCAAGTCAAAAAGAATTTTATCCAACCTGCTCGAATATGGTGAAGGGCCCATATCGTAGTGGCTTGAGTTTCCATGCTTGACCTTGTAATCTCTCCTTGCTCAAGTAAATCCAAAATCTATCTCCAACATGTAGTTGATGTTCTCTCCTATGTTGATCATGCCTAGCTTTGTACTTGGCTTGAGATTTCTCTAGCCGTTATTTGACTTTGAGATGGATTTTTCAAATCCTTTCAATGAATTTGTTTTTTCTAGTCACCTCTTTGTCTCATGTCTCCTCCTCATCCTTCTACCCAAATGTTATGTCCAGTGGATTTGTAGGTAAATATCCCAAGCATGCTTCAAACGGTGACTTCATAGTGGATGTGTGTACTTCCCGGTTATAGGAATGTTGAATGTAGGCTAAGGACTCATCCCAAGGCCTTGGATATTTGTTGTTATACCCTCTGATCAACTATACCAAATTCCTTTTTACCACCTCTATCTATCCATCTGTTTGTGGATGGAAAGTTGTGCTCCTCTATAACTTGGTATCCATCTTGTACCACAAAGTAGTCCAAAACGTCCCCAATAACTTGGAATCCATGTCAGAAACTATAGACTTTGGCAAACCAAAATGCACCCATACATTAGCAAAGAAAAGATTTGTTGCCTCATGTGCTTTTACTATCTTTTTACATGCCATAAGAACACACATCTTAGTAAATCTATCAACAAAAACATATAGATATTCATGGCCATGTTTAGACATAGGTAATCCTCCTATAAAATCCAAATAAATGTCCTCCCATGGATGAGTAGGTACTAGAAAAGGCATATACAAACCCTCCTTCCTAGTCTTAGGCTTGCTAGTAGAAAAAAGTTTACATCCCCATATAAATTTTGATACTTATTCTTGCTTATTGGGCCAATACACATACCTTTGCAAGTGGGATAGGGTCTTACTAACACCGATATGTCCCGCTACTTTTGAGGTATGTGCTTCCCTCATCAATAGAATTATTTCTTCTTTTGGCACGCAAAGCTTCCCCCATCAGTAGATCATCCCGTCCTTGAGATAAAAATCTTCAATCCTTGTCCTTTCAATCCCTTGGGACTGCAACTGTTGAAATGTCACCCCAAAGTCTTTTTCCTGGGCATATTCCTCTCTATAAGCTTCCTTCGTGAAGGGCTCGATCTGAGAGATAGTGGCCAAACAGGAAAACTTCTCCTATGTGGGTGGCCTAGACAACATGTCTGCCACCAAGTTTTTACTACCCTTCTTGTATTTGATCACCAGATGGAACTGCTGAAGGAACCCCATCCATTTGTAGTGTCTTACCTGCTGCAATTTAGACTATGCTTGCAAATACTAGAGAGGTTTGTGCTCAGTGTGTACAATAGTTTCTGTACCCAAAAAATAATGCTTACATTTTTTGAATTTTCTTAACTAGTGCATACATGTCCTTATCATATACTAAATATCCTTTAACTACTGAAGTGAAATTTTCAGAGTGATAACATATGGGTTTACCTCCTTGAAGAAACATTGCGCCCATGGTGTAATCACTGGCATTTGTCTCTACTTCAAAAGGCTACTGTAAATTAGGAAGAGAAAGTACTGGAGCATGAATAATCTTGTATTTCAATAACTCAAAGGATTTATCTTGTTCCTTACCCCAGTCAAAACCCTTACTCTTTGCGTCCACTATGTGTAGAGGTGTTACAATCACGGAGAAGCCTGGAATGAACTTCTGCATGTACTGTAATACTCCCACAAAACTCCCAGTATTTTTGGATCCTTTTGGAGTTGGCCAAGTATTGATGGCTTCCACTTTATTTAGATCCAATCGTATCTCTCCTCCTCCAACCACGTGCCTAAGATAGAAAAGTGATTGTTTGGAAAACTCACATTTCTTCATATTACAAAGCAGTTGTTTCTCCCTAAGAACTTGCAAGACTTGTTGTAAATGGGTTAGATGCTCCTCCCATGTGGTACTAAAAATTAGAATATCATCTAGATATACAATGACTCGTGAATTTATGAAATCCCACAATACATCATTCATTAATCTCATAAATGTAGCAGGTGCATTGCATTACCCAAAAGGAAGTACTAACCATTCATACAAACCCTTTTTTGTTTTGAACGCATTCTTCCATATATCCTCCTCCTTCATTATGACTTGGTGATAACTAGACTTGACATCCAACTTTGTGAAGAATTTGGCATGCTGAAGCTGGTCCAAGAGATCATCTATGTGGGGAAGTGGATATCTGTTCTTTATGGTGATCTTATTCAAAGCACAGTAGTTAACGCACATTCTCGAAGAACCATCCTTCTTTGGCACCATCACAATAGGTGAACCACATGGTGAGGTGCTCGAACATATCACCCCTTGGTCTAGTAGTTCTTGGAGTTGTTTCTTTACTTCAGTACTCTCGAGCAAGGATTTCCTATACAACCCGATGTTCAGTAGAGGGGACTTTGGCAATAGGTTAATCTCATGTTCTACTTCCCGTTTTGGTGGTAACCCACTGGGAGCCTAAAATACTTCCTAAAAATACTAAATAATACTATCCAAATCATGCTATCCCTAGTTATAAATATCTAAAACTTCTACCCCATCTTGTTTATCCTTTAACAAAAGTAAACAAAACTGATTATGATTTTCTTGAATAAGTCATTTTGCTTGGTTAGCACTCACCATAGAAACGTGTGTCATATGCTGGTGTGCCTGGATGTTGTAGTTGATCCCTTCCTTGATCCATCTGTATCAGTTTTCCCTTCTCATAAATATAGCATACCTGATATACAAGTAAAGACTCCTGAATACAACATCAAAATCATCAAGTGGAATAATGTCAGCTTCCAAAACATCAATATACTGGGTATTTATCCCAAACTTGACCTTACATCTTCTTTTTACTTAAATTTCAACACCCTTTTTCACCCAACCCAAAGGATAAGAGTATGATGCTCGTAAGTCTCAGGACCAAGCTTCTTTACAACTGCTTCAGAAATCAGGATAGCCTGAGAATCGGTATCAACCAAAGCATTTACCTTAGTTCTCTTGATCTGGAATAGTCTACTCATCTCATCTTCCTAGCTGTCCATGTTGGTGGCCATGCATCCAAGCCTTTCATGTACATCAGAGTCACCTTTAATTTCCACCTCCCCTTCTGTTCTTATAGTTGTCATGGACTTCTTTGAGTCCTTGGCTTGGTTCTTCTGATGCAAATCCGGATGTAACTTCCAACATGTAGCATCAGTATGACCATTAATATCATAGTTCTTGCAAATATTCTTGGTATCTTTACAAGTACTTAAACTAGTGGTAGCTTGTTTACCTTTCCCTTTCCACTTACCCTTGTTGCTTGTTTTCCCATACTCTTTTTTATGCTAATTTTTCGACTGCTTTGCCGTCAGCTCTACTTATCCTTGCTTCTTTTCATCATCTATGTAGTATGCTTGCACACATTCCTCGTTGAGATATTTAGGCTTAGTGGAGATGAATTTTCTTTGAAAGGTGAGTGTGAAGTCATCACAAGTACTTAATCAGAATATCCTCATCTTCCAAGTCCATGTTTAGCAACATGGGCTGCCTCCAAAACTCCATAGTATAGTCCTACACACTTTGACCACTGCCTTGTCTAAAATACTACCATTTAATCATTTGGTCAGTCTTGTGGCCAATATGATAGAACTTAGCTCTAAGTAATTCTTTAAATTCTTTCCATGATTTCACAATAGGACGCTTCTTCTTTTCACAAGTGGTTAGATGGGTTTCCCACCAAACCAGAGTGTGTCCCTCCATTTTGAGACGTGCAAAGGTGATCCTATGTGCCTTGGTGTTATTATGGATGCTAAAGTGGACTTCAACTATTTTAACCATTTATCAAGAAACTCTACATCTACTTGTCCTTCAAAGCTTTTGATATCAACTTTCATCTCAACTTTAAAAGGAGTATGATCAGATTTTACCTTTTCTCTTGTGTTTGAAGTCTCTTCTTCATGCTCGTCCCCATAACTTTCCTCATGGTGGCTCCTTCCTAAGCCAAAATTTTCAGTTAAGCCCTGAACCACTGAGTCTATGGAGTCTTGTTTGACAGAAGTTGTCTTCTATAAATCAGCAAGCTCTTCTTGCCTTATAAACATCCTATGCATCATGGTCTCCAGCATCTCAATTCTACGGACCAAGTTCTCTTCCTCCATTTTTCCCTAAATTCTCTTTTTCCACTTCTTTGTAGAAAATTTTTGGATCGCAAGGTAAAGCCTCTTTGCCTTTAGATTTCTTCACTGTCATACAAATCCAAGAACTAATACCACATTCCTGGATAATTGTTAGCTCTGATACCAAAATGATCTGTAAACTCTTTAACTTTGGAATTATCCACAGAAATACAAATAAACATTGTTTTTCTACTTTCTATTAGAAAATGATAGAGATATCTAGTGAATGGATTATACTTATGCTTAGAATCCACAGATTGTAGGAAAGGAAAGAATTTAAGCTCATAAAAACCAACAAGTTTTATCTTGGAAACCTCCAAAGTAGGAAAAAACAGTCAGGAAGGGAAATTACTCTTTCTTCCCACTTTTATTAGCCTATTAAAAATAACAAGTAGAAAATTTACAATAATTTTGAAAGAGAAGTAGATAATATCTCACACTTCCTTCTAAATACTTGTTTGTTATGTCTCAACACTCCTTTCTTCTACAAAACACAATTCTAGCACTAAGAACTTCGTGTTCACTTGCTTTCATGCTTCAATGATCCTATTCTCTTCTAAAAACATGTATTTATAGCCTCTCCCATGTCCTCCCATGCATTAGAAGATGGGAAAGGTCATGGAGGAGAAGAGTGATGAACAACCTTCCAAATTCTGGGTTGTTCATTTTGTATTTTCATTTTCTGTGTGAAAGAGCCAGGACTGCTGCCCAATGCAGACTAGTGTTCCCATGACCTCTGCCCCAGTTGGGAAATAGTTTTGTAACTGCTGCTCTACACAGAGTGGAAGTCCTATTACTAAAAAGAAAGAACCTCCCTATTTCATTTTTTCCTTCTTTGTGTTGACTATTTTGATGAAGTAGATTCATTTTGGATCCCTATGGATCACCTGATCCATGTCAAGAAAGAGAGTGTAAAAGGATATCTTTTACTTCTGGAGTATTTTGGGCTATTTGACACCATAGGACAAAGAAGTATATGAAGTAATTCTGCTATATCCTCCAACCTTTAACTGCTTCCCTGAATATGTGTGAAGATATCTTTGTACATCCTAGTTTTTTGGGCGATTTGACACCACTATACGAAGAAGTATAGGGAGGAATTTTGTTATATACTCCAACCTTTAATTATTTTCTGAAATGCTAAGGACACCATGTCTTGTAAAATCCGTTGTGTACGGGATTCATAGAATGGTCTAAACCCACTCGTTGTATGTATTCCACAATGTCAAGGGAGGAAAGTGCACTAAACTAAACTGATGTAAATGTGTTATGTTAGTATGTAAACCCCAAATGATGCCCCCCCTCTTTGGGGGTGCATGTGACATCGTTGATATGATAATGCGGCCCCAAAATAGGACCAACTACATGTACTATGAAACTCTTCCCTATATGAGGAAGGAAATAAATTGGAAGAAACCAAGGCATGCACAAAGAAGAGGCTAGTCAAAGTCAAGTGTTAGTATGAATAAGCATGAATATATAAAATAGTGTATAGGTTACACAAATAGTGTACAATATACTAAGAAAAGAAGTTATGTAAACACGCAAGAAGAAAAATTAAACCACACAAAGTAGGCTACAAACATGGAACATCACTCATAATGTCACAAGAAATGCAAGTCCATCATGTTCGCATACAAAAAAAAAATTGCACAACAAACATAGGACAAGGCCTGCAAACAATAGCAAATAATAACATATAATGTAACAAACAACTATGGAAGAAAATATACCTACATAACAAATGCTTCATATGAAGCACCCGTTAGCAAGTTAGAAAGATAACTAGTATGCCAAAAGTGTGTATAACCAAGTAATGTAAAGTGCTAAGTATAAAATGAAACAATAACATCTAGATGAGATGAATTTGGATGCCCCCAATGACTAGGGTAGGAAGGATAGAATTCAAGCATCCATGATGCATGTAAGAGACCTATATCTATGATCAAAACTAGAAAAATATGTGAACATGCATGTGTGGATGATATATATAAATGACATATACGTAGTCTAACTATCATGTGTAATGACGTGACCATGAACAATAAAAAGTAAGCAAGATTAAAAGCAGCCATAATATGGAGTATGATGTGGATGGATGAAATGGAATGATAGGAGCCTCGTGTCCCCTGAGTGAATGGAAATGTATGTAGGGAGGTTCATTTGGTTTTCCCCTTAGCAATCAAGAATGAACTATAAACAAGAGTGCATCTCAGAAAATGGTCAAATAGTGTGTGTTGTGTGTAGCATGATGTGATGAGTATGTATATGTAGTGATGATTATATGTGACATATAGAAGAGATGTGCATGAACCTTATAGCCTAAGTGTATATCATGAAAACATGAAATTATGAGTGATCATTTAACCCTAAAGTGTGTATCACTACAAGATGATAAAATAAGTGATGATGTAGCATATAACGTGTGTTACTATAAGATGAATAGTAGGGAGTGGTGATGTAGCCTAAAGTGTATACTACTACAAAATAAATAGAGTAAGTGACGATTTAGCCTACAGTGTGTGTCATTATCCTAGGAATGTCAGATGACGAAAGGTGGAATGATAAATGTGTGATGAATGTAAGGTCCAGTTTATTTGTAAACCCTTGGTAGTCACGTATGAACTGAGGAACTAAAGTGCATCAGAGGGTAGTGAGTGTAGTGTGTAGAAGATGTAGTATGTGTAATGAAGATGATAAATGACCATGTGATGTGTATGTAGTGTATAATATGGAATGCAGTATGTATAGTGTGCTTAAGAGTGTATAGTATGTAGGATGTAATGCTAGATGAGTATGATGAAGACTAGTATGATGTATGATGTATGATGTATAAATATGCAAAGATTGAAATGGTTATGGATTATATGTAGAATGTGTGAAACTTGATGTGTGGTGTCTATAGTTTAGTTTTTGGGGTTCATGTGTGATAATCCCTCAACAATCAAGTGTGAACTGAAGCACAAGAGTGTGTCATCGAGTAACAATGATGCAATAGTATAAATGAAGATGTGTATGTTAGGAAATTGATGTATGAGAAGGAAAAGAGGATAGATGCATAGGAGTGTGATGTAGTAAAATGCAAGGATGTGAATGAGTGATAATGTAAAGATGATAAGTGTTCCTATGAGGATATGATGATGAGAGAGGGGGGAGTGAATACTATGCCCCCAAAATGTGTGTGATGAAAGAGGCTATCATGTAATATCATCTAGAATATCATCACTCTTAGGACTATAGGCGAATGGATAATCATTAGTGAATTGATAATCAACAGTGTTTGGTTGATCACGTGATGACCCATTGATGTGTAAGATATACATGCCCATAACATACTCCTCATCAATGAATGCAGGAAGTAGACAACCATGCACATACCAATGAGTGAGATTTTACGAATAACTAAGAAAATAACTATTGCAGATAAATACACGACCAAAGGGCATGGAGAAAGATATGTTTGTATGATCAAGATCAAGAGTTCCTATGATGTAAAAAAGCCATGATTTCCCTGATGTGAGAAGAGAAGGATGAGGAGTGTGTGATAGATATAACGTAAGATGAAAGACATGCAAGCCATAAACATCAGTAATATGAAAAAATCCATGATAAATATTAGGAGCATATGGTGCAGGATAGAGATCCTCAAAAGTGAAACCTAGGCGGGTAAAACCCTCATGTGTACATATGGTGTCATCACATGTAAGATCAAATGGAATATTTTCCCAATAGGATTCATTCATGAAGAGTGAAGTGAATGGTGGGTTTGCTAAGTTAGGTAGTATATGTGAAGGTTTATATGATAGAGTGACATCCATAGACTAGACAAGCCCCTGATAAGGAATCATATCAGTAATAGTAGCTGGTGACATAGAAGAAACTGCATCTATCACAGAAATGGTACCATCAAGTGGTGGTAAATGAGGTGGTTCTTCGATAGGTTGGGGCTTATCTTTAATATTCATGCATGGAATATGAATACTAGTATTAGGATCCCAGTTGTAACACTGGAATGGATCGCAGTCATGAAAAAATGGTGTACTCAATACTTTCATGTAAGAATTTGACATAATTATGTACAGTAGAGGTGACTACTTGCATGGCAAGAAGCCATGGCCTACCAAGTAGATAGTTATAAGAGACTAGAAAATAAACAACAAAAAAGACAATGTGGATAATATTTGGACCAACAATGATAGGCAATGTAACATGACCAGGACATGGATGGACAGAACCATCATAAGCATGTAGTGAAACACTATATGGACTAGCAACCAAAGTACACTTAACGGCTACATTATAAATACAACATATGATATACAGAGGTAGGTCATTATCAAAAGTGTGAACATCGGTGAGAAGGTTAGACTTGAATACTATGTGTGAAGAAAATACATCGGAAAAGGCTTGATAAACCAAGTTTGGATGCATGTCAACATGTTGGAGTCTCTAAAGTAAATCAGGATTTGCAAGAAAATAATCATTGATTGAGATACACATGATGACCAAATCCTAGGATGACAAGCAATGAAATGAAGAACCTAGAAGCATGAATGATCAAGTTGGGTTTGACAAAATGATTAACTAAAATGGAGCATATTGTAATAGTTAATCTAATCTAGAATGCCATGTAAATACAATAAATAAATATAACAATGACTATGTAAAATGACCCAGACGACTAATCTAATGAAATTAAAAACCCTAACATGAAAGAAGAACAAGGAAAAGACTTAGTTGATTGAAAAGTAGATCTGAATTGTGTCACAAAGTGAGTAGAATAATCCAAAAGTAGGAATGATTGTGCAGGGGTCCTGAAAAGGATGGATCTAGACTGATTATTTGGACTGGGGTGCCTAGAGAAGGACTGGGATGCCTACGGGCTCTCTAGTCTGCAGAATGGGCACCTTAGTCTATGCAAAAGGTCAAGAACTAAGTTTTAAGGGTTCAGTAGGTGGTCTAAAACCCTCATTGTGTCTCACATCATATTCAATGCATCTCACCGAATGTTGTTGATAATCCAAAATGATAGAAATATATGTAAGAGACCACAAGAAGTATCAAAACCCTAAAAAAATAAGAATGCAAATAAATGGGTCACACTGACCTTAGCTTCCACAATGGTGGGCTTACTAATTGAGCGATGCACTACATTTTAGACCCAAATGTAGTTCTGGTGTGTGTGTGTGTGTGTGTGTGTGTGTGTGTGTGTGTGTGTGTGTGTGTGTGCGCGCGCGCATCATGTTCCCTAGGTGTTCTTGTGCCAGTTGCACTTTGTGAAGTATTGAAAAATAACTAGATGTAGAAAATTTAATATAATGTGTGCATGGAATAGAATATAATCCATCCCCCTATTCTTGTGTGATGTAGATGAACCAGCCTTATCCTTGTGATGTAGATAATGGATGTAAATGATCTTCAAATGGATGCAACTCTAGATGGATGATAGTAGGGAATAATTCTTGTTCCCTCATTATGGTCTCATAACTTTATATTTATAAGGTTCTCTTGATCTAATTTTGTAATTAACCTTGAAATGGTTGACCACCAAAAATATAAGAAGCTGAAAAATGGGTAGAAAGTGCCCAAAAAATGGCAGGAAAGTCCAAAAAGGATCAGGGCACCCCTGGTGGGACTAGACCACCTATAGGTGCCCCAATACTAGCCTGGGTGCCCTAATTGAGGATAAAATAACATGAAATGACAAAATCTGATTGGGAATGCGGGTGTAAGAGGTCAGGAATGACGAAATAAAATAAAATAAGATGGCCAAAATATGGGGGTTAATTAGTACTTTCTTCACTCAAAAACTTTTTAAATAGTAGTATGAGACTAGGATTAAATAATATCTAAAGTGCATGATTTTGTGACTACATTTTTCCCCCACTTTATGTTGGTGTGGAAAGCTCAGTAATATAAATTAGATAGATAGTGTACATGATGTCCATGAAGATTGTAGTAGAAAGAGTGTCAATGGACTAGATAAAGTGTGGAATGACAAAAGGATGATGGAGCATGGAAACTAAAGATGAAAATGTGCAAAAACATGATTAGAGTGAACCTAGGGCATAAATATGTGCATTGTTGTTGATGTGTGTAATGTACCTGCATGGTTATCTAAGATCTTTCCATCCCTTCTTTGCACATTAGGGTTCACTAAAATGATTAAATAAAAATATGGAATATTGGAATAGTTAATTTAATCTAGAATGACATGTAAATATAGTAATGACTATGAAAAATGACCCAAGGAACTATAAAAATGGAAATGCTAAACCCTAAAGTGCAAGGAGAGTTAGAATGAACTCAGGTAATTAGAGGATCTCACTGGACTATTTAAAAAAAGTGACTGGAGAAACAAGAAGTAGGAATGACTATGTAGGGGTCCTAAAAAGGATGGATCTGGACTAATTCTATAGACTGGAGTGCCTAGAGAAGTACTGGGGCACCCACAGGTGCTCTAGTTTGCAAAATGGGTGCCTTAGTCTGTGTAAAAGTTATGGAACTAAGTTTCAAAGGTTCAGAAGGTGGTCTGAAACCCTCGCTATGTGTTGCATCAAATTCATTGCACCTCGTCGAATGTTGTTGATAATCTAAGATGATAGAAAGACCTATAAAAGACCACAAGAAATATAAAAACCCTAAAGAAAGAAGAATCCAAATGAATGGGTCGGACTGACCTCATCTGCCACAATAGTGGGCTTACTAAATGAGATCTTGTTAGTAGAAAATTTGGTACTTCCTTGACCTTTTTCATTATATTTACATTATTTCTAAGTTTGGAAGATAAGGATTATAACCATTAAGTCAAGCATATATGTTTGATTATTTGGTAATGAAATATATAGATAGAGAGATATATAATCCATGCCAATTCATTTGAAACTAAACATGTACAATGTGGGAATTTTATCATACAGGTTACCAAGTCGGGTTGATTAAGAGGGATGATTTATCATGCATTGATTATATGTACTTGTGAATAAAAAGAAATAGATTTTGGAAATGATATACTTTCTTGACATTGATTTAATTATGAAATATCATAAATATATTCTATTTGATTGACATTGATTCAATTATTTTTTTGGATAAGGTGAAAAAGAGTTTGGTTTTGAAGGGACCAAAAAACCCTTTACATAAAGAGAAGCAAGGTTTAACAAATAAACCAACAAGAATCCAAGGGATCAAAGTCAAAAAAACTTGTCAAAAGGCCACCCCAAATTAGAGCCAAACCACACCAAGTCTTAAATATTAACCATTATTTTTTTTAAGAACATTATATAAACAAAAACAGAGACTAATAGAACTAAGCAGTAGAACATAGGAACTAAGAACAACAAAAGGACAATAAAATGCTAGCCATTAGTTCTCCTTGGCACTAGACTTGTTGTGCAAGTTCTAGCACTCGACCTCGACTATCCTTCATACTAGCCACTTTGATGATCACACGTTTTGGCCTTTTCTCCTCCTTTTCCTCAGGCTGGGTGTCCACAATCTTTGTATCAACATTTCCATCAGTCTTAGAATCAGTGATGTGTTCATTGTCAGAACTTATTAAGTCTAAGTCTCATTTTTTGCTTGTTGTTGTCCACTTTAGCCACTTGGTCATGTAGGATAGAAACCCTCTTCTCCTGCATGAAAAATCCAGCATGGATGCCCCCAATTCTCTTGTTTTGAACTTCAATTTTATGGTGGCACTCCTTCCACTCCTGGAATAAATTCTTGTTGACAGTAAGAATGGTGTCCATAGCAATCGACTCAACTCTCATTAACCTTGCTTCCTAATCCACAAAATCTATCTCTCTACTACCAGAGACCTCACCCACATCCTAAAAGCCTCTTTTTAGATTACATAGAACATCAACAATTCCTTCTAGCGTATTTTTACCTTTATTTTTATTCATCCATTTAAAGGTCGACGCTAAGGTTTCATGATCAGACTCAGTGTCAATGTAAATTACTGACTAAGAAGGGATAAGGGGTTTACCCTTTTGCACTAAAAGGAGAATCAGACCCTGATGCAATGGGACATCAATTTTCTTGTTTTTAAAATCAGCAATGGTAGATAATAGGGACCTATAGAGGAAAAAATCCATACTCATAGCCTGATTCTGTCGGAGGTAGTTTAGGATGGAAAGGTGATAGGAGAATATCTTCCTAAATTTTCCTTCTAGAGTCAAATATTTCATCACAACAAGACAAACGTTAGCCCAACAACCAGGGAGATAGGTACGAGCAATGCCATCGTCATAAGAAATAATATGTTCACTGGTCTAAAAAAAAGTGGCAATCTTATGTTTCTTCCTTGTTTTATCTTTAAATAGTTTGAGACCATCCATAGTAAGCCCTTGTTATCTTAGCTATTGATTCTTCAGAAACCCTTATTTCAACCCCCTTGAGATTGAATCTCCCCTCAACCCAAGAATTTCCAAATTCAACAAAAAGCAAGGGCTCGTTACCTTTTAAACGCCAAATATACTTGGTGAAGCCACCTCTAAAACAACAACTTCCAAAGGGTGGAGTCATTTTTTAGATGAAGGAAGGAAGTTGGCTCAGTTTTGACCCTGTCATTGACCATTGTTTTCCAAGCGCATTGTCTCCCTTTGAGATCAAGCAGAGTGGAGTCACTAATACCAAAAAACTTGAATAAATGCCAATACACATGAGTCGTATCCTTTTCCAAAAAAAGAGGATCTTTTTGAACTCTCGAGCATGTGAAACTCGGTTGCCATCATTACACTGCCTCCAAGGTCGAATAATCATTTATCAAATTTAAAATGCTTTTCCAAGGTATATGTGTCCCTGGCCACATCATCAAGTCAGTCATGTTGTTGCCATGATTGGCCAAGCACATCAACAGGTTTATTACCTACTTTGTAGGTGTGTTGGATATCCACTTTGTCGAATGATTCCAACATTGCCCAGGCTTCCTTGATGATGTTAATAAGTTTCCACCCACATTTTCTTTGATCCTTGAGTGCATTGATAACACATAAGGAATCACCCTCTATGATGATGGATTTAATATTCAGATCCCTGCACAACATTATGCCCCAAAGCATGGCCTTGGCTTCTATGTAATTGTTAGAGTGGTTACCGAGGGGCCCAGCATAAGCACCGAGACATCTACCAAAATGATCATGCACCAGACCTCCCCCCAATAGATCTCTCCTTCTGTTTAGCATACCTATTGAAATTAAGTTTGAAACATCCTTTAGGGGGTCTAGACCACTTAACTTTGTGGGCGTCCTTCTCCATAATTGGGTTGTTAGGGATAATATTCATGTTGATAAGAATGTTTTTTCCCAAGCTGGAAAAACCTTGGATGATTTGATCTTTAGAATTTGGGCATTTTCTTTAAGATTTTGTCTCACTTTTTCAATAACCTTATTCAGGCTTGAAACTTTGTTCCTAAAAATATAATTATTTCTTTCAATCCACAATCCCCACAGAGTATGTAGGAGGGAAAGTTTCCAAATTTCTCTAGTCAAATCATGTTTGAAATTGAAAATCCATTGGTCTAGGAGTAAGACCACATCCCCAAGAAGAACCATGTAAATCCTGAAAAAACTAAGGACAATAGAGAAGACTTGAAAGGAGAAGGAGAATTCAAAGAAGAGATGTTGAATTGACTCTTCTTTACATTTGTAAAGACTGCATCTGTTAGTAATGATCATCCCCCTCTTCCTTAATCTATCCACAATTAGAATATTTCTTTTAACCACTTCCCAGAAAAAAATATTTATTTTGGGTATAAGATTCTTATTCCAAACCTTCCTCCAGAGGATATTGGGTTCTATGTGCTTGAAGTTAAACAAGTAACATGACTTGACCACATATTCCCTGGTGTCCATGGTTCTCCATATCAACTCATCTTGGGCTCTGTGTAGGGCTATGTGATATTCCTTGAGGAGATGATTAAGTTCTTCAAAGGGCTGTAAATTCCCCAGATAGTGAGGGGGTGGTTGGAGTTGAAACCACTTCCTTTCTTCATTCCAATAGCTACAAACCAACTCCCCCAATTCCTATTTGAAGAAATGCCTAAGATCACTCCATGGTTCTTCAATCTTGAGGGCTTTATCCTTAATCCATGGGTCTTCCTAGAATCTTATCTTAGTACCATCCCTTGGGTTCCATTTACTCCCTTTGACAAGCAACTTCCTAGTTTGACAAAGATTGTTCCAGAAGATTGATCCTCTAGGTAGCTCCAAATCTGAGAAAAGAGCCAAAGTACTGCCAAAGTGCCACAAATATTTTTCTTTCACAATATTGATCCAGGTTCCCTCTTCTCTATGTAATCTCCATCCCACCTTGGCTATAAGAGCTTGATTCATGAATTGAAGATTCTTCAGTCCAAGACCTCCTCTATCCTTGGGTTGTGTGACCTTATCCCAAGCAACTAAAGGAATTCTATTATTTTCTTCTGAGCCAGTCCATAAAAACCTTTTTTGTATGCCTTCAATAGCTTTCCTGACTCTCACGGGTAAAGTGAATATGGACATGATGAACACAACAATACCCTACAAGAACCTCTGAAGAAGTTGGGATTTTCCTAGTCTGTGACAACAATGAGCCTTTCCAAGAGGCAATTTTTTTTATGAAACCTCTTTATCAAATTGTTCCATCCCCATTCCTCTAGCTTATTTCCACATAAAGGAATTCTAATATATGTATACGGGAGATTTTTTATACTGGCAATCCAGAATATTAACCAACCTGATCTGTTGCTCCTCCCTCACATTTATGAAAAAATTGAATATCTTTATGAAATTAATCATTTTCCTAGTAACTTCTTCATATTGTTTAGTGATGTTTTTTAAAGGCACGGGCCTCCTAGAAAATAAGCTCTTTCCATGCCCAAGGAGAATTGTGTCATCCACAAACTGTTGCAAGCATTGATTATCAACTCCATGAGCCACTTTAATACCCTCCATATTACCATCAATTTAGGCCCTAGAGCATAACCTACTCAAGGTTTCAGTAACAATAATATATAGTAATGGAGATAGACGGATCTCCTTGCCTCAATCCCCTTTCTAAGGTGAAAAAACCATTTGGATTCCCATTAATAATAACAAGAAAATCTTGGGGCTTTAGTGCAAGCTTGGATCATTTTGATGAAGTGAGGATGAAATCCCAAACTATGTAAAAGGGAGAAGATGAAGTCCCAGGATATCCTATCATAGGCCTTTTGCATGTCCAACTTAACAATCATATCCTCCCTTCCTGAGAGTTCCACAGAGTGAATCATCTCATGAATGGTTATTATGTTGTCCAAAATTTGCCTGCCCAACACAAAGGCTCCTTGATTAGGAGAAATAAAGTTACTAAGGGTTTCCCTTAATCTAAAAGCCATGATTTTTGAAATTAGTTTATACATTGTGTTGCATAGACTTATGGGTCTAAAATCCCTCAAGTATTTATCTCCTGGTTTTTTAGGTATGAGAGTAATAAAGGTGTGATTGATTTGTTTTAGTAGGCTGCCTAATCAAAAAAACTCTTACACAACTAAGACCACCTCTATCTTAACTATATCCCAATACATCTAAAAAAAGAAAGTAGGGAAACCATCCAACCTTGGAGTTTGGTCACCCTTCATAGCATCTAAAATAGATTTTATCTCCTCCTCTGAAGGAATGGCTATGAGTTCTCTATTTTCATCATGGTTGATGACCGACTCAAAAAGATTTAAAATTTCTAGCACTAGAGATCTCAGCTGAAAGTTGACCTTTGGCAAACAAGTTTCTAAAAAAAGAGACAATGGTATTTGAGATATCCTTATATTTTGTATCCAAATCACCATTCTCTTTCTTTATTTATTGGATTCTTCCTTTATTAGCTTTAATGGTGGCAGAGATATGAAAGAATTTGGTGTTACTATCTACCTCTTTGAGTCAATTGATTCTTGATTTTTGCTTCCAATAAATCTCTTCTTCTACTTAGGATGTTATGGTATTAAGAAAGGTATTTTTCCTTGGTTTTTTCCTCATTGCTTCATCCTCCCTGTTCCATAGCTTCCTCCAAATCCCAGAGATATTCAGAAATTATACTTTTTTAAAGAAAAATATTTCCAAAAACTTCTTTTTTCCAAATCTTTATTTTCATCTGAACATTTTTAAAGTTTTGTAGCCACCCTGAACATGTTGTTAGCTTTGAATTTGAAGATCCACCATTATTTTATCATTCTCTCCAAGTCTGGGTGAGTAGTCTACATCTTTTTGAACCTAAAAGGTTTGCCGATAGGTTGTTTCCTTTCACTCAAATTTAGGACCAAATAGTTATGGTTTGATCCAATGCAAGCTAAGGAGGAAAGCGTGTGTTGTTGTTCCTAAATCCAATGGATTTTCACAAGGAAATAAGGATCCAACCTAATTTGAATCAGAATTCTCCCCTTCCCGTCTATTGGTCCAAGTGAATTTTGAGCCACTGAGTTCCAAATCCATCAAACCATTCCATTCCAAGAAATTAGCAATATCTTCCATGCTCTCAGTGAACATGTTGACACCACCCTTCTTTTCTGATGGAATCAAGGGAGTATTAAATTCACCCCCAATGATATAGTTCAAATAATTAAACATCCTTTTGAAAGTAGTCAGCTCCTTCCAGACCATACTTCTATCAAATGTAGTATTCAGAGCATAAATATTAGAGAGAATGAACTGTTTTCTGGAATTAACTTCAGTAAAGAAAATGGCTATATGATGCCAGATTTTAAAAAGGTGGAATCCCTCCAACATGTTATTATTCCATAAGCAAATTAACCCCTCAGAGGCTCCAACAGAAGATTGATAGTGGAAACCATCTTCCTTAAAAAAAAATCAAGAAAGTCTTTCATCCTATCCTGGTTCATCTTCATCTCTTGTATCATTATGATAACAAGTTTTTCCCTACTTTTAATATCCAAAAAAATCCTATGTTTACTAGGGCTATTTAGACCCCTAATATTCCAAGAAAAAAAAATCATTTGAGATTAGCATATTTTTGACCTACTACCAATAGTTTTTTATGTCGTCCTTCCATAATATCCTTTATTGTGGCCCTCTCACTTTTTTCCTTCTCTAGACGCTCTTCTTGGAGAGGCTTTGCTAGCTCCAACATCCACCTTAACACCTCCTCTTGTTCTTAGAATCATTTTCCTTTTTGGAGACAGTTTGGCACTTCATTTGGCCTCCCTGTGAGGATTGGGTGTAAAAGAACACCTTAATTGATTTTTCTATATTTGCTTCTTTAGGGGATTATTCCATTGGGGCCTTAGCTTGTGACTCAATAGAACCATTCTTTCTATTATCAAGATCTCATCGAAGATCCTCATCCACTGTTGGAATGTCTTCCAAGTTAATGTCCAGTACATTAAATATTGATTTGATCATGGAATATCATAAATGTATATGATTTTTTTTAAAAGAGAAATTATCTTTTTCACTGATTTAACCTCCATGACATAATTATATGTTGTTTATTTTACATCATACCTAATTTTTATAAAGAGTTATAATGCTAAAATTATAGTAGATTATAATGTAAAGTTTGCAAGTACAGTTTTATGATTATTGTTATCTTTAGGATTTGATTTTTGTCATATGTTAAGACGGGACATTATTATTACGACAACCAAAATAATATTGCTATGATGCATTTGTAAATTAATGTATATAATGACACACTTAATGATGCTTAAAAGGATAAATGGATATTGATTAATCATATGTTTCATGATTAATCATATCAACAACCTAATGTTGTAACTATGCAAAAGGGATAATCATAGCGTATGATATCTCACTGCTTCCTTAAAATCATTAACATATGACACATAATAAATTAAGTGTCCCCTTCTTATCTTGAACATATAACTATGATTTTTTTAGGGTTGTTATTATGATTCGCAAAGCAATACGACAATATCCTGATTGAGCCATATTAGAATGGCTATAGGAAGTGTGACGGTACATGATGACACAAGTCATCCCACAACTGTAACCTTTTCCATATGGATTCCAATATGTATCTATTAGTATATTGTCGTAGGGCATTGCAGGTCAAAATTGTTACATGTTAATCTAAAATATTAAACTAGTTGAAAAATGGAATGAATCTTCATGTCTATGACTAAAACAGTTGTGACATGAAGGGAAGACATGTTTTGAAGGCTTATGTGTAGTCTCGGGACCGTATTGTTATCGAAATGAAAAATAACTATGGCCATATTAGTGCATGTAATTGGATGCATGCTCTATTCACCAAGTCTTCTTGTTGTAGTGTCGAGATTCAAATGATGGTTACAGTAGTAGCTTTCTGAAAGGATTCTAAGAAGATATCACAAGTTCCTTTAGCCTATAATAAGGATTAACCATATGATATATTAGGTATATTGGCTCAGGTAAAGCATTCAAGGGGGGTTGAGTAGATTGGTAAACCCATGCAGTTGCACATGGTTATCATAAATTATCTAATTAGATTCTAAATAATATTTAAAGTTGGTTTATTTTAGTTGTTGTAAATGATTTTATTCATTTCAGTATAAGATAACTTAAGGGATTTATAACTCTTGTAATGCTGGAATTTAATTATTGTGTATTAAATTCATTGAAAGCATAAACCGTATTAAATGAGTTGGTAAAAAAATCCCTAGTTTTGATGAAGTGAAATCAGGTGTTACATTTTGGTATCAGAGATGAAGGTTGCAGCTCTTGGACTTATTGGGTCCTTATGTTAAATAAATAAATTATTTGTTAACAAATACAATGGATAAAATGAAGGATGAACCATAGAGAATGAACCAGACCAAATTATGCTTTAGGTTCAGTGGTAAAGAAGTTAGAGAAAATATCTAAACAATACTTCATGACACACAAAACTTGAAGGTTTCTTGAAGTGATTGGTTGGGTATGAAAATGATTAGTTCACTGTATAATGACTTAAATCAATTGATAAAAAAAATAGCAAGTGAGTTGTTTCATTGTTAATATGTCTCTATTTTATATTTGAAACTTGAATCCAACAAGAAATTAAAACTTGAACAGGGTAGATGAAGTAAATAGGAGAGGACCATCTACTGTAGCAACAATGTTCCGAAAAACTAAACATGATAGAATTGGATCTGTAGTCAAATTCCAATTCATAATATAGGAAAGGTATACAAGATCATTTTCTCTTCATCACTTACAACTTAAAAAAAAGTGATGGAAAAGGGGTATGGTAGTAAAGGTGTGCTTTCAAGATGAAAACAAAAAGAAAGACTTGTTGCAATTTCCAACAAGAATTAGAACAACACTGCAGTGGCTAGTAAGCTAAGATTAAGGAACAAGTTTTCCTAACACGATGTCAGGTAAGTTAAGTTATGGACTTCCTAATGTTGTTTTAGTATAACACTAGTATGATTGAGTTTGTTGTATCTAGTGGCTAGCTGAAAACAAAATAAGAAATTTGATTTATCTCTGGCATATGAATAGAAAATTTGTTTAAAATTTGCAAACTTGTGTCTATTAATGCAACATTGATGTTTGTTAAAATTCATCAAAAAACTTGGATATTGTAAGTGAATTCATTAAAGGACTCGAGACATAGTGAATAATTTTGACTATTCCAAATGTTAAATCAATGTTTTTTCTGATATGAAAGACAACAAATACCTGGAGGGTATGCAGAAAACAACAATCCAAAAGGAAAAAAAATGAATGGTTTAAATTATTTAAGTTATCATTGTCGATAATTAAGGATGAAGATATCAAAAAGATGAAAACCATGAATGTATTTTTGGTAAAACTAGATGGAAAAGAAGAATCACTTGGTGCATTTCAAAGAAATTGGGGATTGCACAAGGAAAAATCTGGACAGACAAGTGAAATAATGAAACAAAACCGTTTGGAATAATGACTGGCTGAAATGACAAAAATTATGTCATATTTTTTATTGTGTGACATTTTTTTCTGGTAGAAATGTTGTTACATCTAATAAATTTGGAAATAGATGGACTGAAACCCATAAAAATTTCAAGTTTATGAAAAAAATTGTTGATTGTTTTCCTTATATATTAGAATAATATTGTGATTGATTATTCTAACTACCATTAATGAGTATAAATCATCATGATGATGATTAATTAAGGGGGAAGTATGTCACATCCTGCAATTTCATTTTATTTTTTGTAAAATAAATTGAGGCATTAAGCAATTTATGAGTGACAGGAAGCTGGTACTGCTACGTTATTCCATATACCACTGAGCATACATACGCATAGCTAAAAGGGTATGCATACTTGTGTGTGGTTATATGTGTGACATTGCAATGGCTCGTGTTGTCATGTCATCAAAAATTGATTATTTTTATAATTCTTTTGGTGTGCTTGTTGCTATAAATGTCATTATCATGTTATATTGATTGGAAATGATCTCATAATAATGATAATCTTGTTCATGTTATGATGTTTTGGATAATCATAGTTGATTATTTTACTCTACAGATGGATTAATGTATATTGCATTAATGAACATGAGTTGTGCTAACACTTAAATGCCATAATCATCTAGCTACTATTTAATATGTCGCTAACATTATATGCTGATAAAGTCAAACTCTATTAACTTGGGCAATAAAATTACTAAAGGTAAATTGCTCGGTTTAAAATGGTTGATGGTACTCTTCAGAAGGGATAGTTATATTTATACATGATTTTTCATAGGTTAATGAGTTGTGGCCTTAAACCATAAACATGTTATGTATATTAAAGTACTATGGTACAAACCATTTTTGTGGCTTAATCATAGCATACAATGTCTATAGATGACTGATTATTATTATTCACAGTAAGAAATGGTATCAAAAAAATTTTGGTCTAGATAATGTCTTCAACTAGTCAATACATCATTTTCATAAAGTAGTCAAGTTAAATGAAGATAAGGTTGATTGTCATGTTTGGTTTAAATTGGTTTACTATTACTTATTTGGCTAAGAAATGAAATGGATAAGTGTTGTGAGATAGTTACATGGCTTATTAGCAAGGCGAGTAAAAATATTATGAGTGAGTTATGATTTAATAATATGGTTTGACCATATTCATTGTAAATTAATGAGTTATTATAATGTCGACCATGTAGGATATTCGATGAATAATTTATGGTTATTTAATCATAATGCTTGAAATGGCCTTTGATCCATTTTGCATGAAGTAAAGGTATTTTATTATTGACTTATAGTTCGCCATGAAAATAAAGGGAACTTAACCATAGAGAGATCTAAATTAATTCCATGTAAAGTTAAAAAGGATATAGGGATAACATATGATAATTCAAACTCCAACCACCACTTTTTGTGGGAAAGTATTACAAATTTTGTTCAGCCACAACATGGAACTATAGCATTAATGGTTGTTAAATTCGTCAGGAATCCCAAAGCTTCCTCAAGAAGTTTCTACATGCAAGTAAGGGGTTTTCTTGTTTTAACCCACTCTTCTACTATCGAAGCTCTCTTTTTGGGAGGCCATGCATGAGAGCTCAGTAAGCTATTTAGAGTTGAACTAAATTTGGGTCTTCTCTGCTAATTTTATGGATGTGTATTGCTGTATTTTTTAGGGCATCCCAAGATTTATAAATTAGTATTGAAGGTGACTTCAGTGGGGTTCAAACCTATTGAGTTGGTGTTCAAATTTTTAAAGGGGTTTGCATGGGGAAAATATTGTAGCAATTGACTCAACCAAAAGAAGATTTTTGGCACAAAGATAAGTTAAAAGGATTTCATGAAAAGTTACAGAGAATTTATAAACAGACATGGTTTATATTTTTCTATATATTTCTATTTTATTATGAAACATTTAAACATCTTCTTTGTGATAGCAAAATGTTTTCATGATTAGTTAAGCGTATATGAGCTTCTTTATATAAATCTGGGACATTCTACTTTTTCTTTGAAATCAATTTAAACCATTAAAAGTCTTTATTTTTTTGTTGTATACAAACCATCCCTGACCCGACTTATCTAGGTTTTAAATTGAGTTGTCTGAAATAATTTTTTGGGGGGTAATAAGCATTCCCTTTTCCTAAGCCTTTTCCATCTTCTTTGATGTACTTTTAGATGTTCTACCTTCATTTCTTAAAACTTCAATGTTTTTCAAGAATGTATGATGAGTTTCATTCCCTTGTATTCTCCTAACCATGAGTGGGTATTCATCATGACTAACACTTGGCTTGTTTTCCCTTTTCTCAACCTTATCAGCACCTTTTGATATCTCTCCTAAGATTCTCTCCTATAATTGTCTCTGGCACCTTCTCAAGGTTGATTTTCACCTTATATCCTTTTTAATCTACCTTTTGACTAGTTGAGTCTTGTTGTTATTCCTAGGAGGTTGATTATGCCAACAATTCTTTACAAATAATCCAAGTTTATGAAAATTGAAACAACTAACATGATTTTTTCTTCTATATAGATATGGATTGATATTCAAACCATACTTAGCACTCTCATGACCATAAAAATTTATAGTAACATGTCTAATCCTGTTACAGTTATAGCAAACTATCTTATTAATGCCTCTCAAGTTTTTTATTCTCTCTTCTCTTCTATTCCTCCATGGATGATCGTCCATGACATTTTTCCTACATTCCTTAGCTCTATGTCCAAAATTTTGACAAGAAAAGAAATATCCATTGAATTTTATCATATACCTGAAGGCATTAGGTCACCTAATGGGTCTAGGAATTATAGAATTGTTTCCCTTAGTTATCTTCATGTTTGAGTGTCTACTTGAGCCAACTATGTTATCTTCACAATTATTCATAGCTTCTTCAGTGAAGCCTAGTCCAGTCTTGTCACCTATTTCCTTTTGTCTATCGAACATTTAATTCAAGGATTTAGAGCTCTTTTCCATCTTGTTATACATCTTCAGTATTTCATTTACCTCTTATAATTTAGTTGTCAGAGATATCAATTCTTCCTCATGTCTCATATAAGTGTCCTCTTTGGGATTCAGAGCTTTTTTCAGCTTGTCAACTTGAGACTTCAAATCAATATTGAGTTTCAGGTGCTCTTCTTCTTTGACTTTAATGGAGGTTGAAATCAACTCCAATTGGGCTTCAAGTTCTTTTATTTCATCTTCATCTTTCTAATTTTTCCTTTCCTCAAGGAGCTTAATTTGTTCTTCATATTCTTTGGTCTTTATCTTCAATTTTTTGTTTTTTTTTCTTTGATATTTCAATTCATCCAAGGAATTTATCAGTTCTTCTTTAAGATTTACCTTAGCTTCCTCTTCATCTAAGATTTCATCCTCACTGACATACCTATCTCTTGAGCTGCTCCTAGGGATTATATCAATAACCATTCTTGTGTTTTAAGAAGTATCTACTCCAAGTTGTTAGACTTGATTCGAGAATACCACACTTTGATACCAATTATTAGAAATCTGGGAACTAAGAGGAGGGGTGAATTAGTTCTTATTGAAATTTTTTGCACCTCAAATTTGGTCAATCATCTAGTATTCAAATTACTTTAACTATGATAGGCAATCACATTCAACCATGAGATATAGAGAGAGAAGTAAACACACATAAACACGTGAGGAGACAATATTTAATGTCGAAAACCCATATCAGGACAAAAATCCATTAAAAGTAGAGAACTAGATTGGAAAACCATCCTATAAAGTTATAATGATTTCAAGGTTGAGCTTCAACTCAACCTAGAGCTGCAACTTCAAAAATTTAATCAAGCTGTTACTCATTCTTTGACAAGATTCAACTTTTCTAGAAGCTACAACTCCCAAGTTTAACTGGAAACAATTGATCTTTTGTAAGCTACTACTTACAAGGAGGCTTCAACCCCATATAATTTAACCAGAAATAACTAATCTTCTGTAAGCTACTACTTACAAGGAGGATTCAACCCCCCATATGCTAAGTTATAACTTATACTTTTTCATATTTTGATCACTTTACTATGTTGTCTTCCACAACTAATTATGACCACTTTTTCAGCTCACTTGTCTTCTCCTCTCCTTTCTTAGTTTTCCAAAGCTTCAATACATTCACAACCTTCTCGCTTACTCATAATCATGCCCTCATCTCTCCTTCTTTTAGCAATAATACACAACTCTCTTCAACTGAAAAAAAATTCAACAACTCTACATTAAACAACAACACTAATCCCAACAACAACACCAACATGCTAAAAATGATCTAAAATAAACAAGCATGACTCATAGACATGACTCTTGACATTTCATGTTTAATGACTCTTCACATGAATCATTCTTCCTAAGTACAAGTGCATACAAAATAACTTTACAAAACTACCTCATAGATTTTTCTTCTTGCATCTAATATCTTAAGTTACACCATCTAACATTCTTCCATGACTTTTGAGCTTCTCCATGATATCCTTCAATTCGAGTAGGAATGTCTCATTTTCCATGACTTTTTGATATTCTTCACTTCAAGCCATTTTGAATTGTTCCTCAAAAACTTACCTGACCAAGACAAAATTATTTCATGAATTTCTCCTTTGTTTCGAGATGAATCAACCTTATTTATTTTTCAACACTTTAAAAATCCTTAAACAATGTTAAGTTCAAAATTTCAAGAAATTTCATAGGTGCAATATTGATATTCAATGAATTTTCCATCTTGTGACAAGATTCAATAGTATATCTTCCCTTTTTATTTGGTATCATATGTTGAACACATGTCACCATCTAATTTTTTGCGGAGATTACCAATGTTCATACAGTTAGCCATGTCACTTCCTCCATGTGTCTCCTTGTGTGCATGTTGACTTGCGCAATCCATTTTTTCTTTAAACTTTTGTGGTCTCAAAAATCTATAAATCTTGGCTCATTCTAGAGATTTCACGTCCTCCCAAAGCCATCTATTAAAAATATGGTGGAATACGGCCATGTGTCCACTTTCGGTCATCAAATCATTTCCAAGTGGCACCCTTTTCTTGATCCACATGTTTCTTCCTTCCATTGATGTATCTTCTTTCTTCGGTGTGTACCATTTGTGAAATTCTATCCAATAATAAAGCTCCACACACTTTGCACTTGTAAAGATTTTACTATCCTCCACTAGCCACTGCAAGAAGTAGAATAATAAGGAATCTCCACAACCTTCATAATTTTCAAGATTTTCTTAACCTCCACTAGCCTCTCTGAGAAGTAAACCAATAAGGAAGCTCCACACCCTTCACACTTTTTAGGATTTTCTTAACCTCAACTAGCCATTGCGAGAAGAAAACTAATAAGGATGGATACTCTTAACATATTTTTCTTTGACTGATCTTTGACAACAAACTTTGACACTTGACATCATTTAGCAATCCTTGATAGAATTAGGTTTTTTCTCCTTAGACAATTTCATTTGACTAGAACAGAGACACACTTGAACATATGTCATTGATAACCACATATTCTTATCTCAGTTGTAATTCACATTAGATCTCAAAACTAACTTGATCCAAATTACAACAAAACAATCAACTTGATCATTTGACCAAATATACTCTCTTTCAATTATGTACTCTTTAAGAAAGAAAGTGGTGATGCACCAATAATTAAGGAACAAAATGATCAGCTTATGCAAGCACATAATATTCAATAGAATGATAATAATGTGCAAAACTTCCTATATTTTCCTTTTAACAAAACTACTTTGTATGAAGGTTAGAAACCTAAACAATAACATAAGGGATTCATATTTAATTTCACAACTATCATAGATGAGCTTTGTTTGTCACAACATACAACTTTCTATGAGAAGAATTAACTTAATGTGAAGGTAAAATGGATTATGCAAGTACTAGGAAAGAAACATTTACAAGTACAAAATTCACCATCAATATACACAACACATAGAAGTGGAAGAAGGCTAATTATCAGTTCTGCATAATAATATTAAGGCCTAATCCTATATACAAGTTCTCAAAATGGAAGATCCTCCTTATACTATAGGTAAAAAGTCCTTGAATAAATAATACATTCTCCTATATATAGATAAGAAGGTTGAGAAATATTAGTTACTATTCTTAACTAATTACATTCTAAAAATAGGATGACTTTATAGTAATAGAAAAGGTCCTCCTCAAAAATAGCCAGGTCATTGTGCAAATTTTACTGGGTCAAAATTTTCATTCGAAACAATGGAATGTGGTTGGAGGAATGCGTAAAAAATACAGTGATGAAGGAAACCTCAACTGGGATTAGCACCACCATTTTCCTGTGTTCCTAGATCTATGTCAGTAACTTCAATTTCCTCTCCATCTTTCTTTTTCCGATAATCAAGAAATTGTTTGATGATTTCTTGTACTTTTTTATCATCAAGTCCACACACATAACGACTCGAGACCTCATTAGAGTTCATTATTTAGTTCAGTTTTTTGGGTCCAATTTCTTGACTTAATTTATGATTTTCCAAATTTGGCTCAAGAAGTTTTGATACAACACCAACCTCTTAATAGATTCAAGACCTAAGGATTGTGCTATCCTTATATCTTCCTCGACCAAGATCTTTAACTTCGTAACATTTTTTCCACTAGGATTACATTAATATCATTATCTTTAAATTTGTAATGGATCTTAACAAATTCATCAGTGATATTATCAAGGTCCTCAATCCATTCATTTATTCCATTGGTTAACTTCAAATTCATCGACTTAAGCATTTGGATTGACAACTCAATGGCTTCATTGTATTCAAATGGTTTTGAAGAGTCATTAATGACCCCTTCTCTAAGGAGAATATCATTTTTAACATTTCGTACCTCTCTCCAAGCCTCTAAAGTCAATTCCCAATTATCAAACCTTTTGAGTCTCAAATTCCCCTCCAACATGCTTCTTGAGCATTTTCATCAACTTTTCCACATTTGTAGTCTATGAATTACAACTTCCTCTAAGTGGAAGCATTTTTTCTATCTTAGACTCAATGTCATCAACATACTTTTCTGCTTTCTCCTTCATATATTTGATCTTGTCAATACTACTTCCTAATGTTTCAATTGTTAGATTAATGGCATCCTCACATAGGAGATGCTCTCCTTTACAATCCAGAGGGATAATCCATTCTCTCTCCAACTCCTCTTCACTGATGGAATTTATGGTTTCATGTTTCGGTAACATGCCCTCCTATAAATCCATTTTTCCTTCAAATTTCCCAATTAATGCAGTAATGTCCTCCACATTATCAATAATTTGATCATAGCATGAAACAATTGTTGCAAGGGAATTCTTACCTTTCTCGATCACCCTTATCTCTCACTCCTTGGTGGCATCATTTCTTGTGGCAATATCTTCAGTATTATTCATGATAGTGCTTGTAGCCTTGGAAGTGATTGCTTGCGTAACCTGGGGAACTTTGACAATTTTCCTTACAATGTTTGTCAAGGCCTCAATTTTATCTATCGGTTGTTCCTTTGTCTCCTTATCCTTGTCAATATTTTGTACAACATCTTAAAACACCGTATTAAGATCATGTTTAAGTCCCTCGATGGACTTTTTACCCAATAGGACGTGAGTAACTTGGAAATCATCCATGATTGTGTTTTCTTTTAGAACCTTTCCTTATGGAGTGGAAATTTACAAGTATCTCCTGCCTTGGATCCCCACCAATGTCCTAGACATGGTTTTTTCCTTCTTAGGTGGCCTTGACGAGAGTAAAGATGCAGTGCATATCAAATTATTTGTGTTTATTTGCACTTTCACCTATCTTTTTCTTGAAATAACCTCCTACATCCATCCCCAAAGGGGTAACTCTTCTACATGTACTAGTTTACTAACTAGTCCTAGAACCAACTTCTGGGAAGAGGTAGGAGCCACATGAGTCTCAACAACTATCACTTTAGTTTGAGTCAATTTTTTTATCCTACTTCCTTCTCAATTGTAGGCCTGATGGTTGTACTAAAAAATTCTACCTCAGCTCCTTTTTTTCATCAGTCACTTCAATGGTCTTAGTGACCCTTACTCGCTCATGTGCAAGTGGTGAGGAGGATAGCTTGGTTGTGTAAATTTATGCTAACCATGAGTTCTTGTCTCAATAGTTGTCTCAAGACTTTATGTCCCTGATTCTTCTTCCCCTTCCTTGTTTTTTATGCCATCACCCTCCACACTACCTGATGCAATAGTAGTGGGTTCTTCAATAACCTAGAGTGTTCAGTATTCCCTTGCAATCTTTTCACTCTTCTCTTTTGCAAGCTACTCCAAAAAAAATTTAGTTTCCATCTCCTAGCCTTTAGGTTCCTTAGAGGGGTGTGGTCCTCTTTTTCAACATTGATTCCCTCAAGGCTTGTATTTACAATAAAAATAATTTATGTACATGATTCTTCTTCCCCTGCCTTTTTTTTATGCCATCAACCTCCATGCTTCATGATGCAACAATAGTGGGTTCTTCAGTAACCTAGAGTGTTTAGTATTCCCTTGTAATATTTTCACACTCTGGTCTTCTACAAGCTACTCCAAAAAAAATTAGTTTCTATCTCCTAGCCTTTAGGTTCCTCGCAGGGGTGGGGTCCTCTTTTTCAACTTTGATTCCCTCAAGGCTTGTATTCACAATAAAACTACTTATCTATTCCACCTCCAATGATGGGACCACCAAAAATTCATCCAATGGAACACATCATTTCTTATCACTAGGTTTGACTACTTGGGCCATGACAAAAATTTCCCCTAATAAAAATATATCCTCACAATGTGGAGGAACTTGGGGAATGGGACTGGTGGGAGGCATCCTAATCTTCTGAACTAATTTCACCTCCTATGAGTTTCTCTCAACCTCAACATGTTCGGAAGCTACATGTGTAACATGGGTTATAGTTATTGACTTCTTACATCTTATGAGAGGGATCACATTTAGATATTCTTCCTCCTTACTAATACCTCCTATGACCAGCTCACCTGAATGATTTTTATCTCTAGTTTTTCTCATTTCATCGCCCCAACTAGACCATTGACCGATTGCTTCCTTATTACCATGACATTTAGAGACACAAGCATTGGGCATTGAAGAGTCATCTGGGAAAGTCTAGAGAGGAGAAAAACTAATGGGAATCATTCCCATCATAATGTCTTTAGCTTTTTGTGCAAGCTGGGAAACAGAGGTCCCATTATTTCTCATATTGGCACTCAACACATCTCTAGTCTGAGTTGTGAGGGGTATCTTAAAGGAAATTTGAGGATTCCCCTGAGTGATGCATGCCTATTTTCTAAATGGTGGAAATACATCATCAATGATACCACTACTCTTGTACTATCCAAATACAACAGTATTTTTCTAGCTAATGTGAAATATTTGGTATAACAACTAAACAAGAGTCCTTATCACATCAACAGTTCTATGGTTTAAAGACTTAATTTCTTGTACAGCCCAATTCACACTAGGGAGGGGGCTTTATGCAATGTTGATTAGGGTATACTTAGGACTCATTATATTCCCATCATCAATCACTCAATGAGGCACCATGACCACCTTATAGTTACCAACTTGAGGTAAATACGTTTTGGAATAGCTTCTCAATCTATGTTCCTCCCCCCTATAGTCCATCCTATAATCCTCATTGTGAGATTCATGATCTGAAGAGGAACCTATAATCTGGTGCAAGATTCATTTGATATCATAGTTATTTCTTAAAGAAAATTGCTCAATAGTGAAGCTCCTCATCTCTGCTTCAACCATCTTATCCTTAATAAAGCTAGGGCATGTGATGAGGGTTTTCAATCCTCCCAATTAATAATGTCAATCTGGGTTGGTGTCTAAGGGCTATATTCATTAAGAGAAGAATATCTTGGAAAGCAACTCCCTTAAACACAATCCAAACTTACATAAATTGAAAGCACACATGTGAAAATTTAAATGTACACTTGCAGAAATGTAAACACACTTGCATAAAGGAAATCATACTTGCAGGAATAAAACACGCTTGCATAAATTGAAATTGTTGAATTGGAAATAAACAAAATTAAATGAAACACCTACAGGTTTACAACAGATTGAATGTTACAATATAAAGAGAAGAACAACACAACAAGATGATAATTAAAGAAAAAGAAATAAAAACAAATTATTACAAAATAAAAACATAAATATACAGATCCATCTTCCTTAGAATGAGTGGCCAGCTCATTCCTTGGAAGAGTATTTAAACCATGCCTCGAGATATTAACTCAAAATTGTAGAATATTAGAGAGAAAAGAACATATTCATTTCTTGGTGGTAAAACATTACATATCTAAGTGTGGAAGGTTGCATTTATAATTTATGCATCCAACCAACTCCTTATTTTGAGATATACAATCTGATCTTATTTTTATTCTAATCCTAACAACTAATATCTCCATCTCCACAAAATATGGAGAGAGATATATTATTGGAGTCAATGTTTTATCTCACTTATTTTAGGAATATTTGCTCTCAAATCTTAATTTTTCTTTTCGGTAACAAGAATCATGATGATTTTATCCTCTTACATTATTGGAAGGATATTTTTCCTCAAAATATGATTTTTACTAAATACATTTCCCATATTTTCCATTTGACTTTGTTGTTTTTTATTTTGGAACTTACGACGCTTGTCTGATACACTTTTTCATTGGAATGCAGTTCACTAAAAGTTATATTTATCTTCATTAGTAAAACTTGTAAATTTGAATGAGGTTTTTGTTAAACACATTTCTATGAACAAAAACCTCTCTCATATTTTCTATTTGACTTTTATGTTTCTATTTATGGAACTTTTAGCGCTCGTCTGATACACTTTTCCTCGAACTACAGCTCACTAAAAGTTATATCTCTCTTCATTGGTAAAAATTGTAGAAAATATGAATGAGGTTTTTGTTAAAAAAAAATCTATGAACAAAAACCTCTCTCATATTTTCCATTTGAATTTTTTGTTTCTGTTTATGGAACTTTTAGTGCTCGTTTGATAAATTTTTCCTCAGACTGCAACTCACTAAAAGTTAGATGTCTTTTCATTGGTAAAAACTGTAGAAAATATGAATAAGGTTTATTTTAAAAACATTGCTATGAAAAAAACTATCTCTCATATTTTTCATTTGAGTCTCTGATTATTCACAGTCCCCATTTGATGCGAGTTTCGGAACTAAACCTGTGAGTTCTTGAATTAATTTAAAACAACTATAACTTTTGCATACGATCTCGGATTGAGATGATTTTATTTAACTTGCATAATTTTTTGAGAGGAATCTGAATATGAAATCATATTTGAGTTTAGATATACCATCCATGATCAATTCCACTTTTCCCAATACTAGCATTATCTTTCCTTTATGGCTTGCATACACAAGACTTTGCATATTTTCCCAAATAATCAATAGGATTAGTCAAAAAAATAGATAACAAAATATTTCTAAAGAATGAATAAGATATATATCCTATATTCTATCTTAAGAAAACTATAAGTTCCTATATTACATTTAAATCCACTTTCAAAGGTAACTTAGAAGGACAAAATAATGGTAATTTATGGTCAATTTATGACCTCATCAACATGTATGCCTTCTAACTATGATAGGGAACTTGATATAATTTTTTTGCTTTGTAACCAAAATCTTATGGAAATACAAAAGTTTCATAACTAGCTCTAATAATACCCATTTATCATCCATATGTTGGTACATCATATATGGGGCTCATGAGAAATCACTAACCCTGATACAATAAAAGTTTGGGAATTGTATAAAATGACACCCCCATCTAGAAATGCTCCTTCTCACCTCATGGGTCAAATTTTCATATTTACAAGAAGGGGGAAATAAGCACATCACAAGGGGGAAATGTGGAAATTACCCTTATGAACTGAACCCCATAATTTACAAAATTAACTGGGGTATACATCATACACTATTTGAGTGCTAAGATCTTTTTCCTGTCTTAATCCTAGGAAAATTTTGTTAGATGAAACATTATATACTAGGAATGAATTCATATATAACTTTGGGGTATTAGCAGACTCCCCCTAGCTATAAAAGCCACATGTATCATCTAAGCATGTATAGAACCACTAACCTAATCCCCCCAGTGGATAAGAGCATGGGGTGACAATATGAGTAAAATAAATTAACCCATTCACTCCTAAAAAATAATACAGAATCATTTCCCTCCATGTGGCTCAACAATGTTATACAATCCTCAATTTCTTTAATGAATTCCGCCCGAGCCAACTTCTTTCGAATTTTGCTAACTGATGCTCTAGGATTCACTAGCCAGTGATCATTCAACATTTTATTCAATTCACCAGAGTTATTATTCCATTACTCCTCCCCTTTCTTGAAATTTACGTTGGCCACTTTGTTCAAGTCAAGGAGACCTAGTGTTTTATCAAGTTATGTCATTATTAAGGACAAAACTACACCGTCGCTCCCATCCCCAATTTCCCTAGTCTTGGGGTCATAATTTCAAGCACATGTCCATACCAACTTTGGTTACTATGTAGAAGGGGCAAAAGTAGTAGCCAATGTAATTCCACTGTCATCAATTTGCTTCATCATTTTACTATTCCCAGGGCCTTCAATATTAAGTTAAATTAAGCTAAATCTTCCCCACCTAAATTTGTATCAGTGATCATGTCAAAATGGGAAGTTACATTTGAATTGGTTTGTGGAAATTTTGGTACCGTATTCATCTTGTGATATTTGGAAATGATTACTAGAGGAAAAGTAAAATTTACCACAAGCTTTCTCAGAGAACCTTACTTTTCAAAAATAGTAACCACTAATCTTCAAACTACACATAAATTCTAGGGGGTCAACAGACTAGGGAAATTACTTGTTCTGCAAACTTCTTTGTTCAATCTTGGGATAGAGGAACAACCCACTCTTTGTTCAATGTCTTTCATAATGTAATTATGCTTCAGAGAATATCTAGGGATTGATGGAAAGCTCCCATGATTTGATATTTCCAATGTGAATTGGTGTTTCCTTTATTTCCTTCAAGTTATATATGTCTAATCGATAGCATTAATGGTGTAAAGCCACTTCAAGTTTTATTCTTATTTCCTCATTTTTATTTTGATCCATTGGGCCTTGATTTTTCAACACTCCACACATTTATCCATTGTGGGCTTTAGGAAGAAGGATGTATATTGCATGAATGCAATGGTGTAAATATACAAGTTGTAACTTGAAATCTTCATTCTGAAGCCTTTTGGCATGCCACATACCCCTCTCTAGTTCGTTGACTTGGGTGGGCTATGGGGATGAAATTTATTCTTGCAGGGATGCAACGATGTGATTTTGTCAAATATGGACCAGCTTAAAAAACACCAGGTTTGTTGCCACGCGTTTTCATTCATCAAGTGTTAGGGAGCGGGAGTGTGATGACAATATGCACCTTTGGATGAGATAATCCCGAGTTATAACAAAGATTTGTATTCCCAAGATACTATGAATATTCCCCTGGCGCGTGTCAGGGAATTACTTCTAACTCGTAACTTTTACTGAGTTGTATGTTTCTTATCTACCCCCTTCATATACAAATACTTGATACATTTCCATTTTAAAAGGCATGAGGGATGTGAGTGCATCATGCAATTTTGCAATAGGCTACATAGTACAGTGGAAGTCAATTTGGATAAATTACCATTACAAACACATATCGAAGGAGAACACACACTCCAAATAACTATTTTAGCAGTCACACTACAGATGGCTCAATAGAAGAAGAACTTGGAGAAGACACTATGCAATTTAAGGGCATATATTGGATAACATTATCCCAAGTTGTTCACAGACACCATAGGCGACCAAATAATGAGCAAAGAAATGCAGCTAACACTTATCGTTGACAAGTTGGTGTATCTAGAACAAAAAAAAAGTGGAAAAACAACTCAAAAAACAAGTAGAAAATTCCAAGAAGGAAGTAAAAGAGGAAATTATGAAACTCAAGGAGTATATCACACTACTGAAGAAAACTAAAGTTCAAGTAGAGAAGCTAACATTTGAGTTCCTGAATTGGAATGCACACTTGTAAGCTTCCATGAGAGATAATAAGAACAATATTAAAGGGGTGAAAAAAATACACCAATAGAGGCAAAGGATCAAAATATTAAAACAACTTTGTAGTCATCATTGCAAGCCAGGGGTAATTTCAGTGAACAATTGTAGGAATGGGGAAAAAATGGGACAAGGAATAATTTTTCAGGGGTTCAAGTACATTGAATGTGATACCAACTAGAGACACTCATTTAGGATATCCATACCACGATTATGATTCACGACCAAGCTACCCAATAGGTCAAGGACAATCAACTATATGAATCTATGCATGTACTAGTGAAATTATAGATGTATTATGGGATAATAAATGAAGAATTTACATATTGGAATACATATAAAGTAGACCTAGAGGTCATTCTCACAATTGTGTAGGAAATGAAGAACACGCCAAGGTTTATTCTAGCGTATATCCTTCTTCAAAGAGAAAGGTCACACTCATAATGCCACCAGCACCATTCACTTGTTGTAGTGAAACTGAGCCAATGGAGTAGTAGCAGCAGGATGAGCAACAACACTAAGAAAAATGCATCAAAACTTTGCAAAATGTAATTAGGTAAATAATAATAAATGTGTAATTTTTTAATATCTATGAGCAATCCTGCAAACTCTGAAAACTTGCAAGGGAATCCTATGAAGGAATTATCATATATTGAAAACCTCAAAGGGTGGTATAGTGGGAAGAATACTTAATTTAAAACCTAAAAGGGAGCTTAAGTAGTGTGAATAGGATGAAAATCAGTAAATGACATCCTCTATGTTAACTAAAAACAATGTAAGTTACATTGCAGCGCAACCACCACTTGACACTAGACAAAAGAAAACATAGAGACAAGTCCTCATCAGTTAAAATCAATTTTTTTCTCAATATGAGACAACTATTAAGTCTAGGAAAGTGTTGGATAGTAAAATGTAATAACAAGCCGACATGGATATAATTTATAAATCTGTAGACATAAAATCACGCACTTTGGGTATCTAATTAGTCTTGATCACATAATATTATTCATATTATTGCTAAGTAATAAAAGTACTAATTAACCCATGTCTTTGGCCATCTTTTCTTGCTTTATGTTTCCACTTTTGGTCTTACACACCATCTTTACCATTCTGACCTCTGACCTTTCAGTTTCTCTAATTCTAGACACCAACACCTTTCCAAAATGCCATCGTCAGGTGCCCCCATCCCCTCTAGGCACCCCTGATCTCTGTGTACTTTGCTCACATATTTTGGGTTCTTTCTAGCCATTTGGGCATCTTATCTTTTTGGTAGTCGACCTTTTCGAGGTTAATTATAAAATTCAAGCAAGGGAATCATATAAATATAAAGTTATGCCATAATAAAGGACCAAGCACTAAGCATTAGCTATCACCACCTAAGGTTACATTAAAAGGCCATTATCAAGAGAATTAAAGCATACATGTTGCATCCACACAAGGGAAAGGGACTGTATTATTCTACATACACTTCATAGGAGGGGAAGTTCATTTTTCCATGTACACATCTATCTACATTTTCTACATCTAGTTATTGCTCGTTATCAAGTGCGACAAGCACAAGAGCCACCTAGGGCACAATCTCTCCACACACACACACATAGAACTACATTGGGTCTGAAATGTAGTGCAACATTCATTCATAAGATCACTTGTTTGTCAAAAGTTGACTCATGTGACCAAGAGGTCATTTTCAGTGCTTCTATTTGGTTGGATTTACTATGATCTTGAGAGGTTATAAAGGTGAAGTGTTACTAATTATTGAGCAGTTATCATTTGAAATGAGAGATCTTTGTATGACAGGACTAGATCACAAGAAAGTTTTGAAGTACAACAGAATTCTTGTGTATACACTTTTATGACAGTTTTCTGAGTTGTTCATGTGTACATTTTTAGGTGATCAAAACTGGTCTTACCGCGAAAAGATGTTGCCCCTGAATTACTCTATGGATTGCCCCAATAGAATTCATACTGGTCCATGATCTACATTTTTTCTTGGTAATCATTATAACATAATGCACTTCATGATGTTCCATTTCATCAGGGTCAGAAAAATTTGTACAGATTAATGTAGAAGGAAAACTAAGTGTGAAATGCATTCTAGTCTGATGAGTTTGTGACTCAGAGTATTTAATAAAAAAGGTGATGTGTGTGCTGTGTGTGTGTGTGTGTACTGTAAGTGCTGTGTGTCATGTACTGCTACATGTGCAATCAGATGTAGTGCAATGTGTGTGTGTCATAAATAAACATGTGTGTGTAATCATGTGTGTGTGATCCAAATGTGGAGAGTGTACATCATAAGACATAGACCCCATATGGTGTTGTTAATTTTTGAGTCACTATTGGTCCTCTTACCATGTTTGTTCCCTTTCTTGTGGCATCATCTGTCGCAAGCTATGCCATGCTTTTAGGTCTCTGTACGATAGAAAAGTGAAATGCGAGGATGATAATAAGCAAGTGACTTTCCCTGTACCCGACCTCTCGAGGTCGTTCCGAGATAGCCGGTGGTATGGAATTCACGGGAGATGTAGATAAGCTAGTTAGGTAATCTTATGTCTTTAACATGTAATGGCGGGATCTATGAATCTAAGGCAAAGAAGGCCCTCCTAACATGAACTGGTGTGATACATCGTTCGGAAAGGATAGCTTCTCGAAGGCTCCAATCAATATCGAGCTTTGTTGTGATCTGATCTATGGGTTGTGGGATACATGGAAGATAACTTGTGGGGGCTTCGTATATATCTCCTGACAAGGTCATGAAAATGGAATGGCTAAATATGTAGTGGATATTTTGGTGTTTTATGGATGATTTTCTGGCCTAGTCCAGAAATATTTAGCTTGATTAGTTGTTATGTTTAATAATGATAGTTGTGTGATTATGTCTGGTGGGAGTGGAGAGAATCTAAACACTAATGTTCACAAACCAGCGTCAATGTTGGATTAATTTGTAGGCTCGTTAGGTTGTGGGACCTTTGGATCACAACCGTAAGTTCATGGTTGTTGTGAACCTCCTATGGTCATGTGAAGAATCAATCCCTTCTTATGATCTCGAGTATCCAATAATCATGTGCCTTTTCAACCTCTACGTTCAGAACTAGAAGTTGCATGATTTTCTCAGAGTATCTAACAGGTGTTCTGGCAACTTGGATATGCAAACTAGTGTCTATATCAACGAGGAGGTCTCCTGCATCTGGCTGTGGGACTAGTGGATCAAAACCCAATGTTTTCTCTCTTTCAGGTCCTTCTATAGTCATACAGGTATCTATCAAGGTAGTCTATAATTTGGCTGACTTGACTAGAATGTGTGCGCTTTGTCATCTTCTATATTTAACCCTCTTAACTGTGTGCTCATTTCTTGTATGTCTGTTGTTGTTTGGAAGACCTGAATTCTAAAATTTTGGTCTATGTCAGTTATTTCTACAACAGTATTTGGTTGAGGCATGATTGGCTCAAAAACGTATTCCCTGGGCTCCCTAGGTCCCGTGATTATCATACAAGATCAATATAAGCGTAACTAAAATGAAATAAACTAACTATGCGATATATATCTACAACATATATATATATATATACTCTTCTATTTTGTATTTTTGATAAGATTTTGAATGGAATTGAAAGAGAAACTAATCTAATATATTCAGAAAATGACAACTAATCTAATAACAAAATTAAAACAAATAAAGTAGCCTAGTGTCGCTACTTTCCTGTGCAGTTGTGAGTTTATCCTAAATAACTAGATAGATGATTAACTTAATTGAAAGATTCTCGATCCTACCTCATAAGTGAGAAATGAATCATAGTTTCTCATAAAATATCAATCCCCATAGCTTCCCTGGTAATATTGAGAATTAAACTTTAGTTGAAATGAAATGTTTCACTACTCTATTTGATATATTTTAACTAGAACTTTGACAGATTAAACCTGGAATTTGCATAATAGTTGCGAATCCAATAGTGTATGCCTTTGTCCCCTCAGAATGATCTCCTCATTCCTTCATGTTCACATGAATCCAGAAGAGTGTGTATATGCTAGCATCAACATAAATAGGTATTCGAACAATGGCAGTTTGGATATAGACCAAATAAAATGTGAGTAGGAGAGGGACAACGCAAGAGACAGAGATTGGCATATGTAATTCCTTGTGGGATTTATTACAGGAATACAATGTAAGAGTACCGAGAGATTCTAGAATCCACCTTCTGTGAAGAACACAACCTGCAACTCTAATGGATGCAATCTATAACTGACACTACTCTACTCTAAACTAATTTGTATGAACAGCTATGAACAAGACTGAACCAAGAAGATTGAATGACTTCTAAAAGCAAAGGAAAAACTAGCATGGATACAAACATGAAAACAAAATTAACTCTAAGCAAGAATTGAGAGACTAAAAAATGGAAAATGAGAAATTGAGAGGCAGTTTTGAGGGGCCATTTGCTTGAAAACAAGTTGGCTATTTATAGATTTCACATTCACCCAAAGGTGATTCCCATTAGAACTCTTTTACCATTAATCAATGGAGAAACACTATTCCAGGGGACATAAAACGTTAATACAAGCTAAGGCGGTCGAGAAAAGCTAGTGAAATTTGAAAATTATGCCAGTCATGATTAAAAGAACGTGCCGGAAAATACGTGAAGGACTGCCACCCTGCCAGGGCAGCGGTTTCGTCACTAAAGGTCAAAATGCTAAGAAATTAAGGGTAGAGGAATAAAATAAAGCACAAGGAACATGAATAAAGCATTTGGGATGCTAACATATACTTTGCGAGCATTTCTAGATCCGAACACCTTGCAAGGCATCTTGTATCATCATTGGGTCATGTGTAACATCGTTCTAACGGTACAGTACCCTTCAATTTTGGGTACGTACATATTTCCCCAACAGAGAAGAATTTTAGCCATGAAGAGGCGTAAAATGGTGGGTCTGAGTATAGCGGTCCCAAAATGGAAAGCTAGAAATTATACCTGACACGCATGTGTGTCGAAATGTCGCCATCCAAGTTCCTTCTACCTACAAAATGGAAAGAAGACTCAAGTACAGATAGACAAAACAAATCAAAAAATAAATACTAAATTAGTATGAGATGAGGACTCACCATTTGTGCGGGGATGAGAACTTACCTCTGTTGGCGCTCTAAACCTACAAAAGGGGCACTCAAAAATGCGTTAAAACACTATATATATATATATATATAATGGGACCATTTTCCTATTCATTTGCACGTGTTGATTTGATAGTTTTTGAGCTCTGGGACCCACAGTGATGGTTTTCAATGAGAATATAGTCAAAATGTTCGAATCGAGACAGCGATCATGCCTTCGCAAGTAGATCCTCGACCCCTGAGATCTCAGGTTAGTTCTTCTCGATTTAATGTTTTTGCACCCAATATATAAAAATGATGAAAACTTTTTTGTGTGGGGGGGTTATTTTTAGAAATGTCAATTTTAAATGTATCTCTTAGGGGGGCGCCTAATGGGTAGGCTTTTGTTTTAGTCAAAATGGTTGTTTTTTAGCATTTTTTAGCATTTTAGGGCATGTGACCCATTTTTAAATGTGGGACAGAACCACCGGCCTGAGCAGGGTGGTGGTTACAGGACTGCCACCTTCCAAGGTGGCGGTTACGGAACCGCTGCCTTGCTCCGGGTGGCAGTTCTCTCCAGAATGCCAAAACAACATTGTTTTGAGTTTAATTTTGCATTTTTAGTATTCTCATTTACTTTAATGATTTTTTTAATGCAATTTTGATACTAACTTTCTCCTTTTGCGTGTTTTGTGTGTTTTGCAGAGGAAGGAAGAGTACATCAGATGGATCCGAGAGAGAGAGAGAGAGAGAGAGTGATTGGCTTCCAGCAGTGCTAGATACACTTTCTCAAGATGAGCAGGATACACTTCAGAGGGTAGGTATATTGAGGATCGCACGGGTCCCCCACGTTACACCTGCCAGTCACATACTATGTGACTTATTTTCTTACTGGGATGTAGATCAGAACACTTTCCGATTTCCAGGTGTCAGGGGTGAGTGGACTATCACCTTAGAGGATATCTACTACATTTTGTGAGTCTTGATTTTTAGGAGGAGACTTTCATTTGATACAGCAGTATCCAAAGCTCAGGTGACACAATGGGCCACCTATATGGGAGACGAAGTTGTCTCCACTAGTTAGAAGAAGGGGATGAAGGTTTGTTATATTCCTGGCTTGCCCATCCCTTTGATCCATCAGGATATTATGGGCATCCTTGCTTCGAGATTGATCAGAGACAAGGGAGGGGATACATTGCTTTACTGCTGGGCCCCATCATCACACAGATTGAGGCACATGGTCAGATCTACGCCTGGGGATCCGATATACTTGGGACCACCTATCACGACTTGTACAGGGTGGTTCTCTTACAGGGACAGTCTTTGAGCCATCCAACCTTGGTTATGAGTTGGGTCTATGAGTGTATCATCCCTTATGGGAGGGGCATAGAGGTGGCGGATCTTGGGGCCGTGAGGGCAGCTAGATGGATAGAGATTTCAGTGCTTAGAGCACCCCACTAGCCAGTTGCTTCCTTGACTACTAAGGATATGGAGGCCACACCTTATCAGGCCAGGGCAGGGTTGTGGGGCGAGGAGACCTTCACTTTGATTTCCTACTCTACTACAGGGCAGCTTGTGGACATGACATGGAAGGTAGAGACACACACCTTTGATCAAGTGCCTTAGCAGTTCGGCCTTGATTACGTTGATATGGTTCCCCAGTGGTGTCAGTGTTCAGATCAGTTCAGGAAGTTAGGGGAGGTCCTAGGTCCTAGGGTTGGATTGTTGTTACTCATGGCATCCCTATTGTAGCCAGGAGGGTGGTACGCGCCTGAGCAAGAGTCGATGCTCCTCAGGCACCCCTACTTTGGATTGCCACCGGTCTTTCCCATAGCAGTGACGACCCTATTGATATAGACTTCGAGTCTGAGGAGTTCATAGGGGGAGAGATGGAGGAGGAGACCGAGGACATGGAGGTAAGCAAGTCAAGTGGGGGAGAGGATAGTGACCCTGAGTGGCATGACACTCAGGAGATGTTACAGGCCTAGAGGGTAGAACAGAGTGTAGAGAGGGTGACTCTAGTCTTAGAGGAGTTACTTTCTCAGGACTTAGGTAGAGAGGACAATTCCGTAGTAGGCCGCTATGTTTCCCTAGGCACAGGAGGAGGACATGAGTCAGTGGCAGCATCTGTGGCAGGCGCTGATCCTAGGGATCCCTCTTGAAGGCCCAGATTTTTGAGTGAGTTGTCACTTTAATATTTGTTTTTAGCTAGGATTTCCTTATTTTCTATCTCTCTTTTTGTTCATCTTTGTTTTTATCTTTTTATTATTTTCTAACTTGTTTTTCTCCTTTCCTTGCGGAGACTACTGATGAGTGGTGAGACTTGATTCACCGGGTATGTATTGATACCTTGATTCTCCCTATAGAGAAGACTCGTGCCGAGCTATCCACGGATGCAGGGGAGCCTTCAATAGCTGGTAGGCATAGCAATGTCTTTGCCCCTATCTGGCATGTGGCCAAGATGGTGACTTCCCTCCATACCGAGTTAGCCGGGTATAGGACTACAGAGCGCCTGATGAGGAGCTGCTCTCATAGCGAGGCTACAGCTACTGTTCGGGACCGTCAGCCCTTAGTGCACTCAGAGTGCCAGTGTAGCCCGATTCTTAGACGTGGTTTTGTGCCTTTTGAGGGATCTCATAGGGGTTGAGAGGCCACTTGGCTCTTTTTGTAGTGACCCTTGCTATATTTTTTATACGACCATTTTTTATTTTACAAGGTCATTGAGCATTTTGACCATGCCTAGTGCATGATGGCATTATACATGAAACCTAATTATATATATATATATATATATATTCGTCTCTTTTTGGATCTAGATCTCTTTGTCCTTAGATTTTTGTGATTCATTTTCACATGTATACTAGATGTTTATAAAAATTTTGTTTTTATATGCTTTTCATAGTGTATGCAATGGAAAACATATATCACAAATGCTTTATTTTTGTGTTTCATGATGCTGATGTATGATGATGCAAATGAACTTGTGATCTTGAAATTTAGCTTTCATAAGCAATTTTCTGGTACTTCATATTGTTTTTACAAAATGTGATGACAAACTGGTATGATGAGCAGATGCACTTGCCCCACTTCTAACTCCACGCAACTAGTAAGATGCGAGGGCTCACCACCGAGAGCTAGAAAGGGCACAAGCTATGAGGTGTGTTGAAATGGTAATGATGGGAGATAGACAAAGAGTTGGTGGAACCAAATTAGGACACTACAAACCTACCCTACTCAAGTGACTCCATAGTTTAGAATGTGACTTGCTTTATAGTTTATCTAGACTTAGATCCGTAGATGGCCACTTGGTTGACAAAATCTGGTTTTCAGGGTTTTGAACTCTCTTGGAATTTTGGACATCTGATTCATTTGTTTTTGACTCAAGATTTCAAAGCTTTTTTTGAACTATTTGCTTATGAATTTCAACGTTTACTATCAAGAGGACCCCCTACACCTTGCCCCATGCTACTAGTAGGAAGCATGGGCTTATCACCATGGAAAAGGCACAGGCGAGTAAGGGCATTCCCATCCTTTCGAAACCCTACATCACTAGTAAGAGACGTAATCTCAACACCGAAGGTTGGTAGGGTAAGGAAATGTGTAAAAGTAAAATTTTCTGTTTGATCTATATTCAACTTACTTGAGAAAAATGCCAGTATGTTCTTATTTCCAAAGAGATATATATACGGGATAGATGTGACACCATGAAGCTTCTAGAACAGACCATAGGCAAGACACCTATCCTAGGAAGAAACCAAAAGTGAGAACAAGCATGCAAGCCTTGGTATGGCTACCGTTAAGACTTTGTCATATCTAGCTTTAATTGATGAAATGATTCTGGATTAGTTGATGATGTTATGAAAAATGAAGAAGTATGATTTGAATGCTCCTGTCAATACCAACAGAAGTTTGTAATGAATTGCTTAAGAATAAGTCCCTTGATCACCAAGTTTTATGAAGTGGGTGAACAAAATGAGCCTAACTAAATGAATATGTAATGTAGATATAATTATACAAATAGTGTCGATGCTTCATGCGTAAAATTGTTTAAGGTGCAAGGAATTGATAGTTTCACCAAATTCCCCACCTTCTAGTGTGCACAAGAGATATGCACCATTTACATAGTCCTTCATGACTCGATCTGGGCCCAACCACTTGGGCCGGAACTTTCTTCCTTTGCCAATTTTCTTATCGATTCGATTGTCTAGTCTTAGAACTAGATCTCCTTCATATATTTCTCACTCATAGAACTTTTTGTTATACTGCTGACACATCCGATCAGCATAGACTCTATGTCGTTGTTCAACTTTTAACCTGGCATCATCTAGGCTTTCTAGTTGGGAGAGGCGTGCCTCTCTATAAGCTTCCTCATCCAAAATCCTTTGTAGTGAAATGCGGAGACTGGGTATTTCAAACTCAAGTGGGAGAACTGCTTCTGCTCTGAATACCAATGAGAAAGGAGTTTCTCCTGTAGGTGTTCTTATTAAGGTTTGTTGGGCCCACAAGGCTGGATATAATTTTAAATGTCATTCTCGTTTGTTTTCTTTTACCGTTTTGAGGAGAATAGCTTTCAACGTTTTGTTTGTCGCTTCAGCCTGCCTGTTGGCTTGAGGGTAGTAAAGAGAGGTTGTGTGATGGTTTATTTTGAACTTGCTACATAGATCACGAACCTCATCATTTTTAAAGGATGTGCCATTATCAGAGATAATGACTTGTGGGATACCATACCTACAGATAATTTGGTTCAAAATGAATTTTGTGATCACCGAACCTGGTATGGTGGTGAGAGGCATGGCCTCTACCCATTTGGTGAAATATTCCATGGCTGTGATTATAAAATTATGGCCATCGGTTGATGAGGGAGATAATTTCCATATCAAGTCCAGGCCCCACATGGAGAAGGGCCACGGAGTTTCTATTGGTTGTAGGGATTGTGTTGGCATGTGAATATCGTGACAGAATTCTTGGCATTTATGGCACTTACATACAAATTCTACTACGTCATGTTCGAGAGTAGGCCAAAAATAGCCCATCCGATGTATTTTGTGAGTGGTGGCATGACCACTGAAGTGGCCCCCACATATCCCACTGTGGGATTCATGAAGAATCTTCTTGGATTCTTCTGTGTCGATGCATCTTAAAAGCATGTCGTTGAAGGCTCTGCGATAGAGCACTTGGTCTAAAACAACATATTTAGCGGCAATAATGTGTAACCACCTTCTTTGTTGTGGTGTGACACTTTCAAGGTATGTATGGTCCATGATAAAATTGATGATATCAGTATACCAGGGACATGTAGAGATGGGGGGTCTGTTTTTAACAAAGAATACACATTCACCAGGAAAGTCTAGATCTACCAGTTCACCTCCATCTAGTGGATTGTCAGCTAACTAGTCTGCAATGATTTTTCCTTTAAGAGATTTTTAGTTTACGAATGTTCATTAGGGTTATGCAACAGCCAGATTTTTAGACAAGGACCCCTGTGTGAGAAATGTCCGTAAATGGTCTGTCTTCACAATGACCTTTGTTTCTTGATTTAACATGTAATGTCTCAAACATTTTGTTGCAAAAATTATGGCAAGGCATTCTCTCTATGCCTTTGTGTAACGCGTTTCATAATCGAGCAACGTTCAGCTAATGAAATACATCACGCATTCTTGTTTGTCATCATCTTCTTGAGCCAACATGTAGGCCAGCGAGACATGAGTGGCTCGTGAGTATAGGATTAAAGGGCAGTCTAGTTTGGGAGGTATTAGGATGGGTGGTGACAACAAGAAGCGCTTAACTACTTCAAAATCCTTATTGCAGTCTTCAGTCAAATTTAAACTATAATATTTCTTGAGTAGATTGTTGATTGGATGAATGGCAAAGCTTAAATCTGGGATGAACCTTCAGATTGCTCCGATTTTCCCAAGAAATTACCTAATTCCAGACTCGTCCAAAGGTGGGATCATTTCAAGAATAGCCCGTATTTTGGCTGGATCAACATCAATCCCTCATGAAGATATAATGTATCCTAGAAGTTTGCCTCTTGTTACACCGAAAATGCACTTTTCTGGGTTTAATGTGACACCATACTCAATTAGTCATGAGAGGATGATACGGAGCACCTCTGGGTGATCACAACGCTTTTTGGCCTTGGCCAACAAGTCATCCACATATGATTCTACAATTTTATTAATAAGATCGTGGAAATATATAAGTCATTTCCCGCTAATACATAGCATTGGAGTTTTTAAGACCAAATGGCATAACAGCATAGCAATAAGTTCCCCAGGGAGTTATAAACGTGGTTTTGGCTTGATCTTGTTTAGATATTTTGATTTGATTATATCCCGAGAACCCATGCATGAGAGACAAAAGCTCAAATCCAGATGTTGCATCAACGATGACATCAATGGATAGTAATGGGAAATCATCGTTGGGACAAGCTTTGTTAATATCCTAAAAATCTATGCAGATGTGTATCTTTCCATTCTTTTTTAGAATAGGAACGATATTAGACACCCATTGCGAATAGTTGACAGGTTTGATGAATCCTACTTGGAGGAGTTTTATTACTTCCTCTTTTACCATGAGAGCCACTTTTGGCTTCATTGGTCTTGACTTCTATTTAATTGGCTTCACATCTAGTTTAGTGACAAGATTATGTAACGCAACTTGTGGTGTGATACTTGTCATTTCCTTATAATTAAATGCAAAAGCATTTTGATGTTCTTTGAGGATTGGGTGTGCGTTTCTATTTCTTCTGGAGTTAGCGAGGATCCTAACTTAAAATTTCTTGGTTCTTCCTTGGTTCCAATGTTTATGTCAATGGTTTCTACTATTAAAGAAGTGTTACCTTCTTCAAATTCAGGTGGGGCTGGAGGTAGTTCCAAGCTTTCTCTGTTTTCTACATCGTAGATATTGAGATCCTTTTGTGGAGGAGACTCTACTGTGGGATTTCCAAAGTTGGAAGAGGAATGTGGTATTAAGGAAAGATCAACTATACTATGAGCAAGCTGTAGCTCCGCATAGGTGTTTAGATATTCGAGAGTGACTTTATCACTATCAACATGATTTAAGATAGGAGATTCATTCTTAGCTATATGTGTTAGTAGAGGGTTTATTGACATTTTCTTCACCAATGGTTCAGCATGAAGTGATACTTTAAAACTTGTATCTTCCAACTCATTACATGGGGTATCGTGAAGTTGAGGTTGCTATTGAATCTGAGAGGAGGTTCTGTTCTCGTGGGATTTCCTCAATGGATATGAAGTCGAATCTTTTTCTTAGATCTAATATTGTTGTTTTATAGAGTTGTAAGTGCTCAGCTCTAGTTTCATATACTTCAGAGACCTGGTTTGCAACTAACTGCGAGTCTTCTAACACTCTGATGTCATTAACACCAATCCTTTTGGCTATGATGAGGCCAAGGAGGAGGGCTTCGTACTTAGCACCTTTTTTTGTACATTCAAAGTTCAACTTAAAAGAAAAATGTAGGATATTTCCCTTAGGAGAAGTAAATATTACACCTACCCCGACTCCATAGCGACATCTAGCTCCATCAAAATGGAGAGTCTAATATTTATTAGGAAAGATGGATGTTGGGAAATTCTTCACGTCTGTTTCTTCTATTTCGGTGACTTCTACCATGCAAATTTCCTCTACTGGAAGAGAACCAACTCCTAGGGTGCATCCCATACCTACGGAGTCAAATGGTAGGAAAATTGGTAGATCGTTTTCTAGTAATTCGACAATTTTTGCAGTAGTTCCTAGTGGCATTGTTTCTACAACATTAGTTTCATCCTTGAGGGCTGGAATGCTCTTCACTAGGTTCGTAATTTCTAGTTTTGTTGTAGGTACTACTTTTTCTTCTGGTTTTGAGTCAATTGATTTGTTAAGTTGGTTTATTGGGAGTTCAAACTCAGAGTGAACGCCTGGTCTTTTCTTCAGGTCTGCTAGGTGTATGTCGAATGGTTTTGGGTCACCTTTTGCTATGAATATCTTTCCTAAGTGTAAGAATCTTATTTCCTAGAATAATGTAGAGGGAATTGCTTTCATGTGATGTATCCGTGGTCGACTGAGGATCATATTATAGTTGGTTTCCTGATCTATGATATAAAACTCGGTGAGGATTTTCTTGGGTCCTAAGGTGACTAGTAATATTATAGTCCCAATTGAAGTAGTTTTAAGGCTATCATAACCTTTTAGCATATTTCTTGTTGTGGAACAGTTTGTTTCTCCATATCCTAGCTTTTGAAGGAAAGAGAAGGGGAAAATGTTAACTGCTGCCCCATCATCCACCGTTGCGCGCTTAATGTAATTATTGTAAACCCACACCTATAAATGCAAGGCCAAATTGCCTCTATGCACAATTTCAGCATCTGTTGGCATTTTGTTTATGTCGAATATAAACTCAGTATCCCTATCTGGCTGCCCTGGAGGGTGGATATCGAAGTCTATATGGTTTACTTGTGTTTCGGGAGGTGGAGTGATGTTAATTAAATGACTTGGACCTAGTGCCTCTAACAGAGCAGCCCTATGGGAAGGAGAATTTTTCAGCAAATCCAAAAAGGAGATGTGAGAGAAGGTCTTTGTTAAGTCATTAATTAAATCATAAGCACCCATGGGTTTTACCAATGTTTGTTGAATGTTATCTGGTTCTAGTGGATAAATTGGATTTGGTTGAGAAGAATATTCTCGTGTTCTTGTTATGGCTTCTACGTGCAACTCAGTATCTAACTCCACTAGACCAACTATCTTGGTTCGCGGCTAATTTCCTAATTGTGGTGTGATAGGTGGACTTAGCAAAGTTGAGGCTTCGTGATCGTTATTTCCTGTCATTACACCTTTGTTTGTCCCATTTGGATTTAATTTATTATTGTTATTGTGATTTGGAAGTGGATCATTGAAGATCTTAAGAGGTGTATTTTGAGGGGAGACTGCCCCTGTGAAAGTATTTGGGATAGGTGTTACAGAATCTATTAAGAACATATCTATGAAGAGTTGTCTTTGTTCTTCTGGCAGACGTTGCATGAACTTATTGTAATCGCGGCAAGTCCTAGTATCATGGCCTCAAATTTTATGGAAACCATAGTACAAGTTAGGATTATAACTCCTAGGTTGTTGGTTTGGCATGTGTTGTGGTCCAAAATTCTGATTGAACTGTTGACTATCAGGATTAAAGTTTTGTGTTTGTTTTCTTTGATTTTGGTTTTGATATCTAGTTGAGTTTTGACTTGGATTCTATGTTTGGATCTGCCATTGCTATTATTGTCATTGTTGTTGTTGTTGTTGTTGTTTTTGGGGATGATTAAAATCCACCGTGTTAATTTTTGGGGTAAAATTGTTGTTTCATTGATTATTAACTGGTGGTGGAACATTTACAACGTTTGCTTTTTTTGCTTGGTCAGTCACTCCATATGTTGTCACCCTACAGTTTTTGTTAAGGATTTTAGGTCCTTGATTGGCATTTGTGGTAGTAGGATAAGTCGTAGTGTTTTGTTTGGGGACAATTAACCTCCCATTTGTTCCATATGTCTTGCGACCGCTATCTATCGTAGCTTGATCTATTCGGAGAGTGCTCTCGAGCACTTCATCATAAGTTCTTAGTGGGAACTTCTAGACTTCTTCCTTTATCTCTTTGCTGAGAGAATGAAGGAATAAATCACATAGTTCCATCCGATCCATGTTTGGAGTGCTTGCTGAAGAATAGAGGACTATACACCATATTTGGATCAAATGAGCAACAGATTCATTGTGTTCTTGCTTAATATGCAAGAATTCCCTAATTCATGTTCTCAATAATTTGTTCATGTCGAACGTCTTGATGAACTCTGAAACAAGTTGTTTAAATGAATGTATTGAGGCTTCAGGTATTCTGTAATACCAATCGAGGGTGATACCCTCTAATGTTTTAAGGAATATTTTAGCAACAACTCCATCCCAAGGGAGCAGTTCTCGAATGGCCGTGGCATAGGCCTTAATATGTGCATTTGGGTCTCCCTCTCCTTTTTACTTGGGTAGATCAGGGAGAGGTCTTGGAAGCATGACGCTTCATATAGTGAAGTCTAAAGGTTCTTTCAAATATTCTGAATAAGTCCCTATCGCATAAGTTTCAACCATTGATGGTGCTTTCTAAGGGGGGGAGGTGGAATGGGTTGTTGGTGTGGTGTAGCATATATATTTGTAGGGGCATAAGGAAATCCCTGTGGTTGAGCGAACATGTCGGGAGAAGAAAACATATCTCTGTGTGGTAATTTGGAATACATGTTTAGGTATGAAGGAGCATTGTTTAGGAATGGATTATTTTTTACTAAACCGAGAGGTATCACATTTTCCATTGGAGTGGCATTAGAAAACATGGTTCTAATTGGCGTTCATTGTGAATACTGAGGAGGCATGCCAAACGTACCTATTCCTATGAGGAGGTCTACTTGGCTAGGATGATGTGGAGGATTGGAATTTCCTGCCTGCATTAATTGTGAATTTTGACTTTGCTGAGCAAGTTCTAACCCTCTAACCTTCTCAACTAAGACTGAGATGACCTCATTTGGTGAAGACACGATATTTTGCCTTAGTGGTGTTTGTTGTATACCTTGAGGTTGTATAGGCATATGGTACCCAACTATGAATTGATTGTTTCCCTACGAAGTATCACCAAGGGCATTTCCTATTTCTTTTCAGTTGATCGTAGTATGCTTCAAGACCTAGGAGAGGCCTGCCATATGCATCGAATCTCGACATATTCAGGGGGTATATGAATACCCACAGAATAATGGGAAGAAGCAAAGATGGATAAAACTGAAAGAAGAGTGTGAAAGTGAAAAAATTGTTCCGTCAATATCAGGTTCACCAATATTGGGGGTGAAGTTAATGTGAAGGCTAATGAGGTAGGTAAGATGAAATAGTTGTTTGTTCACGTCAGGTTCACCAATTTTGTTGGTGAAGCCAATGTGAAGGCTAATGAGGTGGAAAAGATGAAAAGTATACTAATTGGAAGAACAAGTAGAAATAAGACTCCGAACCAGAAGGTAGGAAGGTTCACGTTGGGTTCACCAATTTCATACGACAAAAAAGTGACATACAAGGATGATAATCGATAAGTGACTTTCCCTATACCCGGCCTCTCGAGGTTGTGCCAAGACAGCCGATGGTCTAGAATTCATGCGAGATGCAGATAAGCTAGTTAGGTAATCTTATGTCTTCAACACACAATGGCGGGATCTGTGAATCTAAGGCAAAGAAGGCCCTCCTAACCTAAACCAGTGTGATAGATTGTTCGGTGAGGATAGCTGCTTGAAGGCTCCAATCAATATCGAGCTCTATCATGATCCGATCTATGGGTTTTGGGATACATGGAAGATAACCTGTGGGTGCTTCGTATATATCTCCTGACAAGGTCATGAAAATGGAATGGATAAATATGTAGTGGATCTTTTGGTGTTTTATGGATGATTCTCTGGCCTAGTCAAGAAATCTTTAGCTTGATTAGTTGTTATGTTTAATAATGATAGTTGTGTGATAATTTCTAGTGGGAGTGGAGAGGATCTAAACACTAATGTTCATAAACCAACGTCAACGTTGGATTGATTTGTAGGCTCGTTGGGTTGTGGGACCTTTGGATCACAACCGTAATTTCATGGTTGTTGTGAACCTCCTATGGTCATGTGAAGAATCAATCCCTTCTTCTAATCCTGAGTATCCAATAATCATATGCCTTTTCGACCTCTACATTTAGAACTAGAAGTTGCACGATTTTCTCAGAGTATCTAACAAGTGTTCTGGCAACCTGGATATGTAAGCTAATGTCTATATCAATGAGGAGGTCTCTTGCATCTAGCTGTGGGACTAGTGGATCACAACCCAATGTTTTCTCTCTTTCAGGTCCTTCTACAGTCATACAAATATCTATCAAGGTAGTCTATAATTTGGCTGACTTGACCAGAACATGTGTGCTTTGTCGTCTTCTATGTTTAACCCTCTTAACTGTGTTGATTTCTTGTATGTCTGTTGTTGTTTGGAAGACCTGAATTCTGATAATTTGGTCTATGTCAATTATTACTGCAACAGTATTTGGTTGAGGCACGTTTGGCTCAAAAATGTATTCCCTGGGCTCCCTAGGTCCCGTGATTGTCATACAATATCAATATAAGCCTAACTAAAATGAAATAAACTAACTATGTGAGATATATCTACAACATATATATATATATCTACAACATATATATATATATATATATATATATAATTTTCTATTTTGTATTTTTTATAAGATTTTGAATGGAATTGAAAGAGAAACTAATCTAATATATTCAAAAAATGACAACTAATCTAATAACAAAATTAAAACAAAGTAGCCTGGTGTAGCTACTTGCCTGTGCAGTTGTGAGTTTATCCTAAATAACTAGATAGCTGATTAAATTAATTGAAAGATTCTCGATCTCCTACCTCAGAAGTGAGGAATGAATCATAGTTTCTAAAAAACTATCAATCCCCACAGCTTCCCTGGTAATATCAAGAATGAAACTTTAACTGAAATGAAATGTTTCACTACTCTATTTGATATATTTTTAACTAGAAATTTGACAAATAAAATCTGGAATTTACATAACAGTGGCGAATCCAGTAGTGTATGACTTTGTCCCCTCAGAATGATCTCCTCATTCCTTCATGTTCATGTGAATCTAGAAGAGAGTGTATATGCTAGCATCAACAGAAATAGGTATTCAAACAATGGCAGTTTAGATATAGACCGAATAAAATGTGAGTAGGAGAGGGACAACACAAGAGACAGAGCTTGGCATATGTAATTCCTAGCAGGATTTACTGTGGGAATACAACGCAAGATTACCGAGAGATTCTAGAATCCACCTTCTGTGAAGAACACAACCTGCAACTCTAATGGATGTAATCTATAACTGACACTACTCTGCTCTAAACTAATTTGTATGAATAGCTATGAACAAGACTGAAGCAAGAAGATTGAATGGCTTCTGAAAGTAAAGGAAAAACTAGCATGGATGCAAACATGAAAACAAAATGAACTCTAAACAAGAATTGAGAGACTAAACAATGGAAAATGAGAAATTGAGAGGTAGTTTTAAGGGCCATTTACTTGAAAACAAGCTGGCTATTTATAGATTTCACATTCACCCAAAGGTGATTCCCATTAGAACTCTTTTACCATTAAACAATGGAGAAACACTATTCCAGGGGACAAAAACATTAATACAAGCTAAGGCGGTGGAGAAAAGCTGGTGAAAATTAAACATTACGCCAGTCATGATCAAAAGAATGTGCTGGAAAAAACGTGATGGACCACCACCCTGAGCAAGGCAGCGGTTACAAGACCGCCGCCCTGATCAGGGCAGCGGTTACAAGACCGCCTCCCTGCCAGGGTGGTGGTTTCGTCACTAAATGTCAAGATGCTAAGAAATAAAGGGCAGGGGAATAAAACAAAGCACAAGAAACATGAATAAAGCATTTGGGATGTTAACATATACTTTGTAAGCTTTTCTGGATCCGAACACCTTGTGAGGCGACCTATATCATCATTAGGGCATGTTTAACATCGTTTCGCCGGTACATTACCCTTCAATTTTTGGTACGTACAGTCTCCCCTGGATCCATGCAAATCATGCCATCACTTCCATGAATTATTTATGTCTAAATTTCATTCACAATAGGAAAGTTATCATTATCAATGGTATTCCACCATCCACACCATGGTCACAACCTCCTTTTTAGGTTTCCATCACACTTGCTAGAGCATCTAGGTCCCCACATCCTATCAAGTCTAAAACACAATATGCTCCTAGCTCACCTATTCGTACACAATCTCATTGGTCTACTATTCCATCACATCAGTCTAGGTCCATTACTCATACAACTTCTTCACATTGGTATACATCACCACCTCGTTCTGCTTCAGATAAGTGTCCATCACCTCTACATTTCTCTTCACCTCCACATTTTTCTCCACATAGGTCTCTTTCACCTAGGTATCCATTATCTCATAGGTCTCATACACGTTCACCAATATAGCATATGTCTCATACACTACTTGTCTTAGAGTATGGTCACACACCTTTACATTTGCAAGCATTGGATGGAGGAACATCATCCTTCACTTTCGTCAGTTAGCATATTCATGATTACACACATGGGGGCACCATCCATTGTTATCTTCCCCCCCATCTTCTAGCATTGTCATCTCTCTTACATCTTACACATGTCATATCTAGTCTTCTCCATTTATTATACACATCTTGCTACATTTGTATCATCATTCCCCGATGGCACACTCTCGTGCTTTGGTTCACACTTGACTGTTGAGGGCATACTATACACATGAACCTCACACACTACACACTACACTACACATTACTCATTTTACACATCACACATTTTACCACCTCTTTCTCACAACATCTATCACATATTATATGCACTATTCACACTACACATTCACGTTATATCTTTCCCGCATCTACTTCTACATATTGTGTTCATTTTCTGATAATGCACTCTAGTTCATAGTTCATACTCAAATGTTGAGGGTTTCAATATAAAATTAACCTCACCACACTCTTTCACACACTCTTTCACAATCATATATTTCTAGCACACACATTAATACCATTTCTTGATGACGCACTCTTTCTCTATGTTTCATTCTCGACTGCTGAGGGAGAATTCATACATGAACCTCATCACATGCATACTAATTCACACTCGCTCGGGGTGCATGTTGCTATTATCATTCACTCTACATTCCATTCCATCTCAACCACAACATACTGCATATCTTGGTCACATTTACTCTTGTTTACTTATGCTTTTACATGTACACTTTATTACACATGCTAGATAGATGTCTTGTATGTCATTATTTTTATCATATACACATGCAAGTTCACTTTCCTTCTAGTTTTTACTGCTGGATTTTCACATATCTCTACACGCAGCATGGATTCTTGGCACAACACCTATTACCAGTCCCACAACGGCTCTTGGGGGCATCCACTTTTTAACATTCTTTCAAGTGTTATTGTTTCATTTCATACTACTTCATATTTCTACTAGCACACTAATATATCAGATCATTCATAATTTTACATACTCTATATCTTTCTAACATGCTAATGGGTGCTTCATGTGCAACATTTTTTTTGCAGGTCTATTTTCTTCCATGGCTATTTGTTGCATTATTTTTTTCTTTTCTGTCATAGATTGTAATTATTTGGGAGCTTTTCCCTATGTCTAGCTTGTACTCTTATTGTTTGTATGTTTGTGGTTACTACAACATTGACTTTCTTGCGACATCTTAAGTGATGTACCATGTTTGAAACCTTCTTTTTGTAGTCTACGTTATCTTTTTACATATTGTCTTCTTTTGTCTTCGCTTACATATTGTTTTCTTATCCTACATCTTGTCTTCTACATGTGTATTTGTCTTTTCTTACAGTAACACTTGTTTTCTAGCCCCTTTGTTTATATGTGCCTTGGTTTATACCAAGAACACTCATTTCCCCCTGCAGGGCATCATCTCAGCAAAATGGTTGGTCCTCCTTTAGGCCACATACTCCTCAGTGACTTCGTATACACCCCAAATAAGGGGGGCATCATTTGGGAAAATTATTCACCCCATACAAAAATCTATAGTCACAGTTTAGAACAACAAATTAATAGTATAACAAAACATTCAGTCTTTAAAAAGGCTCAAAATTTGACTTGGGTCCTTAGCATAGCACAAACACTAGTGCCTAGGCCAGGACAATAGCACCTAGGCGCACCTGACCCTTCCTGGACACATGTGACTAGGGGGAATTTAAAACTTATTTTCCACTTCATCACAATTTTTTCACTTCACACAGAAGCTTTTATAGGGCACACAATCCTAAGCACTCGGCATGCATGCACTACACAACATTTTATACTTTCGCGTTGGATCAGAAATTTTCGAACCGGATCATATTTTTACACACCATTTATAGTGGTGTTCTACATTTTAGGGAGAAGCTAAAGGTTGGAGGATGACACAAGAATTTTCTCCCTACACTTCTTTCGTTCTTGGCATGAGATCGTACAAAAAACTTACAGTTGGCGCAACTGGGAGATCGCCAAAAAATTCATTCTTCTACATCATCTTTAGGGTCTTTTCTACACTCTTTTCTCATCACGAATCAAGTGCACATGTTCCTTTTTCACATTTCACATACTTTTTACATATTTTGATCATATACATGTGTATTTTACTACTAGTTCGTTCTTCTCTTTTACAAGTCCGTCCTTATGGAAAGCAGTAGTCACATCAATCCACAACAATCACACATCAACACATCAGCTGCAATCGACATCAACAATAGGTACAACATGACATTGACACATACACTCTTTCCCTAGGGTCATCATAATCACTTTTTTCACTTCCTCCTCTTTAGCATCCACACATCACATTTTTATCACTCCACACTTTTTCTTGTCTCTCGGAATGCTTTTCACCATTGATCTACATGGTTATCAGGTACACATCTCTTATCTACTTTATGTTATCGAGCATTCTCTCAAAAACATAAAGTGGGGGAAAATGTAGACAATAAATCATGCACTTTGGGTATTTATTTAGTCATGATCACATACTAATATTCATATGATTCCTAAGTAAGAAAAGTACTAATTAACCCATGTCTTTGGCCATATTTAGTTATTTTTTATTGCCACTTTTTCTCTTACACACCTTCTTTCCCGGTCTAACCTCCAACCCTTCAATTTCTTTGAGTTTGGATGTTTCACCAAATTTTAGTAGATAATGAAATAGATAAGGGTAAATAGGACAAGGAGGAATACTTGTAGTCATGTGGTTCAAGGTTAAGTGTGCATTTTTCTGATTTCCAATCCAAACTGATTGTGTGAGATTCCCTTTGGCTAGGAGGAACTACCTGTAATGCAAAGCAAGACCACAAGATATAGTTAATAGCAAAAGGTTAGTGGATTTCCTAACATGAGCTAGATCCAAGAAGTGTGATACTTCCTTGACGGTTGTCAATCCACTGATATATATAATTCAATATAAAATAAATGAACGTGCAAATAAGAGAATCTAATGTTAGTGTTCTGATTTAGGTATCTCAGATTACTATCAATCTCAATCTAATTAAGTTCTGTAAGAATTAAACTGGTGAAGCTCTCAGGTTAGGTTGTAGGTTGGGTAGATGGTCTGAGGGTCACAAACAGGGTCTAGGTAAGATATGGTGCAATTTGGGTTAATTTTGGATGATTGAGAAGCTAGCTGGTTTAAGGTAGTTTACCAGGCACAGAAACTAACACCAGTCAAGGTGTCACTGATGTCGGTTAAAGGTGAATGATATTGGTTAATGTGGATAATGGAAAACTGTTAAAATTAGGTGTCTAAACTCTCTCTATATCTACACAAAGAGTTGGGGAGGCCTTTGGTGAGGTTGTGGGTGAGGTATCATATTAGGGTAAGGTTTTGCGAGGTTTTGGGTACGTTAGGGTCAGTTTGATGAAAATTGATAGGGGAGATAGTAACCAATGTCGGTCGGGTGACCGATGCCGATGAAGAGAATAAATCGACAAAGGTTAAGGTAACTGGCGTCAGTAAGGGTGAAATTGTGGTAATTAAATAAACTTGGTTTCAGGATTCTCTGTGATTTTATAGAGAATGAAGGGAGGATGGTTAAGCTCATAAAAATATTAGTAAGGCTCGGGAATGCCTAAAATTTAGCTACGGAGAGGTAGAAGGTGGTGGGTGGTAGGTTGGGTAGATTGTTAGGAAAGTGGGCATGGAAGAATGCAGGAAAGAAAAATATCCAGTAACAAAAAGATAAAGAACCTATTAAGTAGGTATAGAAATGATGCAAGTCAAATACACTTACTTGTATTTGAAGGCCTGATTGGTGAAGGATGGCAGTGGTTTATCCATGAAGAACTTGGTGGTAATTGCCGCGGAAATGCTTCCCGGAGTGCTCCCGTGAATGCAAATGTCTGTGGACGAGTATCAGATACTTATTTGGGCCTTTGGTTGAATGTATTTTGTCGTTTGGATGCTAATAAAATATCTTATTCATGTTTGAATACAAATAGCTCCTTCAAAACTCGAAGTGACCAACCTCGGGAAAAAAAGGTTAAAAAATTGTATATATGGTAACTGATGATGGTTAGGGTGACTGACATCGGTTGAGGGTTAACCAGTGTCTGTTAAGGTGGGAAATCCTAGGTTTTTACTATTTTCAGCATGCTTTGATTGTCCATCTGGGTCTCAAGTGATGGTTAGCGCTTAGATAAGTGGGAGTGTTGTTGGAGAAGGAATAGGACTTTAATGTTAGGGTTATACTAAGTCCTAGTTCCTTAAGATAAGTGGAAACTTAGTCATAGTTAATTAAAAGACTGAGAATAAGTCCATGGTGAGGTGTCTAGGTGATGTATAAATAAATTTAATTAAATTAATTAGGAGTGTGAGTATGAGCATTAATTCAATTGTAAGTAATTAAATTAATATAAATGTGGGGTAAGGGGTCATGGTTAGGTGAATATGTTACGTTAATTAATTAAAGGGGACCAAGGGGAGTGTGACCAAAATTTGGTGTCTATACTCGACACCAGCGCCCATCTAGGACGCTAGCACCAAGCACCCCCATCTCTTATGAGTTCTCTTAGCCTCTTTGTATTTTTCTCACATATTTTTGGTCCATTATATTCGATTGGGCATCTCATCTTTTTGGTAGTTGGCCTTTTCAAGATTAATTACAAAATTTAAACAAGGGAATCATATATATAAATTTATGTTACCATATTAAAGGACCAAGCACTAAGAATTAGCTATCACCACCTAAGGTTGAATTCAAAGGCCATTATCAAGAGAATTCAAGCATCCATCTAGCATCCACACAAGGGAAAGGGATTGCATTATTCTACATACACTTCATAGGAGGGGAATTTCATTTTTCAATGAACACATCAATCTACATTTTCTACATCTAGCTATTGTTCGTTATCAAGTGCAACGCGGACATGAGCCACCTAGGGCACAATCTCTCCCCACACACACACACACACACACACGTAGAACTACATTGGGTCTAAAATGTAGTGTAGCTCTTAGTCGTAAGATCGCTCATTTGATAGCTAAGGACAGTTTGACCCCTCATTTGTATTCTTTTATTTTTGGGATTTTATGCACTCTTGAGATTTTGCAAGTCAATTATTTATCACAGTTTATCAGTGACATCGGTGATCATTGTGCGACATACTAACGACAATAAGTGAAGGAAAAAAAACACCTTGTGACCATTCAAAGATATTTTTTTGAGGTTTTTGACAGTTACAGGCGCCCAAAACTGATCTACAGCACCCGCAAGAACCTCTGACCTACTCCAGGCACCCCAGTCCAACATATTTGTCAATCTCTGAATTTTTTGGGTTTTATTATGTTAGTCTGCACTTCAGATTTTACAATTTGTCACTTCAACACAGCCCAAGATTAATTGTGAGACAACTAAGTCATTTTAATTCCTCATTTTCATTTAGGGTTTTAAATCTTATATACTTATTTTCTTGGGTCTATTTTTTACTTAAGTGCTTATTCATTTATTGCTACATTGCAATCAAATTTAGGTACTTTTTTATTTATAAATAAACATTTTGCTTAATCAAAATCCACAATCCTTTTGTATGTAGATAGTTAATATAAGAAAAAAGCTAGAATGTATATCTCCTTTATGCATAGGTAGATAATATGAAAAACCTTTAAATATATAACAAGAGATGAAAGGACTGGTAACTCACCAATCACCATATTTTTAATAAATCTATGTAATCCTAATTGTAAGAAGGTTGATCTTGGATCCTAATAGAATGTATTTCAATATAAGTTCCTTTTTCCCATCTGTATTTTGATATAGATCAATTTATCCTAATTACCTTATGGAATTCCTATGTTATGGCTCTTATTTTCTTAAATATTTGTATGGTGCATATTTCTCAATTGAACACTTAGTTATATCATATGTTATAATTTAGACTATAAATTGTTGCAGGTTCTGATGTCATAATCTATGAACCTTTGCAAACACATGAATGAATATTGGTGTATTATTTGTCCATTTTTATGATTTTTTTCCAAAGCCAAATGTTGTTTTGTCACACTTATATGGACATCGGTCAGTAAACCCTTAGTGCTGACTGTAATTTTGTGTGTTGAAGAAGAATCCATACCTCTTTTGAAGCGGGTAATTTGAGAAGGGAATGGTGTATAAGGGGTTGAGAATTTTTCAATGGAGTCACATAAAAAACAAATAAACATGGATAATGCCCAAAAAATATCAAATAAATCAACTTGATAGGCGCATTAAATTTTGAAGTGATGCCTACAATATATTAGATGGTTGCAATAAATGAGGATTTTCAGACTTATAGTTGTCTTGTTTTCATGAAGAATAAAGGAAGGGGGTATATCCTCCAAACAAATATCATATAAATATCAATTATAATTCATATAAAATAAAAAAATTCTTGAAACTATGGACAAAATTATAGATGCAAAAAATAATGTTTTACTATTGATTGAGAAAAAAAATTAATTGAGAAGATGAAAGAAATATACCTTCCTTCGACAAGATAAAAAATCATATGGAACAAGAGTAAATGCATTTGAATGGGAAAAATTTTATGCGATAGTAATAAGGGGACCAAAGATTCATTGAAAACACTCTTCAACCATCCATATCTCAAACAAAAACAATAAAGTGAGAGAATGGATATCTAAGTGATAAATTCAAAAGTGAGGGAAAATAGTTTTAAAATTTAAATCGTGAAGATGAAAAGACAGTTAAAAAAAGGAAAGAGAAGAATATGGGGGAAATATACTGAAACTAGGGCACACAAATGGAAGAATACATGAGACCCTTTCACCAAACCAATTAGACCAATAGTGGAACACATAATGGAGGAGAGGGATAAACTTATTAGATTTGATTAACTCTAAGAAAGAAGAAATAGGGTTTAGATTGGCACTCGGACATGCCAAATGGAATGACTTGGAATAGTATGATTGGGTAAATGATGCTAAGAGGGAATTGTTTGTTAACTATTTAACCTAAAATAAATGTGTGTTACTTACCACACTTTTGATTAGGGATCAAAATAGGATATATATATATATATATATATAATTTAAATTAATGTCATTGTGTATATCAAGATATGCCTATATTTAAAAAATCAAAATATTATGATCAAAACAAGTGCTAAATGAAACAAGCCACAAGGGAGATGCACTTAGTTTCTTTGTTTCTCTAGAAGTTGATCTAGTTGTGGTAGAAGGATGAAAAGACCATAAATGATCTATGATTGCTTTGAATCTATTTCAGGAAGTGCAAACTGAGAAGGATGAAACTGTTACTTATGTAAGGGACCATTTGAGGTTCCATACTTGTTTGGAAGTTTTGTACACTGATTTTTTTGCATTGTATAAATTTGTGTTCCTATGTGACCATTGAGGATATGCCTATCTATGAAATCCTGAGTCTCGCAAGTGTGTGAAACCCTACTTATGACCCAAATAACTTCAAATCCTAATCATGGGTAGGAGGCCCTACACAGAGGTTAGTGGTAGGGTTCAAGTACAATCCATACACCACCTATGTTGGTACTACTACAAAGAGGCCTCAAATCATGCATAGTTCTCCATCTAGAGATGTAATATCTATATGGATGCAAAAAAAATTAGTAACTCAATCACTTGAAAATTCTTTATTGTGGCTTCGTGTGCATATGCTTAATTTAGCTTTGAAGTATTATAATTTGAGAAGATAAACTCTTGAACATGGTTAGGACTACTTCAGACCTATATGGGAGTTGTTCATAATATGTGGTGCTCCTTTAGGGAAATTTAGGATACTTTGGAGTGATTTTTGATTGATTTTTACAAGTAGATCTCTTGAAAGTGTCAAGTGAGTAAATGAGTACATTTCCTTTACTAATATAGGATTTCTTAAGTTTAATTTTGTCTTAAGGCTAACCTATAGGAAAAATACCAACTCAATAAATATATCAACTAATAAAATGATCGTTGGGTGGCTTGGGACGAAACCACCAGTTTCAAACCAAACAATTTTATAGTTTGGTCTTTATTTGGCGGTCTTGTATTGATAAGGATAAAGGTGCTGGAAATATTTAGGCATGACACTTGGAAGTTCTAAATTATTGTGGGCTAATGTAATAATTTTTTTGAACGAGTAGTGCAAAAGAGGAGAGCAAGTCATTTAATAAGGATAAAAATAGGATATTGAACTCAAAATGTTTGTATAAGTCATGATTTAGGGATTAACCCAATACTAACATTATCAAGTGATAAATTTCCAGATATAGGTGTCTATGTTTGCCCCCTCTTTAAACTAGAAAATTAAATTTTTTTTCTTCAAAAAGAGATATATATGCACATAGAAACACTTTGTATTTTCTTGAGGTGCTAGATCTGTTTGAGTGTTGACACAATATTTATAGAGAAACCTACACTATTGTAGTCAATGTCCATAGAAATAATTGATATTTATCCTAGATTTAAAAATATAGTTAAGACTTGAAATTTGAAATTGAAACTTACAAATTTGAAAAGTGAACAAAGAAAGGAAGGAGTACACTTGTTTCTTCTACCACATGAGAAGTCCATTAATGAAGTGCTTGGAGAGATGTATTGAAACTAATCCTCTCAAGGATTGGGGTGATCAATCCATAATTTGTTAATACATAATGCAAATCTAAAAGGAAATTATCGTCATTTGACCCTACACCAGAGAAGGGTGTCACAAGGATTTCTAGTCACCCTAAAGAACCTTGTAAAAAATATGAAGGGTGTCATAAGATGTATATCCATCCCAAAAATATTAAGAAGAAGATCATCACAGGGATTCTAGTCACACCAAAAATCTTCCACCCACATTCCCACACCATTGCAGATGGATTTAAATCTAAATGGTGGAGGTATGAGTGCAATTTCAAAAGGAAATGAAGTATACTCATGCCCCCACCATGTGATGTCCCAATGTATCAATTATGTCATGTTGAATATAAACAAATAAGGAGGCCTCGACACCCATACCTAGTATTTTCAAGATGCTCAAGATGCAGAAATTTGAAAGGGAATGAAGTACTCCTCATTCTGAAATTCTATTCTAAATTTGAGTAAAATTTGGTCTGGATTGTTCCAATTTTCCTTAAACCTATATTAGAAACTTGTAAAAAATGTCTATTTTCCAAAAAATTCTAAATTTGCTGCTAAGAAACTCCCTAGGATGAAACCATCTATCCTAAACAGTAATGTCTGGTAGTTTCATCCCCTGATGGATGGTTTTGTCCCTGTGTAAATTATAATCATGATTTGTAACTATTCATCTTCTTTTGTATTTTTTCTTTGATCCATTTTGTTTTAAATCCTATATTATGTTGGTGTGCCTAAATCAGATAGATATTCATGTGATAACCCCATTGAATGCCCCCTCTTTTGAGGTGAGTGAGATGTGTGCTAAATTGGTCAACTTAAAAGAAGTGAAATGTGTCTGTGTCAGAGGTAGAATATTGTGAGCATTGGACCACATTGAATGTTATTGAAGGGTGACCACCATAGAGATAGTATTCTTGGAAAAGAGTGTGTGGTAAAAACCATGGCACGAAGAGAAAGAAAATAAGAATACTTGAAAACAAACAAAGAAGCATACTAGTACATCAAACAATGTCACATATATTAGTCATAGAAAATAACACATGCCACATATAAGAGACACAAAGGTGTCACACACACAAACAAGCATGAGAAAAGATAATGGAGGTCTCAAACAAGAGAAGCTAAAGTGTTGTACACATGCGCATAACAAAGGCCATATGTTACATATATGAAAACAATCATATATGTTGGCATTTATGAAAATGATAGAGAGGTGGTGCTTCCATGGAAAGTGACATCGCAAAGTGTCAAGTTGAGTTGGCTAGCTACGATTACGTGAGTGGTTATCTGCATGTGGGTCCATGAGATCGAGCGGAGTGAGTTGATTGGATGAGAGATTTGAGGTGGATTTCGGCATGGTAGAGGTGGGAGAAGATGCAGGAGGTCCACCGGCAAAGAGACCAGAAGTGCCACGATAGAGGTGGTGCCAAGATGAGGTAGGAGGCAATTTGAATTACTCATTTAGTTGAAAATATTGTTGGAAATTTGGTTTTATTGTAAATTTGGGTAGGGGTTATAAATGTAAATTTGTGAGTAAAATGAAATGAAATGAATGGTGGGAATGGCATACATAGGTGAAATAGGGTTGGGGAATGAGGTTAGGGCAGGTTTAAGTGGGTGGGAATAGAGTTTTAGGTTATTTTGTGAATTTTTAATAATGGGGAGGATGGGTTTTCATTTTTTGGTGTCACGACAGAGACTAACGTCGGTTAAGGTTTGGGTGACATTGGTTGGCTTTAGCTGGCATCAGTCAGGTTTTAGGTGATCAACACCGGTTAAATGGAATCGACAATGGTCAATAAAAATTGATGACGTTCAGGGTGACCAATGATGGTTAAGGTGGAGAGTAAATAGGGGTAAGAAAGGCTAGGTAGGAAAGTAAAATAGGTGAATAAGGGGTAAGTGAAGATGAATGTAGGTAGAAGAGGGTAAAAATATGAGTTTGGCGATACGGGATAGGTAAGTAGGTGAAGTGAACTGAGAGAATGGGTAATAATGATAAGGGTTACTAGGTTTGTAGGTGAATTAGGTAAAAGGGGGTAGGTATGATTGATGTGGTTGGGTATAGTTTGTTGGGTAATATGTCATTTGAGGTAGTCAAATCTTGACATGGTTGTGTTGAATGATCTAGGTTAGAGATCAGCTTAGGATGCAGGAAAACGTACCACCCCTATTGGTATGGATGTAGCCTAGCGTGACCGCAGAGGAGTGGTCACATATGACCAAAGTTGGACTTATTAGGGTCCAATGTTATAGGTGGATAGTTCAAGATCATAGTATGATGGTCACTCTCATCAACAGATGGGATTTTACGACCAATACCTTCCACTTATTGAGGGGAGAGATGACCATCACCCTGGAGGACATGTACAAGATCCTGTGGGTTCCTATTGTTGGGGATCCATTATATTCTATTTCTTCTTAGGCATCGGTGGAGCTGATAGTGGAATTGTTTGGGGAGGCGATGCGTGAGCTGAGGTATCACAGTGTGAGCCTGAGCTATGGAGATATGTACGTAGCCTACCCACTGGAGACGAAGCTATTTGTACTGATGATGGAGGATGTGGGTTTTTTTTCTCTTCCATATTCTGAGGGTGGGAGATTCCCATAAGCACTGATAGGAGTGCTTCCGAATATGATTATGGAGATTCGAGATGTGTTGCTCTTTTTTACTACATTGTTGGGCATACGAGCAAATCATATGTGTGCACCCTGTTGGTTTGCCACAACATGAATTGTTTGTGGGTGGATTTCTCCGAGTTAGATACAGATGTTGGGTACCAATTGGTGGGAAGCCGAGGGAGGCGAGGATGATTCATGATGTTACATACTACATGTAGTTGATGGAGGGGATTTTAGGAGTTGATATTGTGTGGAGGCCATATATTGGCTATCCCTTGTACAGGGGCATGTTAGAGGAATTATAGGAGCTCCAGATATTGAGGTGGATCCAAGGGCATCTTACTAGAGAGCATGAGATGCTACCTATAGAAAGAGTTAGATAGTAGTTTGGGCTGCCACAAGATGTACCTCCACCTTTTCCACAGTACCGTTGAGATGACGTGGAGAGACCCATGTCTCCATCGCGTCTAAGTGTTCTAACAGGGTAGGAAGAACAAGTGGTAGATAGAAAAATTGATGATGTAGGAGTCACTACTGGATATAGGCAGTTGTGGGCGGCATAGCTACGGGCAGCACCACTGAGCCCATGACAACCAAATATTGCTACGATCAAAGTGAAGAGAGATGCATTACAGAGGCAGGTGGCCACCCTACAGATGCAGATCACAAGTTTTAAGGGTTAGTTCACAGGGGCACATGCATAGGTGGCCACCCTACAGGCTCAAGTGATGGCTTTACAGGCCCATTTGGCATAAGGATAGGTGCCTGCACATGGATGAGATGATGATGGATCTTAGGTGTCTGCCTTACAGGTGTAGGTGAAACGTTTACAGGGACATTTGGCCATTGCATAGGCACATGTAGCAGCCTTACAAGCCCATCTTATAGCACAAGTACCTCCACATGACCAAGGATAGGGTCCCATACTATAGGCAATGGTGGCAGGACAAGGTTCCACGATACAGGGAGGAGGAAAAGGATCACAAGTATAAGAACCGAGGCCAGTATTAGCAGGAAAGGGCTCACATGTTGCATTGAGACCCATGGCGCCACCTTAGACATTATTGATGATGAGGTTTAGGGATTCCTTGAATGAGGTTTGTGACTGTCAAGGTCACCTGACGATTGTCGGGATAGATGTTCCCTTATATGCTGAGTACAAAGCCCAATAGACAGCTAGTGAGAGAATGAGATCCAAGACTCATAGTTCAAGGAGTACAGGGGGCCGTAAAGCCCATGGACATGGTCAGGGTGAGGTTACGAGTTTTTAGAGGCCAGGCCTAAGTAAGGGCTAGGAGGTGACCAAACCGAGACCCATGGAGGGTGTAGAGATGTTGGCAGGGCTGCAGACAAGTAAGAAGGAGGAGACATGTGAGAATAGCCTGGAAAATATCAAGTGGGGTGACGATTAGTCTCTTGATATGATATTTGTTTTGATTTTGATATTTATACTGGCATGCGTGCCGAAGATAATGAGGTTGTATATGAGAGTTTTGTGATTTTGAATTTTATACTGGCCTACATGCCGAAAATAGTGAGGTTGTATCTGAGCGATTTGAGATATTTGTATCCGTGTATATATGTATGGATACACAGACTCTCCCATTTATATAGTTGATGGTATTTATTGGATGAATGATGTACTTGATTAAATTTCCATTGTTATTATGTTGTTGATGGAAACTAGGTGAATTAGGCATGATTACGTCGAGTTCAGTTAGGCATGATGGAATTTAGGTCAATTAGGCATGGTAGAGTCAAGTTTAGGCATGGTGGAATCTTGGTGATTTAGGCATGGTTGAGTTTAGGTCATTTAGGCATGGTTGAGTTTAGGTCAATTAGGCATGGTGGAGTTTAGGTCATTTATGCATGGTTGAGTTTATGTAAGTTACACATGGTGGAGTTTAGGTCAGTTAAGCATGGTTGAGTTTAGGTCATGTAGGCATGATGGATTCTAGGTGAGTTAGCCATGATTTGTTCATGTTTTTGGGTTTGATTTAATTTCCAAGTGATGTGCATGTTGTGGTGTAAATTTCAAAATATTTGATGTCAAGGAAATGTGAAATGATGGATTGGATATTTTGATGATGTGATAAAATGGTAGGTATGTATGTTTGTTGAGTGTTTAATTTCCCATTTTTGTGTAAAATGGAAAACTAAGGTAGCATGTGAATAGAAAATGGGGAAAATTGGTTAGGGTAAAGAGTGGTCGAGCTAACCTCCAAGGGCCCCATCCCCTCAGAGTGTTGTCTACATAGCCTCGACGAAAAGGGGCCTCAGGCCAATGTAGCTCTCCCGTAAGCTAGGGATGAATATGATGAGGTAGAAGGATGGGTTGGTAGGTTGTAGGCATAATTGATTCTAAGTCAGTTAGGCATGGTTGAGTTTAAGTAATTTAGGCATGGTTGAGTTTAGGTCAGTTAGGCATGGTTGAGTTTAGGTTTAAAAGGCCTGGTCCTGTATAGGATAATCAACAAGTAATGAAGAAGGTGATTGGTAACAGGTGACAAAATATCCACCTAATTGACAATAACCATAACAAGTCTATCATACCAAAGATGGGCTTATGAACATAACACCCTAAAGGCGTTGCATGATTCAGTATTCTAAGGGTGAAGAAAGTCACATGATCACGAAATGTTGCATTTACAGCACGTCCCTTGACTGGGCAGAAAATTAGGGTGAAAAGGTGATGAGGTGAAAATAGTTTGGTTGTAGCGTAACCTAGTGTGAGACAACATGCCTATTTGACAAGAGACCCAAGATCAAAATAGGAAAGTCCATGACAAAAAATTTATCTGTATCTTTTTTCTTTTATTATTTTAGATTGATCGATGCAAGAAGTCTATATGTGAATGAGTAGAATTATCTCCCTTGAGGTCTTTGTGAAGCTGAACGATGCGGGAAGCTTCTGAATATTTTATTTTATTTTTTGCAAGAATAGTCTTCTTTTTATGATATACTATGTATAATATGGCTAGCTTTGTATAGTTGTCCTTTGAGGGACCAGTCTATTTATAACAATGAGATAGAAAGAGTAAATGTCCTTTTTAAGGGAGTCATATTTTTGCATGAATTTTTAATCAAGGAGTTGAATCCCATTTTACTTTTGAAATTGTTTTGTTTTTAGACTTTTAGGTCATGGAAAATTTTATAGAGAAAGATAGGCTCTTGTTTTGAAGACAAAACCATAGCACACAGAGGATTAACTATGAAAGAGAGGTTATAAGGAATGAACAATCATGGGATTCTATCTTGAAAAAGATGAAAAGTAATCCATGAGAATCATTCCATGAGTAGATCCGTGGTACTCATATTTAAGACAAGCTTGTAAAAAGTGACTAGTTAATCACATGACTCTTGTTTAGTCATTGATCCTTAAAATAGGTTAAAATGGAATGTGCAAATGGTGCTCAAGGGATGAGTCATTTTAACTAGACAAAATGTGATATAGGACTTGATTCAACAATAGAATGTTTGAAGATGCAAGGAATTGGGGGGCTTAGGTTCAGGTTTACCTTCGAGTGAAGACAAATGATAACCCCTTGATCCATAGGTATGAGTAATGATATAGGGTCCAAGCCAGTTAAGAGAAAATTTTCCCCATTTACTTTTCTCATCTTTTGTTACATGTTGATTTTCCTTCAGGATGAGGTCACCGACCTGGAAGATTTATTCATGGACACGTTTATCGTAGGCACGTTTAATATGTTTTTTTGTAGATTTGGAGGTGATCAAGAGCATTGAGATGACGTTCATCTAATAACTCAAGTTTTGCCAAACGGTCTTGGTGAAAAATTCATCAGTCATTGAGCATCTCTTTGAGTGAGATATGAAGAGACAGATTTTGGAATTCAAGAGGCAGAACAACCTCTATACCATAGACCAAAGAGAAAGTGCATGGCAGAAAGTTGAGGTACAAATAATAGTGCGATAAGCCCATAAGGTAAAAGGAATATGTGCATATGCCAATCCTTTCCAGTATTGTCAACTACTTTCATAAGAATTTTGTTTAAGGTCTTGTTGGTTGATTCATATTGGCCATTGGTTTAAGGGTAATAAGGTGAAGAAAAGCTGAGTTGAATGCTAAAGGCATCACAGAGTTTCTGTAAGGTTTTATTTTTGAACTATTTTCTGTTATCAGTGATGAGGCGGTGAGGAACACAAAAGCGTCAAATGATGTGATGGTTGATGTATTCACATATTTTCTCATCTTTCATAGAAATTAGAGGTATGGCTTCTACCCATTTAGGGTAGTATTCAATAGCGGTAATAATACATTGATGACATTGTGAAGAATGAGAATTGATCTCTCCGACAAGATCTAAACCCCATTGAGAGAAAGGCCAAAGGTCTCATGTGACCTGTAAGGAATGACTAGGTGTGTGATGAAGATTAGCATGTTTTTGTCACTTCACAAAACATTTGACATAATCACAACAATCACAGTTTAAGGTGGGCCAGTAATAGCCTAGGCGGAGAATGCGTTTAGCAACAACTAAACCACTAAAGTGACCTCCATAAATTTCATCATGAACTTCCTTTAAGGTATAGGGAATTTCAGAGCTTGTAAGGCATCGTAGGAGGATAATGTCAAAGCCATGTTTGTAAAGAAGACTACCCATGATGACATAGCGAGATACACTTTTGAGAAAGGCTCATTGTCCATTGTGAGTAAGATCTAGAGGTAGAATGAAAAGGGAAAGGTAGTCAAAAAACTTCTTATACCAAAGGTCATGTGAGTCAAGTTTAATGGTTCCAAAAAGGTTGACGTCTTGAAATAGATAGGAAGGTGATTGCACCCTTTATACTATGACAAATATTTTTGAGTTGGAGGGTGAAGCGGGGATTTGAGAATCAAGGCAGGCCATGGTGTCCACAACTTTATTAGTGGAACGCGGGGTGGTTCTAAGTTCATAACATTCAAAGGTAGTCAAAAGTATGTGAACATGGTGTTTATACTTTTACAGTATCTCGTTATGACACTGGTATATACCATTAACTTGGTTTACAACCAGTTAGGAATTGTCAAAGATATTAATTGACTTAATGTCTAAGGCAATGGTGGTTTGAAGGCCTAATACGAGTGCTTCATATTCAGCAATATTTTTAGTACACTCAAAATCTAGTTTGAAAGATAATGGCATAGGCTCACCATCAAGAGAAATGAGGATAACACCGGCACCACCCCCATGATAACATTTGGAACCATGAAAGAATAAGGTCATCTAGTAAATGTTATCATCCAAAGAGAGGGTAGCGATGGATTCATTTGGGAAATCAAAGTTAAAATATTGGTTTCTGAAGAGAGGTGCCTCTGTGAGTTGGTCAACGATAGTTTTTCCTTTGATATATTTTTGATTGATGAATTCAAGTTCTAGGTCTACAAGAAGCATGAACCAACGTGCAGCACATTGATGTTGATAGGGCTTGGCATACATGTAATGTAAGGGGTTAGTATTAGTGACAACGAAGTTTTATGGTTAAGTAGGTAATGGATAAGTTTAGTGGCGAAATAAACTAAGTCTAAGCAGATTTTTTCGGCATGAGTGTATCTAGTTTCATAGTCTAAAAGTGTACGACTTATATAATAAACTATTTGTTCCCTATGTTACTCATCACAATGAGCGAGCATGGCATCCAAGGAATGATTAGCAGCTGAAATGTAAAGGTAAAATGGTTGGTCATCTTTAGGTGGAATGATCACAGGTGGTTGGAGGAGGTATTGTTTCAAGTCAGTGAAGGCTTTGTGGCATTCATCATCCCATTTGAAGGAAACATCCTTTTTTAGGAGATGATGAAATGGGTGGTAGTGGTTAGAAATATGTGAAATAAAATGACAAATAGATTGTAACTTGCATTGCAAACTATGAAGTTGACGAGGGTTATTAGGTGGAGGCATTTCAAGAATAGCCTTTATTTTAGTGGGCTCAAATTCTATGCCATGCAAAGAAACGATAAAACCAAGGAGCTTTCCGAAAAGGAAAATGAAAACATACTTCTTGGGTTGAAGGAGAACATAATATTTGATGAGATGGTCAAAGATGACCTTAAGGACAGTAAGGTGTTCGACCCGGTGTTTGGATTTTGCAAGAAGATCATCAATGTAATCTTCCACTATGCGATGCATAATGTCATGAAAGATATAAGTCATAGCCCGCTGACATGTGGCACTAGAATTTTTAAGGCTAAAATGCATGGCACGAAAGCATAAGGTTCCCCAAGGAGTGATGAAGGAGGTTTTGTGTTGATCTTCTAGGGCAAGTAATATTTGATTATAACCCGAGAAACCATCCATGAGTGATAACATCTCGTGGCCGGCAGTGAGATCAACTAGTTGGTCAATATTAGGTAGAGAAAAGTCATCTTTAGGGCAATCCAAGTTAAGGTCACATAAATTTGTGCAAATGTGGAGTCCTCCTATCACATTTGTGACAGGAACGATGTTAGAGATCCATCGGGGATAATCAATGGGTAGGATGAAGGAAACCAAAGAAGATGTTGGAATTCTTCTTTTACAAGAAGGGAAATGCAAGGATGCATTTTCCATAGCTTCCATTTCATGATTTTGGCTTCAGGAATAGTGAGGATATTGTGGACCACAATGTTTGGGTCAATACCATGCATATCACCGTAGGACCAAGCAAAAGTGTTGTTATGATCCCAGAGGAGAGAAGTAAAAGCTTCATATTCAACAACATCTAAATATTGGCCCATCTTTAGAATATGTGGGTCGTCCTGAGTGTTAATATTCATTTTGATGGTCGATTCATTTAACATGGTTTGTGTCTTAGAAGGTAACAACCAATGAATATACGAATCTTATACACCAAGGTAGGTGAGAATAGACTCATCATCCTGACATTGAACGACACTAATAGAAGGTGTATCATCATCAATCATGTCAAGATACAAAAAGGGAAGGGAATAGGGAACCTTGCCATCTCATTAGTAAATTAGAGGTCCCAGATAAATGGTGTTCATGAAAAAAAAAATTAGGAGGAATGGATTCTGGATCCATAGAATCTGTGGGTGAAGGTGGTGAAGGTGGTGAACGGGGTGAAGAAGATTTATCGTCCTCAATGAGTTTGACTCAAGCCTTCTTGGGAGATGGTTTGGTAAATCCAATACCACTACGGTCTTTGTGTTTACGAGTGGTGCATGGGAAGACAGTATGGTGGCATTTGTCATAGAAACCAAAGCCAAAACCCTTCCATGAACAACAATGGAGGAAGGTGTGAGCAAAGAAGTGGATAGTAAGATATTAAAGGTTAGATGAAAATGGTCATGTTTGGGAAGGTGTCTTGGGCAAGTAGGTAAAAGTATAGAGTCCCCCATACGTTAAGTTGGTGCAAAGGTGGGGAGGAACATAAGGGAAAAACCTCACCTATGAGATGATCATAACGGGGAGGTTGGAAAAAGTTACCATACTCTTTAGAAGTAAGGAATGTGTTGATGTTGTACAGGCGGTACTCCCTCAGAGTGAGACGTTGAAAAACACCTTCTAAGGGATCAGTAGTTGGTATATGGGTAGCGGGAATGGATGAATCACTGGAAGAAGAGACATTGGTTGGTTGAGAAGTAGATGGGCTAGTGGATGGGTTAGCTACAGAGGCAGCGGTGGTAGTGGGAATAGAAAAATTATGTGTGGGAGAGGTACTGAAAACATTAGTGGATGGGGTTGTTGGTGAAGGAGAGGTGGGGGCGGTGGCAGATTCCTTAACTGGTATAAGGACATCACTAGGTCTATACAACATGTTATAATTTTTGAATAGTGAAGGGTCAACTGGAATGGTATAGTTATGTCCTTCATGTTCAAATTTTTACACAGCGATGTAAGGTTAAAGGAACACAACCCATGATATGGATCCAAGGTCGATTAAGCAACAGGTTGTAATGGAATTCCCCCTCTAAGACATAAAATAATTCTGGAACATTACGGGTGCCCACACGAATGTGGAGAATGATGGTGCTAAGATTCAAAGTTATGGCATCATTGAATTAACGCAGCATAACTAGGTTATTATGCATGCAATTGGCAGGGATGCGCATTTGGTTATACACATGGGAGGAGATAATGTTGATGTTGGCACCACCTTTGATCATAACATGTCGAACACGTATATTATCAATGTAGATGGAGATGAATAGGGCAGGATCAGAGTCATTTGATTGGTGAGGTACAATCTTGTCATCAGAGAAACTGAGAGTGGCTACTTGATGAGTGATAGAGGGTATAGAGGAAGGGGATGAAGTTGTTAGAGAGGCCACATGATGAACAGTGATCATGGAAGCCATAGGTGTAGGGTCGTTAGGTAAAACATCGATAGAGTACATAACCTCTATGAGGGCCTGTCGGTGAGACTCAGAGGTTTAGACAAGTTCGTGCAATGACATTTTGAGAGGAGATTGGTGGAACTCTTTGATCATTATACGATAGGTGACCCTATCAGAAATAGGGTATGTGTGTCCCTGAATGGTGAGTCTTGGTACGGGTACAGATAGTATATTGGGCACAGGATTGGTGGATGGATTGGTTATTTTCTCCTTTCCTTTGTCTTTCTGGGTGCAAGTGGCAACATTAACCATATTAATATGGGGTGAGGGAGTAGCTGATTCATGATAGGTATAGCAATAGGACAGGAAATAGAATGAAGGACAATGTTTTTGTGAAATAATTGTTGCGCACTAACATTTTGGTGGGGTTTTGGCTATCCCTCTTATGCGAACCATATTCATCTCGAATGTTAGATTTGGATAAAAAGTTTGTGGAGGTAGAGATGAAGGTCGTTGAATAGGTAAGGGATGAGGGTGTGTGGTGATAGGTTAAGGTGGAGTAGTGTCCTTGTCTAAAAGATCACCATCGTCAAAGTTTTCTTCAGGAGGAAATAGTTAGAGAAGAACGGTTTTTAGAGCCTTACAGTTTTCTACATCATTCCCTGAAACACGATGATAGGCACAAATTTTGGTCTCATCAAACCCTGTTGGTTTGGGTTTGAGTGGGTTGTAAGGTCTAAGTGGTGGCAATGTGATGACATTAGTCTCTAAAAGGTTTGCTAAGATGATGGTGTACGACCCTATCAATGGATCATAATGTGAGGTAAGTGTGGGTCTGGATGGGAGTATGGATGATTTTGGTAGGATATGTGCCATGGGAGGTGGAATCAGAGGTGGAATAGGTTTGACAACTGGTTTGGTAAGTAGTATTGTTTTGGGTTTGTGTTGTACTTTCTTGAGTAAAGGCGTAGTAGATGAACTAGCGATAGAAGGTGTTGTAGGTTTGATTACATATTTAGAGGGTAGTTGGTTTTTCAACTTTAGTTGTACTTCTTTGGCAAAGGCAAAGAAGGAGTGCATGATGTAGAAGGGAAGGCAGATGGTGGAAGGGGATGGGTTAGCCAAGGTGATAATGGGGGTGCGGTGAAGGTTTTTGGAAGAGGCGAGGTGGAGGGTATTGGTTGAAGAGTGGGGAATACCATAGGTAAGGATAAGGCTACTGGAAGTGGTGTGGGTATAGGTGGTAAAAGGGTTGCAGGTGACAGCAAGGGTGTATGTTGTGTAGGTAAGTTAGGTGTAACAGAGGCTCATGATGAGGAGATGGGATGTTGTGTTTTTATTTTACCTTGGGTAGGAGGTTGTTTGGCCAAGGTGGATGAGTGAGGTATGAGGCTAGATGGAAGTGGTGAAGGTGAAAGAAGGGTAGTAGGAAAAACTGGTGTATCCGGCCTAGAAGGTTGGGTCATCCTTTTAGGTGGAAGAATGGTTTTTACACAAAATTGTGAGGATGTGGCTAAATCCAATTTGACAAGAGAATGGGCTAGGCCTGATGTCGGCATGACGCCTAATGTGGTAATGGTTCTGGACATGGGGGAAGATATGGGTGATGACAAAGGTTTAGTTGTTGATGAAAGTTAAGTTGTTGGTAAGGGTTTAGGTGTGGGAGAAGGTGATAAAGAAGAGGTCATTATGACCGGTATGGGCATGGTTTGTTTGGTTGTCTGAAACACCTTTGGATAAATCTTGGAGGTATCAGCAGATGAAATTTTCATTTGGGTTGAAAAAGGTATCCGAAGGCATCCCCGAAGCATGGAATTATCAACATAATCCAAGTGTTCAACCAGGTGTGAAAATCGCATTATTGTAGGAGGAGATGATGTTGACTTAGTGGTAATCCCTATAAATAATGTCTATGAGATAGGGAACTGGTTGGCTTCTGACTCTATGGGTAAGAGAGCCGAGAGAAAATCAACATGATCCTGGAAGACTAATGGGGAATCGTCACCAACAGGCAGTGGTGCTTCTAAAGGATCTATGATGGGTAGGAGAGATGATAAGTGGGATGAGGTAGGTTCCTCTTTCAGTGGAGAGGAAGGTGAGCATACTCTCCCATGGGTAAGAGAATTAACATCGTTGGTTGTTCGTTAGGTTGAGAGGTGTGTTAGAAAATGACATCGGCCGATATTACGAACTCCTCATGGGTGAAGGGGAAGATAAGGGAGACTTCTCTATGGGTAAAAGGGTAGATGAAACAGGATCCTTTGTGGGTAAAGGATCTTATGTAAGAATCTCCTCAATAGAGGGGATATGAGGAAATTGAGGAAGGGCTAGTATGACTTTGAAAAAAGCATGAACTTCACAGAGATTACTTTCATTAGTCGAAGGTTCGCCAGTTTGGTTTGATGATGGGGTGTGATTAGGAAATGACTTCTTGAAGATATGCAAGTTTTGATTAGCCGGTGTGTTCAGGTTGTCCAAGACGAGATCTCCATTATCTAACATTTCCTGGACAATGTTTTTGAAGGTTATACAATTACCATCACTATGACCTTTAATGTGATGATAGTTGCAGTAATCATGTTCCTTTTATCATGCTGACATGGGACGAGTGGGGTCAAAACCAGTATGGGGTTTGATGAGTGAAAGAGAAATTTCTCTAGATTTTAGAAGTTTTTCTAAAATTGAATAATAGGGCTCTCCTGTGGGAGTGTACTTTCGTTGCTCCCATCTGAACTGGAAATCTTGGATGGGAGAAAGGTTGGAAGTAGGCTTTGATTGATTGGATGGCTGAGATGGACAAATTTTAAGACTACCGCATTGGTAGATCCTTTGGCTTTGGAATAATTTTTTTGGGGTTTGGAAGAGGAAGAGGCATCGTTTGACTTGAATGCAAAATTTTTGTTACGCAGTTGAATTTTATTCTCTTTTATGGCACGGATTTCAAATTTTATATCCATGGTGAATGCCTCGTCAAATGTGTGAAAGGTTTGAACTTGGAGAGTTGGTGAGATGTGTCTAGCACAATCCCTAGTAAACAACTCTATAAGCTCAGTTTGAGGCATTTGGAATGTGAGGTGGTTGATGAGGCTTTGCCAACAAGTGACAAAATCTGCGATAGATTTCGCTTTGTATTGATGTGTTGAGTACAAGTCGGTCATGGTGACCTACTTGACAATATTGATCAAAAAATGGTACATGAAGGCTTAAGCCACTTGGTTGAATGAGTAAATGGAATGTCTAGGTAAACCATTTTACCAATCCAATGCAAGTCCTGTCAAGGACATTGGAAATGTTCGCAAGATTAAAGCATCATCATGAGAGATTAGATAAAACCTATGTTTGAAAGACCGCAAGTGTTGTTGTGGGTATTCTTTATTGTTGAACTGGTTAAATTTGGGCATTTCCCAATGTGTAGGGTATGGATTAATGGGAATAGATGGATGAATGGGCTCATTGCAGATTTTTTCATATATCAAAGAGTTGCGAGAGCCAGAAACCAATGCTTCCAATGTTTGCATATTTTCCATCATCATTTGAATAAGGTCTTTAGTAGGTTGTGATGACTAGGCACCCCCTATAGTATAAGGGGGTAGATGATGAATGTATGATGGGGATGACATCTAAGTATATGGTGGTTTCGAGTACAAAAATTGTGAGGGGGGAATAGATGCAGGCGGAAAATATCCTGAATAGGTGATAAACGAGACAGGGGGTTGTTGGTGATATGTGTAAGTAGGTTGGGTGGATGTAATGACTCTTGTAGTGATTGGAGGTAAAGACTGCGGGATGGAGAGGACGATGTTTTGGAATGGAGTATGGGTTTCTAACACCATGGGTAGCTGCGATGAAACATGTATATACGAGGTGGCAGATGTAAATGGAGCTATGTTCAAGGTGGATGAAGAAGGAATGGTTGACACGATGGGAGAAACTGACATCAATCATGGGATAGATGTTGTAGGTGCAGCAGATATAGATGTTATGGGGTCAAGTTGTGAAACCATAGGTGGTAAGGTGGAAGAAGGTAATGTCTAGCTAGCATTAGTTGACGTGGAAGTGGAGGCAAGGGAAGGGGGAATGGACATAGGCATGTCATATACAATTTGTCCAAATGAGTCCCGAGTAGATGAATGGGCTAAATAGCATTGTAAGGCAGCAGGATTTTGGTCAAGGAGTCTTATGAAGTCCTCGTCACTGGTACTGATGAAAATAGGCTAAGTAGGATCTATAAGTGACAGGATGGAAGGTGGAAATGGGCTAGGCAGGAGTGGCTGAAGGCTAACGTGGAACACGGTGGCGTTAGATTGGCTATGATTCAAAACCATGTGAGTTAGCAGAGACCTGGTAATCTGATCTCTATAAATGACACAACGGCACAAAGGAAATAGAGAAAATATATTCTAGGAGGTAAAACTAGTCGTTGTTTTAATTAAAAAATTAAAACACGGGAACCAAAGACGGTTGGGTTAACCGATGATGGTGATAGAGGGTGACTGATGACAGCTAGGGTGACCAATACTGAGTACTGTTGGTAATAACTGATGAAAATGAGACAAAATCTGGATTTGACAGTGATTTCAAAGGTCCAGAGGTATGATGATGTATCTAAAAAACCCTAGAAAGAATGGGAATGTGATAAGTGTTGTTTTGGTGAAATAACCCTAAAAAGTAGGAAACCGACAATGGTTAGGTAAACCGATGATGGTCAAATGTAAACCATTGATGGTCGTTGGACCAACGCCGGTCACTATGAAATTTGAAAAGATGAAGGAAAATGGCATTTAATGACTTAGATTAGATAATATACCACCTCAGAAACATGAGTATGGTAATGATGAACCCTGACACACTCAGAAATAGTCAAAATACACCAAATATGATTATGGAGTGTGAAAGGAAGAAAATAATGAATAACACCATCTCACAACTCAAAACACAAATCAAGCAAAAACTAAGAAACATGAAAATACTATTGGTGAATTTTATGTTTTAGCTTATGCTATTTAGGAATGACTTGTGAATAGAACATATTTTTTGGCTTGATAGAAGGTACCCTATGAAAAGAAAAGAACTAAGGATGGTTTCAGGTAAAGTTTTGGTGGGGGCGGTCCTTTCTCTAAGATAATGATTGGACAGAGAAACCAGCTAGGCATCCACTATTAATACTCTGATCATGTGATCGTTGACAGCATCTTCCAGGTAGGATTATGTTTAAGAAGATGTGTAAATTATTTAAGTGGTTTGGTATAGAGTGTGTGCAAAGTGAACTACGATTGAATTAGTCAACCATTAGCTGGGGATAACTTCCAACGTATAGGTTTCCCTCATTTAATATGAGCTAAAATGCAACAAACCAAGATGAAATGAAAATTTTTTAAGCCCAAATCCACAATTACATCCAATGTAGCAAATGGAGAACAAGAAGAGGAATTCTCTTTCACTAATGCAATGCAGTAGAAATAAAAATATGTTCTTTTTAAAGCACAAAAATCATGATTTATTTTAGACAATAGAAAGAAGGATAAGATTCCAAAGAAGAAAATTAATGTGAATAATTTTCAAAGGGAAATAAACAAAAAAAATTTACCTAGGAATGAACAAATGCAACAGAAATCCTAAATAGGCCAAGGAGGAATACTTGTAGTCACATGGTTAAAGGTTGAGTGTAAGTGTTTTTGATTTCCAATCCATACTAATTGTGTGAGCTTCCCTTTGGCTAGGAGGAACTACCTATAATGCAAAGAAAGACCAAAAGATATAGTCAATAGCAAAAGGTTATTCGATTTCCTAGCATGAGCTAGATCTAGGAAGTGTGATACTTCCTCAAAAGTTGTCAATCCACTTTTATATATATATATAATTCAATATAAAATAAATGAACATGCAAATAAGATAATATAATGTTAGTGTTTTGATTTAGGTATCTCATATTACTATCAATGTCAATCCAATTAAATTCTTTAATAATTAAACTGGTGAACATCTCGGGTTAGGTTGCAGTTGGGTAGGTGGTCTGAGGGTCACAAACAGGGTCTGGGTAAGATCTGGTGTAGTTTGGGTTAATTTTGGATGATTATGAAGCTTGTTGGTTTAAAGTAGTTTACTAGGCATTGAGACCAATGCTAGTCAAGGTGTGACCGATGTCGGTTCAAGGTAACTGATATTAGTTACTGTGGATGATGGAAAAATGTTAAAAGTGGGTGTCTAAGCTCTTTCTGTATGTGCACAAAGAGTTAGGGAGGCTTGTGGTGAGGTTGTAAGTGAGGTATTAGATTTGGGTAAGGTTTTGTGAGGTTTTGGGGATGTTAGGGGCAATTTGATGAAAATTGATAAGGGAGATAGTAACCAATGTCATTTGGGTGACTAATGCCGGTGAAGAGGAGAAATCAACGATGATTAAGGTAACTGGCATCGGTAAGGGTGAAATTGTGGTAATTAAATAAGCATAGTTTTGGGCTTCTCTGTGATTGCATATAGAATGGAGGGAGGATGGTTATGCTCATAAAAATGATAGGAAGGCTCAGTAATGCCTAAACGTTGGCTACGGAGAGGCAAAAGGTGGTGGGTGGTAGGTCGGGTAGATTTTCAGGAAAGTGGGCATGGAGGAATGCAGGAAAGAACAAGATCCAATATCAAAAAGATAAATAACCTATTAAGTAAGTACATAAATGATGCAAGTCAAATACACTTGTATTTGTAGGCCTGGTTGGTGAAGGATGGCAGTGGTTGATCTGTGAAGAAATTGGTGGTCAGTGCTGCAGAAATGCTTCCTAGAGTACTCCCGTGAATGCAAATGCCTATGGATGAGTATCATGTACTTATTTGGGCCTATGGTTGAATGTATTATGTCGTCTAGATGCTGATAAAATCTCATATTCATGTTAGAATATAGATAGCTCCTTCAAAACTCGAAGTGACCAACCTTGGAAAAAAAAAGTTGCAAAACTATATATATGGTAACCGATGACAGTTAGGGTGACTGGCATTGGTTGAGGGTTAACCGGCGTCAGTTAAGGTGAGAAATCCTAGGTTTACCCAAAATAGCAAATCCTTGTTGATTTCAGCGTGCTTTTATTGTCCATCCGAGTCAAAAGTGATGGTTAGCACTTAGATAAGAGGGAGTGTTGTTGGAAAAGGAATAGGACTTTAATGTTAGGGTTAGACAAAGTCCCAATTGGTTAAGATAAGTGGAAACTTAGTCATAGTTAATTAATAAACAAATAATAAGTCCTTGGTGAGGTGTCTAGGTGATGTGTAAATTAATTTAATTAAAGTAACTAAATTAATTAATAGTGTGAGAATGAGAATTAATTCAATTCTAAGTAATTAAATTAATATAAATGTGGGGTAAGGGTTCATAGTTAGGTGAATATGTTACGTTATTTAATTAAAGGGGACCAAGGGGAGTGTGACTAAAATTTGGTGTCTACACTCGACACCAGTGCCTAGCCAGGACGCTAGCGCCAAGCACCCATGTCCCCTCTGGGTGCCCTTAACCTCTTTGTATTTTTCTCACATCTTTTGGGTCCTTTCTATTCAATTGGGCATCTCATATTTTTGGTAGTCAACATTTTTGGGATTAATTACAAAATTCAAACAAGGGAATCATATATATATAAAGTTGTGTGACCATAATAAAGGACCAAACACTAAGCATTAGCTATCACCACCTAAAGTTGCATTCAAAGGCCATTATCAAGAGCATTCAAGCATCCATCTAGCATCCGCACAAGGGAAAGGGACTACATTATTCTACATACACTTCATAGGAGGGGAATTTTATTTTTCCGAGCACACATCTATCTACATTTTCTACATCTAGTTATTGTTCGTTATCAAATGCAACACGCACATGAGCCACCTAGGGCACAATCTCTCCACACACACACACACACAGAACTACATTGGGTCTGAAATGTAGTGAAGCACTCATTCTTAGATCACTCATTTGATAGCTAAGGACAGTCTGACCCCTCATTTGTATTCTTTTATTTTTGGGATTTTATGCACTCTTGAGGGTTTTGTAGGTCAATTTTTTATCACTGGTTATCTGTGAAATCGGCGATCATTATGCGACATACTAACGACAAGAAGTGAAGGAAAACAAACACCTTGTGATCATTCAAATATAGGTTTCTGAGGTTTTTGATAGTTACAGGAACCCAGAACTAGTCTACAACACCCACGGGTGCCTCTAACCTACTCCAGGCACCCCAATCCAACATATTCGTCAATCTCTGAATTTTTTGGGTTTTATTACGTTAGTATATACTTTGGATTTTCCAATTTGTCACTTCAACACAACCCAAGATTAATTGTGAAACAACTAAGTCATTTTAATTCCTCATTTTCATTTAGGGTTTTAAATATTATATGCTTATTTTCTTGGGTCTATTTTTTACTTAAGTTCTTATTCATTTACTGCTACATTGCAATCAGATTTAGGTAATATTTTATTTATAAATAAACATTTTTCTTAATCAAAATCCATAATCCTTTTGTATGTAGATAGTTAGTATAAGACAAAATATAGAATGTATATCTCCTCTATGCATAGGTAGAGAATATGAAAAAACTTTAAATATACAACAAAGAGACGAAAGGATGAGTAACTCACCAATCACTGTATTTTTTATAAATCTATGTAATCTTAATTGTAAGAAGGTTGATCTTGGATCCTAATAGAAAGTATTTCAATATAAGTTCCTTTTTCCCATTTGTGTTTTGATATAGCTCTATTTATCCTAATTACCTTATGCAATTCCTATGTTATGGCTCTTATCTTCTTAAATATTTTTATGGTGCCTATTGCTCAATTAAACACTTAGTTATATCATATGTTATAATCTAGACTACAACTTGTTGTAGGTTCTAATGTCATAATCTATGAACCTTTGCAAACACATGAATGAATATTGGTGTATTATTTGTCCATTTTTTATGATTTTTTTCCAAAGCCAAATGTTGGTGTGTCACACTTATATGGACATCGGTTAGTAAACCCTTAATTCTGATTGTAATTTTGCGTGTTGAAGAAGAATCCATACCTCTTTTGAAGAGGGTAATTTGAGAAGGGAATGGTGTATAAGGGGTTGAGAATGTTCTAACGGAGTCACATAAAAACAAATAAACATGGATAATGCCCAAAAATATCAATTAAATAGACTTGATGGGCGCAATAAATTTTGAAGTGATGCCTACAATATATTAGATAGTTGTGTTGGCTAGATTTTCTACATAGCTGAAACCTAGGTAGTCATGAGATAAATCTCCCTCATTTACTGATGAGGCTCCCGTGTAAGATTTGTCAATTAAATATGTTAGTATCTATTTTTGGGTATTACTTTAACTATGTAGCTCATGAACCATAGTTGTATAGTTTTGCAGCAAGTAAGTAGATGTTAAAGAAAGGAAATATCTGATGAAGAAGGAAATAATAAAAACACATGAAAGAAAGAGGGAAGATGTGTAACCCAATCAATAGATTACAAATTTGATTGCATGCACATAGACATAACCAATAGATATTAACACAGAGAATTATAAGAAAAGGAAACTTTCAGATCTAGATCTAGAATAACACAAATTTTATAATTAGATCTAAGACAAAAATTTAGAAAAAAAATGTACCGTGACACAAAGTTCTCCGGAAATCTACTCCTTTCTATTCCTTTGCTTCAAATAGCTATCAGGGGTTTCAGCACAAAGTTTGGAACACAAGAATGTTTCTTACAAATTCTGATCCTTTAACCCGTAGGTTCTTCCTCTACTTATAGCATTGTTATCACCAAATCACAGCACCCCTATGTTTATACAAGTGCATATACTTGAACTCACGGTGTGATTGGATAACATGGGTACTATCTCCAAGTTGTGGGACTTGCTACTTGAGATAGACCTCCAGAGAAAGCTGGTTCTTGCTCCTAAACTACCTGCCACAATCTACTCTAATGCAAGGGAAACTAACTATTCTAATCTAAATTTTCAAGGGACCAGGGAGAGAGAATGCATAAAATGAAATCCTACACTAAAGTGGTGATACATCAGAAAAGGAGGGTGTGAGAGTAGTCTTCAAATGCGTGAAATACAGAAGCAAAGTGCACACTAGAAGAGGTGATGACAGTTCTCCATGATGTAGCAAAACGCATTCACAACAATAATTCATACATACACAATGATAATGGATCCATGCATGAACATAATAATAGACACAATATTCTTGTAATCAAGGTTTAAGGGGCAAGAAGAATGCAAGAAAACACAGCAGGGGAAGATACATCCACAAACTTATAATTTATTGCTTCATGATATGCACAGTTCAATCTATTACAAGATAAGGGCCTGGATCACCATGCAAGGAGTCCACAACAAGGGCCTGTAACACATCAGCTTCACAAAGCAATTTTGGCAGAGCTTTGCTACAAAAACTACCCCCCTTTATAATGAGCCCAACACTCCAATTTATAGAAAAGATGAGAAGAGAGAGAGGGGGAAAATGAAAATCTCGGAATCTATCCTTCAACCACTTGTAAGAGGCATTAAATGGAGTAAAATGATTATATATTACTTGTAAAAGGCTCCCCATACTGTCCCAGGTGCTGCAGCAGAGAAAGAATGATGACCATGCCTCTTAATTGCACTTCCAACCACCAAATAAAACATTGTTATGAACCCAACCACGTTTTCTAAAAAATCTCAATCAATTTCTCATCAAATCTAGAATTTCTTGATTGTTGTACATCAGTCTCAGAGCCATGATTCCAACGGTACCAATTTTGTGTGATTTCGTTGAGAATTGCAAAAGTTATGGCCTTTTGAGTCCGGACAGCTATTTTGGGTCTGGCAGACGTTTTCTGTCATTTGACGGGAATGAGCATTAACTGACTGGAGCCGAATATGTTTCTTTTAATTAAATATATCTACCCTCATTAAAAATAATAAATCCATTTTTTTTGGCATAGAAGACATCATGCTCATTCCAGAAAGTCCAATTTTGTGAAAATCAGAGCTTGGAGTCAAAAGTTATGGCCGTTTGAAGTTCACGGGTCAAACGTTGACTTTTCTTCTTTGCCTTCGGCTGTTTTGGCTTTTCGCGTCCCACGCGTACTTTTGTCCCAACTTTCCTAGATGAAAATTTCTTGCTTCAGCCGATTTAGGCTTCCTTATTTCTTGTTTGCGGCTTTTTCGGCTTTTCGCGTCCCACGCGTCCCTCGCGTACTTTTGTACCAACTGTCCTGCGGACTGCCTGGGATAAATATCTCCGAACCGCCCGAAATAGACTGTCTGTCGACAAATAGGCCGATTCACGTCCTGTGCGTACTTTTGTCCCGGCTGTCCCAAAACCGCACGAAACAATAAACTTGACGATTTTCCCTACTTTCGGCCGATTCGACTTTTCGCGTCCCGACGTCCCAACTGTCCCGCGGACCGCCTGGGACAAAAATGTCTGACTTAGCTGATTTTCTTTGTTTTTTCAGCCCCAAGCTTGGTACGACGAACCTCAGTACGACCCGAACCCTTCAGACCCGAAATGCTTCAAAACAGTCCTGCAACCTTATTTTTGCATTTTTTCCATTTTTTTCTAACTTGTTGGGATTTCTTCTTGGATGGAAGAGTTAGAAAAAAGCTGAGGGGACCCCGAAAAACATGATTTTGGGCCTCGAATCAATCTACTTGCTCGGGACTGAATAATTTGATACATGTTATCAAAATTACCTTGAGGGTGAATTTTGGATAACAAGCATGTAGAGGAAAAATTACAAATAGGAATTCTTTAGTGAACTGGCACATGTGGAAGTCAAAAAGGAAACAACTGGTAATCTCCTTCCTCAAATTCCTCTTTACATGACATGCATGATTTGCAACTGAAAATAGAACCTTCTATTTTACATGTCTACGACCTATTTCCAAGTAGTTGACTTCTTCAAGTAATGGCTTTTAAAGCAATCACTTAAGTTTTATAATTTAATTAATCGCTCAATTACTTTGTCGGAGAAAGGAAAAGAAAGAGGGAAATGAATTAGAAGAAAACTACAACACTTTTGTTCTTTTTCCATATTCTACATGTAGTTGATTCTTTTTCCCTTAATTCTAACCAAACTAGATCTAGAAGCAGCTAGATCTGGAATTTTTCTTATGGGTGTTGCCTTTGCCTTGTCTTCCCTCTTATCCTTGAAGCTTTTGCAATTCTTCTCCAGTACATGCATCAATGCAATATTTGCCATAAATAACTCATCTTTTTTATTTTTAATTGCATATGAGCAATTAAAAATTCTAGAAAGCACTCCAGGTGAATGAAAATTCAATGAAGGCTTCAACTGGAAGATTAAGAGCACATGCACAAGATCCTAGAAGGAATTTTCCACGCACTGACTTCTACACAGGATGCGTCAAAAACAAGAGGATGAATTTTTGCCGGAAGCTTTTGCAATTATGAGATCTGGATCTGGATCTCAATCTAGGCCTGGATCTGTGTCTCTGATGTCAGTAAATCTATAATTAATGCATGATTTTGTTGATCTCTCTCATTCATCCCTCTTTGCCATGGCTAGAGTAATCTTTGTCTGAGCAATTCTTTTTCTTTTCATTTAGCTAGAATTCTTTACAATTGGTGTAGATCTGGGAACTTCTTCAAATTCAGAGGATATATTCAATGTTTCTGACATTAATTTAAGCTCCCTTTTAATTAAATAAGCACCTGTAATGAATACCTACAATTACTTCAGAAAAATACGGAATCCGGAGCATGAACACTTGATTTTTATCATAAAAATATGCATGTAAAGCCCGCTGCCCTAAAATTTGAGGCTTTGCTTGCATTCAAAGCAAGCATAAATATTTGTAACTAAACCTAGGAACCTGTAATAATATGCAGACAATTAATCAGACTTAAATCAAGCTCTTCCAACCCTAGGCGCCAAACTTTGAAGATTTCCAATAGTTAAAAACACCTTTTCTAAGCAAAAATCCTCCTCCTTTGGGCACCAAAACTGTCTAGGTTGCACTCCTTTGCTAGAAGAATTAATTAATTCATCATTATGGCAGCCCATGCTTATATAACCTTCATCATTCTATAATTAATAATTGTCATTCCTATTCCCAACAATTAATTAATTAAAAATCATGTTTTTCTCTTAAACTTGGATGCCAAAATTTGCATGCTTTGGGGTTGCATTAAATAAATTAAATTAATTTATTTTTAGCCTCCTTCCTTTAGTTCTCCTTAACTTCACACCATGCTTTGACCTCATGCACCAAAATTAGGAATTAAATCCATTAATTAATACTTCAAAAAGTATTATTTCTCCTCTAGATGGGTCGCACTTTTTTGCATGTTATAGGGTTACATTAAATAAATTAAATTTATTTAATTTTAGCCTTCTATTTCCAATGTCCTTTAACCTCTCATCATGCTTTGAATTTTCCTCATGCTTGGGAGCCAAAATTAGGAATAGAAACAATTAATAAATGCAATTAAAGTTATTCTTCTATTCCAAAAGGGGTCGTACTTTTTTGACATGGTTGATTTGTATTTTTAAAATTCAATTTCTAATGGGATTATTCACCCTGCACCGCAGCTCCAAAAATTCCATGATCCACTTAAGTTGTTTGGCTTCCATAATAGGATTTTTTACCAAGCAAGGTAGGTAAGAAATTCTCATCAATACATTAAGTGATCTTCTTTTATTTTATAATGGGAATTTTCACCCTACAAGGCAGGTAAGAAATTCCCACCTACCTGTTGTGACCAAAAATCCCACTGCAGCTTAAATTCATTCATTCCCAAAAATGCGACTTGCCTGGGAGAGGCTTTTTGTGCATAACTTTGTCTGTTTAAAGAGAAGTTGACTTCCTGAAGCCGATTCCTTCTGGCATGGCAGTCGTAGATGATCTCCAAATACTCCAGGAAAGAAAAAATATTGTACTGGCGAAGGAATTGACCTACGGGAATTTCACAGAGAAAAACACGCAAAAAATAATAAAAATGAAAAACATTGCCAGAAGTCACAGACAAAACCCAGGATCCATTCCTAGTGAAAAACCTATTGGTATATGTGAATATTGACATGCAAAACTTCAACATGGTTAAACCGGAGCACAATTTACTTCAAACAGGGCTTTAAATAATTAAATATAATTTTCCCAAAGACAAATGTTGGCAAAAGGATAAAACGAGTTTCAACATCTAGGTATTTGTCGAAATTGGCTCATATGATTCACTGGGAATATCTTAATGTAATACAGGCATCTTCTGGTAATAAAAACACAAAAATACCTGTGATTTTAAAAGAACAAAAATTTTAAACATGGAGTAGTCTCAGATTTCATGGTAAAATCAAGAGACACTAGGTTGCAATAAATGAGGATTTTCATATTTATATCCTCCAAACAAATATCATATAAATATCAATTATAATTCATATAAAATAAACATTTTCTTGAAACTATGGACAAAATTATAGATGCAATATACCTTCCTTCGAAAAGATAAAAAATCATATGGAACAAGAGTAAATGAGTTCGAATGGAAAAAAATTTAGGTGATGAAAATTGATAGTAATAAGGGGACCGAAGATTCATTGAAAACACTCTTCAACCATCCATAGCTCAAACACAAACAAGAAAGTGAGAGAATGGATATCTAAGTGATAAATTCAAAAGTGGGGGAAAATAGTTCTAAAATTTAGATCGTGAAGAAGCAAATACAGTTAAAAAAAGGAAAGAGAAGAATATGGGGGAAATCTAATGAAACTAGGGCACAAAAATGGAAGAATATGTGAGACCCTTCCACCAAACCAATTATACTAATAATGGAGCACATAATGGAGGAGAGGGATAAACTTCTTCGATTTGATTAACTCTAAGAAAGAAAAAATAGGGTTTAGATTGGCACTCAAACATGCCAAATGGAATGATTTGGAATAGTATGATCGGGTAAATGATGCTAAGAGGGAATGATTTGTTAACAATTTAACCTAAAATAAATGTGTGTTACTTACCACACTTTTGATTAGGGTTCAAAATAGGATATATATATATATATATATATATACATTATTTAAATTAATGGCATTGTGTATATCAGAATATACCTATATTAAAAAAATTGAAATATAATGATCAAAACAAGTGATAAATGAAACAAGACAAAAGGGAGATGCACTTAGTTTATTTGTTTCTCTAGAAGTTGATCTGGTTGTGGTAGAAGGATGAAAAGACCGTAAATGATCTATGATTTCTTTGAATCTATTTCAAGAAGTGCAAACTGACAAGGATGAAATTGTTACTTATGTAAGGGACCATTTGAGGTTTCATACTGGTTTGGAAGTTTTGTACACCAAATTGTTTACATTATATAAATTTTTGTTCCTGTGCGACCATCGAGGATATGCATATCTATGATCTCTTGTTTTTCCACCCAGTTGGTAGAAAAAATTGCATGGAGGAGAATCGTCAAAATTTTAGGGGACAGCAGTCCCTCCTCTTTAATGCGGACATTCCCTTATTTAAAACTAAAATTGATCCTAAATTTTTTTAAAAAATATACATTCATTTTACTATCATCTCTTCGAGGATGTCGGTTTTATTATGCAAATATATATGATTGAATACAGAGAGGATAGGAATCAGAACAAACATAATCTTGAATGGGTAGCAAGAGAAGTGAGAGATAATAACATTTTCAAATAAGAAAAACTTGTATCTTATTCTACTTCTACATGTTATTGAAAACCTATAATGTACATAATCATATGCAATGGGAAATTCTTTTCCTTAAACAAGAAAAATACTAACTCCAAGTTCAATAAATCTTAAAGAATAAAGATGACCACAAAGTTTCATATTCTATTTGCATATAATTTGTGAAATAGCTAGATAGGTAGAGAATAAGATTGAGAAGGAAAGGAGAAGTTCTCTTTTGTATTCAACTATTCTTCTTACTTTACATCCATTTATAAGCATCCAACCACTTTACAATTGAAAAAGACACTTTTTTATAGGCATAAGGGGTGTATAACTACCTTGAAATAACTAATTAGTATTTAAGTGACTAATATTTTAATTAGTTAAGTCACTTAAATGAATTTTACATTTAATTTATCTTTTTCAAAATAAAATTCAAGATTACATTATTACAACTAGTTTTTAACCAACACTTGAGGTTGGAAGAGAATGGATGGAAGAAGTCAAGACTTTGAGCTTTAATACATGCATTTTGAATATGGGTACCACACCTGATATCTCTAATTATTTTGGAATTATGGTGTTTGTTAGATTGTTCATCCATCTTCCAAGAGAAGTCTCCATTTTTGAAATAGTTCCCCCATATTGAGCTAAGCTTTTAGAGGCCTCGGCTGTCGCATTATTTATTTTTGAAATATCTTTCATCTTGTATATATTGAATTTTTTTATTTTAAATAATTATTACTTAATAAAATGTATGAAATTACCTTTTATTTCATATGTTGAATTCCATTGTGAAGAATTTTCTTACAAGAGATCACAATGGAGAGCTTTAAGGTTAGCAAAGATCTCATATTTTAAATATTTATCTTTTTGAATTGCATTTTATAACTCCGTAGAGGCTTCCTCAAGAAATTTTAATCTCCAATCAACACTAAATGACCATGTGCATGACATATTATTCTTGGTATCCTTAAAAAAATTCTCTGAAATGAGGATTTTTTTCATGTCACATCCATGATTCAAAGGTCTTGGATTACATCTGCCCACACCTTGGCTTCCTTTTCAATATTGTCAACTCCCGAGCTTATCTATTTTTGTGCAACAATAATATTTTCATAAAATCTTCATCCTTCATCGATGAATTTCAATCCACTCATTAGCATATTTTCTACCTAAGCTTATGTGACTCTTCCCAGAGTGGTATTCTTGTGAACTTTAAAAATTTGTTGTCATATCTATGTCAGGTACTAGTGATGGGTCATTGTATTCTCCAATCATTTAACTAATAGATTCTTCTACTAGTTTCATTATAAAACTAGGGTTGTGTGTCCAAGGTTGTATGTAATGAAGATTTATGCAACTCAATTGTTCGGTGGTTCCTTTTTTAGGGTTTTGGTTATTATGTTTCTTTGTCTCTGTTGACTACAAAAATGTAATGCTAAACTATTGAAACAACATTACTGTAGTGAAATGCATTTAATGGAAATTATTTGCTAGAATTAGAATGCACACACCAAATCAATATAACATAATTCAAATAACACATACTCTTAATTGAATTTGTAGAATTGAAATAACACAATCAAAATTGAAATTACATGAAAGGAAATGACACACACTGAGTATAAATTGCAGTAAAGGAAATAAGTAATTGTGTTCAAACTGTAACTTATCAGAAACCACGAGCATGCATAAATGTAAAATCCTCCAGTCACCTTGGTCAAGTGGGCCCTTTCTCTTCCTCGAGATGGAGGTAATATCAACACCACATGATATTCAAAATAGCATATAATATATTGATTTAGAAAGATTCCATAACATACTCATTACATAACTAGAAAAAAGATACTAATTGTTTTGAAACATACTACATATTACCAACATCAACTAACTACAAAAAAAAAATTCAAGGAGATGTCTATATAGACATAGTCAGTTACACATCATGCCAAAATTGTAGGAACTGAATTTCTTCCACTAACAACCCTATTAAAGTTCATTAAATCCTATGGAACTGCTAAAAACAAGATCCATGTTTATAGGTTGTTAATGGAAAAAAAATTTCATGATTGCACGATGGCCCCAAACTCGGAATCCTTGATTAAAATTCCCAGCATTGGTAGTAAATTCCCACTATTATCCTACACATGTCACCACATTCCACTCACAGAGGTGATTAGTGGTAGGTTCTACGGTAAACAAGTTGCATGAAACAAAACAAGAGAAATGCATTAAACTTACTAGGATATAACTACATAGAGAATTCTCATGCACTAATTAATCATGTTTAATGGAAAATCAATAAGCACATAGATGATATAAACAAGTCAAATATTGCACTCATCATCTCCCCTGCACTTTACCTATTGCATGTCCCTATGCATCTCATCTTTTCCCTGCACTAAGGAAAAGTTGTTGTGTCATATCATATTCCTCAAACTGATTTGCATATTGTTTTATGGTTCCTTTGCATCCCTGATTGTTTCAAAAAACTTTAACCCAAGTTGTGAAACTATCATGTGACTAGGAAGCGTTATTCTTCTAGGTAGTAATCAGATTTAGGAGAAGAGGTGGCCTCACCTGTGTTCCTACCCACTCATCATTGTATCCCTTATCGTTTTTCTCAAACAACTGCCGAATTATTGTGACCAATGCATCACCCCTCCGTATACACCAACTAAGATTTTGAGGGGAGATAGATTCCCTTATTTTTAATAGCAAGTTTAAGGTATCCCACATTATAAAACAAACCTACCTTACTTCACCAAATTTTTGCTGACTGTAGGCCTCAAAAGCCTGCACAAGTTTCAATATAATCTTTGAATTATTGTCCCCAATGCCAACCTAATAATAAAGAGATCGAAATTTTTTCTTCATGGCCACATCATTGTGATGGGTAGGCCTAAAGTAGAAACCTATGGTGCGATTTTTTTGAGTGAAAATATTTGTTTTTGCACCCCATGTAATTTGGTTCCTAAGCAAGGACTGAAATACCTTCAACTCAAAATCTCCCACAAATAGATTAATAACTAAATCAGGCACATTGGTGACCAGCATGTTATGGAGGTAAAATTCACACAATTGATTTTATATCACAGGGGTACTATTTTGATAAATTGACAAAAAGGTTTTTCCATCAGGAGCTTCATGAGGTTCTTGACTGCACATTATCATTAATTTCCAAGCATTGAATTACTCTTGGACAAACATGTCATAGAAAGAAGAAGGGTTCTATATTCCAAAAGCTTATAAGCCAACAGACAAACAGAGTATAAAATAGATTCTAACATCTTATTCTTATTTATATTGGCCTCAATCTCATCTTTTAACTTTTTATTTTTTATTATGAAGAGATAACATATTTAAATCATCACATACTTTAAGGCCTATATCTCTTTGTCTCTTGAGACTGCTAACCTCTACCTTCAAAGCAGTAATTTCCCTCACTTTTTCTATAGTTCTCTGTGTAAATGTAGTTTGCAAAGATAAGTTGGTTTCTTGCATAGCTTTTAGCTTTTCCTTCATGATAGAAATTTCGTCCAGATAACACCTTAGTACATTATCTACATGTGATTCCTAGCCATCAATATCCATTTCAATAGGTTCTGACGTTGGGGTCGGTGTATCAGGTTCTAAAAGCATTTCTTAAGCTCTTGACTCGATTTCTGGCGCTACAGAAATATCTGGACTATGTGGTGCAGTGATAGTTGTTGTGAATATATCATCCTTAGATTGTTCATCAGGGATATTCGAGGTACCATCCTCTCCCTTCTCCTCTACAATGGGAGTAGAATCTTCATGAAAAACTTCTAGTCAAGAAACTTCAGGTCTCTGTAAAGTACAAGACCTTCTTAGCCTCAACAAGATAGAAGAAGGAACTGGTAAAATGCTTTTACCCTTGGAATTTTGTGCCATAGAATATGGACTTTCCTGACCACCAGGTTCTTCTACAATATCCTGTGAAGGGCGAGGATCCTATTCGAGCTTAGGTCGAATGATTAGATATGGTCCCTTCTTGATTTTATTTTGTTTGGAACTCTCCCGTGCACTTATTTGTTTGATCCTTTTCTTGGTTCTGTAGAAAACCTTATGTGAACAGATCAATTGAATAAGCCCTAGGTGTTTCAATGTAGTATTACCACCTCCATTTTTATGTTTATGTCCCACTTTAATGACTACATCAACTAAATATTAAGGTAAATTTACCCTGAGTGTAGGGTTTATGTGGCCTTTCTTTAAATGAATTAAAATCTTCAGCAAATCCCCTCCAAGCACAAATGGTTGTCTGTCACAGATAAAGTACATGTTGACCCATTTAACAACTTCCTTCCAAATACTAGGCAAACTTTCTCTCTTAATCCCCTTTTGAGCACCTTATGAAGTGACGATTGATTCTGGAAGAGCTTTGACATCTTCATGAAACAGGGGAATTAGGTCTTTAAGAGGAGCATTTGTCATAACCTTGAGACCGAAGTCTAGTAAACCAGATAGGTCATAAATAACTTGAATACTTATTTCAATTCATTTTCCCCCAATTCATGAGCAGGTGGCTTAAAAATTGGTCAAAAATTTGTCAACTAAATTTTCACCAAAGAATTCGAATTTCCTAATAAATTCTAACCAGCGAGCATCATAAAATACCTAGGAAATTGCAGCATTCCAAACCAGTGGTTCTAGAGATTCTGATTCAAATTTTTTCTTATACCCCATAGTATAGATGAATTTAGACAGTTGTGAAAAAGAGTTAGAACTAACACCTAGTAGTCCTAAAACAAAGCTAAATCAAATCAATGCACCATTATGCTTAGAGATTAAGAAAGACTAATCTACAAACATCCTTGCATTAGAACATGAAAAAATATTCAAACTAACATGTTAATCCATTAATCTCTATCTCTATTGAATTCTATCCAAATGAAGTGAACCTATTTAGATCCTTAGCAATCAAAGGTTTGATTTTATGTTTGAATCCCAAGGTTTTCAAGAATGGAGTCTTGTCAATCCATGGCTACAAGACCATTTGACATATCCCCATATGACTTCAAAACTTGGATGGATGAATACAAGAAATGAAAGTAGCTAGTCTCCAATGAAGAATTATCTAAGATGATAAAATGGCTATAGCTTAGGCTCTATGCTCATTTAGATGTGTAAAGGTGTAAGTGTAAAGGTAGGAGGAGGGCTCTTTATATAGCCCAATGGATAGAAGAATCTCTACATCCTCCTTCATGTGGGATAAATGGAGAGGTTGGGTTAGTTGTGGATAAGAGAGGTTTAGAAAGGGTTGAGTCAATCTTAGGAGAGTTTAGTTTGTCCTTTAGTGACCCATGGGGTTTGAGGGGCTTTATTAATTAATCAAAGTGATTAATTAATAGGTGTGCAAGCTTATAGAAGCTTTTTAGAGGAATAATTAGCATGATTTAGACTATGAGAGGGATTTAATCAAATAAATGATGATTTATTGATTTAATGGAAGAGGAAGCTAATTAATTAAGATAGAAATATTAATTAATTAGAAATAATTAATTAATCTAGATAGAAAGGGGGATTAATTAATTAGAAATAATTAATTAATCTAGATAGAAAGGGGAGCTGATTAACGGAAGGTCGTTAATTGGTGTATTTGTTGGATAGAAGAGTTAATTAACTAGCGTAATGTAGCTAATTAACGGTGATAGAAGAGGAAGTGTGCTATATTGACGATATGTCGTCAATTTGCAGGAAAGAGGATAATTAGCGCAATTTAAGTATTTAAATTTCTCGGGTTAAATTATAGGTGTCTACATTTTCCCCTCTTTGGGGTGGCGTAAGTGACGCCACTTCAAAGATAGTAGACAGATAAATTTTGAAAGCGTAGAAGAAAAATTAGTAGAAGTGAGAGATGCCCCCTCGAGTGTCGATGGGGTGATGAAAGAAGGCAATCGATGATCAAAAAAGGTGAGAGAAAGGATAGAAGACTGAGCAGAAGCAAGATGCCCCTAGTGAATAAAAAGAATAGTGTTGATAGGAGAATGATGTAGAAGAGGAATGAAGATGGAAAGAAAAGAGCAAGCTTTCATCCAGTGTATTGAAACAACTTTATTGTCATCATATTGCCAAAGATCTACGTCATCGGTCCTTATTAAAAATGTAAGCATACAAAAAAGTAGGATGACATGAAAAGCCATACTATGAACAATTGTCCATTGCTGAAACACCCACTCAATGCAACATATGAAAAGCAATGCAATATGAGAAGGAAACAAGCTCATTTAACAGGGAAAACAAGTACAAACACACATATTCCAACCAACAATGGTCAAGATGGTTGTACAAATGTTTTGTTATCAAGACGAAGATCCCTAAATGTTCATGATTAATGACAAGGGTTAAAAATGATTCCCCGAGCAAGGATACATGCAAGGGAATATGATGAAGGACACTGAGTCCAATGAGAAAGCGTAGTGTGCTAAGAAATAGTGCCAGGAAACTATATGTGCCCTAGAGTACTAACGAAGAAAGCATGCTAGCTTTATAGATGATTGTAAATATGATGATCCACGAGTCATTTGATCTGGTGAAGATGTGAAATTTCCAACAAGATATGGAAAGAATACCATGCGCAAGACACAAGTTTCAACCGCTATGAGTTGGTTTACCTAGTTTTGTGAGTTTTACAATTTTTAGGATTTTTTGGAGAATTTTTGATTTTTTTTGGATTTTGGAAGGTTATATATATTTATATATTTTTTATACAATTTTTGGATGGGTTGGATGCATAGAAGAAAGTAGAAGAATCAACAAGAATCTCCCAGATGCAAAAGAAATGCCCCAGGGAGAAGAAAGAAGCAGCAGGTGGCAAATAATGCCCCAGCATAACATTAATAAAATAATTATTTAATAAAAAATAATTATTCGATGGAGTGTGTAGAAGAAAGGATATCACCTAGGAGCAATAAAATTGTCCTAGTGAGAAGAAAGGGGTACCAGATGGCAAAGAATGCCCCAACACGACGGAAAATGAAAGAAAAATAATTATTTAAATAAAATAATTATTCACGGTGAGTAGAAGAAGAGTTAGAGCAACAACGGCGGTCAAAACAAGCTTCCAGGCACCACGACGGGTGAAAATGGTTTAATATACCCCACTTGGGGGGGTAAATCATCGCGACCAATTCATTTGTTACTGACTGCTGCCAAAATTTTACCGCGAGACCCCCGATAGTGATGAGGACGATGGTGAGAGGATGAGCCCACAGAGACACACCGACTGAGTTCAGGAGTATGCCCGACATGCAGACGATGGCTTCTTCATGAGTAGCTTGACCTACTTTGTCAATTTTTACAATTAATGCAGCATTTAATGCATTTAGTAGTAGGTTAGAGGTAGGGTATGGTGCAGGCACACATGCGCGAGGGTGCATCCATATGGTGGCGCAGGTACCCCTAAAGTGTATGTGTGCACGCATAGGTACTAGACATGTGTGCGTGCACATGCCCCAAAAAGGCATATGTATGCGCATCCGCACACATACACATGACACATACGCACATGTGCATGCATCAAAACCTTAGCACACACATGTAGTGGTCGAAAAAATGGCACAAGTGCACCCTTAGGCATATGCACGCACGTGTGCATAAGCCAAAAGGGACACGCATACACATATGCGCACACACACATGTGTGTACACACATGCGCACATTCCCAAAAGGGTGCATAGGAACCTAGGAGAAATAAGAGGGAAAATGTCAAAAATATGACACTTAGAAGAAAGAGAAAAATTAGTGGAGGATAGAAGAATAATAGAAGAACTTAGAAGAAATTGTCAGTGTCTAACACATATCATGTTTTTACAGAGATGGTTATCAGCGTTGCAGATGTGAGAGTGACACACTCACATTACTGAGATGGAGGGGAGCATGTGCCGACATGACCGTCATGCGATGGCGATTCTATTAGAGGCGGTTGGCTTGGGCTATGTAGCGTGGATGTCATCTATTACCTTAGACCATGGCCTATTGACCACTTTGATTGAGTGGTGGCATAGTGAGAGCCAGTGTTTCAGGCTCCCTACAGGACAGATGATTGTCACACTAAAGGACGTGTGACAGATTTTGTGTGTTCCTATTGTAGGCTTGATGATCAAGTATATGAGTGATTTTTGTTGGATTACTACTGCAATTAGTGACCTTTTTGGCTGTGAGGAGATACCCCACGAGGGTATGACAATGTCCTTTCATGACTGCATAGCTGATCCGACCCTGCATTGGGGACCACTTTATTTGATGGCTCTTATCAGTGGGTTCTTACTCACTGATAAGACTCAAACATCATTTCTGATGGGGCTGATGACATTAGTACATGGAGTGTTCAGTGGCGAGTGATACTGCTGGGGCCAGTGCATACTGGCACATCTATATTGGGATCTACACCTGATTACTTACCACCGTCAGAAGATGGTGGGGCCAACATCTTTACTGCAGATCTGGTCTTGGGACCATATAGTGATCGGGTGCCTTGTAGGTGCATTGCACACCCGAGCACCAAAGGAGCCGACATTCATGGCATGGGTCTCCATGGGGGATGATGTACGAGGGCACCTAGGCAACATTTACTACTACTGTCGAGAGTTTGACGAGTTACTGGATAGAGATATCATTTGGAGGCCCTACAGACATATACAGTGGCCTGAGGATGGAGTGGAGCTTAGCGTCTATGTGGTAGAGCACTTCCTTCTTGGTAGTCATAGTTATATTACCGAGATATATAGGGTGGACCGATGTCAGTGACAGCTGGGTAGAGTTTAGGGCATCCCTCAGCCTGATATGTGGTATGCCCATCGAGATGCAGAGAGGCAGACTATGGGGCCATGCATACAGGTAGCCTGAGCCAGGGCTAGCTTCCTACAGGTGGTACCATAGGTTTGGGACCCTGCTCGACAGGTTAGAGACCCAGGCACCACACCAGATTACATGGCCTGGTATGTGACCATTTTTCCACGGTGCCTGACCATATCAGATGAGGCATGGGGAGCAAGTGTGCGAGCACAAGCCGAGGTCGCATACAGTAGTGATGAGGCTGTAGCTGCAGGTTAGGCTGATGATCCATTTGATGGGCAGCGACATGATGGGCAGGGTCCAGTAGAAGATCCTTGGACAGAGGCAAGTGCCCTTACAGGGATAGGCATAGCACAGGCACAAGCACAGGGACAGGGTCATGTAGAGGATCTGAGGCCTAGATTACGAGATCAGGGACAGGCCCATGGATAGGTATAGGGCCAGGGACAGGGATAGGCTCTAGTGGTGCCTCTAAGGTTAGCCCGAGCCCAGGGTGGAGATGTCGAGGCACAGCTAGCTTCCCTATGGTAGTAGGTACGGTAGTTGACAATGGAGAGAGATCAGGCTTGATCTCACATTCTAGCCGTGATAGCAGAGCGGACCAGGCCAGAGCCCAGGTCCAGTCAGGGGGGAGATGGTTCCACACATTTCTAGTAGATACATCAGATGGCCTCTCAGATGGCTCAGGTGACGAGCCTACTACAATAGGCTCAGACACAACTACGGCTAGTGATAGTCGATAGAGATCAGCTTCACGTAGAGCGAGCAGTGGGCCAGGCCGAGGTTGCATGGCTAGCAGTAGAGGTAGCGTCATTTTGACACATAGATGTGACAATAGTGACAACTCCTACTCATCGAGACTTAGCTACAATGGAGGGTAGAGCCTCGTATTACCATTCGCTCTACTATGAGGCAGTTCCAGCTGGCCACCGGGCACCTACCTATAGTCAGCAGTCGAGTGGATCAACGAGATCAGAGAGGCCATAGGTATCAGTGGAGCAGCCATGAGGGAGCCTACAGGACCGTGGGACACAGGTTATGGGTCCTCCATTGCGTAGACTAGCCACTCCCTCTGAGGGTTCTAGTCAGCCTTGATTTTCATTGTATTCTTTGATTGTATTTGTATCATGTTATACAACCTCTTATGAAGGTGTTATACTTTGACAGATGTATATGATGTACCAGTTTTTTGATGCATGCCTCTGATGAAGGCTTTATTCTTTTGATCGGTGTATAGCATTTTTGATGTACGCCTCTGATGAAGGAATTTTTATGAGTTGTGCCCTTTGATGGCCCATTTTGTATCGATGATGTATATATTTTGTGAGACAGACATTTTATACTTGTATATATGGACATTTTGATGTGGCACCGTTGTTATGAGATGATGGAATTTTATTGTTTTGATGATTGATACATGGATTATAGATGTGTCATGATGTTATATGATTTGATTTCACATTGTGTATGTATCATGATGATAGTTGAGATGTTTGTACCACATGTGTTTAATTTTGATATGATAGATCCATAGATGATATCAATTGATTGTACCTGTGATGCTCTAGATTAGTGGATGGGATGACATGATGATATTGGTGTGGGGGGGATAGATTTTGATATTTGTGATCCCTCTTGCCCCCATGTGATGATACGATATGTGATGATTAGCTTAGCATTCATGTGTGATGTATACTTAGATTTTTATTTATATGATGTATAGATGATGTTAGATGTGATGATATTGATGGAGAGATGATGATGTGATAACAAAACAATGTACATGCAACAAGAAAACAGAATCAAATGTTAGCAAAATACATAGTGCCAACCAATCATGAATTAACACAACTATGTACAATTATTTACAAGCATGCAAAAACACACTGCATATGTACAAGTAAGAATGAATCTAATCTAAGCAAGAAAAGACAAAACTTACCAAAGTATGTCTAAGCAATAAACTACACAAATGTACAAACAAGCAACAACTATACAAGCAAACAATGTACACAAACAAAGCAAGAAACAAGATAAAGTAAGTAAACTAAAGTTATGTTTTTGCAAGATTGTTTTGTGAAACACTTTTCTACTATTTTTGTGTTTTTGTGAAACAATTTTCTATTGTTTTTGTGCTTTTGTGAAATAATTTTCTATTGTTTTTGTGTTTTTGTGATTTTGCAACATTTTCTAATGTTTTTGCTTTTGTGAAACAATTTTCTAACATTCTTTTGGTGATTTTCTAACATTTTTTTGAATGTTTTTGTGATTTTCTAACATTTTTGAATGTTTTTGTGATTTTCTAACATTTTTGAATGTTTTTGTGATTTTCTAACATTTTTGAATGTTTTTGTGATTTTCTAACATTTTCCAAAGCTATGCACAGGTAACCGAGAAACGTGGATGCCCCAACATTAGACAGAGAATATACAAGGGCAGATGCCACATGCTTATAAACAGGAAGGTGAAGTCACAGAAGTGCCCCTAACATTAGATGGGGAATATGCAAAGACCATCCCTTCACAGATTAACAAGAGGAGAAAAATCTGGATCAAGGCTTGACAGGATAGGTTCATAGGGAATCTCAGATGCAGACGCGGAACTAGCCCTAGGCTAAGTAAAATTACCCTCCAGATGCAAGATGCTTGTGAACAACGAATCCTCCCAAGGCGTCGGAAAATAGTTTTCACCAAGGGACCTATCCAATGTGCCACAATTATGTGGTTTTCACATATGGATGACCTGTTTTCTCTTTTTCTTTTTCTCTTATTTTAATTTTTTTTGTATTTTGATCATTTTTACTCTTTTTTTGGTTTGCTTTTCTAATTTTTGCACCATGTTTAAGCATAAAACTGCTTAAGGTGCATGGCATTCATAGGTTCATGGAGCTCATCACCATTGGGATGGGCAAGTTTGTATGCTCCCGTACCATATTTGGCCACAATGACGTAAGGTCCTAACCAATGCGGTTCGAACTTTCCTTTCTTCTCTCTTTCCACCCTTGTGTTGAACTGATTTTCTTTCATGACCAAATCTCTGACCTCAAACTGACGAGGTATGATCCTTTTGTTGTAATTTCTGGAGACTCTGTTCTGATACACTTTGAGATGGTTAAGGGTAGGATGCACTTTTCATCCAGGAGTTCTAATTCTGCCAGCCTGGCCACTCTGTAATCCTCATCCTTGTCTAGATAATCCCTAAGAGATATTCTCAAGGAAGGAAGCTCAATTTCCAATGGGATAATGGATTCAGTTCCAAATACTAGGGAATAGGGTGTCACACCAGTAGGAGTGTGAATGGAGGTCCTATAAGCCCAAAGGGTAGGGTGAATTTGCAAATTCCAATTGTGACCTATGTCTTACTCACCATCTTTTCCATGATTTGAACCAATGTTTTGTTAGTGGCTTCAGCCTTCCCATTACCTTGTGGATAATATGGCGTAGACCACTTCAATTTTATTTGAAATCGATGAAAAAGGTCCTTCATTGTCTTGTTCTTGAATGATTTTCCATTTTCAGTAACTATGGCCACAGGAATGCCATACCAGTAGATAAGGTGATTCATGATAAACTTTGAAATCTGAGCTCCTGTAACATAAGTCAAAGGAACAACCTCCACCCACTTAGTGAAATATTTTGTAGCTGTGATGATGTGAATATGATGATCAGATGAGGCAGGGGTGAGATTTCCTATTAAATCCAGTCCCCATTTGGAGAATGGCCATGGGGTTGTGATTGGCTGTAATGGATGTGATGGCGCATGGATGAAATTTCCATACTTTTGACATAATACACATTTCCTTACATAGTTGCAGTAGTCTATTTCCATAGTAGGCCAATAGTAGCCTACTCTCAACAATTTCTTAGCTAGAACCATTCCATTTGTATGGGCACCACACACCCCTTCATGCACCTCTTTAATCGCTTGGACTGACTCTATTACATCTAGACAATGCAACAGATTCCCGTTGTAGCCATGACAATAGAGCGTATCTCCTAGGAGGGTATAATGAGATATCTAGCGGATAAGGAATTTGTTTTTTGGAATGGGAGATGTTAGGAGGGAAGGTGTTGTGTTTAAGATAAGTATAGATGTGCACATACCATGGGGAATAGGGACCAACAACTTCACAAGCCAGACATGATTTGGGCATATCATACGCAGGCTGGCGTAGATTCTCAACAAAGAATGACATGTCATTTCTCTCTGGTGGAATTCATAGCATAGAACCTACGGTGGCCATAGTGTCTACGGATCTGTTTTGTGCTCTTGGAATCTTCTCGAATGTGATACGCACAAAATACTCTTTCAAGGTTTCCACCAGTTTTTTGTAGGGCATGAGTTTCTCATCCTTGACTTTATACTCATCATTAACTTGCTTAATGATCAACTGTGAATCATAAACGAGCTTAACATTATGGATATCTCATTTGATTTTCAGATTCATCCCTGCAATGAGTGCTTCATATTCCATAATGTTATTTGTACAAGGAAAACCAAGGTGAAAAGCTTGAGGTATAGGGTCACCTGAAGGAGTAATTAAAACCACACCTACCCCTGAACCATGAAAAGTAAAAGATCCATCGAAGTGCACTATCCACATGAAATATTTCTAAATATACAGTAATGAAGCATCTGGCAGATCAATACTTGCAGGCTCTGTCCCTGGTAACAGTGCTTCTGCTAACTGATCAGTGATTACTTTCCCTTTTACCGAATTTTGATGCACATACTCAATGTCAAATTCACTTAGTAGAATGATCCAATTAGCCATTCTACCTGTAAGGGTGGGTTTTGAAAACAGATACTTAAGCGGGTCAACTTTGGATATAAGCTTGGTTTTAGTGTTCAATAGGTAATGGCGAAGTTTTTGGAAGGTGAAAACTACAACCAAACAAGTTTTTTCAATCTGAGGGTAGTTGAGCTCGTAAGAAATGAGAGTACGAATGAGATAGTACACAAATTTTTCTTTATGGCCGAGGTCATATTGGGCAAGCAACACACCAATAGCGAATTACGTGGCAGAAATATACAACAAAAGTGGCTCACCAAGAGTTGGAGACATGAGGACAGGTGGATTGGATAAGTACTGCTTAAGCAAGGTGAAATCATTTTATTTCTCTGGTCCCCAAATAAAGGAAACATCATTTTTAAGTAGGTGAGTGAATGAATGACACTTATTGGCAAGTTGGGAAATGAAGCGGCGGATGGCCTGTATCTTTCCTTGCAAGTTGTGTAGTTGTTTGATGTTTTTGGGAGGAGGCATTTCAGTAATGGTAGTAACTTTAGCGGGGTCTACCTCAATCCCTCTTCAAGATACAATGAATCTTAGCAACTTTCCTGACAGTACGCCAAACACACACTTCTTAGGATTTAATCTGAATTTGTATTCCCGCATGCACTTGAATATACGCCACAAGATCTCAGAGTGATCTTATCTTATCTTAGATTTCCTGAGGATATCATCCACATAGTCTTCTATGATGTTATGAATCATATCATGGAAAATCATGGTCATTTCCCTTTGATAAGTTGTTCCTGCGTTTTTAAGGCTAAAGGGAATTACCTGATAACAAAAATTTCCCCAGGGGGTTGTGAAGGTTGTCTTGTGTTGATCTTCATCTGCAATTTTGATATGATTGTAGCTTGAAAATCCATCCATAAGTGATAACATTTCATATCCTGCAGTTGAATCAACAATCATATCAATATTGGGCAATGGGAAATCATCCTTTGGACATGCCTTATTAATGTCTCCAAAATCTGTACAGATTCTTATCCCGACATGTTTCTTTTATACGGGGACTATGTTTGATATCCATTCTGAGTAATCAATAGGTAAAATAAAGCCCACCGCTAACAATCTTTCTAACTCTTCTTTAACTAGAAGGGCCACCCGCGGATGCATTTTTCTGAGCTTTTGTTTGATGGGCTTGGCGTCTGCGTGCACTACTAGGTTATGCACTACCAAAGTTGGATCCAATCCCGACATATCCTTATAGGACCATGCGAATACATCTACAAATTCCTACAAAGCATGGTGAATGTTTTTTGTTCCCGTGTTGAGAGTGAAGCTCCTAGTTTGACTATCTTTGGATCCTCTTCTATTCCAATATTCACATCAATGGTTTCTTCTACTAGAATTGTTAACAAATCCTCCATACGCGTAGGATCGGGAGGAAGGTTGAGATCTTCTTCCAAGGGCATCTCTATGAGATTTTCACCCTTGGCATGGTCACTTTTCTTGTCCATTGATTTTTTTACTTGTTTGTCAACCAGCGCCTCAAAGAGGTTTTCACTGTGTGACTTGGAATTTTGTTTTTGTCGAGGATTTTCATTGGAACTTTTTCCCTCACTTTTTCTCAAGTTTTGTTGACCATGAAGCTCAGCTTCCTCACCAAAGTACGCGCAGGTATCTAAGTCAATGTAGAAACCCTTCTTATGGTCTCCAATTGGAATTGTATCTCGAATGCCCATGAATTATGCAATGGCTTCATCATTTTCAAAGAGATCTAGTGGCACATGACATTGTTGGTCCCATTCGACAAGGCAAGGGTAAACAAGGTCAATTTTAGGTTCAGTAGGGGTTATGGTGAGGACAGCGGTATTCATGAACAAGTTCATGGAGGAGAGATCCTCGTACTGGCTATAATGGGAATCTGATCGCTATCTAAATAATCAAATCTATCTTCGCGATCAGAGCATGTGGCATCTTAATCATTGGGGTGTGATCCATAGGTTCGAATGTTAATGTCGTACCTTTCCATCTTGAAATGTGGGAGAGGAATTGGTTCTCTCAGTCCTTTCTCATTCTTTCCACATCCTAGACCTTTGTAGCCCATGGAATACATCATTTGGCTAGACTTCTCATACTCAGGGATTTGGTAGCAAGTTGGTTGAGTATCTTCCAGGACCCAAGTCGTAGGTGGGTCCAACAATTTCTCTTCAGCGAGCAACCCTCCAGGTAAAAATGACCCAATAGTTCACTCATCTCTAGGCCGTTTGAAATGATAGTTGGGTCGACCTCTAGTTTTAGGTGACAATGAGAGGTCTGAAACTAAAAGAGCTTGTTACACATTATACTCCTCACAACCGTATTCTAGAACCTTCATCTCCCATTAATCAAAAGGGGAAGTTGATGTAGAATCATCACGAGTGCAAGAACTTAGGGAATCTGAATCTACTTAGGACTACATGGCTTCGGATTGAAGAGGAACAACTATATCAGCAGAGGGACATGTATAGGCACCCTTACGCATAAAACTATTGAGATTTCTGCAGTGAGTGAAGGGCTCTGGATCTCCTTGTATCATGATAGTGTGTCCCTCATGTTTCAATTTGATGCATTGATGGAATGTTGACGGCATGGCCTACATGGCATGAATCCATGGTCGGCCAAGAAGCATATTATATGGGAGTTCCAAGTCCAAGACATGAAACTTCGTGTGATGACAAGTGGGTCTGACTTCCATGGGTAATTTGATTGTGCCAGCAAACTCCCTTTCTGCGTTTTCATAAGGAGTTATGGTAATGATGTGGGACTCAAGGTCTTCTTTTGTATGTCCCAATTGCTTAAATAACTTCAATGTGCATATATTCAATCCTGATCCGTTGTCCACAAGCACCCATTTTACCTTTCGGTGCGTGATGAATACCTCAATATACAAGGGGAGATTATGCATTGGATCTTCAATATGGATCTCCCCATGATTAAAGGAAATATGCTCAGTTGGTACAATATTGGCTACCACAACTTGAAGATGCGTACGATCTACTTCTAGTGGCACTCCTGACCCCTGAAGAGTTTTGTACAAAATTTCCTTATGTAGATTCGATATGTTGGGGAGATCCAAGATTGAAATCTTAAAAGATGTCATCTCTAGTTGTTCTAAAAGGTTGTACCTACCATTTTGCAGGGTTGACGGAGAGGGTTCAGGAATCATGAGGCAGGCACACATTGTTTCCATAGCGTAATATATTCCCTTAATCTGAATGGTGTTCACATGGTCACTAGGGGAGCAGATACACCCAATGAGAAAATCATAATGATTATTGTCTTTCTTGGTATATAGATAATTCACCGCTTTGTAACTCTGGGATGACTCTCCTCGATCTATCTTTGGCTCATCTGACTTACCATGTTTAGGGAATGGTTCTTTGTATATTCCCATCTTTTCATTAGGCATCTGATTTTTTTCCGAGTTGTCCATTTCTATCTCCCCATTGTCAATGAGGTCTTGGATGTAGTGACGAATTTGTAGACATTTGTTTGTTTTGTGTCCCTTTACATGATGTAATTCAGAATAATCATGCTCTTTGTACCATGATGGTTTTGGAGCATTGTCATCAAAGGGTTGTGTCATGGGATAAGTCACCATGTGAGATACATCCAATTGTTTCAATATAACCGACAAAGGCTCATTGAGAGGATTGAACATTCTATGTTTAGGTGGTGGTTGAATAAGTCCTTTGGTTAGTTTAAAAGGTTCACCAGTTTGAACTGTTTGCACACGTTTGGAATCTTTGATTTTGTCTCCCACCATGTTCTTGTTTTTGTTGAATATTTTTGGCTTTTCCATAGGTTTTGTGTTTTGTTTATCCTTAGAATGAGGTTTAATGGTTCCTTTAGCAACAAGGGCTTTCTCTATTTGAATTCCCTTGTCAATAACATCTTCGAAGGTGCAAACACAATGCATTTGTAGATGAAAAGTGATGTCTGGGCTGAGATTGGGCACAAAGATACTCACCAGTTGTTTTTCAAGGAATGTACAAGGGAAGTGACTAGATATCCCTCTCCATCTTTGTAGGAAGCTATAGAATGTTTTGTTTGGACATTGTTTAGTGCCACACAAGTTCGCCATGGTCATGTCACTTTCAATATTGTACAAGAAGTGTCTTACAAATCTTTCTACTAGTTTAGGCCATGTAAAAATATACCCATAGGGTAAGCAAGTGAACCATTCCAAGGCTTGACCCCCTAGACTTTTTGGAAAGAGTTGTATGAGGTAATTGTCACTATAGGCCACTTCTTGGCATGCCATATAAAAATATTTTACATGGTCTCGTGGGTAACCTTTCCCTCTGTATTTGTCAAATTTTGGCATGTCAATTTTTTTAGGGAAGGGTTGAAGCATCATAGTTTTTTCAAATGGATAGGGACATAGCTCTTCATATTGATATTTTCTAATATTCCCCACAGTGCTCTCTTGGAGGCTTGTAAGTGTCACTTTCATAGAATGCATTTCTTGAACGAGTAATTGTTCTTTGGTAGGAGAAGCAGGGATATATACATGATGGTGTTCCATATTTCCTTCTCCTTGATTGTCCAATTGAAGTTCACTAATTTTGGCCTTAGGTTTTGTCTTTTTTACATTCTTTTTCATTTCATTTTACACATGAGATGTTAACAAAGCCAATTGTTGACTAAGGTTGCTAATTTGTTACTTAATAGCGACTTCTTCTTCGAAAGGTTCCTTGTCTTCTTCATGCTGCAGAGGTTGTTCAACATTTTCGTTTTCTATTCTGAATTTACGTGGTACTTTAAGGAAAGGTATTATATATCCCACTATTATCATTTCCCATGTTAGAAGTAGAAGCATGTCCGTGTGTTAAGATATCATCCATTTTAATAAGAGGTTGTTCCTCTTCATTAGCATCATTTGTAGGTGGGATTACTTCTTGTTCAATAGGCATTCTGGCTCCCACTTCTACAACTCATGCCAGTACCTGATCCTTTATTCTAAAAATAAATTCATCTAACAAGGTGAGGTCGAAGTCAAACTCCGCATGTGGGGATTCTATCTCGTCACTGCTATGATCTATCATTTCTTCTACTTCTTTTTCTGCGGAAAATAAAGGCCCCATATCATGGCCAATAAAAGGGTTTGACCCTTGTTTGTTTGAGGCTTCCCAAGTTTGCATTTGTCTGGTTTCCAAAGCCTCCCTTTTGAGTCCTAATCATGTTTTAGGAGCCATAATGTGTAATAGTTTCACTAAGGTATCTGTGAATGTGTTCAAATATTTTTATCAAACCTAAGTGAAAGAAGGAATGTCAAGAAATTAAGGTATGTTATGAATGTCAAAGAACCAAAGTGACACAATAATTCTCTCTTAAGTGAACAAGCCAAGCAAGAATCAATCACACAAAGTTGAGCTTCAAACCAAATAATCAAATGACGTACTTCCTAAATTTGTCCTTGAAAAAGTATTTGGTGTTGCATGATGATTAACAAAATTTCCCTACTTATGTCGAGTTCAAAGAAATGAACAAGGCGTATGTAATAACAAGAAGTTAACTTGACCTCCAAACAAAGTATACTAGAACCAAGCCCAAATTCAATCAATACTTATATTCCAAAGGGTGTCAATTACGATTGTGGGTGACACAACAATTTCACCAAGATATGTTAACCAAATTTTATGATAAAGTAAGGTATTAGTATCAAGATGATATTGATATAACACACACAAGTGGTAACGCTTAACACTCTTCAAAATCGAGGTAACAAGTGAAATCAAACTAAAGTGATAGTATACCTAGGAATTGTTAAAGAGTATACAACGTAACCTTACAATATAGATATTTAAGCCAAGTTTATAAGAAACAAGACGTAAATACCCAAATTGTAGTGTCACGATATAAACAAGATAATCATTCAAAGGAGAATCAAAGTGATGAACCAAACCTAAATATGATGATGATCTTGAGTTGGGTATCAAGATCAAAAAGGCTACCAATGATATGAAAACATCTCCACACACTTTAGATGTTTAACAACCCAGCTGCAAACATGGATGGGCGTAAACAAACAAAAAAGTGGCAAAACAATCAATTGATAACGCAAAGGTAGTCACTCTTCTTTTGATCAACAAAGTGTCAAAAGAAAGTGAAGGAAGTAGATCTATTGGGTTTGAAAAATGTTGGCCTCACTTTGACAGAGTTTCACCTCGCCTTAGGGCAAGTGAAAAACTAAGCAAAAGTAACGCTTCACACAGTTCGTGATGAACAATAGCTCTTAACTCAAAATTGGCTATGATGTGGTCTAAGTGGGCTCCTAGTCAAAGATAGTTTCCTGGGTGGTTCACTTAACTAGGTGTTACCAAGACCATCTTAAGCGAGCTTGATTTACCCAAAAAATTTCACTAACTCATTTGGGAGTATCTCAAATTTACTTTAATCCCTTCAAGCATAGCGGACAATTAATGTGTCTATTGTGTACTTTCACTGGGGTTGCCATACGGACGACTTGTGACGTTAAATCTCACAAATGGTAGTACTAGTCAAGTAGGTTATGCGGAGAACTTCCTATTTCGTCCATAAGGTTCCCTCTTGCATGGACTACTTTGGGGTTCCTATGATCACCCCCATTGTTGTAGCTTAAAACTTATGCCAGAGGGGTTATGTCCTAGTTTTAAGTGGATGAGACGTACCCTTATCCGAACCTGCAAATATAGTGCGTTGATTGTGGTGTGTTTTTTATATTTTTTAAATTGGATGTGGTTTACTTGAACACCTTTTGGCAACCTGCACGGAAACTAGATTAGTAATTTTGTTTAATTTCAATTTCACCCTTCTTTAAAAATTGTTTGTGGCTCTGCACAATGGATTAGTAGTTTTCCATTAAACGAATAAATATTGTTTCTGATTCTCAAGATCACCCTAAAATGTAAGAGAAGAACATACGCGACGCAAAATCCAAGAATTCAACAAATGGAAACACTTAATTCAAACGCGAAATATACCTTTTCTCAATTTTTTACATTCACCATATTCTTAAAGCAACAAAAGACATAAGAATCATTTCTGATTCCCAAGATCGCCCCCAAAGATGCGAGGGAAGAGTATACATGATCTTACTCTTATAATTAACATGCAAGGTTCATTCCATATCTAGTCTAGCATATCAATTCAAAAAAATAAAACATGCAATGATATTAGTACCTTAGGAAACAAATTTTTACAAATCTGAAAGTAATACGCCAACTCAGAACGAAATACCTCTGCACGGGTTAGGACATGTGCGTGTGTTTTAGGGTGTGTGCATGTGGTTTAGGGTGTCTGCGCCCTCTGTGTAAATATAAATCCACAGTGCACCTGCGCCACTTAACAGATGCTTGCGCTAGCATATGGGCATGTGTGTCAGGGTTTAGGCGTGTGTGTCAGGGTTAGCAAAAAGAAGGTACGAAAACTCAGACAGTGTGCCTACACCACCCGAGAGATGCATACATAAGATACAGGTGTCTGTGCCAAGGTTTAGGTGTGTGTGTCAGGGTTAGCAAAAAGGAGGTACAAAAACTCAGCCAGTGTGCATGCGCCACCCGAGAGATGCATGCATCAGGATACTGTCGTGTGCGCCAAGGTATAGGTGTGTGCATCAAGGTTAGCAAAAAGGTGGTATAAGAATTCAAACAATGCACTTGCGCCACCTGAAATATGCCTGCACTAGGATTATGGTATGTGCGCCTGGGTTAGGGCATATGCACTAGCCAGACAGATTTCCAGCAGTAGTGACAGTACAGTACGAGTAGAGTGTGTGCGCACATCGAAATGTGTGTCTGCACCAGGTTTAGTGTGACAGTGTCAAGTTTGTGCGCCTGTGCCCATCCTGCAGTCAAAATATAGCCAAAGACACCAAAAAGCTCAAAACACTCCAAATTTTAGTTTGATAGCTCAAAATTGACAACAACCCATTAGAATTAAAGCTCTAAATGAAAACCTACACATGTAATATTAGCAAAATCCTAAGAAATTGAACATTATTTTCCATATGTGTATATCAAGGGTTAGCCAAAAACTTGAAATAAAAATAAAATTTGAGCTAGAATGTTAAGGGACTAAGGACCCGTCCCACCGGCATGTCAAATGTGTATATGTATTTGTTAGCAATGTAAAAAGAGTTAGAACTAACACCTAGTAGTCCTAAAACAAAGCTAAATCAAAATCAATGCACTATCATGCTTAGAGCTTAAGCAAGAAAAAATCTACTAACATCCTTACATTAGAACGTGAACAAATATTCAAACTAACGTGTTAATTCGTTAATCTCTATCTCTATTTAATGTTATCCAAATGAAGTGAACCTATTTAGATCCTTAGCAATTAAAGGTTTTATTTTATGTTTGAATCCCAAGGTTTTCAAGAATGGAATCCATGGCTACAAGACCATTTTACATATTCCCATATGACTTCAAAACTTGGATGAATGAATACAAAAAATGAAAGTACTTAGCCTCTCCAATGAAGAATGCTTCAAGATGATAAAATGGCTATAGCTTAGGCTCTATGCTCATATAGGAATGTAAAGGTGTAAGTGCAAAGGTAGGAGGGCTCTTTATATAGTCCAATGGATAGAATAATCTCTACATCCTCCTTCATGGGGGATAAAAGGAGAGGCTGGGTTAGTTGTGGATAAGAGAGGTTTAAACAGGGTTGAGTCAATGTTAGGAGAGTTTAGTTTGTCCTTTAGTGACCCATGGGGTTTGAGGGGCTTTATTAATTAATCCAAGCTTATAGAATATTTTTAGAGATATAATTAACATGATTTAGACCATGCGAGGGATTTAATCAAATAAATGATGATTTGTTGATTTAATAGAAGATGAAGATAATTAATTAATAATAATTAATTAGTCTAGATAGAAAGGGGGATTAATTAATTAGAAATAATTAATTAATATAGATAGAAAGGGGAACTTAATTAATTAGAATTAATTAATTAATCTAGATAGAAAGGGGAGCTGATTAACAGAAGGTCGTTAATTGGTGTATTAGTTGGACAGAAGAGTTAATTAACTAGTGTAATGTCGTTAATTAATGGTGATATAAGAGGAAGTGTGTTATATTGACGATATGTCATCAATTTGCGGGAAAGAGGATAATTAGTGCAATTTAAGTATTTAAATTGCTTGGGTTAAATTATAGGTATCTACAGTAGCAAAGTAAAATGCACTTACCCTTGCTAGGTCATCTTCCTGATATCCGTAGACTTCCACAGCTTCCGCTCATAGAGAAAATGTGAGTAGTGTACATTCTAACAATAGACATGCTTGCCTTTATTAAAAGCATGAAAAAAACAAAACAATTGCAATCTAAGGGAAAGAAGATCGAAAGCATGATCATATTTCTTTATTCAAATTTAAAAATGACTACTTCTGACAGAAAGATCCAAGCTCATTCATTGAATCCATTTCCTCACATAGCAACATATCTTTGCTGAAGGTCTCTTTATCCAGACGATGCTGATACATCCTTTATCTATGTCCATTCACCAGAAGATGTCTTCTGTCCCCATTAATCGGCATCAATCTCACATAGCCATTATCAAACAATTTTTTGTTCTGGTATGGTCCCAACCATCTTGTCCTCAGCTTTCCTTTGAACTGTTGATACTTTGAGTCAAAAAGTAAGACCCAATCTCCCTCATTAAACTTCCTATTTTTGATACGAGCATCATGCCAATATTTTCTTTGATGCTAAATAATCTCAGTTTGTTGTTGTGCCTCCATCCTCATTTCATCCAGCTCATTCAATTTTATTACTCTCTCACATTGGGCTTCATCCAAATCGACGCTAACTTCCATTATTGTCCTCCAAATCTATAATTCAAACTCATTGGGTAACAGTGGATTCTTCCCATACACCAATTCATATGGGGAGAAACCAATAGTGGTCTTCCAGGTTGTACTGTACACTCAAACCACTTCTGAGAGTTTTGGTACCTAGTTCTTTTTGTATACATTGATATTTTTGGTTAAAATATTCTTCAACTCTATGTTTGTAACCTCTACCTGCCCATTGGATTGGGGGTGATATGGAGATTATTTACAATGCTTGATTCAGTAGATCTCTAGGAAATCTTTAATCATGTTAGACACAAACTGATGTCCCTGATCAGATACAATAGCTCTAGGGGCGCCAAATCTCAGCATAACCCTGTTGTAAAAAAATTTAACTATAGCATCTTCATTAGAAGATGCCAATGCTTGAACCTCGACCCACTTTGTGACATAATCAGTGCACACCAACAAGTACTCTTTCCCAAAGGATGGGGGATCAAAAGGTCTAATGAAATCAATACCCCACTTCTCAAATGGTCTTAATACCAGCTGAGGATTGAGAGGCATTTCCATGGACGATGTAGGCTTTCCCATTCTTTGACATGCATCACATTGCCATACGTACTTCTTGACAGACTTGTGAAGAGAAGGCCAGTAATACCAAACTCCAAGAACCTTCTGAATTGTCCTCTTCACTCAGTAATGTCCTCCTCCAGGATCATCATGAAAATATCTCAGTATGTCATATACTTCATCCTCACAAACACACCTGTGAAGAACCATATCAGGAAAACATTTAAGTAAAATTTTGTTACACCATTTATATGTTGAGTTGTTTTTAACTAATCTTTTTCATTGCTTATTGGTAAAGTAAGTTGGAAAATTCCCTTTAGTTAGGTAATTCGTAAGATCAGTAAACCATGGAGGTAGAGTTGATATTGCAAACAAGTGTTCATCTGGAAAATGATCCTAGACTGTTTCTTCTTCTCCTAAAACATTACAATATTGAAAGGAAATTAGAAACAATGTTAGTCTTTCCTATCTTATCAATAAATGTTTTAGTTAAATTCTTGCAACAAGAGTTACCATTTGATAATTTTGGCCCCTATGACTGGTTTATTCATCAAATACCTTATGGCTGAATGGTCAGTATAAAAAAATATTTTTTACCCAGTAATACAATGTTTGAATTTATTCAGAGAGTAAACAACAACTAAAAATTCCTTTTCTGTAGTGGTGTAGTTTCTGTTTGTAGGGGTGAGATTCTTCTGTGATAAAATAAATGGCATACATTTTATCTTCTTCGTATTTTTGTCCAATAACAACTCCCATTTCTGTATTAGATGCATCCAGTGTGAATATGGAAATGGCTGACCCTAATCTGGGTCCTCTCAAGACTGGAGTTGTGGTTATCTTCTCTTTGATAATCTCAAAAGTTTGCTGACATTGAGGAGACCATTTAAAAACACAATATTTTGTCAGCAAAGAAAACATAGGTGTAGAAATTTTACTAAATTATTTTATGAACCACCTATAATACCCTACATGTTCAAGGAAACTCTTGATGTCAGTTTAATTTTTTAGCGTAGGCAGCTTACTAATTATTGCAATCTATTTGGGGTCAACTTGGATTCCTTTAGCATAAATATGATGACTTAAGACAATTTCTTGATCAACCATAATCAGACATTTTTCAGGACTAAAGAAAATTTGGTACTGCTCACATCTAGTTAATACTTTTTCAAGTTTGTTTAGAGATTCATCAAAAGTGGAACTGTGTACAGTGAATTCGTCCATGTAAACCTCAACACATTCATTTGTAAGATCTAAAAAAATGACCAAAACTACTCTCTAGAAAGTAGCAGGTGTATTACAAATCCCAAATGGTAGGACTCTATATGCAAATGTACCCCAAGGACAAGTGAAGGTGGTTTTATCCTTATCAATAGGTGCAATAGTAATTTGGTTATACCTGTTAAACCCATCCAAGAACGAGAAATATTTCTTACCTGCAAGATTGTCCAAAACCTGATCAATAAAGGGCAAGGGAAAGTAGTCTTTCTTGGTGGCTTTATTAAGTTCCCTATAGTATACACAGATTCTTCATTTACCATTTATTTTTGGAACTATAACTAGGGGTGATACCCACTAACTATCAAATTTAGGATAGATGAATCCTAACTTCAGCAATTTTTCTCTCTTTTTTTACTATCTCTAAGTGTTGGATTAATTCTTCATTGTGGTTATCTCACAGGTTTAACATCATCGATGTAGATATGGTGAGTGCATATCCATGGATGAATCCCCTTCATATCATTATAATCCCAAGCAAAATCTTGGGAATGCTTCCTCGAGATTTCTAAAAGTCTAGTCTTTTGGCTCGCCTCTAAGTTATTACCAATGGTCAACTCTTTTCCTATGTCAATAGTCACTTGCTTCGTATCTTTCAAAATAGCAAGCTCTGCATTAGCAATTAAAGAATTCAAGGGAAAAACATGAGGTTGAAGCATGTGAAAAATAGTCATATTTTTAAGAGACATAACCATGGTTAAAGGACAATAGAAATCAGTGACTGTACATTCCTCATTATAAGCATAGGTTTCTTTACAATTTTCATTGGAAATTTCACTTACCAAGGTAATATTATTTGTTGTGTTCAAAACAGATGGTTTTGTAGTCTCAGTTCCAATTTTTGTAGCCCCAATTCTGATTTTCGTAGCCACAATGTCCTCTTCATTAGACATTGTGTATGACTCAACAATTTCTTCCATGTGATTTATCACTGCAATGGTGGCCAGATAAGAAGAACTCGGATGATTAGTATTTGAATAATCTACCCATACATGTTCACAACCATACACATACAGCTAGGCAAGAGGATACAATGAAATATTATTTGATTTGCGCCCATTTAAAATGGTCATTTTTCCAGACTTACAGTCAATATATGCAGCAATAATAGCCAACCAAGGCCTTCCTAAGATGACTAGATATCCCAACTTCCGAGCTTTAGGCTGTAAGACCATAAAATTGACAGGATACTCCCAAGATTCAACCGTGAACATTACATCCTCAATCACTCTATCTGATACAGCAATATATTGATTTGTCAATTGAAGAATGGTATTGGTTGGCTGCAATCCTGTTAAAGACAGCAGATTCAACATATTTGTTGTTATAACATTGATGGCAACACCAAGATCCACCAACACGTTAGATATTGACTAACCATTTATAAAAAATAGTAATGACTGGACTCCTAGGATCCCCATATTTTGGTAAAATAATCTTTCCAGCAACAAGATCAGCTAGATTCCCTTCCACTTTGACAGTTTTTGGGTATTTCTTCTTTCTTCCTGTTGTCTTTATACACTAGTCTCTAATGGTCTAGTTTAATTCAGGGATATTCCTTATTACTCTCAAAAGTGGGACCTCAATGTTCATCTTCTTCAACTCTTGAAGTAGTGTTGTTTCTTCTGCAGCTCGAGTTTCTTGTAATCATTCTAGAAAAGGAGCTGCATGTGCATTCTTATCTTTTTGTTGACCATTCCTAGTGTCTTGTATTTGTGGAACATGTTCAATTTCTTCATTTTCCTCAGGTCTCTTCTTTCTCATTTTCTTCAAGTATTTTTGTAATAACAATAAGAGGATGATTCAATGTTCTCATAAACCTTAGTCACATATTATTGATAGTATTAACCTGCATTGTATCACTTTGTCCTGCTTCATTAATTGAAGTTGTATGTTGTTGTTTAGGGTTTGCTACAAGCTGGGATGGAAGTTGAGTTTTTGTTGCTTGACCATGTTGTTAATAGTTTTGTGGTGGGGCAATTAAATCCTGTTGTGGTTGCTAGAACCTCCTCTGATGATTAGAATTTTGTTGAGATTCCCATTGTTGGTTTTAATTAGAATTTATTTGAGGTTCCCATTGTTGGTTTCACCACGAATTTGCATTGGTTGGTGGTGTCCAACCCTGCTGATTCTAGGGAGTAATTCATGGTGGTGGATGTGGGTAGACCATCTAGTTTGGTGGTGTCCACTCAAGTTGTCCCCAAGTATGTTGAGGAGCCTGATTGGGCCATCACATCCTCCAAGGGTTCTGAGAAGGTCTAGGGGCATACACAACCTCATTATTTGGCTTCTGAACAAATTTTACCTCTGCAACTACTTGAGACATGACATTCAATCCTTCTTTCAACTGAGGTAAGAAAGTGCAATGCTTAGTATTGTGATCAGTGACATCACATATCAAACACATGCCTGTGACATCGAAAGGACACTCTCTCAAAGGATGTCTCTTCCTACATTTAGGGTAGTTTATGTGTAGAGGTTCTTTTGTAGCACTGGTCCTGGCTTTCAACCTATTTATGGTTGATGTTAATTGCGACAAGATGTCTTTTTTCATGTTATCTATTTCCTCCAGAAGTTCTGAGGTACCTAGGGCAATCTTAGATGTTTTTCTTTTTTGTATACCTCCTCGTGTTCTAGAGTAACTTCTCATAGCTCAATGGTATTTTCCATACTAGGTTTTTGCACATCATCTCCTCCCATAAGATGGAGGGAATCCTTGGTTTCCTCATCAAGTCGTTTAAGGAAAATTATCTTAGTGATGTCTGCATGTAACTCACAACCACTCCTCTGGTGGAAAAAGAGAAATCTATCCAGATAATCCTCTAGATTTTAATCTTCTTTTTGCTTTATCTGGAAAAAATCTTCCTTCCTATCTCTTCCCCTGTAGTAGTCTTGATATTTATCCAAAATTCTTGTCTCCATGTTCTCCCAAGAATGAATGGAGTTAGGGGACAATCCCATGAACCACCTCAAAGCAGAGTCCTTGAGGGTGGAAGGAAATAGTTTGAGTTTTTGATTTTCTATTTTGTAGTCATATGTCTGGCAAAGAACTTTGAATTCAAACAGGAACTGATATGGGTCTTCTGTAGACATTCCTCAAAAGATAGGGAGGATTGATGGTGAGATATTTTTCATAGGTACATCCTCATCTTCATCTAAGACAATGGGATAGGTAAAGGTTCTACCCAAGGGTCGGTTGTCATTATTCCCGTTGTCTCCCATTTCTGAAGGTTGCTCTAGTTCTAAATAGGATGATGCAGAATGTTCAGAAGGGCTTCTAGGTGTTGGATTAGATTCAGTGTCACTTTCAGTGTTCCCTACTTGTACTCTCTTTGGAGATATTATTTGGATATAATGTGGTATAAATCTCCCTTGAACGTCTTGTTTCCTATGCATCAAGGTTGGTTATGTAAAAAAGGCTTATGAATTCTATTGGTTGCATAGATTAATTGCATTAATACCCATATCATGTAAAGTGAATAAAATGGCGTGTTGTGATTATGGTGATCCCTCAGAAATGATGCCAAAAATTATGGGTCTGTTGTATTCTCCAATCATTTAACTAACATATTATTTTTCTAATATCATTATAAAACTAAGGGTTGGGTGTTCCAAGGCTATATGTAATGAATCTTTATGAAACTTAATTGTTTTGTGGTTCCTTTATGGGGGTTTTAGTTGTTATGTTTCTCTCTGTCTCTGCTAATCCATGAAAAATGTAATGCTAAACTACTGAAACAACACTACTGTAATTAAATTCATTTAATGGAAATACTTTTTTAGAATTGGAATGCACACACCAAATCAATATAACATAATTCAACTAACACACACTCTAAATTTAAATTTGTAGAATTGAAATGACGTACTCAGAGTTGAAATTGCATGAAAGGAAATGACACACACTAAATAGAAATTGTAGTAAAGGAAATAAGTAATTGCGTTCAAACTGTAACTTATCAGAAACCACGAGCATGCATAAACATAAAAGCCTCCAGTCGCCTTGGTCAAGTGGTCCCTTTCCCTTCCTCAAGACAGAGGTAATCTCAACACCACATGATATTTTAAAACATCATCTAATATATTGATTCATAAAATTTCCATAACATACTCATTACATAACTGGAAAATAGATACTAACTATTCTGAACCATACTGCAGATTACCAACATCAACTAACTACTAAATTATTCTTTAAGGAGATTTCTATATAGAAATATTTGGTTACACATCATGCAAAAATTGTAGGAACTAATTTATTTCACTAATAACCTTATTAAAGTTCATTAAATCCTACGGAACTATTAAAAAAAAGATCTATGGTTATAGACTGTATCAATGGAAAAAGTCTTCCATGAATGCACGACGGTTCTAGACTCTGACTCCTTGATTACAATTCCTAGCATTAGTAGATAAATTTCCAGTATTATCCTACACATGTCACAACATTTCACTCACAGAGGCATATTAGTGGGAGGTTATACGGTAAAAAAGTTACATGAAACAAAACAAGAGAAATGCATTGAACTTACTAGGATATAAGTGCATATAAAACATCCCCATGCACTAATTAATCATGTTTAATGACAAATCAATAAGCACATAAATGATATAAACAAGTCAAATAATGCACTCGTCAACTAGAATGGGAGATGGGAGATAATCCAAAGGAGTAAGATACATAGAGAGAAAGGCTTTGATGTATGTTATTAGAGTGTACACCTACTCCTCTAGTTTCTCATGTGTATATTTTCCTTTTTATACCCTCTCAATCACTTTAGAAAGTGTTTCCTTTAAATTATGTACATCCCCTTCATGGGTGGATTCTCCTATGGAAATCCTTATGAGATCATAATCAGTTATGGAAACCTAAACCTCACGTTTATCCATTGTTGTTCTAGAAATTTCAATGAATTATTGACATAAAGTATCAATGACTAGACAAGGAGTCTTATCTTTCTTGGTGGGATATGGAGTACCAAGAAGTGAAACTACAACATCATAATTAGAAACCTAAATTCTTGATGGATATTTCCTCTTTTACTTTCAACCATTGGTTGAACCCATGAGAATGAAGTATCAAAAGGTAAAGTTGTTATTGGCACATTAAGTTTTAGCGGAGGAGGAGAAGATACTTGTGTAGAAACAATTATGACAGGGGGAGGATTATCAGTAGACACTTGAAGGGAATTAGAAGGTCTTCTTATATCAAGTTTCTTTAGAAGTACTTGTTTTTCTAAAATCTTGAGTTGTGATTTCAGTGACTTCTTCATCTTATTCCTCTACGTCACTCTCTTCACCGTATTTTTCTTGTTCAACTCTTTCATGTCCTTCTTGTTTACTATCTTCCTTCTTTCCCTATTGTTTATCATCATCTTTCCTGTTGCCATCTTTCTCAAATTCATCCTTCAAAGTTTGTGCATACAACTTTGTTCTTGATTCTTGCTAAGTTCAGGAAGAGATGTCCTAAGAAGCATTTTTCTATTGAGAAGTTTTGAACTCTTCCAATTTCTTGATGAACCAATTCTTGGTTCTTATGAGAAAAAGTGTTCTAAGATCTTCAATGTTGTCCTCTTTAAGATAACAATCAATGGTAGAGAGAGGAGAATATTGGATAAAATTTATGAATTCAATCTCTAGCAACACTAAACCATCATCTATCATACCATCTATAACTTTGAATAGTTTAAATTCTTTGATTTGTTGAAGAGGCATTATTCCATACATTATCTTTTTGACTTCAAATTCATCATCACATTCCTCCCAATAATCTTCAATTGTAAGCATATGAAAATATGACAGATGAAGATTATTTCTTATAAAGTTTTTGTTATCAAAAGAGATCATTTTATGAAAAGGATGCATGTTGAAAGGAGCAATGGTTCTATTAATATTTTGAGTGTCAATGGCTAACCTGTAAATATAATTTCTAAGGGATGTGGGGAATTGGATGTCAAAAAAATCTTTAATCCCTATAGGTCCTGTCGAGAATATTCAACTGTCTGCAAATCTCAATTAGGATTATCTTATCATTATAGTAAATTGGAAGCTTGTAAGGGATCCCTTCAAACCCTGTAACTTCGATGTATAAAAACTTCTGGAATTTTATAAAAATTCTTCCAGATATAGCTATCAATTTCTTAGCCTCTTGAGAAACTTTTTTGGTGACATATCCTTCAAGAAATCTGACTATAAATATGGTCAAGTCATCATTAACTCTAATGTAATGAATTCTAATATTCTCAAAACTCAATTGGGTGTAATAGTCATAGATTAGGAGTTTTTCTCTATAAACCTGACTTGACAAACCAATACAAATCCTATATCCGGAAATGGTGTAATCAAGTAAGAGGACATATAAAAGGTTTGATCTAAAGGAACTTGAATAAGTTGCTAAGTCGGGTTTTCACAAATAATCTCTCCCCAATTTAGTTTTTGTTTTTCTTCACATATCAAATTGATATATATGCACATCTACTCCTAAAAATATTTGGTTGAAGAAAGACCCACACTCTAGCTAGGAGAGTGATGATATCTGAAAGGTCTTCGTGAAATCACTCCTACAGAGTGTCTTGGGTAACTTTGATGCTTCCTTATTTTTGGATTTCAACTAGGATTTTGCAATCATTGTTTAATACCTGTTGAGAGTTAGGTTAAATAATATTTGGGATTCATACAAAGTTAATACTTTGGCATTATCAAGTGGGGATTACAAGGGACAAATTTATGTGGTGTGTATCTAATTGGGAAATAATTTAACCCTAGGGATCTCTCACTTCTTTGGTTTAGGGATCAAAACAAGAGGCACGGGACAAGATAGTTTTAGTGAATTGAACTGAAATGGGAAAACCTCTTGCATGGGCTAAACCATTGTTTAGAATTCTTTGGGCTAGAGGTGCTGGTTTTTCATCTTTCATTATGCCCCAAAAATATGTCAAATCCATGTGTTTGATTTCACTATCCCCAATTTCATGTACAAATGTCTTTAATGAGGAAATTGGCTCCTAGTCTGCATATTGAAACTTCATGCTAATTAGATTAGAAACACTAGATGGGGAGAAACTAGTTTTATAAATGAATTTGTGAAAAACTAGGGTAAAAGGGCACCACAACAAGAAAGAAAAAAAATAAGTTAAAATGATTATAAAAAACTTACTGGTTAGGTGAAAAAGAAGCCCTCTTCTCCACGCTCTTGTTGAGACCAAAATGTCTGAATTTGGTTGATAAATGGCACAACTAGAGGCAGAAAAATAGTTATTAGGGAGTGGAAAATAACGTGCAGAGTGCAATTTCAAATATGTCAGATGAACAAGGTGAATGGGACAAGACCTTGAGTTTCATATTGATACATGTTGGGAAGTCGTTTAAGGTGGGAGATCGGTGAATGGGAGGAACTCAAGAACTGTTCTATTGGTTCTTAAAAGGCTCAACTTCACCGACTTTTCTTGTGTTTTACTTCCAAGTCTTTTATTGTGGCTATGCAGGGAATTAGGGGAACATAGGAATGGTTCCAAGCATGCTTGTGGTACCCGACATATCCTATTCTTCCTGATTTTCAAATTTCAACAGCCAAGTCATAAAATCAACGAACATATAAAACTCAGGAACAATTCTATTAGTTCGTTCAAATCCTGCATTAGCCGATACAACCCATAGATCAAGAAATTTGGTGTTTCAGGGAATTGATGGAACTCAGAAACAATTCCATTTGTTCCTTCAAAGGTTGTCTTGTCTAATAAAGATACCTTTTGGACTTTTAAATGGCCAAGTCCCAAAAAATAAATGATCTACTGAGGGGAAAACAACTCATACCACTTACATTTTACCCATGACTTCAATTATTTTATTTTTTTATTTTGATATGTGGAAATAGTTGGCTCTGACAGGGAACATGAATTGGGTAGGTTGATGACTACAAAAACAAACCATTCATGGAGAATCCCAAAACCTATGGTTCAACAAAGAACAAGTGTTTTATCCATTAGGAAAAGGAAGAAAACTCGTGACTATTTCAACAGAAGGAAATAAATATGATAGAATAGAACCAAAAACATGTAAAACACAAACACAACAGACAACAAAAGAAAAAACCAAAATACAACAAACAAAACAGATGATGTACAAGGAAAAGACACCCATTTAGCACTTATATAACTTCATATATTTCTCATTATATGGTAATGGGAGATGATTCCCATCCAAATAAGAAAGGTAATATGTATTTTCACCACAAAAGTGTCACCTTTTGAAAGGACCAAGCCAGAGGGAATCAAATTTACCATGACTTCCCCAAGGTTCTCTTCTTTTAACCCAAAGCAAAACCAAATCTCCATTTTGGAAATCATGCAACTTAGTTTCTTATCAAAGCAATTCTTGACTCTTTTTTAATGATCTAAGATCTAATCCACTACAAGAACTCATTCCTCTTCAAGATTTTGTAGGTACATGATTCGTTTTTCAAAATAATCATTAAACTTTTCGTTCTCAATGATCTCCGCTAACTATAAGGAAGGCAATTCCGTTGTTATGGGAAATTCAACATCTATTCCATACAATAACTGAAAAGGAGACATACCAATGGATTTCTTTAAATTTATAAGATCAGCCCATAAAGTATCATACAACCTTTTGTGTCAACTCCTTTGACTATCATCAACCAATTTTTTTGCTATGGTAATGATATTCTTATTTGAAGATTTTTACTATCCATTCCCTTTAGGATAGTAATCAGAAGATTGAGACAATGAACTCCCATACCCATAGTACAAATCAATCAGTTTGTAAGAAGAAAAATATGGGTCATTATCTATGATAATTTTATGAAGTAATCCAAAATGAATTAATATATTTTCTTTAATGAAATTTCAGATAACTTCATAAGTTGTCTTTTTTTAACAGGAATTGCTTCAACCCAATTTGTAAATTAATCTATAGTAGTCAAGACATGAGTATGGCCAGCAATGGAGTGTGGATTTAGAGTACCAATGAAATCAAGTCCCCATTGATGAAAAATCTCTTCAATAAATACATGCTGTAATGGAAAAGTTGTCAACTTGGGTCTACCCAAAAATTTCTGACAAGCCTCACATTTAAAAACACATTTAGTTGCATCTTTGAACAAAGTAGGCCAATAATAACCTCCTCTCAAAATATTGTAAGAAGTCATTGGTGAAGAGAAATTCCCTCCACAAGTTTGGTCATAGTATGCTTTCAAAAACCTATTTTGTTGTTCTTTTTCAACACATCTCAAAAAGAGACCATCAATTCCTTTCTAGAAAAGAGAATTATCTCGTAACACATACCTTGTTTGTCTAAGTTTGATTTCTCTCTTCTCCTTTGCACTAAGATGTGGTGGTCATTCTCCATAGGTCAAAAAATGTGCAGTTGCATAATATCATTCATTTGTAGTATTGACAAACAAAATAGTAGGCATCTCTTCAGGTTTAGTATTATCAACATCCTTGTTTCCATCTTTTGCTATCAATTGGCATAGACCCTGATCTCGTACAAGTTTGGTTGGTTTGATATTTATATCATACTCTTATATGTTAGTGATCCAAATGCTTCTTTTGGAACCAAATTCTTGTTGAGTCAAAATAGACTTGACAACTAGATCAGGAACAAAGATGATTGGGTGGGAATTAAGAAAATAGAACTTAAATTGCTTGACTATTTTGACCACTGTAAAGGCGTGTTTTTCAATCTGGGAGTACTTCAGTTCATGTGTTTTCAATTCATAACTCATAAAATTAATTGGAGCTTCAATTCTTTCAATATTCTTTTGGACTTCAATTACAGACATGGTATGCTTAGACACAACAATAAATAATAAAAGCTTTATCAAAATATAGGCATTACTAAAATAAAAGTCTTTGAAATAGCTTGTTTGATCATTTCAAATGCCTTCTTAACTTCTAGATTCTAATGGAAATATTGTTTCCCTTTCATCATTTCAATGATGTGCCGAGTTAATTCAGCAAAGTTTGGGATAAATCTCCTAAGGAAAATTATTTTCCTAAAGAAATAATGAACACCCTTCTTACTAGTTGGGAGGGAATTATTTTGAATTTCCCGGAATCTGTCGGGGTGAATTTTGATTCCATCTTTTGAAATAATATGGCCAAGAATTTTTCCTTCAGTTACTCCAAAGATATACTTCTTTGGGTTGAGGGATATACCATGATCCCTACATCTCCGTAACACATGTTTTAGATGTTGAAAATGGTCTTCTCTTGCCTTAGAGGAAACTGTGAGATCATCAAGATAAACAAAAATACACTTGTTTTTCAAATCTTTGAAGGCCAAGTCCATTACTCTCTGAAAGCTTGCCCCTGCATTTAATAAGCCTAAAGGAATTCTTTTATAGGAAAAATTTCTTCAAGAGTAGTGAAGGTAGTTTTGTGTTGATCTTGAACTGAGACCTCAATTTGGTTGTAACCGGAAAAACCATTAAGCATGGATAACATTTCTGACCCAATAATAGCCTAGAGGATATGATCTATAATACGGAGGGGATAATATCTTTCAGTGACGCCTGGTTCAAATTGTAGAAATCAATACAAATCCTTATTTCTCCATTTTTATTTCTTACAGGAACAATGTTAACAATTCAAACTAAGTGATGAATTGGGAATATAATCTTAAAACTTAACATCTTTTGAATTTCTTGGTAGATTGTTCCAACAATTTTGGGATTGTTTTATATTTTCTTCTGTGTGAAAGGTTGTATACCAAGCTTTAAAGGGATATAGTGTTATATCTCTCTAGGATTGAAAGTCTTCAAATCACAAGAATAAGCCAAAACATTTATGTAAATTTTTAGAATTTTTACAAATTTATTTTTTTTATTCAACGGAACAACACTTACCAATGTTGACAAATTTGGTTTCTTCATCAGTTCCTATGTTTACCTTTTCACGTTCAATTGATTGGCTTGTACCTTCCAATCCTTTGCATTTGATAAAATGATCATGTTTATCACAAAGGTCTTTCAAACTCACAAACCCCTTAGGAATTATATTCCCTTTTAATTTGATACAACTTTCCTGATCATTTTCACATTCAATCCCCTCTTTAGTATTGGATGAAAGATATTCTTTGTATCCTGCTTCACTTCCTTCATAATACAACTAACTGAGATTGTCTTTTAATTCAAGGAAAGAAATGAGGAGTTGAAATCATTCAAAACCTTCCAATTCTCATAATTGGTAAGTACGTTGGGTCTAAAATAATGTATTTGCTTTGATCAAAAGCTAGGTGAGGCACCAACAATGATCCAAAAATTGCAAGAGAATCTGGTCTTGAATTGTTCTCTCTCAGTAGATCATCAATTGAGAAAGCCTTGAAACATTCAATTGACTCCCACACCTTATTCTTGTAGTGCTTTAACCTTTCATTTTTAACTTGAAATAGATTTCAAACTTGTTTCACTACATGTTTGGCATGACCTTGTGCTTGGATGTTTTTAACTCCCATTTCATGAACCATTGTCAAACCAAGTAAAAGAGCTTTGTACTCACTTGTATTTTTGGTATTCAAATATTTCGACTTGTACGAGAAAGGGTGTATTTCTTCATAAAGTGAAATGAGTACTACCCATAACCTGTAAACACAAGTAAATATTTTACATGTTCAATTGTTTATCACGACCTTATAAATTCATAAAATTTTAGGACTTTAATTAATCCAAAATTGATTAGAATTTGATTTTTAAAACTGAATTATGACTAATCCAAAACTAATTTTAAGTTCCCTTAATTCATGGTTTAATCAAAGCCATTCAAATTCAAGTTTACTTGATTTAACTGATTTTCCCATCATTGTCAAAACTGATTAAAATTTTGCATCCACATTAAAGTATGAATTAAATCTTTGCAGATAATCAGAAACTAAAAAGGAAAAATCAGATAACAAAAAATAGGGATTGTTTACGGGGTTTCTAATTCCTACGTCCCTGGGTTTGTTTAGAACTGATCCATTAATGTTTAGATTTGTAATTTACATATATAAGATTACAAATCAAATAATGAATCTTTTTTTAACCTGTCAAAAGTCTCTGAGAACCCGTGAGCTCTTAAAATAATCAAAATTTTCTCTTTGTGTTTGTTCTTGGTTTCACAGTTGATCTTCTTCTAGTTCATAGACAAAAGCTGCACAAAATGCTTTATAAAATTGGCATACAAACTCCAAATTAGAATCATGAATATACCATCAAGAGCATCTCTGAATTATGAGGAACTTCCTTGTTTTACCCGAGACCTGGTTCTGCTCCTAAGTGCCTCAAAAACAAGGATTTCCAAAAACTATCTGTTATAGTCCGTTTACAGTCTGTAAAAAAAAATTGTTTAAATAAAAATGAGCTCTTTTAATAACTTGTCGAGCTCTCTTGGCGTGGCGGAGAGCTATATTTTTGGGATCTGAGTGGTTAGGGGGTTGAGCTCCACTAATGACCACCACCGCATATTTTTCATAGTGGGTAACAAAATCCCACATACTTCGCACAAAAACATGGGCGGTGTTATAAAAGGGCAAGGTCGGTGAGGTTTGGTTATCTTAGGGCTGCCTTTTGTTGCACACCATGTGGTGGTCGATCATTGTTTGTTGAAACGGCCAAGCTAAGTTTATATGGCCATGTTGGAGTTGGGTGGCCACATGGGATGGCCAATGGTGTATGGCATGAAGGGAGCTAAATATAAACTTGACAGTTTGAGGAGATATGGCCAAGTGATGAGGTGAGGTAAGTGTGGTAAGGTGGCGAGTTAGAAGTTCACGAGATAATGAATGGCTCGCCGAGATGGTCAGTGACTCACCGAATTGGATCAGTCCCTATACAATGCATGATTAATCATAATGCCCTGCAATATGCCACATTTATAATGCAATGACAATATAAGGAATATACATACAAATCTGTGGCAATGTAAATACAAAGAAAAGGTGGAAAAAGTACCCCTTCTCAAAAAGAGTGTGCCAACCCTGGTTGAGGGCCCCCAGCCAGTAAATACGAGGTCCCACCTATTCGAAAACAAGCGTCGAAGACCGGAGTCACAAAACCAATTTTTACACTTTTGCCCAATTTTGTATTTTTCCACGTGTTGTAGTTTGATTCTCCAATTACTTCAATTTTCTCTCCTTCAACTAGCATCTTTTGCGGACAGTAACTTGCTCCTACAAAGTCCTTTTTCACGTTCTTTCTAGTGACAGAAAGCTCTCAGAGTCTACTACTATACTGTAACAAACTTCAGAGATTTAGGGAAACTTTTTTTGCTTTTTTATCTTTGGATCACTCCTCACCACTGGGAAGGATATTTGTCCACAAAAAGTTTTTTTTTCACCCACAAATGTTGTTAATCTTCCTGCATTTCAAAAACACATACAGGATCCAGAAATAGCATTATGGATTAAATCACTGCAAATTGTTGATTAGTTAATCACAAAAAAATTGATTAGATAAATTTAGACAATTGTTTTCCAGAATAGGTAGTTGTCCCCTGATACTCTATGATTTTGCCAATCTCTGCAAACAATTGTGAACTTTCAAAATCCAATAACTATAATTGTCATCACAAACAGTTGATCTGTCTAAAAATAGACACTTGTTTGTTAAAAGAGGCAAGTGTATAACTAATACTCTATGATAAGGAAAATTATGTAAAAACAATTCCACTCAACTAGATCAGTATATAAAGACAATTACATGCCAAAAATAGCTAGTGTCCATTATCCCCGTGAAATTGTCAACCACTGCAAAAATCACGATCTAGAATGTTTAAACCACACATGCCAGAAATAGCTAGAGTCAAAACTAAATCATGTGAATCTGCCAACGAATTATCTATCCCAATATTTTGAACTATAAAAAGGATAGATTCAAACTGATTGCATACCAAAAATGGTGAAATTGTTATCCACTGCAAAAGGTCACCAGGAAAAATCTACCCAGTTTGTTAGTGTAGTTAATGTACGTGCTAATTGTAACCACATAGGGTAGTTACAAATATATGCCCAAAAGTGAGGGTCTTCAAGTATGTGCAAATACCCTATGTAGACACACTACGATTGTATATTAATTACAATACCAAAATGGTGCCCAGATTTACACAATAAAAATCACCAATAGATATTGAAATGCAAATTTCAAAAAACAGACATTATACACATGCCCACTGAACCTGCATACACTACTACCAATAATAAAAATGGATTTTTTTCAATCTTAACAAATGAGAAGTATAATCTAAGTATGATAAACTTTTCATTCAGATCTTCGCTACAAGTAACACCATTATCAAATTTCAAAGAAAAATGAATATATGGGAATTTTTTCTTTCATCACTCATCGGAATCCCACAAAATGCTCTGAAAATAATGCCTGTTAATCAGCTACGCAAACATGAAATCAAGAAATTGTTTAACCACCAATTTAATCAAATTTTCTTTTTTAGGTGGTTTAATTTCTTCATTATATACCTGGGTATCTACATGGGTTATTTTTGTAATTGTTGGTTTTACAAAGCTTTTCTTTTCCACAAATTTGCATTTTTGTTTCGGATGAAGTTGTCAACACCTATTAACCTCATGTCGTTTCCCGTTATAATGTGTACAAAATCTATTGTCCACCTTTTTAGGAAACTTACCCAGATAACCATTTTTACAACCATGTGTATGAGAATGGTCTTTTAGAATTCTTCCCAATAATGCTTTCCTTTTCCATCATTTAGCTACACAATGGTTAGATAATCCACAAAAGTGCATGGACAAACATACCATAAATTTTGTGTACCATGATAAAAAGGAACATGTGAATATTTATGTTTCTTAAAATCAACGCTTTTAAATTTTTTCCCATTAACATGTTTACCTTTTGTGGGTTGTGGTGGAGGTTTCTCCCTTGCAGTCTCAATCGTCCTAAAGCATTCACCTTTCCAATTTTCACCACCAGATCTGTATCCCAATCCTGCACAGTGAGGCGTCTCCTCTACATAGATGGGGTTAACAATTTCTTACCCTTCTTTTGCAAGGATTTTTCCATTAAATCCCATTTTAAAAAGTAATTTTGAACCTATTCCCTTAGCATATTGTTCAAATTTACCAAAATCATCAACTAATTTATAATGGGAAAATTCATCAACTAATGGAATATTTACTGTACTTATGGGAGAGGAAGCTCTAGATTGCAAAATGGACTTGCTTTTCCCCTTCATTTCATCATTAGTCTGTAATTTTACCAAGAGCTCATCCTTGGCTTTCAAATTTTCTTTCATTTTTTCACATTCCTCTTCCAAGGAATAATACATCGATCTCAGGAGAGAGTTCTCTTCCTAGATCTAGTGGTTTAATGCCTTAACCTCTTTGAAATTTGCCTATTTAGACATCTTTCCCATAGTACACTTGTACCTACCCAATCAAAATTGAACCAACTACACAATCTAAAGCAATCAAACTGTTAAATCAGCCTTATCTGATACTAAAACATGATCCATAAACACAAGTAAATATTTTGATTTTTCAAATGTTTACCAAGACTTTATAAATTCATCAACTTTTAGGACTTTAATTAATTCAAAATTGATCAAAATCTGATTTTTAAAACTGAATTATGACTAATCCAAAACTGATTTTAATTTCCTTTGATTCATTGTTTGATCAAAGCCATTCAAATTCAAGTTTGCCTGATTTAACTGATTTTCCCAGAATTGTCAAAACTAATTAAAATTTTGCATCCATGTTAAAATTTGAATTACATCTCTATAAATAATTAGAAACTAAAAAGTAAAAATCAAATACAACACAGGGATTGTTTACAGGGTTCGAAATTCTTACATCACCAGGTTTGTTTAGAACTGATCCATTAATGTTTAGATTTACAATTTACATATACAAGATTACAAATCAAATAATGAATCTTTTTGTAACTTGTCAGAAGTTTATGAGAACCCGTGAGCTCTGAAAATAATCATAATTTGCTCTTTGTGTGTTTTCTTGGCTTCGCAGTTGATCTTCTTTCAGTTCATCGACAAAAGCTGCACAAAAGGATTTACAAAATTGGCATACAAACTCCAAATCATAAGAATGGATATACCATCAGGAGCGTCTATGAATTTTGAGCAACTTCCTAGTTTTTCCCAAGACCTGATTTTTCTCCTAAGTGCCTCGAAAACAAGGATTGTCAAAAAACTACCTGTTATGGTTCGTTTAAAGTCTATAGAAAAAAATTATTTAAATAAAAATGAGTGCTTTTAATAACTCGTTGAGCTCTCTTGACGTGGCCACGAGCTATATTTTTGGGATCCAGGTGTTTAGGGGTTGAGCCCCAATAACCACCTCCACCGCATATTTTCCATAGTGGGTACCAAAATCCCACATACTTCAAACAAAAACATGGGTGGTGCTTTAAAAGGGCAACGTCAATGGGGTTTAGTTGATTTAGGGACACCTTTTGTTGCACACCACGTGGTGGTCGGTTGTTGTTTGTTGGAATTGTCGAACTGAGTTTATATGGCCGTGTTGGATTTAGGTGGCTGCATGGGATGGTTAGTGGTGTATGGCGTGGAGGGAGCCAAATATAAACTCAACGGTTTGAAGAGATATGGCCGAGTGATGCGGTGAGGTAAGTGTGGTAAGGTGGCAAGTTGGAAGGTTGGCGAGCTGATGAATGCCTCGCCAAGCTAGTCAGTGACTCACCGAGTTAGGTCGGTCCCTGTACAATACATGATTAATCACAATGCCCTATAATATCCCACATTTACAATGTGATGATGGTATAAGGCATATATATGCAAATGTGTGGCAATGTAAATACGAAGAAAAGGGGGAAAAGGCATCCCTCCTCAAAAAAAGTGTTGAACCTGGCTAAGGACCCCCATCCAGTGAATAACAAGGCTTACCCGTCTGAAAACGAGAGTCAAAGACCGAAGTCACAAAACCAATTTTTGCACTTTTGCCCAATTTTTATTTTGCCACATGTTGTAGTGTGAGTCGCTAGTTCCTCATATTATCTCTCCTTCAACTGGCATCTTCTATAGATAGTAACTTGTTCCCATGGAGTTCATTTTCGCATTCTTATAGGCGATAGAAAGCCCTCAGAGTCTACTACCATACTATAATGATATTGGGAGATTTAGGGAAACTTTGTTAGTTGTTTTGATCTCTAGATCAACCATTTCCCCAAAACCAAAAAAAGAACAACTCCCATTAAACTCAAGGATCCAAATGGTATTTGAGTCATCTCGAGAGAATTTTGGGGGAGTCAACTCTGAATCAGAAATAATCATATAATTCTCGTGAACAAGATCTTGATATAACACTTTTACTCTGGGGTCATCCATCTTCTAAATGGTGTACATAGCTTTTTTCTCAAGTAATAAATTCTTCATTTCCCCGTTGATTGGAATTAGAGCATGAGACTATTCCATATGTATCTCTCCACCCACATCTTTACAAAAGGTTTTGCTTAGGATCATTCCATAAGAAGTAGGAATATCAACTACTAGGATAGTAGTTTTGACTCTTATTTTGGAAATGATGCAAAGGTAACTTGAGCATCCTTTATCCAACCTACCAAGGGTACTTATTTAGTTTCTATGGAGTAACATGAGCTAAAATATTGAGTAAGACTCAAACCAAGTGCATGAGCTACTTGGATGGGCATAACATTTTCGGAGGCATTGGAGTCAATATTGTAATTACTCGGTTTATGGCTAGCTATCATCAATGTCACATAGAAGGGTTCAATCTTTTTGGTTATGATAGGAGTGGAGGTTAATAAATTTTGTGGGGAAGGCACTTTAGGAGTAGGTAGAATACCTTCAGAGGATGAGACACCTTGAGATGATTTAGAATTGAAAAACTTAGCGACTTGAGAAAAAACCTCATGGTGGGTTTGGTAATATTTTTCTTTAGAAATTTGGACCTTTGTTTTCTATATATGATCAATGATATCAAAATATCCCAAAGTGGAAGTCTCGGGATTAGGTGCAGTAGAATTTTTGGGCTTATCAAACTTAAGAGTCATAGAACCTTTTGAATTTGAAGGAGTAAAAGTACTTACTTCTTTAACTATGGGTATGGGATATCCTCTTTTTGCAATCATTGGTATGACTTTAGGAGGCTCCTTGGATTTTTCTTTCTTCTTTGTTTGTACAATGTTTTTCCTCTTTCTCAACTGATCCCTAGTCATGACCACATAGGATCCATTACTCAAGTCTTCCATTATTTCTTCATAATAATCTTATTTTGATTCATACATAACAAATCCAATTTGTGAATCCCCAACTATTTCCTCAGCTTCTTTCCCCGCTTCTTCAACTTCCTCAACTACCACATCATCTGATTCTAGAATATCACAAGATGCATTTCTCTGAGCTTTTACAAGCAGGGATTCAATGGTTAGTTTGGGTTGAGTTGTTGGAAAAAAAAATTAAAACCAAAACTCTTTATAAGAATGTCTTTATAGGGAACATTTTGAGAAAGTTGCTTTTTGAGAGCAATCATATCATTAGCTAGTTTTTGAACTAACTTGCCTGAACTAGTTTGTCCAAAAGCTACGGTTTTACCCTTAATAGGATGTCTCTTCACGTACTTGACATAATTAGTTAATCTTCAACGCTACTATCCAATCCTTGATCACCTACCAAGTTTGGTAGTATGGCTCTCTGCAATTCAAAGCTTACTTCAGGGATTTAAGCATTATGAAGAAGCATTTCAAGTTCTCAGTGGTTTGTTGAGCAGCAATTAGAATTTTGTGTAAAATCTTATTGAATTTGGCTACAAACTCCCTGATGGGTTCAAAGGGATCATTTCTCAACTATGAAAGTTAAACCATGGCATGGGCATCTTCTACAGTCTTTAACATGGATTCAAAGTTGGTCTTCATGGTATCCCAGTTGGGAATATTGTTGGCAAGAAGGTGGTAGAACCATTCTACCACATTATCTTACAAGCTTTCAACACAAATTCTAACAAAAACATCCTTATGATGCTAACACTCCACAAGCAACATATTAATGTTGTTAAGTGTTCATTTGGATGAACTTTTACATCTCATCTAAACTTTGAAAAACATTTATGGTTTCACTTGGGAAAATCATGGAGAGGCTGGGCAAAAGCCAAAGGCCAAATATTTTGTCCCTGTGGGAGTGGTGCAACCATTCTTATAAAAATGGTTTGTAATGGAAGTGGAGTTACAGAAAAAGTCAAAGCTTCACTTAAATTTATGTGAAGAGATTGACTTGGATTTCATTCATTGGGTGGTGTACTTGCCTACCTTCTTCCTTTTCCTTTCTTTTTTGGAGATATCTTAAAAGAATGATGTTTTTAAAACTCAAAATGAGGATCTTGTATTCCTTACGCTCTGCTAGCTTGAGTGTATCTCTGCTCATACAGTTTAGAAATGTTCTTGAAACCCTTCATTGTTTAAATCCAAAAAATTAACATGTATCCAGTGAGCAATACTCTAAAAAATACATATGTGCCCCTTGATGGGCGCCAAAAAATTATTGGAAGAAGAATTTGCACAAAGGTGAATTGTCAACACTTTAGGGGACACCAATCCCTCCTCTTTAATGGTGAGGATCCCTTATTTAAAACCAAAATTAATCCTAAAAATGTTTACAAAATATACATTCATTTTACTATGATTTCTTTGAGGATGTTGGTTTTATTGTGCAAATATATACAGTTGAATACAGAGAAGATAGGAATCATAATAGAGATAATATTGAATAGGTAATAAAAGATGCGAGAGATAACATTTTCAAATAAACAAAACTCAGATATTCTACTTCTACATGTCAATGAAAACCTAGAATGTACATAATCATATACAATGGGAAATTATTTTCCTTAAAAAAGACAAATACTAACTCCAAGTTTAATAAGTCTCAAAGAATAAAGATGAACACAAAATTTTATATTCTATTTACATATAATCATTACAAAAAATAGACAAACGGGCAGAGAAGAAGATAGAGAAGGAAAGGAGAATTTCTCTTCTCTATTCAATTGTTCTTCTTACTTTACATCCATATACCAACATCCAACCACTTTACAAATGAAAAAGACACCTTGCTATAGGAATAAGGGGCGGATAACTACCTTGAATAACTAATTATTATTTATGTGATTAATCTTTTAATTAGTTAAGTCACTTACATGACTTTTAAATTTAATTTACCTTTTTCAAAAATAAACATCAAAATTACATTATAACAATTAGTTTTTAACCAACACTTAAGGTAGGAAAAGAAGGGATGGAAGGATCCAGGACTTTGAGCTTCAATATGTGCATTATGAACTTGGTTATTGCAGTTGATATCTCTTATTCTTTTGGCACCATGGTGTTTGTTAGATTATAAATCCAACTTCCAAGAGAATTCTTCATTTCATAACGGGTTCCCCCGTGTTGAGCTAAGATTTTAGAGGCCTCAGCTATCACATTATTTATTTATGAAAGCTCTTCCATCTTGTTTGAATTGAAATTTTTTGTTTTGAATAATTCTTCCTTAATCACTTTTTTGAACTTCCCTTTAATTTCATTGGAAATAATTGTCTTGGAAGAGATCACAATAGAGATCTTTGAGGTCACCAAAGATCTCAAATTTCAAAGATTCAACTTTTTGAATGGCATTTTGCAACTCTATAGAGGCTTCCTCGAAAAATTTCAATTTCCATTCAACACTAAATAACTATGTGTGTGACATATTGTTCTTGGCATCCTCAAAAATATTATCTTAAAGGAGGAATTTTTCATTTGTCATAGTCATGATTCGAAGGTCTTGGATTACATCTACCCACACATTGGCTTGCTTTTCAATATTGTCAACTCCATAACTTATTTATTTTTGTGCGACAATAAGATTTTCATAAACTCTACATCCTTCATCGATGAATTTCAATCCACTCATTAGCATATTTTTTGCCCGACCTTCTATGAATCTTACCAGAGTGGTATGCTTATGAACTTCTGAAATTACTTTCATATCAATGTCAAGAACTGCAGTGGGAGATGGGAGAGAATCTAGAGGAGTAGGATTTGAAGAGAGAAAGGCGAAAGAGAGTGCACCTACTCTTTTAATTTCTTCTCTGTCTGTTTTCCTTTTCCTACCCTCTCAATCACTTTAGAAATTGTTTCCTTCAAATTATGTACATCCCCTTCAAGGATGGATTCTCCTAAGGAAATCCTTTTGAGCTCATAATTAGTTGTGGAAACCTCGTGCTCACTTTTATCTACTGTTGGTCTGGCAATTTCAATGAATTTTTGACCTAAAATATCAATGAAAAGATGAGAAGTTGTCTTAGCTTTATTGGTGGGAGTAGGACTACCAAAGAGTGCAACTACAACATTATAATTAGGAACCTCAACTTTTGATTGAGCTTTCCTCTTTTTGCTTTCAACCTTTGGTTGAACCCATGAGAATGAAGTATCAAAAGGTAAAGTTGTTGTTGGCACACTAAGCGTTAGTAGAGGAGGAGAAGATACTTGTGTAAAAGACTAGGGAGAATTACCAGCAAACACTTTAGGGAAGTGGAAGTTCTTCTTATATCAAGCTTTAATCTAAAAGTGCTTATTTTTCCAAAATATTGAGTTGGGATTTCAGTAACTTTTTTCTCTTCTTCATCTTCTTCCTCTTCTTCACTCTCTCGACCCTATTTTTCTTGTTCAACTCCTTCTTCACCTCCTTCTTTATTATCTTCCTTCTTTCCATCTTGTTTATTGTCATCTTTCATGTTGCTATCTTTCTCAATTTCAACCTTCAAATTTGGTGCATACACCTTTGTGCATGATAATTGCTAAGCTAAGGAGGAAGGGATGTCCTGAGAAGTAGTTACCTCTTGAGAAGCTTTGAACTCTGCCAATTTCATGATGAACCACTTCTTGCTTTTTGTGAGAGCAAGTGTTGTAAGATCTTCAATGTTGTTCTCTTTAGGATACCAATCAATGGTAGGAAGAGGATAATATTGGATAGAACTTCTGAATTCAAGCTCTAGCAACTTCGAGCCATGAATCATACCATCTGGAACTTTGAATAGTTTGAATTATTTGATTTTTTAAAGAGTCATTCTTCCATAAATTCTCTTTCTTACTTTAAATTCATCATCACAATCCTCCTAATGATATTCAATTGTATGCACATGAAGATGTGACAGATGAAGATTGTTGCTTATGATGTTTTTTCTATCAAAAGAGATCCTTTTTTGAAAAGGATGCATGTTGAAAGGAGCAATGGTTCTATCAGTATTTTGAGTGTCAATGGCTGACCTGCAAATATAATTTCCAAGGGATGTGGGGAATTAGATGTCAAAAACCTTTTTATCCCTATAGGTCCTGTCGAGAATATTCAACTATCTACAAAGCTCAATTAGCATGATCTTATCATTACATTAAATTGGAAGCTTGTAAGGGAGCCCTTCAAACCATATAACTTTGATGTATGAAAACCTCTAGAATTTTATAAAAATGTTGCCAATATAGCTATCAATTGTTTGCATCTTGAGAAACTTTTATGGTGACATATACTTCAAGCAATCTGACTATAAACATGGTCAAGTCATCATTGACTCTTCTGTAATGACTTTTACTATTATCAAAAGTCAATTGGGTGTAATAGTCATAGATTGGGAGTTTTTGTCTATAAACCTGACTTGACAAACCAATCCAAATCCTATATCCAACAATGGTGTACATCGAGTAAGAGGTCATATAAAAGGTTTGATCTGAGGAACTTGAATGAGTTGCGAAGTCGGGTTTTCACAAATAATCTCCCCCCAATTTAGCATTTTTTTCCTTCACATATCAAATTGATATATATGCACATATACTCCTAAAAATATTTGGTTGAAGAAAGACCCATTACTCTAGCTAGGAGAGTGATGATATCTGAAACGTCTTCGATGAAATCACTCCTATAAATTGTCTTGGGTAACTTTGATGGTCACTTCTTTTGGCTTTCAGTCATAATTTTGCAATCATTGTTTGATATTTGTTAGCAGTTAGGTCAAATTATTTTTTGGCTTTGTTCAGAGTTAAGACCTTGGCATTATCAAAACTGGGGAATCCAAGGGCCAAATGTATGTGGTGTGCATCTAATTCGACAATAATTTGACCCTAAGGATCTCTTACTTCTTCGGTTTGGGGAAAAAAACAAGAGGCACAAGCCAGGACAGTGTCAGTGTATTGGACTAAAGTGAGAAAACCTCCTACATGGGCTGGACCATTATTTAGAATTCTTTGTGCCAAAGGTGTTGGTTTTTCATCTATCATTTTTCCCCAAAACTCTGTCAAATCCGTGTGTTTAATGTCATTTTCCCCAATTTTAGGTATAGAGGTTTCTAATGAGGAAATTGGCTCATAACCTACATATTAGAACTTCATTTTTAACTGGATTGGAAGCACTGGAAGGGGCAAAATAGGACAGAAGGGCACCACAACAAGAAAGAAAACAAAATAAGTTCAAGTGGTTATGAAAACTCTTACTGGTTGGGTGAAAATGAAGCCCTCTTCTCCACGTTGTTGATACCAGAATTTTTGAATTTGGTTGAGAAATAGCACAACCAAAGGTAGAAAAATGGTTATTAGATCATGGAAAACAATGGGCAAACCTCAATTTCAAATTTGTCATATGAACAAGGTGAATGGGACAAGACCTCGAGTTGCATATTTATAGGTGTTGGGAAGTGATTTAAGGCAAGAGATCGAGGAAAGGGGGGAGCTCGAGAATTGTTCCATTAGTGCTTAATAGGTCCAACTTCACCAACTATGCCCTTAGGTTACTTCCAAGTGGGCTATTGTGGGTATGTGTGGAATTGGGGGAATGGAGGAATAGTTCCAAGCGTACTCATGGTGCTCGACATATCTGATTCTTCCCGATTTTCAAACTACATCGGCCAATTCAATGAATAGGTGAACATATGGAGCTTGGGAACAGTTCCATTAGTTTCTTTGGAGCCTGCTTTATCCAATACAACCCATAGATCGGGAAAGTTAGTGTTTCGGGGAACTGATGGAACTCAAGAACAATTCCATTTGTTCCTTCAAAGGCTGACTTGTTTGATAAAGAGACATTTTGTACTTTTAAATGATTAAGCCCCAAAATTAAATGATCTACTGAGGGGAAAACAACTCACACCACATACATTTTTCCCATGACTTCAATTATCTTTAGATATGTGACAACAGGGCCCATATTCATCATTGAGTGTATACTATTTATTCTAAGAGACATTATCCTTTGAATAATTACGTCTTGTTGGGATGAATCTTTTGTGTCATTCCTCGAGTTTATTCAAATATATCTAATATGTAAAAATATTCTTTAAGATGTCCTTCTACGTACACAAATTCCTCTTGCTACACCCCTTAATATTATAACTTCCATTCTCAATGATTTCATTTTCTATGTTGAAGCTCTAAACTTATCTTTCATTATTGTTAGCATACCTTCTTAGAAATCCAACATGTCTTTCTTTGAGTACATTTGACATAACCATGCATGTAAAGATATCATTCATAAAGTCCTTCAAAATGCACTAATCGAACCTAACACATCCCTTGTATATGTAGTCATTGTTCTCAAGACAAGTTTTTGTTTTGCACTTTAAATTCTATTGATATTTACAATTGTGTTGATGTTTCTAATAACAATTCCAATGATGTTGCACATAATGATACTTCTCGATCTTTTCTTGATATGGACATAAACAATGATACACAAAAATCATATTACTATACATAATGTTAGAATGGAATATGAACTAAGTCATGATATACCTGATAGTGATACTTCTCTTTTACATCATAATGAGGACATCACTTATGCTAAACATCTTTCTCCTATTGTTACTTCTAGTGTACCTATGATTATGGGGGTAGCCCATATTCCCCTTCAAAATGTTACAATGTCCATGGCTTTCAAATACGCTACTTGGAATCAATCTTGAGACATCTCTAATGATATTATGATTGTTGATCTAGATGAATGTATCATCACTTCACTTGATGATACGACTCCCCTCATATTGGGCACATTGTCTACAATGACTCGTACTAATTTCTCTTCATGCACTTCCACAGTGAGTTTTTATTCCCCTATGATTGCATCTGTTATTATATTTATGGTGCTTACCTCTTTGGGGGCAACCCATATCCCCCTTCCCAATGTTACATTATGAATTTCACACATATTGCTTTACACATGCTTAATTCCATATATAATGTTATGCAAAAGGCTATAATTGTTTCTTTTGATCTTACTTGTACTACAAATGATGCATGTATCTATGTTATGTTAGCTATATCTTGTATGCATGATGTCACTCATAGTAATCACGTATATGCTACTTTGTGTACCCCTTGGTATGTTTCTATTGATCCTAATGATTCTATATCACTTGTTTTACTTTTGGTTGGCCTTGTGTCTCTCCTTCTTCCTAAGGTTGATACAAGAAACCATCATGGCACTGAATCTCTTATGTATTTCTTATAGCTATGACTTCCTCTTGCTAATATACTTGTACTTATTCCGTATGTGGCTCAGCTTTTTGTCTTTATAGGGTTCTCCCCTCATACTTTTATTCACCAATCATCCAAGTCGCACACTATTTCTCGTGGATCTAGTCCATGCCATTCTCCTCTCAGAACTTCTATGGCACATCTTATCACTTTCGTATCACTCACACATGACCATCCTTCTTTGGCACCATTCACGCACAAGCCTCCCATTTAATCCATACCTGTTTTGCTTCCTCGTGAGGATCTCATTGGGTAGCTCTTATGCTACACCCTCCCCCCAAATATATAGCTAAATATAAAAATATACACATATTTACAAAAATACAAAACCAAGACCTATACAAATAGTTTGACGTCTTAGCACTTTACATTGCATATGTTCATTGTCACTATGGTTTGATTGATAGCATATAATTTCTATATATTCCTTACATGCATGCATTCACGAGGTATATCAATCTTGATATAAGACACACATATTATTACACGATGATAAGAGTCAGTTGGTTCTTTACATTACTCTCTTGGGGGCATCCTCCGCCTCAAATAGGGGTTATTGTTTCATTATAGTTCCTTCCTACTTCCTCATTGTGTTTGATTACATATATTGTGTACATGCTATCTTTTGAGCTAATAGGATTGACATGTGTCTTGTGCATCGCTGACATATCTTAATTTATGTTGTTCTTTACTAGTTGCTATGATGTTTTTATCATTGTTTGACATCACTATTTTATAGACATGTTTGCTACTTTCGTGTTTTACTACTTGTTTGTTTCATTATAAGCAACTTGAGTGCCTTCATTGTCTTGTGACACTATGGATGTCTCGTGTTTGCAGCTCTATGCCTTTATTACATGACTTTGATTCTCTTGTATGCAACCTAGTGCATTGGTTGTCTTGTGACACCGTGGGTGTCCCAAGTTTGTGGCTCTATGCATTGATGTGACTCTTCTTTGAATGCTCTTGCTTTTTTTTCTCGTTTGACTATTGTTATCTCTCTAATTGTTCTATTACATTTGTGTTTTTGTTCTTGTTGTTATCATGGCTATTGTTATTTTTGTTATTGTTACTTGTCTCATTATGCGATAAGGTTACCACCATGCACAAGCCCTTATGCAAGTATAGGTTCTCAAAGGTGGGCACCACTTCAACTTCCCACATTCTCCTATAGCTTATCAGTCATAGTACATGGGTACACATCTATTCTTTTAATTTTTGCACTCAATGTTTTATCACATAGGCCTCAAAAGAGAGGGCATTCATCAAGATATATTCCACACTTATAGGTGAATTTTTGGGTTCGGGCACAAGATTTCACAAGGAAAAAAGGACCTCAAAAACAACTTTAGATCCAGAAATTGGGCAAAAATTGCACAGGTACAAAACCGTATAAAAAGGTCATGATCGTATGGACGTTCCTGACCTTACCATATGTTTCTGCCTTGGGGGTAGATATACTGGATTTTGTTGCATTTTCAAATTTTTACTTTCAAATACAGGTTTTTGGCATAATTTCATGCTCAGTTGACATAACTAAGACTAATTTACAGGGGGCATGGATATTCCACTTCTTCTCTGCTTCAATACCCAATTGTGGTTACAAAATATAACGTTTTGGAGGCATGGATCTCCTTCTCCATAATCATTTCAGCATGTTACACACTCCTACTTAGTTGTGCAACATATGGGAAGACCATGGGGGCACCAGTTCTCTTTGATATGTTGTGTTTATATATACAAAATTGAGCCTAAATCTGTTTGCAATGGTGTGGTATGTGGGGTTAATAGAAAGTATTAGAGCAACTAAGTTCTTCGTAGGCAATCTTTCCTATCCTCTTTCAAAGGGGAAGGTATCAAGGTTACTAAAAACTTTAATACACAGAATTCTTCCTTTGTGAGGTGCCTTCGATACCTCTCTCTCTTCTTTTATCTCTACCTTCTATTTGGTGTTGGGTTGCATGAACTAAATACTCTAGTTTCTCCTTCGACACAATTGGGGACGAATCACCCTCAATCCTTCGACAAGCTCAGCAATACAACTTAAATCTCCAAGTGCAAGCAAACAACGGGAGATATTCCCTCCGCAAAACAGACAGATCAATTCTTCCCATGTTCTGCATCTCTTTATTTCACTTTGTGCAAGTTCAAATTCTATATTTACATTTTAATTACAATTTAATTTCTACTATGTACATTGACTACATTATGTTGCAAGTTTCACCATGGAGCGTGCCAACCCAACACATTTGGACAACAAAAACTCCAAGCAAAGACAAAGTGAGTCTACACACTCAGGTATTTTATCCTCTAAACATGTGATTTTTATTTCATACTTAAAGAAGGGGCAAATGTAGACGCTCAAATTTGGCAATTTATCCTTTCGACATTGTCGATTGTGGTTGTGCTCCTTTGCCAAGACAAATACCTATCACTTATCCCTAATTTGTTCATCTTATGTCTCTCTCCCAACTTGTTTATTCCTACACATTGATGTGTCATCACATTCTAAATATATATTCATAAAATCAATATGTCACCTCTGTGCATCATCATACAACTTCCAGATTTTACTGACTATCACCCTGTCCAAAACCATACAATATGGTCAACATGTAATTTCTAGTCCTATCTAACATGTATAGTATTGAACCGACACATCCTCCAACTTTGCTTTTAATTTGATTATCTTCATTAGGTCTATTTATCCTCCATGGTCAACCTTGTCCTAATGATTTACCTTCGGAACCCTGTATAAGCAAGTTAACATCACCTCATTTACTTACCTGGTAACCACTTGGCACTCTCATTGCAAAAACTAATACCAAAGGCACTCAAGTCTCATTATATCTTCCCAAAGTTGATGCACATCCACAAGGGTAACCACTACTACAATTCTGAAGCACCCAGCCAAGTCAAATTCAACGTCTCGTATTTCCAAGCATTCAAAGATCCCAGCTCGGTGTCTTAACAAGAACACAACCATCTCAAGCATGGTCAAAAGTGGTTCTAATTGCCAGTTAGCTCCATTTGTATAGATATTACATGTTAGGTCGAGAACTATGTGTGGTTTGAGGCCTCTTTGGAGTAGTGCCAATGTAAGAAGTGCATGGATTACAATTCAACTCAAACACTAACCTTTTTTAGGGCCTCCACCCATGATTAGACTTTGAGCTCGATTGAGATGATTTCATATGGTTTCATAATCGTGTGACACTTAAGATTTGACAACACACATTTCCAGACCATTGAAGGGAACAAAAAGTTATAGAACCCCAATGCAATCAGGTATAAAACCATACAATAGGTCCAATGTCGTATACCTGATCCTGAGAGAGTTGCATGGTTCTGTACCAGGGCATTTTCTAGTGGCAGTCTCAAGAAGGAAACATCTTCAAGTTCAGTACTCCTGAAGATCTCTCATGTATCACTCTATATAGCTAAGTGCATCTCTCCTCTTGTGTATTTAAGCTTATAGCATATCATTATCACTAGTTGTAAGTATTAGTGCCTTATTTTGATAGTGTATGTTTAATGTTAGAAATTAATTAATCAAAATAACCCCATGTAACGAACCTTACGGTCCTTTTATTGTTGTGCATTTCCATAACATTAAATCTAAAACTTAAAAAGGGTGTAAACATTGTCGTATTGTTGTAAAGAGGTTGGTGAAATTGCCAAATTTTGGAAACCACCCTAAACTGATGTAAAATATTATGAGTAGATATAATGGCACAACACATGTCTCAACGTAGGAGGAAATCTCAATAAACATCACAATGCTAGCAAAAGAAACCAGACCACCAAGGAAGGATATATCTCTTGTGGACTTCAAAACCAAAAATCTATTAGTAGACCTTGAAACAAAAACACAATCTAAAGGTCAATGAGTAGGTCGACGAATCTCCACCATTCTAATTGTTGAAAATGTTGTGTGAGTAATGGTTGAGTTTGTCTCAAAAATACACTGGAAAACCACAAAAGGATGCAAGAATACATCACTCGAAGTTTTGGACATCGTATGTCATATGATTCAAAAGAACGAGAACTTTTATTGGTTAGAATTCCTTACTATTGAGCTCAATCAAAGTGCACAAAAATTCCATGTTGCAAAAAAGGTATTCCAATATCAATTCTTAGTATTTCTTGTTCGTTTCACACACTGAAATCACCAGAAGGAATCATAGAGATGTACGACAACTACCATCCAATGGAAAAGATTGACAAATGGATCTTCAAAAGAAACCAATCGAGCTACAACCAACCACAAAAAATTGGGTACACGATTGTAGGAGATAAGGCAAAAACTCAGGAAGAACCTTTCAAGTCTGAAGGAGGAAAGAACATGTCATGGGCCCTTAGTTAATCACACAAATGCACAATGGGATTGTTTTGCAATGTAATCAGGGTATGAAAAAACATGTGAACAAGTTTTTCGTCAATCTTCAAATTATCTTGTCAAAGTTGAGCTAACAATGCTACGTGATAGGTAAAAATGTACAACCACTGTAACCCATCACACGTAAGGTTCAAAGAAACAATCACAAGGGATAATGCTGCAATGCTCACATTAGAGGAAGGGGCAACAATCACAACATATTGCAACTCCGCCACACAAATTTGAACAAGACAAATAAAGAGCAACTGCACATGAATCATCGGTGCAAATCAAGTTACATTCAGACCCTTGGTTACTTGAGTTGTTTATATAGTTGGAAAGTGACAATTAAGGGGTTTTGCACATTCAAGTCAAGGGCATCACACTCGAGAAAACAAGTGTGATCATATATAGAGAAGATGAAAAATAATGCTTCCTATGGAAGGTCGTTCAAACGACACAAACCAAAGCTAAAGTAGCAAATGATATACTTATAAACCTCCCACCAATACAAAATTCATTCCAAGTTAACACTCAGTAGGAGGAATGACAACATAGAGAGGTCATCGTATTAATATTTGGCGCACCAGCAAGGACGAAATTGCACATGATGCTTGTGAATGTTCTATATGAGCTTATCGCAAGTCTAGAATAGCCACTAACAAGAAGAAGAGGAGTTAAAACAACATGGCCCACAAGCATTGTGAGCTCATATTGAGCTATCTAGTGAAGGGGAAGATTTTACAAGTGTAACCCATACAAGTTAGTGTTAATTCGTTTAACATGAGTCTTGGAAAGACTTGTGCACTTTCCTCAATGGGGAAAGAGAAGCGAATGTCCAGAGGAGCAAGCGGGAATGATGATTTGAAAAGTGATTCTGCAATATTGTAGTTGGCAGAGAAAGCAACAACCCAAATGGAGATACCACAAGGAAGAGAAAAGAAAAAGGAATAGAAAATGCATTAGGCACCAGTGTGGACCAAACATAAAACTATGGTGAAAAAGAACATAAAACTAGTACCTACATCCTTTAAACATCAAGATAATGTCATGGACTACACTAGAACCTGGGAGATGGAAATGCATCATGACACTATTGCAAGAGTGCAAGAAGAAAGCTTCACATTGAGGTTCAAGCAACTAAAAGGGAAGGATGACAACATGCATCACAATAAATGCATCACTCATCCAAATTGTTGGTGAGGACAATTCTTGGGCATAATGTAAGCATTGATGCAACTATGTACATATTCCACATTGATCCAAGAGTGGATGGCAGGCTAGAAAATATACAAGTTAGACATGTTAGTGTGATGCCTTCTCTCAAGGATCACATAGAAGCGTCCAAATACATAACCCCCCCCCCCCCACCCCTCCCCCCTTGATGAGTTGTTGAAATTATGTGATAACAAACATACACACACCCCCCCCCCCCCTCCCGCCCCCCACCACTGCCAATGAGTTGTTGAAATTATGAGCTGACAAATATAACCCATCTTGATTGGTGTTGCAATGAGCAAATGGGTTAGATAAAATTGCAAGTGCTCAATCCATTATTTTTCGACTAAAGGAATACAAGAAGACTTTAGCACAGATAGTGACTCCGAGAAGACCATGGTACATCTATATTGGAATACACACGCAACAATACCAAAAAAAAAAATCAAGATGATTTACAAAAATCGCAATGCACACAAGTACTTGCAATGAATATCAATGACATGGAAAGAGAGGACGTAGTAACTCCATCCTTAAAACATCAAGATAATGTGATGGACCACACTAGAACTTCGGAGATGGAAATGCATCGTGACACTATTGCAAGAGTGCAAGAAAAAAGGTTCAAATTGAGGTTCAATCAACTAAAAGGGAGGTATGACAACATGCATCACAATAAATGCACCACTCATCCAAATCGTGGGTGAGGAGAATTCTTGGGCATAATGTAAGCATTTATGCAACTACGCACATATTTCACATTGATCCAAGAGGGGATGGCGAACTAGAAAATATACAAGTTAGACATGTTAATATCAATGTTAATGTTAATGTTAAGGATCACCTAGAAGCACCCAGATACATAACCCCCCTTGATGAGTTGCTGAAATTATGTGATGACAAACATCAATGCCAATCAAACTAACTCTAAAAGTCTCCTCTTCACAACAAAGCTCAAGTTTGCCAAGTCAAATGACACCACCCCCAACTCCGCCAAAATAAGGTATACAAGTTTGTGATTTTTTGAAAATCTTGAACCAAAATACAACTTTAAAGGATTAGAGTTTCTGCGAGTAAGGCTAGGAAGGTTAAAAATCCATAAAAGGCAGCCTCCTAAGTATGCTAACATATTGAAAAGGCAAAAGGGCGATAATGTAGGTATGTTACTCAATTGAAAGCTGGCAAGCAAGATTGAGTAGTGCACGAGAAGTGAAAATTAATAAGTGACGCCCCCTGTGAAAGTGCAACTAGAACTCTGAAGCACGTCAAAAAAGAACAACTGTTTATTAAGTGCTCAGAGGAAATTCTCAACTGCGACAACACCTTTGTCTGAGGGCAATACAACTATTAAAGTCCAAGAAAGTGTAGAAGGGTCATTGGGATGTAGGCCTCAAAGTATAGTATTTTGTAATGTAATCTTTGCAATATTCATAATATTGCAAATTATAATGTACAAAGGAAAATCCAAAAACCAAAGTAACACCAATCGAAGCAAGAAAGAAAGACAAAACAAAGAGCCAAGAAGATGATGCATCATGTAGACTCCATATATGTTGTATAGACCAAATGCAAAAAAGGATACTAGTTGCTATTTCATAACAATAGTTGTTAATGGATAACCTTCCCTAGCAGGGATACTTTTTTTTGAAAAATATGGAAATAGTACTATTTTCCAGGTGTGTGTTTTATCCTTATAGCAAGTATATGTGTCTCTCATATGTATGTGTTCTCTAAGAACTCGCAGCATTCTGTTTACTTGTTTGAAAATTCTTGTGATCTAATATACCATGTGTATGATTCTCTGTGATTGATGGCAACTCAAGTAGACTATAACACTTAGCATGTCCCAACAAGGATTGCAGGGACCTCTGCTAACAGCAAGCTCGAACATAGCACTGACTTTTGACGTTGAAAGAATTGTAGTGAATTGGTGTCAATGGTTTCCAAAGCTGTTGGAGTTGGAAAGGCGTTGTTGTTGATACATAGATTCAGCATTGTTGTCATTGATGCCAGGCAGAAATTGATCACCACTTTGGCATACAGATTGAGTTTCAAACAGGTCACACTGGATTGGACCTTTATGGAAGGGGATGTGTAGAAGTTGGCTCAAGAATGTACTGTCACCATTAGCTGACGTGTAAGTTATCCAAAATTTCAAGTAATATTTAGCTGCAAATTCTTGTGCAAAAGTACAACTAGTGTGGTACTTTGAGCGGTTCTACACTTGACCAAATTTCGAGTCCATTCTAAATCAGTTGTCCTGTAGCAGGGCTTATTGTCATCTTAAAACACCTCTTTTATTCCTGGAGTTTCCATATATTATAAAAAACAGAATTCAGCATTATAACATTCCAAACTGTAGCATAGTTACCTTTGCCGCATAATTAGTTTTATTAGAGAGAGAATTTCAACTTAAGAGTAATCTCATTTTTGTTTGTAAAATACATACAATATTTTGATGAAGTATTTCTAGGGTCACTACAACATATTTAAAACCCAAAAAAATGTTTCACATAGTGACACATTTATTAGTTTTATTCTTGGAGTTTCCATATATTATAAAAAACAGAATTCAGCATTATAACATTCCAAACTGTAGCGTAGTTACCTTTGCCGCATAATTAGTTTTATTAGAGAGAGAATTTCAACTTAAGAGTAATCTCATTTTTGTTTGTAAAATACATACAACATTTTGATGAAGTATTTCTAGGGTCACTATGACATATTTAAAACCCAAAAAAATGTTTCACATAGTGACCCAGAAATATGTCATAATAAATTATAACATTGTGAAAGCCTGAAAGATTAAACGAAGCTTTTTTTTCTAATAACAGCAGAGAAACTAAGGATTACACATCAAGACAAGATTGCAATTTGCCATCCATTTATCCCTAGCTATCTCAATCATAAAATTTATTCTAGGGCCCCATAAATGCTGCATAAACATTTATGTTTTGCCTTTAACGTTGTGGGTTTGAAGAATGAAACATTCCAAAACTAAACATGATCAACACAGGAAAAATAAAAATCATATAGTATCCATGTAAAACTGGAACATTACTTTACAAAGAAACTAGAATCAATCATTCTCACTCCATAATCTCTGATTTCATAGTTCTTTAAAAGAAAGTTCCAAATTCTTTTGTGCCATTTCAAAAATGCTTCACTTCTTGTGATTTGGGATTGCATTCCGAAGTTCCAAAAATGAATTATAATTTGGCTTTGCACGTGTTTCTACTTCTAGTAAACTTAATTAAACTGTGGATGTTGTAACTTTGCATACATGAATGAAAATGAACTTGTATGGCACTCTTTTCTATATTTAATATAGAGATTCCTTCCATTTTGGAGAATATAATTTGAAATCATTCCTAACACAGAAAAGCTAGGAATATTCCTGCGAACATTAAATATTTCCATGTTCAAGTCAGGACAGACTCACAGACTAAACCAATATTCCACTTTCTGGTGGATTATAAATATTCCAAATATAAAAAAGCTTGCTAGCGGATAGTAATTTTCTTAGATGTGTAACATGCATCTTCATAACTGAGATATTTTCCCACCAAATCTTATGTCCAGCTTCTATTGAAATTTAATACGCTTGTCACAAATGTTTGAACTACACTACCATTGCTGTTTTAGTTCATAACAGGAGTCGATTCAAATTTTATTCACCTATAAGTAATTTTACCATGGCATCCAAACACAGCAGTATAATTCACCTGCTTCTTATTAATGACCAAAACTAGGAGTCCTTATATTCCCTGAGTTTTCCACGAAGATATCTGTCTTGAGCCCACAGTTGACTACCTGGAAATCAACCTAAAGTCTACGTTGTTTCAACTGGGAAACAAACAACAACCTTCTTGACTAACTAGCTACCGTAGTTTATTTTCTAGATATATCTAGCATAAAAATATTAATTATAATACGATAAACTAATTCCCAGGAGACATTATACAGTGTTGAAATAAGATAAAATATGGCATCCAACTCCCTGGGTCCAGTTGACCCCCGACAGACAGTGCTAGGAGCAGTGTAATCTCAACGGGCAATGCTTGGTGCAAGTGCCGGGTAAATTTGATGGAAGATATGGCAGAAATTCTGAAGGCTACCCTGAAATAAGGGAATCTTCCTAAGCAAAAAAGAATAAGATAAACTAATTTGATCCATCAGGGCTACCATTTAAATCTCACAAGCAGAATTGCCTTATATTGATTTTAAATTGTCGTAAGTTTTCTATTTATTAATGCAACAGTCATTAGCCTAGACCCCACTATGTCAAGCTCGTGCTTTAGATTCTGAATCAAATCATTCAAAATTTCAGGCCACATAGTAGCTCCTTAGAAAATATCTTAGCAGCACAACTTAGGAAATAAAATGATGACTACGGACTAGCATGGAGTTGGTAAGGGAAGAGATTGAATGAATAGATGTACATGGCATTACAGACCACAGAATAAAAGCATCTCTGCTCTCCAAGGAAAATTTCTCCAACCTTCTCTTCTAATGACATGTTTTCCGTCCTCATTAAATAGGGTACACAGTATGCTTGCATCACTAATCCAAACAGATCAAACAAGTGATGAAATCAATTGAAATAAACAATGGTTCTTTGCACTGCAGGCATAAGCACGCTAATCCTGTTGAAAGTACCCACACCAAACTCATCTAAACTTCCTCTATTTTATATTCTTGACTGTCAGAAGCATACTTCCTGGCATGACTGATAAACCCTTGTGCTAAAGTTGCTGAGGTGGTGGCATATCTTATTACCTTATCTAAATTTATTTGATGTCTATAAAGCTCTGGTTCCATGACCAACCTACTCATTATCTCTGCAGTACATTCACAAGTACACAAGTTAAACACAGTCCTGCACCTGTGTTCTATGAATTTATGACTAAAAGCCAAAGATTTCTAGCCAGAAAGCTATTGAATTAATATAATTTTAACATTAATACCTGCAATAAAGGTATCACTGCTAGCAGATCTGTCATAGCTGAATCCAGTCAAACAGGGATCTTCAAAACCCGGTACTGAACCATCAAATGTTGGTGTATAGTAATATAGACTTGCACCATCGTTCACAAACAGAATCTTTAGGTCATCATGCCATAATGATGAAAGTTCCTCCCGTGTATGACAGTAATAACTTAGTGGTTCCGTTTTTCTGTACCGGCCCCTGATAGTTCGTTTTTTTTTTAAATAATCCTTATCAAGCAAAAACTCTAATTCTTGCTTGCTTACCTCAATAACATTTGAATAATCCCATGCTTCATGAATAATCCGCCGTACCTCATCTTGAGGCCTCCAAAGGGGTAAAGGTAAATTTACATCAAAGAATACAGCACTGCCATACTTCTTTGAGAATTTGATTGTGGAAAGAAGTGTTGATTGCATGGATTTTGTATGGAGAGCCATAGATGTGAAATGAAACATCCTAGCCTGCATAAAAAGGTTTGAAGTATGTAATCAATGAAAAATAGCACGCAAAGCCAGCTAGTGGTCTTAAGCATCAAATCAGAAACACTATAATGCAGTTTTTTCATCCAAATTATCTCAGTTGATCTGATTTTTCTATTTAGCCTTTTGATAAACATGGGCACTACATAAACAAAGCAGGGTACTGAAGTAGATAAACAAAGCACGGCATTGAGAAAAAGACAGATTTTCTCTGGGAAAAGACTACCTCTCTCAGTATGTCCATGTTAATCTCCGAACTGAGAAGAGAATCCTCAGCACATGGTTTGATGCATGTCATCCCCAGTTTGTCATCTTGATGATTCAATTTCATGAAGGAAACTGAAGTAGATGACGAGGGGTCAACTCGAACACCGCGAGTTTGGACATTGTTCATGTTCAAGGTGATCACCATTTGACGACCATAAGCATCATTTCCAACTTTACCCATAAATGCTACTCTACCTCCTAATCTAGCAAGTTCAATAGCCACATTAGAAGGGGGCCCACCTCGTGCCCTGACCAAACCTGCAGGATTGCATTGCAGGCTCTCTGGCGATAAACGAATGTCTGCAGACATGTATCTGGCTGAAATAGGAGTAAACTTGTTTTGTGCTGCCCCAAAACAGCACACCAAAGGTGGCCAGCTATTTGCAAAGTTATTCCCAACTCCTTTGTCATTTTCTTCAACCTGTAGATCTATTGAAAGAAATTCTTCACCCTCCACATCCCCCTTGCTGTCTGACAGTACAAGTTCTCTCCCTTTGCTGTTGCTTCCCCTGTGAGCCTTTCCTCCATGGGTCACACTTTCTGCTTCTTCAGGTTTTGTATATTCACTTTTGTTTCGCCTGCCTGTCTTCGTTCCTCTGGATACGGAGATATCTACAGTTACCAATGAATAAAAAGCAAGCCTTAGGAAGGCACCTCTACTATATACAGAAATATGTTCCAATACACAGCAATCACATAAATAATCCCTGGGATGCCGTTACCAGAGGAAACAGTCTTAAGAAGAAAAAAAGAGCTATAAGAGAGGTAATGTGATATGCAAGGTGAAAAGACTCAAAACAAAAACATTCTACATTGCAAGCACAAAACACTGTACTTGCTCAAGAATACTAGAACTCTATTCACAAATTCCAAATGCATGCACATGACAAGAGATGAAATCCTTTCTAGAGAAGGACTTTCTCTCAAGCAATTATAAGAATATAAATAAAATTTAAGGAATCTTGCAAGGAATTCCAACTCAGAAATAAAACCCAAGGATGGGAATTCCATAAAATGCTATCACTATATTATTAGATATAATATAACATACATGCACACTTATTAGTGCTAACATTAATATTAGGATCATCACTAAAACTGTTCAGAATTTCCTCCCTGGTTAACAGCAAATCTCCCACAATTTCTGCTGCAAATGAAACTGCTGCTCAAAGGTATTATGAAATTCGTGGGGCCCACTCAGGCAATGGAAGGTTTCTGCAAATAAGCAATGTTGTGATTGCTAATTCCAAGTATCCTACATCCTGCTGGAAAGGATTATGTCCTCGCAAAGTTGGAAGTCTGATATAATGTTCTGTGGATGTATAATCCGCACCTACTCTTCTAAGTGTGGCAGCTCATACAGATCAAAATTACTAGCATTGACTACATTATGAATATTCAGATGATCTAGTGAGTCGACATAGAAGGCATTCGGATTGTATAGCCTACAAAAGAGTCTAGGGACAATATCATATAGTTATAATTTCTTGTTTTCTTGGATTGAACTTTCGTCTATCAAAATGGAGCCACACACTATCTTTAACCTGAAATGGTGTTCACAGTTGCACAATGGAGCCTACATTTCATGTATAGAGCTTTATGTTTGGCCTGACTCTTAAGCTTTGTTGGATATGTGTAGATATTTATCCCAATGCCACTTCGAAGGTAAGCATAGATAAGGAGCCTGTTGATAATTTCAATTTTCTTGTCCACGTGAATATGGGAGGATGTTTATTCTTTTAAGTGAGAGCCTGGGTTTCACAAAATAATTACCAACAAATACTCAAAAAAGAAAGAATTCCAGTTGGAAATGACACTAAAGAGCACCCCATAATGTGTCCGAATGGCCCTATAGCCTTGGGAACATAATGGTTCTGCTGCAAGGTATTAAGACAGTCATTGTAGTCTGTCAGTCAGTATTGTCATTCTTATCAGTGTATGATAAAATAACCATTTAGTATCCGGCTTAGTTATATTGTTAATAATTCTATTAATGACTTTGGTAGTGTGTTAGTCACTTTTTACTTCTGATCGATTGGGTCTGATTGTTATGTCTCAAGCAATAACAATTTGGCCTTGAATGGTAAGTTGAATGTTAGGGTAAAGGGTGTGGATGTGACTGGTCATCCTTGTGCCAAGCATTGTACCTTACACTATGTATGTTATATAGATATTGTTATCTCCTATTCTGTTGTGTCATGTTCATTCTATGGATGTATAATTCTGCAAATAGTATTAGTATACTTTGGCAGTGTACTTTTTACAGAAACCATTTTTGGCACCATTGCCTTTGCAACATCGTTTCAGGTTGAAGGCAGTATAAGCGAAATTTGGTTGGCAATAACCATTGACAGTGAGGCCATACATTATCTCACAAGATCTTTGTGCGGGACATAACCGTGAAGAACAATGAAAAGATAATTTAAAACAATATGAAGAGAGATGTCATCAAGAAGAAGAAAAAAGATCGGAAGAAAAGAATTAGTACCATTGAGCCCAAGCAAAGGCAGATGGAGGAGACAATGCGGTCAAGGAGGGGGGCCAAGAAATTGAACAGTCTACTCAATTCGTGGAACAAGAAGAAGGAGACAATGCGGTCAAGGAGGGGGTTCAAGAAATTAAACGGTCTACTCAATTCGTGGAACAACAAGAACAGATAAAAAGGCTGCAAGAGGCAGCCAATTCTAAACATTCATCAAGAGAAGTTAGTTCAAAGCAGAAGCAAAAGCCGAAGTGAAAGCTAAGGCCAAAGGGTAAGTAGAAGACAGAGCCAAAGCCAAAACCAATAAAGTGTTCAGCTGTAATTGGAGGACCCTACACTCACAAGCAAGAAGTGGGTAGATATTGCAAGACAATTGCCCCATCTAGAGGAAGGAAGTGGAGCTTATCGATCAGTTTTGGTCAAAGGGTGTTGCAGAAGAATCAATCGAAGAGTTATCTAAACACCCTCGTTTTGAGGGGTATTTGTCTCAAAACAGAGTATGATTGATTTCTCTTGGGAGGAGAGAGAGGCCTATGAAACAAATATTTTCCGCATTGAGAATTTACTAAATGAAGTTGTCAAGCCAAGAACAAGGCAGCTTATAGGTCAAAGTGGAGTGACAAATGGAAGTGACGCTTGATGGTGAGCAAAACAGTGTACAAATCACCTTAGTTGAAGGAAGGGTCGACGAAAGTGACATGTCTGACAGTACTAAGGAAAGTTCAGGATAGGCCTTCCCGAGGAAAAAGATTGTATGACAAGAGCCATGTCAAAACCAAAATCAACATCAAACGAGGTCAACAATCATGGTCACAGGGATCCCACTAAGTTTAAATTTGGAGGAAAAAGCTATAAAACTTTACTAGCAATGGATTTGAAGACCCCATGCGACATTGTAAAACATGCACTATCATTTGGAATGTTAATGGGTAGACAAATGAGCAACATTGGTTGTTGCATCCCCAACCACGCCTAAAGGGGCGGCTATTGATTGGTGTACAGATGCCTTGGCAAGTGATACGATTTCTAAGGACAAATTGTGGAAGGCATTTGAAAAAGAACTCAAGCTCCCCTAAGACGAAAAATGAAATTGTCACAAATATTTACAACACCCGGAAAAAAGAACATGAGTGTATGAGCCTATATCAGAAGACTCAAGAATTATTGGGGAAAAGGAACCAACCAACGGCTTGAAGAAGAGGTGGTTCATTGAGAGACTTTTACCCTCGTTTTCGAGGAAGATGAAAACAGTCCAACTTTCATCTTATGAAGATGCATATAATAGAGAGATAGATATTGAGAGTGAAAACAAGTGATCCGAGAGGATCTAAGACCTCAAATAATTTGCAGCACCACGACATTGCTCTGCCTCATGATGTAACCTGACCAATGGTTTCAGCATCATACAGCCCACGCATGTGCATATTGCAAGGCCCTAACTCTTTCTCTATGATGTCACCCACTGTCATGCAGGTCTGCAATGTCAACTCTACACCACATAATTCCACATTACCGCCAGTTGAATATGATCAACTAATGATTAATTATGAAGTGGTTGTAATGGTTTAGCAAACACTTCATCTTTCTCCTGGGCATATTAAGGTATCTTTCTATTCTTTGTAGGTAGTGTTAGAAATAATTAGTGTGCATATTAGTTTAGCACTCCACATTATATTATTTAGTGTGTGTGTTAATAATGTGGAGAGTATAATACATGTAAGTGATTATTACATGAGTAATAATCACTTAGAAATCGTAGGTTGAGAGAATAAAGGGTGAGATAGATTTTAGGGATGGTTAGTGGTTAGGAGATAATCTAGGTGGTTAGAACAACCATCCTAGATTAGTGTTAGTTGTTAAATTAACTAGCTCTATATATTTGTATCATTTGTAATAGTTTAATGTCAAATGAATTTTTGAGTGAGCTTATGCTTTTGCTGAATATGGGGTAAAACCCACATTTGGTATAAGAATAACAAGGATCTGCCATGACAACAGAGGTCCTACCGTGAGGGCGCAGACATTGAATATTGATTACAAAATCTTTGGTGGCAAAAGATCCAATGATCTTAGATAGAATCAAAGCAGCGATAACGAACCATAAGACCTAAGTAAAGTTTTATTATTATTTTGAATGTCGTGCTTTAAAAATTAAAAACCCAAATCTTTGACACATGTTTGAAAGGGTAAATAGACCAAACAGTGGAAAAGGCTTATTTAAAGCACTAGGCTTAGAAATAGGTTGAGGGGACAACCAAAAATAGTCTCCTTAAGTATAATTTTATATGAAGGGGGAGGATATCATTTCTAAAACATTTGTCATTGGGATTATATTTTTCACTTGTAAGTGGATGCAATATCGGTGGAAGCCAACATCCACACTACTTCACATTGTGAGGGGGAGAAGTAACACAATGTTCATTTTACGCCACCAAGTTAAATCTCAGAGTGGATAACACCAAAGATGGAAGCAATGGATCGAACACACGTTACGACTCCTGAGTGTGATAGTTTCTCCCATATGCACACTATGGGGGTGAATGTTAGGAATAATTAGTGTACATATTAGTTTAGCACTCCACATTATATTATTTAGCGTGTGTGTAAATAATGTGGAGAGTATAATACATGTAAGTGATTATTACGTGAGTAATAATCACATAGAAATTGTAGGTTGAGAGAATAAAGGGTGAGATAGATTTTAGGGATGGTTAGTGGTTAGGAGATAATCTAGGTGGTTAGAACAACCATCCTAGATTAGTGTTAGTTGTTAAATTAACTAGCTCTATATATTTGTATCATTTGTAATAGTTTAATGTCGAATGAATTTTTTATTGAGCTTATGCTCTTGTTGAATATGGGGTAAAACCCACAGGTAGAGTTGCTAGTGCATTCATGATAAGAATGGGCCAATAGAATATCCTCTCTTAGATAATATGGATTAGGATAATGATGGGACCATTCCAAGGCCACACACAAGAGGGTTATAAGGTGCTAATGTCGTGGATCTAGAAAGTGATAGTCCGCACTCTATCAAAGATGTAGGGTTCCAAAGCCTAAGTCAAGGATGGGGGTGGCGTCTTATTAGTATCATGATTATAGATTGATTGTTAAGGTTGTAAACATGGATTGTAACAATTGATAGGTTATAAAGCCCAATGGGCAAATGGTAAGGTAAGGACAGATAATAATGTAATACATTAAGAATATGCTACTCTATTCTAATATATGCAACAGCAATCAAACAATCAGTCAAATCTGAAATAACATACAGATATGAGAGATTAGAGATACTTACCGTCAAACAGTCAACATTGGTGCATTAACTTCACCCTAGGATTAGCAGCACCTTATGAAAGAGTTGATGTGGGGGACCACAAGCAAATAGAAGAAGACCTAGGAAAACCTCTTGTTGGTGACTTCAAAGACTCCAAAGGTTGGGAAAACCATAATAAGTGCAGCTCCTATGCTTGAGAATCCTAAGGACCCAATGCTCTAAGAGTAGACTCCAAAAGATATTCAAGACTAACTTCAAAACCTTTAAGAGCATATTTACGACCACAAGAAAACTGAATGACCGATGATGATGTGATGAGAAAAGAACTCAAAAGTCACGTATAAATAGGCACATGATTAGTCATTACAGTTTCCTCTGGTCGACAACATCGACCATGGTCAGTGCAATCGGCTATCACATATAAAATCCAGGAAATATCGATTGACCATGGTCAATGCCGCCAGCTCTAGGTAATGCTTCATCATGGGGTCCTAGGGGAAGGTTTTAAAGGATGGAGAAAAAATCTAGAGCTACTAAAGAGTGATATGACAGAGGTATAAATGTGTTGTAAGTGGATATGGAAGTGACCATAGGAGGGTAACATGGGGACGTTATGGGAATACTACAAAAGGATGACCATAAAGGTGTAATGGCCAAGTTAGCTAAGGTAACATTGACTGCACATCAAATCTCTCTCAAAGGTATCGCCACCAACCAGCGCATATAATTGTTTTTTATTATCCTTACTACCAACAATATCCTTGAGGATATCACTCAAGGGAAGTCAACGTGCTAATGATTCTTGTGAAGATCAGAAGTCAGAAAGGGTGAAAAATAAGGTGTATACATATGCCCCAACCAAAGATCATCATGTGTCGCAAAAAGTGTGCATGAGATGATCTTCGGAAAAAGAAAATGCAACAACAAAATCAAAATGACTGAATTGAAATAGCAAAAATAAGTGATAATAATATGAACTCAACCTGAAATGAAATATACCTACCTCATACTTACCTTTCCGCAACCAAAGGCACATGTTACCTCTCGTCTTGACCATGATGGGCAAAAATCTGCTAAGGAAACCTAAAGATACGAGACAAATCAGGAGAGAAAAACAATTGAAGTTTACAAAGGTAGATGATAAGTAGATATACAAGAAAATGGGGGAAGAATGCTCATAGGAGATGATGAGGTGCTAGTAGGGGAACTAATCAACCAATCTAGCAAGCTTGAGGGTAATATAAGATGTAAAAGGGTAGCCGAAATATTTCTACTAACCGGCCTAGAAATAAATAGACTGTGAAGGGGTAACCAAGAAACTCGTACCAACTGGCCTATAAATAAATAGGATGTAAGATATTAGCTAGGAAAAGGAATCAATTGAACTAACGGACCTGAGGAGCATAAATAAATAGTATAAGATGTAAAGGGGTAGTTAAGAACGCCAAACTAACTAGCATGTTTATATAAATAGGATGTAAAGGGTTATCCGGGAAATAAATCAACCGAACTAAGAGGCTCATAAATAATATGTCATTACAATGCAACACTCAAAATTCCTAAGGTAGCTAGGAGAAATCTGGGAAAGAAGATAGCAATGATCGAGAGAGAACATCGTGAAAGCTAAGAGACTCAAAAGATACTCAAGTAGGGATGGTATAATGGAATGTCCTAAAACGCTAATGTTTGTCACAATGCTAACATGTTTGACAAAGATGGAGAAAAAGATGCATATAAGATGGGGAAGACTTAGGCTCTATCCTATACAACAAGGGATATAATGATGAAAAAGGAGGAAAGATAGGCACCACCAAGGCAAAAACAAATTCTTTACTAGAATTGAGACACGCTAATCAAATTGATAAGAATGGAGGAACCCGAATATGTAGGTATCAGTGAAGGAAAACTAATGAAATATATGGATATCTCATGTCATAGAAAAGATGCTTTGATAGTAAAATACTATGTTGTCAGGGTTCGCCCCAGATCCCCCCAAACCCTGCCTGATACATATCCGGTACAGATACGTGAGGGTACGGGTTTGGGTTCGCCTTGGATGCATGGGGATACGTCTAGGGTACGCCACGGGTACATATGGACGTACCCAAGAGGTATTCCCACGTACCCTGCGTCAAAAACGTCATTTAAAGAATTAAAACCTTTTTATTTTATTTTTTGACTTAGTCGATGCATAAAACCGAACCCTAATATTAAAATGAATAAAATATTACACCCTAATCACCTCAAAAAGTTGACTTGATATTACTATATCATATGTATGGAAACTACATGATCAATGAAATGTAAAATCTTAAGTATATTGTATGTTTTGAAAATTTGAACATTGATCCTAGTATATTTTTCAAACTTCAAGTTTTGCTTGTATTCATGTTGACATGATGTTCGTATAACTATATCATATGTATGGCAGCCACATGATCAATGAAAATGCAAAGTCTTAAGTGTATTACTATTGAATGTTTTGAACATTGATTCAAGTTTTGTTTTACTATTTCACTTTTTTATGGACTAAAAAATGAATAAAATGAGTATATGTACATATATATATATATATATATATATATATATATATATATATACTATTTTTTAATATATATGTACGGACGTATCCAAGACATATCGTACCCAAGGGTTTTTTAAAATTGACGTATCCGCGTATCGAACCTGTACCCGAACCGGTACTCGTACCCATATCCTGGCAACATAGGTAAAATATGTATCCTACCTTTCCACAAAGCTTTTGCCAATCCTCAAGACCTCATTTAAAGATATATAGGCCTAATGCAAGAATTAGGCCCTTGTGTGAAAAGGAAAGGGCATTGAATGATAGATGTGAGACCTTCTACCCCAATCAATAAAACCTACCACACCCCAAAGCCGACTATGGAGTTTGAATTTTCAACTAGAATAGGCATGTACCAAATGATTATATCACGAATTTTTTGTTTACAATTAACATTTTCGCTTGTAATGATTGCCTTTTGTTTGATTGTTCTTTAATGGTATGGCTTTTATCTTTGCTTTGGATTTTTATTGTTCCTCCTTTGTACGGATTTAGAAGGTTGATCAACTAAGTGTGAAAGATGACTAACACTACAGAGCTTACACCTAGCCACTATAAAGGAGAACCTACAAACCATGTCGCTTAGATACTCCTAGAATTGCAACTTAGAAAAGAGTGATATCTTGATAACGACCATGGTGAGCCCGATAGGAATGTGATATAAAAGATAGAGAGTGAGTTATTACTTGAGCTGCCCCGAGCATGATGTAAGAAGGGATGATACAGTGATGGATAGATTTGATACGTTCATCACAAGAAAGGGAAAAATGTGTATGAGGAGACAAGTAGATAGATTGCAAGAGTTGAGCTACAAGAAGCACAACTAAAGGAAACACAATGATACTCACAACCATTGTTATTATTGTCTAAAAGGACGCATAGCCAAGGTAAGGAGCCAAAGGTAACAAATAGGTGATCATAGTGGATGGGCGCTTATGAGGGCCCAAAGGTCTTACCATGTAAACTCACAAACTAAAAATTGGAAGGTATAACACTCTGGATCATAAGGCGGGTATCCAATGGGTTAAAATGCAAGATAGCATCAAAAAACCAGAAGGTGGGTAAAAATAGGATATAAACCTGTAAACCAAGGATAGACGACACTAGTCAAGAAAAGGAATCAACCAAACTAACAATCTTATGGGCAAGATAAGGTAGGATGTAAGGTGTTAGTTGGGAAAAGGTATCAACCAAACTAATAGATCTATGAATATGCGATGTAATGGAGTCACTAAAAATGTCAAACTACCCGGCCAATAAGTAAAATATGGGATCAAAATAAGATGTAAGGTGCTACTTCAGATACTAGGGCTCAACCAAACTAGCAAACCTTTAACTATAAGGTGAAGCATATAAGGATAAGGATATATATAAGATATTATAAAAGGAAAGATAAGATGTCAGTACCGCATTAGTACATAAAATCATAATAAAAAACATGATAAATGAAAAATTATGATATGCATAGATAAGTACAACAAGAGATGAAAAGAAGGCTATGTACAAGAAGGCATGGATGAAACGGAAGGTGAAGCATAGTATTTGTTCAAGAACTAAGTGTTCGTCGGTTCCTTCAAGATATAGCCTTTGTTGGATTGTAATCAATATGTGCTCAATCCTAAGATGCCTTTGACTAGGTAAGGACCCCACTATTTTTGGGCATTACCCAAATTCAAGACTAGTTCTCCAATCTGGAAGTTCCAATGTTTGACAAACTTGTGTTGTTTTGCAATGTATTGACAACTATGTTGGAGAGCGTTAGCACATTTTCCATCCAAGAAGTCGAGAGGGTGAAGGAAAGCTTCGTGAAGTTCCTCGTCGAGGATGATTCCATAAAGAGAAATGTGAAGGGAAGGCAACTCAACTTCTAGTAGTGAGACGACTTCAGAGCCATAGACTAGAGAGAAGGAAATTGCCTCAATAGCGGTACAAATACTAGTGCAGTATGCAAAAAGTGCAAGATACAACTTACGATGTCAATCGGTATAGGATTCCCAAATGGTCTTCTTAAGGATTTTATCGAATCTTATATGTATATTCTACATGGTCGTTGCATTATGGATGATAGGAAAAGGAAAACTTGTGCTTGATTTTGAATTTGGCACAAACTTCCTTCTTTTCTTTGCATTTGATATTACCATCATTGTTTGTGGAATTCCAAAGCAACAGATGATCTAGATAAGGATAAATTTAGTTGTTACACCAGTCAAGTTTGTGCGGAGCATGGCCTCGACCCACTTAGTGAAGTACTCAATGGTTGTGATCATGAAGGTATGACCATCCTATGAACAACGTAATTTTCCAATACAATCAAGTCCCCGCATAGAAAAGGGTTAGGGAGATTCAAGGGCTTGGAGCTCAGCCAAGCAAACATGGATAAGATTGTCATGGAGTTGGCAAAGTTTGCATCGTTTAGCACGAGTGTCAATCGCCCTCGAGGGTAGGCCAGTAATAACCCATGCATAGCCATTTGTGGCCAGCAATGTATCTACTATAGTGGCCTATGCAAATGCCCCCATGTGCTTACTCGAGGAGAAAGGATACCTAACTTTTGTTACACAACAGAGCAAGGTACCCTCAAAACTATGTTAATTGAGAATATTGTTCTTAAGCACATACTTCAAGGAATTTTTGTGGATTTTAAATCATTCTAAGTAGACAAGGTCATAGGGAAAAGTTTGATGCTCAAGGAATTGGATGACATCCTTGTACCAAGGATATCCCGTTTTGAGATTGCTTTGATAAGAAATATGAGAATGACGAGAGGAGAAGGTAAGGTGGAAGGAGATTTACAAACCTGGATTTGATTTTGATCCTCAAGAAGGACTTTATCAGGTACAAAATGCGTTGTTGCAGCAGATAAGGAATCAGTCATGGAGTTATCCTATCAAGTGATGGATTCGATCATGAAAGAGGTAAATTGTGTGGCTAATTTTGTAGTTGTCTCATGGTAAGGTTTAAGGTTTTTGCTTCTACATTGGTACTCTCCACTAATTTATTGGCAGACAAGTTGTGAGTCGCCTAAAGTGTGCAGATAGACGACACTAGAGGTAATAGAGGCTCGTATACCGAGTATGAGTGCTTCACACTCAATCACGTTGTTGATCACATAGAAGTTAAGGATAAAAAAGAAAGGAAATATCTTATTTGATGGCTTGGTAAGAACACATCATGCCCCAGCTACTTCACGACACTTGACGCCATAAAAGTGGAGGGTCCAAGTATCCTCATGGAGGTCATAGGTTGTTTCTTGAATCTCTTCAATTTTAACTCCTTTTTTTGGTTATAGTTTTTTCTTCACTGAATTTGAGGGCCTTGGCATTGAGAACAGCAGTGATCTGATTGAATTAGTCCTTAAGGGTGATTGCTTGGTCCATACCCTCAATGACTAGAATATCTTCATCATGTAGGGCATCCAAGATATGATGATTGGCAAGAATGGGTGCCGAGGCAAGTTGATCAGCTATAGATTTCCCCTCGATTGCTTTTTGCATGATAATACGAAATTTAAACTACATGAGAAGTAGTCCTCCACATTGCAATTTATTTCGTAGGGAAGATAGATATAAAAAAGAAACGACGGAGGGGATCAATTTGGGCAATTGCATAAGTTGTTTGATACAGCATGTAATGTCGAAGCTATAAGTGGGGAAGTATAGAGCTAAGCATGTACACTCCACACTAGTGTAGCACATCTCATAATCAAGGAGGGCTCAGCTAATATAGTATATGGCATGTTCATTACCCTTTTCATCCAGTTGTGTCAACGTTTCCCTAACAGATACAAGGATAGTTGAGATATTAAAGGTGAGGGGGCTGTCAAACATGGGAGGTCGTAATGTAAGAACGTTGAGCAATGATTTCATTCATGGAATTGAAGGCTTGTTGGCAATAATTCCATTCTAACTTAGCACTTTTCTTAAGGAAATTGTTGATGGCATGAGTCCAATATGCAAGTTTAGTAATGAATTGTCAGATTGCCCCGAGCTTTCCTAAGAAGGTGTAACTGTCAAGATTGGAAGTGGGACAAGGAATGTTAACAATGGCTTGTATTTTTCTAGGATCTACGTCAACTCCTCATTTAGATACGAGGAACCCCAAGAGCTTGCCTTGGGTAACAGAAGATGCACTTAAATGGATTAAGGTGAACCTTGTATTTCCTAAGGCATTCAAAGGCTTGTTGAGGTCACAAGTGTGATCTTTTGAATGTCAATATTTGACTAGAAGATCATCCATGTACACTTTAACAGTTCTATGGATGAGGTTGTGGAAGATATGGGTCATTGCACATTAATAGGTTGCCCCAATGATTTTAAAGCCAAGGGGCATTTCTAAATATCAATATCTGCCCCACTTAGTTGTAAAGGTGGTTTTAAGTTGATCTTCTGGCGTGATATGTATTTAGATGTAGCCAGAGAACCCATCCATGAGTAATAACATCTCGTATACAGTTGTAGCATCAACTACGGCATCAAAGGATGGTAGAGGGAAGTTACCCTTAAGATAAGCTAGGTTAAGGCTGCGGAAATCGATGCAAATACAGATGGCTAAGGTGGCCACCTTGCGAATGAGAACAATGTTGAAGACCCACTTTGAATAGTCAAACAGATGAATTTTCATCTAAAAATTTGACTAGCTCCTTGTGACATAGTTTAGAAATTTTGGGGGGAAATTTCCTAATCTTTTGTCACATGGGAACAGTGTTGGATAGGTGATGATGTTATGTACAACAACCTCAAGATCGATTCCGGGCATATCGAAACAACCTCAAGCTAAAATCTTTGTATTCTTATGAAGAACCTCACTGTGTTGCACGTGGAGATGAGGGAAGCACTCGCCAATCATGACTTAATGGGCGTCAATATTATGGTCGAGTTGGACGCGAATGATATCTTCCACGTGCATAAAATTGCCATCTTTGAATCATAGGGGATTTGGGGAGTTTGTAGATTTCATCGCTGATAGGATCAATAGAGACAACAAAGTCATTAAAGAGGGGGCGTTTCTTGGTAAAATTACCAAGTTTATAATGTTGGCAAGGTAATTGGTCTTCTCAAGCATGGAATAGCTCAAGAATGGCTTCATCGTTGACAAATGTAGGTAAGGGGCCATTACACCATTGGTGGGATCTGATTTGTCTTACCTCTCTATGACACGAGCATCAAGAGTGATTTTTGTAGGCTCAAAAGAAGCAAACGGATTTTGAATGGTATCAATTGTGCTGGGAGCAAACTAGCCGATGTGGTCGGTGATGATAGGATCTAGTAGAATGGCATCAATATTTCCAGGTGGATGACCGATGCAATTTGTCAAGGCATATTTTTTTGGGACAGCATCAAGATTTTTAGGAGCAGGGTAAATGTTGTCAAAGTGGTCAAAAAAATTAGGTTTTTGCTTAGAAATGAAACCTGAAATTTGTTCGATGATCTAACTGGTGTTTTCTAGAGGTGGATTAGCTGCAAGACAATTTAGTAAAGTTTCCTTTGCCTTGTCGTCGCCAGTGTCATGTTGGAGATGAATAAAATTGTAATTCTTGATCATGTTGATCATGTTAGCTCTACGACTGAAAGCATGCATCTAAGCCAAACTCTTTTGATAATGGAGTACAACAAGATATTTTTCCTTAGAATGGAACACAATGTAATACTCATTATATGAGGGCGAGATAGTGCAGGCTTGGTTTTCACCGTGGTCAGAAGAGGTGGATGCTTCCTTAGTAGCTACACCAAGGTTGTTGAAGGATCTAGGAGATAGACGTGGATGCTCTTAGAAGATTTTGGCTATTCCAAACTCATTGCATTCATAAACATCCTCTCGATTTTGTAAGGGGTTATTAGTGTTACAAGGAGATTCTATCTCAATCTCAAGTTCCAAAATGGTGGAAATCAATCACGTGGTAAGAGAGATGATGGGAGCCAATCCATAATGCATTTTGGTAACATGTTTTTGTTACATGTATATCGGAGTTCATAAGGCTCATCATCGTTGAAGTCTAAATGAGTAATGTTAATTTCACGGTTATAGTTGTAGAATTCAGGATGTCGGACACTACACGCAGTTTGGTAGGGATCCATAAGGTTTTGTTATGATTAGGGATGGAGACACCCCATGGGTTGGGATCAACCTATGTTTGTGTTTTTTATCAACATGGATGAATTTAAGGTATTGTCTTGGGGACAAGGAGACCGCTCTCATGTGATGCGAACATGGCTGGCCTAGAAGAAGATTATAAGATAGAGATCAATCGAGGACCATGTCCTTAGCAAGAAATGTTTTTGGTCTAAAAATGATGGGGAGCCAAAGGCAAATAAGGGACTTTTGATGAGTTCTTTCAAAGCCACAAAAAACAATTCATGTTCGTTTAAGGTTGTGTTCGATGAATCCTAAGGTCTTTGGTGTCCCTAGATTTCACCCTAAAATCTGGGACTACCCTATTTAAAAAAAAAATCGTACTTTTAAAATAATGGGTCGTTTTGTGTTTTTATTGCCAAAAAGTTCTTGTAATGTGTCAAGATATTCCCAAGGAGCCATATAAGCCACTTTCGACAATACCCAGATGCCCAAAATTGTTTTATTCTGTCGCTGGGGTTTGCTTGCGGGAAATTTGTATTTAATTATTTTGAGCCACGTTTGAGGCAATTTGTGCTCCAGTTTAACCCTATTGTGATCGTACATGTCAATATTCCCATATACCAGTAGGGTTTTAACCAAGAATGAATTCTGGGCTTTATTTGTGACTTCTGGCAACGTTTTGTGTTTTTTGTTTTTTCCTGTTTCGTTTGTTGTGAAATTTCTCTGGATCAATTCCTTTACCGGTTTGGCATGATTCTTGTCCTGAGTATCTGGAGATCACCTATGCACGTTGTGCTAGAAGGAATTCGCCATCGGACGTCTGGTTCTCTTAGAAAACAGGAAGTCGTGCACCAAAAAGCTTCTTTTGGGCCGGCCGCATTTTTGGAAAAAGAGGGTTTGAAGTGAATCATGGGATTTTTGTAAGCAGCAGGCAAGTGGGAATTTTGTACCTGCCTAACAGGGTACTTTTTCCCATGAAAGCAACGCCACTTAAGTCACAATGGGAAAATTAGAGGCAGCACGCAAGCGGAAATTTCTTACCTGCCTTGCAGGGTAAAAATTCTCATTGTGAAATAAAAGAAAAATCACTTACGGTATTAATGGGATTTTATTACCTGCCTTGCAAGGTAAATAATCCCATTATGAAAGTCAAACAGTTTAAGTGGATCATGGGATTTTTGGAGCTGCGGTGCAGGGTGAATAATCTCATTGTTAATTGGCTTTTAAAAATAGAATTCACCCTTGCCAAAAAGTGCAACCCACCTTGGGTGAATAATAATGCATTTAATAATATTTATTAATATTTATTCACCCAATTTTGGTGCCCAAGCATGAGGAAAAGTCAACAAAGGAAAAGTGGATAAAGGAAATTGGAATTAGAAATTCTAAAATTAAATAAATATTATTTATTTAATGCAGCCCCTTCATGACAAAAAAGTGCGCCCCATTTGGAAGAGAAGTAATATTTTTTTAAGTATTAATTGATTTAATTAATTCCTATTTTCAGTGGCTAAGGTCAAAGCATATTGTGAGGCTTGAGTTAACTGGAAGCAGAAGTCTAAAATTAAATAAATTTAATTTATTTAATGGCAGCCATGAGCATGCACAAAATAGGCACCCCATTTGAAGAGTAAAGCTTATTAAATAATTAATTAATTGCCAGGAATAAGAAAGGCATTAATTAATTATAGAATTATGAGGATTATATAAGCAAGGGCTGCCATAAGGATGAATTAATTAATTCAAAAGCAGAGAAGTGCAGCCCAGACAAAAAGTGCGCCCCATTTGGAGAGGAATTTTGCTCACAAGGCATAATTAATGCTGGAAGCTTCCAAATTTGGCGCCAAGGTTGAACGAGGTTGATTTTTGTCTGAATAATTGTCTGCATAGTGGTACAGGTGCTCAAGTGAAGCTGGTAAAATTCATGCTTGCTTTGCATGCAAATAAAGCATCAAATTTTGGGGCAGCAGGCTTGATATATGCAGATTTTTATGATTAAAATCCACTATTCATGTTTCGGTTGCCATCTTTATCTGAATTGACTGCAGGAATTCATCATAGGTGCTTTTATAAGAGAAAGGGAGCTTAAATCAATGTCCAATACATTGAACATATCCTCCGAATCTAAATAACTATCTAGATCTGCACCTATTGTGAAGAATTCCAGCCGAATAAAGAGGAAAAGAATTGTTCAGACAAAGATTGCTCCAGCCATGGCAAAGCGGGATGAACGAGAAAGCTCAGTGGAATCATGCATTACTTCCAGATTTGCTAACATCGGAGATACAAATCCAGGCCCAGATCCAGATCCAAATTTAGATCCAGATCTCATAATTGCAAAAGCTTCCAGCAAAAATTTATCCTCTTGTTTCTGATGCAGCCCGTGTAGCAGTCAGTGCGTGGAGAATTCCTTCCAGGACCTTGTGCATGTTCTCCCAATCTTTCTGTTGAAGCCTTCATTGAATTTGCATTAACCCGAAGTGCTTTCCAAAATTTGTAATTGAAACATTGCACTGATGCATGTACTGGAGAAGAACTGCAAAAACTTCAAGGATAAGAGGGAAGACAAGGCAAAGGAAACACCCGTAAGCAAAATTCTAGATCCAGCTGCTTCCATATCCAGCTACTTCCAAATCCAACTGTTTCCAGATCCAGTATGGTGAGAATCAAGGGCAAAAGAATCAACTGCATGCAGAATATGAAAAAGGACAAGACTGCAGCTTTCCTCTTTCTTCTTCTTTCTCTTATTTCCTCTGACAAAGTAATTGAGCGATCAATTAAATTATACAACTTAAGTGATTGGTTTAAAAGTCATTGCTTGAAGAAGTCAATTACTTGGAGATAGGTGGCAGACGTGCAAAATAGAAGGTTCTATTTTCAGTTGCAAATCATGCATGTCATGCAAAGAGGAATTCCAAGAGGGAGATTACCAGTTGTTTCCTTTCCAACTTCCACATGTGTCAGTTCAACTAAAAGCTTCCGACTTGTAATTGCCCCTCTACATTCTATAAGTAGAGGAAGAACCTACGGGTTAAAGGATCAGAATTTGTAAGCAGCATTTTTGTGTTCCAGACTTTGTGCTAAAACCCTTGATAGCCACTTGAAGCAAAGGAATACAAAGGAGCAAATTTCCGGAGAACTTTGTCTCACGGTGCATTGTGTTTCTAGCTTTTAATCTCAGATCTACTTATAAACTGTGTTGTTTTAGATCTAGATCTGAAGTTGCCTTTGCTTATAATTTTGTGTGTCGATATCTATTGGTTTCTTCTATGTGCATGCAATCAACTCCGTTATCTATTGATTGGGTTGCACATCTTCCCTATTTCTTCCTTGTGTTTTATTATTCCCTTCTATAAATATTTCCTTTCTTAAACAGCTGCTTACTTGCTGCAAAGCTATATAGCTATGGTTCATGAGCTGAATAGTTAAAGTAAAACCCCCATATAGATACTAGCATATTTTAATTGACAAATTTGACACGGGAGCCTCACCGGTAAATGAGGGAGATTTATCTCATGACTGCCTAGGTTTTCAGCTATGCAGAAAATCTAGCCAATAGTTTTGATTAACCAAAGGATGTAACATTAATTCCCGAGCCTTCACCCACAAGGACCTTTCCTATGAGTACGTCCAAGATGAGGACAATAATAAGGAGGGGCAAGTCATTGGCACAGAATAGGATTTCATCATTGACCATGTCAACCTCAAAGAACTCTATGGAGAGTATCTTGTTAGGCTGAGTAGTTATGATGTCTATGGTGTTGCTTGCGGAAATAGGAGGTTGGGGAGAAGGGACTTCTTCGATGCTTTCTAAAGAATGTGTATACACATAAATTTTCGTTTTACTCTCTTTTGTTCTTCGTTAGCATCATTAGCGCATTAGCTTCCCCAAAGCGGTGTCCTTGGTGATATTCCAAGACCGGGGAGTAACCAAAAATGGTTACGTGCATCCTTCGAGTTACACTGGATTGGTCAATAGTAGTTCTTATGAGAGAGATTGATGTGTAGCCCGATTATATCATATATGTCACATATTATCATACCATTTACTATCGTCTTCTATAGTCTCCTTGCAATATTGTCTTATCGTCCTCTTGCTATCACTATTTCACCTAATTTCAACTCATTCACGCCTTCATTGTCATCCCTCTTAGCACTCTAAGTCTCCTTTTGTCAATTTGACCTCCTGTGACTTTCTCATGCCCACAAATCCCTTTCCAAATGAAATTAATCATGGTCAATGACATCTGCTAGGTGGATTTACCCTGTCAACAACATCAATCATCATCAATGCCGTCAGGTTAGTATTCTACAACAATCGACGACATCGACCACGGTCCATACCATTGGCTAGAATAGAATATTAATGCATTCATTAGGCTATTTATACTAGGTTGTTGAGCGTCATTTCCCAATCACATCCATAACACAATCAGTTTGCTAATGCTCACTAAACCTGCTCTTAAGGCTTAAAAGGTCTTGAATTCAATCTTATTTGTCTTTATTGGAGTCTACACTTGGAGCATTGGGTACTTAGGATCTACAAGCATAGGAGTTGCACTTGCCATGGTCTACCAAGCCTTTGGAATCATTTGAAGTCTTCAATCAAGGGTCTTCCTAGGTCTTCTTCTAGCCATTTGTGGTCCCCCACATCAACTCTCTCATAAGGTGTTGGTGACCTTGGGGGAAGTTAATGCGCCAATGGCACCTTCATGCAAGTAATTATTTCTAGCCCCCTTGCTCCTTTACATTCATATCAGATCTGTATGTTTCGGATGTTGTCTTACATCGATTATGATAGGGTAGCATATTCTTTTCTATTGCATTATCTATCTATCGGTTCTTACCTTACAATCCTTACATAACCCTTGATCTTGCTTTGCAATCTCTTGAACCTCACTTGCCATCCTTGCAACTCTAGCCTAGCAACCTCTTGGAATCTCTTATCCCATTACAATCTCATTATCAACATCTTACAATCAGGAGCTAGTTAGACGCCACTAACCTATTCTAGGTCTAGGCTTTGAAACACTATACCTCCTATTGTGTGTAGAGTAACGCATTCCTGGTAACACATCTTCATCAACTTACAATCAAAGGTGTGCATCTCAAGTGTGGTTTCCTTTTGTTAGCCTAGTCTAGAACTCCCATTATAGAGAGACCAAAAGGAATTGTTGTGTCACCACTCTTTATTTGCATACATTCTAGCAAACCTAACGTGAATCTTACTCACACTTCTAATTGAGTCTTTTTCATGTTTTCTAAGATCTTCTAAATCACTTGAAATCTTTCCTAAATATTTCTAATCTTTCCTAAAATCAATCATAAATCACATTATGACCATGTCATCACCCTTTAGGGGTTTTCTAGCAAGCCTCAACCCAATTAGATTCTATCTAAGATACTCCTTTCTCCCTTCTATATCTAACTAGTTTTAATCACTCATATTGCACTTTCTCTCAATCTCAATCAATGCCAACCATTGAATGCAATGTTGTCGAAATAGGTGAATCAGATCCAAGGGTTCTCTTTAGGAATTTGGATGTCGGGGCCATGGTATCTCCTGAAAAGTGATGAGGCCATTAAAATGCTTCATCATTTACATAAAAGAAACACTTTTTCTTTCTTTGAGTAAGTTTTAAGATGGACTTATTGTGGTTAAGACGTATTTTACTTGTTTTACAATGAAGAATAGGTATATATTGATTTGTTCTCTAAACGTCATCTATTATCCATTTAAAACTAATGTTTCCTTTTGAAAAGGTGTGTTATTTGTCAAAACAGTAGGTTAAAATATCATAAGGGGTATTGTTAAAGCATTTCAGCATAGTTTTAGGATGTTTTAGGCTATGCTCCAATATTTTCTTAACCTCAAGATTTCAACATGTAGCACAAACTACAGATTATTCCTATATACAAGTTTGTATAGGAAAAAGTACGAACTCTTCCAGCTCATAATTTTTTGTAAATAGTTTTTGCTCCAGAACTCAACCGCAGGGATCTAACCATCATGTAAGCAGCTAATGATGTGGATACAAGAAACTATGTAGAAAAATAGGATCTAGAACTTGATCAAGGATGTTGCCTTTATATAGCATTTTGACCAAAGGACGAAAATCTAGTCCATTTCCCACTATAACTAATTTTTTCTTATATTTACTCTATTCTCCTATGTTTTCTCCTAGTCAGTTGGAATAAAGAGAAAGAAGGAATATAAATAGGGAGTCATAAATAAACACTCTTCCTTGTTTCATAGGACGAGGTCATAGGGAGTAGGAGGTGTTGTTTCAATAGACCACGTTCTCTTTATGTTTTACAATTATGTTATTAAAACCACCCGAGGAATCTAGCTAGTTAGTTCCATTACATTTGTGCAACTTGCCAGTCTGAGTGGAGGAGTATAAATGTATCATCATACACTCAGAAGAAGAGTTGGATTTTTGTAATAGAAACTTGACAATCAATATTATCTTATATATTTGTGAAGCAATTTACATCTAAGTGTTAATTTTCCAAGTCCAATGGAGGAGCAAGGGCCCACTCTTGCCCAAGGAGGAGGATAGTTGGTATTTCTTAGAATAGATCTATGTTGCATTCATTTTTAGATAATTGTTTAAGCTTTTGTTTTAGATTTCTACATGTTGGTGTTATATATTTAAAATTAGATGTTTGACTTTATTTTTTGTTTACTTTAGAATGATTAACTTAGTTTGCCTTTTTATGTTGATAACTTTAGATAAGATTATTTGATTGATTTTCTTCCAAACTATTTTCACTACTAGATAAGTGTTTTTAAAGTGATATTTCTATCCATCCTATTGCATATAGCCTTGGGCACTTCCTGGATTTGACAAAATATTAGACTAAAGTGAGGCATTAACGATAGTCAATCACTTTTTGGCGCCGTTGTCGGGGAATCTTAGGTGTCATTAGGAAAAAATCATTAAACTAAGTTAGTATGAAGCTCCAAAGTGTCCATTCAGAATCATCTTTCCTTACTCACACTAACAATGTAAAAAGTACTTGTGGTGACAACATGTAACTTTCGGGCCTAAAGAGTAACTAGAACAGGATACTCTTCTTGAAACCTTGGTTTAAGGAAACATCAATTTGACAGAACTTTAGGAGTGGTATTATAGTTAAATTTTTAGTACATGAGTAGACCTAGAGATTCAAAAGGAAGATTCATTTGCAAAACCCCCCAAAACCAAGATCTTCCCTCAGTAACACAAGACTTATTTTTCAGGAGGAACACAGAGGAAAACATGGGAGATCTAGAAATAATTTGTTCATGGATTAGAGAAGGAACTTTCACTTATCCTATAGTCATGAACCTCGATGAAGAAGCCCCTTATGAAAAATATATCCCCATCCATATTACCTACTTTTAGGGAATGGCTTCAGAAGACCTAGATCAGTTTCTTTTCGAATTCAAGGTCCTTTGTCAAACCTATGACTATACAATTGATAATCAAAAACTGAAATTGTTCCCTTCTACTCTCAGAGAATCAGCTATGTGTTGGTTTATGGGGCTCCCTATCCAACTCTATCAACTCCTGGGAAGGAATGGAAATGAAAATTCCTAGAAAAATACCAAGACTATTGTAGGGTTTGAGAACGTAGGCAAGAAGCTTTTCAAACTAAAATAAAAAGAAAATGAAATCCTTGAAGATTTCCTTGACCAATTCCTTTTTTAAATCAAAGATATGGTGTTGAGTTGAACCCTAATTTGGTTAAGACAATATTTTAAAAAAAAATCGATGATGAAGCAAGAGATGCTCTCAACCTTACAGGAAAAAGGAGATGTAAACAAACTGGCATTTAGAGATATTGTGGATCTTACACACAGAAATTATGGACACACACAAGGCTTACACATGCTTGAAAGACACAACACACAGGAAGGGAGACAATGATATGATGTCAATTGATGGAACACATTTTGTAACTTAAACGTGAACAAGATATTGGTACATTTAAACACCTTATTGGCAAGAGATCAAGATATAAGTCAATTCTAGAACTAACATATGAAACATTATCTGGTTCTATATTGCCCCAGATGCAGGGAATAAACATGCACTTCATGACTGCCCTCTAGATAAAATCAATATTTGTTCCCTTTGTGATCTAAACCATTATACTAACTAATGTAATTTGATTCTAGAAATCAAAGAACATCTTTAGAGAATGCCCACTAGGAAGAAGAACTGAACTACATGGGCCAAAAGAAGAGGAAACTTCTTCCCCAATCCACATCCCAACCAATTTGTTCCAAAACCCCAATGGGCCACTCCATCACAATGGGGACCATACATCCCTCAGGAGTGGAATGGTCAACAATGGCCTAACCAATTCCAACAACAATAGACCTCCCAACAGTTCTAGCCACAATGGGTTCCTTCACAAAATTATAACCAGCAAATCCAAGGCCAAATACGTATCCAAAACCAATAGGACAACCTTGATGTCTGGTCCTACCAACAACAATACTCAACAAACTCAAATGGAGCACGTAAATCAACCACAATTACCTGCTCAACCTGTTGCTTATCCTATGAATGATATATAGGGAATTCCTTCCTATAAATGTGGAAATAATAAACCATGTTACCCTCATCTAAATCAGTTTTAATAATGTACAAGTTTGATCGGGAAAAAGAATTTCAACTCCCGCTTCTCCAACTATTGTCGAGTTATCTAAAGAGAAAGAAGAAAGGAAAAATCTTTCCAACAAACAACCACAACCTAAGGCCACACAAGTCAAAACACCTAATAGAGAACAACCAGTTCCTTTCCTTGAAAGACTGAAGGAAACAACCATGATCGAATCAGAGCTCGTCTAATAAATGAAACACCTTACCATTGGGATTCTAATTGCGCAAGCCATTAAGGATATGCCTAAACTAAACAGAGCTATTAAATAATTACATATCAAAACTCCAATAAAAAGTAATAGTATCTAAAGGCCATTCAAGTAGACGGTAAAATTGTTGATATCTTGGTGGGAAAACTTCTTCCTCTCAAGTATGGGGATCCAGGCAGCCTTGTCATAACAGTGTCAATGGGGGACATTCAGATTCCAAACGTATAAATAGACCTTGGAGCTGCCATCAATGTAATGACCACCGATATGTTGACTGAGTTATCATTGACAAACATGCAACCAACTTCTACAGTCTTGCAGATGGTTGATCTAGTGTCAATGGGGGATATTCAAATTCCAAACGTATTAATAGACCTTAGAGCTGCCATCAATGTAATGACCACTGATATGTTGACTGAGTTATCATTGAAAAACATGTAACCAACTTTTTTAGTCCTATAGATGGTTTATCAATCTGTTACTAAGCCAAGAGGGGTGATACAAGACATTTTAGTTGTTATAAAGCCCTTGGAATACCTTGTAAATTTCATGATACTCAAACCATAAACACAAAATATTGGGTACTCTCTCATCTTGGGAAGACTTTGGCTTGCAACAACGACTTCCCTTATAGAGTGTATGTCAGGGGACATGATAATTTCCAATGAGATAAATGCTAAAAGAATATCCTTATACCCACATGCACGACCTCTTGCTACTTTTCTTCATCATTTATGGGTGGATGAACTTCATGAATCTAACATTGAAGACTTTTTTTCTTCCTCGGTAGTTATTATAGTCCAAAGACACATGAGTGAGTTAGAAGAATATTATAAGGAAGACAATGAACAACATATAACCTATCATCATGATAACAATTATATCCCAAATAACCAACAACAATCCTTTTCATATTTTTCTTGTCCTTTTTCATACATTCTTCCCTTTGGTGAAGCATATTTTCAAACAATGATAGATTTGTATAGGTGACAACCTCACATATGTACATTGAATGTACTTATGCACGAGTTTCCTGTTGTGAACTCAGTCTATCCAAGAACTAAATAACTCATGATCTTACTAGGTAAAACATTAAACATTAACAATTTTCTAAGTGATGAGCAAGAAACCATGTTATTTTCAGTACTAATTGCACATTCAAAAGGTTTTGCATGGGAATACAATGATGAGAAGGGAATCCATCCTTCTATTTACACACATCACAATTACATAGAGAATGTTAGACCTGTAAAACAACCTCAGTGGAAGATTAATCCTACACTAAGAGACATTGTGAAGACGGAAATTAAAAATTTATTACAGGTATAGGTTTCATATACCTTATATAAGACAATCAGTGGGTCTCTCTTCTAGTCATTATACCTACGAAAAATGAGACGTGAAGGGTTTGTATAGACTATAGAGAGCTCAACAAAGTAACCTGAAGGAATTATTTCCCCTTGCCATTTATAAACCAAGTACTCAACAACCTAGGTGGAAAGAAATAATTTGATTTCTTGGACGGTTTTAGTGGCTATAATAAGATTCAGATAGCTCTTGAAGACCAATAAAAATCTACATTTACCTGTCCTTGGGGCACCTTTTCCTACCGAGTTCTCCCCTTTGGACTATGCAACGTCCCCGCTACCTTCCAACATGTAATGTTCGCTATATTTGTTGACCTAACCAATGAATGCGTGGAAATATATATGGATGATTTTATTGTTCATGGAGGTACATTTGAGGAAGCTTTAGAAAAATTAAACAATGTGCTCACTAGGTGTGAAGAACATCAATTGTCTCTTAACCATGAAAAGCGTTTGATCATGGTGGAGCAGGGAATTGTTTTAGGACATCATATCTCCTTAGAAGGAATTAAAGTAGACCCCTGAAAGGTTGAGGTGATTTCACAACTTCCCCTGCCAAACATTCAGATAGATGTAAAGAGTTTTCTCGGTCATGCAGGTTATTAAAGACTATTTATCAGACTTTAGCAAAATTGCATCACCAATGTTTTCCTTACTTACAAAAGATAGTGAATTCCTGTGGACATGTGAGTGCCAACAAGAATTCGAGCTAATCAAAGAAAAACTCATTTCAGCTCCAATATTGAGGGGACCAGACTAGAACTTACAATTTCATATCCAAACGGATGCCTCCAATCAAGCAATTGGAGGTGTGTTGGGTCATAAAAACGATGAAGGAAAAATGCATGTCATTTACTACATTAGTAAGAATTTGACTCCAACTAAAAAATACACCACTACTGAGAGATAATTCCTTGTCGTAGTATATGCCATCAACAAATTTTACCATTATGTCACAGGTTATAAGGTAATCGTCCATATAAACCATTCAACAGTTAAGGATCTAATGAATAAACATGTAGTTAGCAGCAGAATTGTTAGATGGTTGCTATTGTTACAAGAATTTAATATCACAATAGTTGATAAGCCTGACAAGGATAATGTAGTTGTTGATTTCTAGTCAAGAGTAACTAATCCAAAAGAAATTGAACCTGTTGAAGATGAATTCCCAGATGAACATTTGTTTGTAGTTTCTACAAAGTCGTCATGGTTTGCAGACTAGGTGGCTGGGACCATATCAGATTGAAGAAAGTTTTGAGAACAGACATGTCCATCTTGTACCAATTGATGGAGAGGAGATGACCTTGCTAGTGAATGGACATAGACTCCACCTATACAAGAAACCGGTTACCAAAGAACACTTCACCAATCATATTTTGTCATGTTAAGAATTTCAATGTATAAAAGATACTTCCTCTTTCACCACAGGGAAATTCTAAGTTCAGTGAAGATTCTGAATAAAGAGCAGCCTATCAAACTAAATAGGGCTTGCTCCCAAAAAAAAACTAACAAACTATCTTTTTGACAGGAGGAAGAAGTTGTAAATGGACACATGGCAAGAGGAGAACACTTAGGTATGTATCTTACTCTTCTTTCTATAACGGTTCATGTCTTTGATCACATCTAAGTCCATTCTTAACAACTTCCAAAAATGAGGACAAGACATCATCGAGAATTAATACATCCCTTCAGCACAAATTAGAATAAGTGAGGTGACATCCCAAGATCTCCTGACGCATGCGAGTCTGATTCACATAATGCAGCAGTCAGGTCTGTAATTGCGGAGCTAATTTACAGCTGGGGACGTGACAGTTAAATTTCCTCTAACTCTGGACTATCTATACCATTGCTAGTCCTTTGTATCGTCTTGCATTTCAAAATTCTACCCTTTCAGTCCGTAGCTATGGGAATCAAGAAGCAGTAAGAGCCTACTTTAGTTCGCAAGCTGCTTCGGGATGAAGCCTCTTCTAAAATCTTCAAAAATGCAGGATGACTTAATTTTATTGAAAAGTTTGAGGGTTTTGATTAAGGTGTTGTAGAAGAATTTGCGCGACAATTTGAAGAGCATCATTCTACAGCTCGTGGGGAAATTATCCAAGTACTCTAACCCTCTGTGAAATTTCTAGCCTCCCAAATAAAGGGGAAGAATTTGCAAATACTAGGACCCCTTATAGCGAATTGCTTTAAAACATTGAAAAGAAAGGGGAACCAAAGATTATAACAAGGCAAGATAAAAATGGAAAGATTAAGGGGATAATAAGAAATAGCTTGTCTGAACCCTGGAAATCGGTAGCTGCATGGTTGATGAAATACTTTCCTGCGATGGACAACATAATACGGTGCTAGGAGCCACAATGAAAATGTTGATTCATCTTAGATATGGCGTAAAGAATGCTGATTTTAGTTTTAACTTGCCAAATTTTTTGTTTTCCTCTTTGCAAGCTATGTCCAACAAGTTTAAACAAGATTCGGGACCCTTGAAGCACCATGGACAGATTCAATTGATATAACAACCATTTCCTCAAGCAGAAAAGGGGAATAACAAAATGGTTTGGATTCGAACAAGCACATAAAGGAGGATTATTCTCTTAAAACTTCTCCCATTCGAGACCATGTTCAAAAGAAAAAGGCAAGAAAAGAACCCATGCAAAACCCAGTTCCAAAGAAAAGAGGAAACAAAACATCACAGAGAAAGATCAACCCCACAATACAGTCCGAAGCTAGGGTAGACGATCTCGTAACAGTCAGTTGAGATTCTGAGAAAACATCAAAAGAGGAGAAACAACCCTTACAAATTGTTGCTCCCCCTCCCAAGAGAAGCGAGAGGAAAACATTGATCATCTCCCCAGAGAGCGATTCAGATGAAGATCACTATATTGTCGGTATCATACAGGAAATGAGCCAGCCTGTAATGGCCCCAATAGAAGACCCTGAACCATTGTTCGGTGAACAAACAAATGTTAAAACATTTCCAGTTGGGCCAAGGGTGAGTGAAAAAGGGAAGTTACTGTAATATCCCCTTTTGGGATATTATGCTAATTTGCAAAAATTAATTATCCGGATCACCCTAGGAAGATTAGATCTTCTTAGTTTGACCTCAAATAACCCAATGTTGGCAATAATACAACCCAAAGTGGGGTTGGAGTATGCCAAGGTGGTGAGTTAGATGGGAAAACTAATTAGAATGCTAAAATTACCCAAATCTGATTTTTATAACAGCAGATAATTAATTAAAATTCAGACCCCAACTGCTGCAATTTTCCAAAATTAATTCCCGCTTAACCATCTAAGCAAAAATCTTCAAACTTTGGATTTTGCATCACAAAAATATGAAGAACAATATCCCAAAACTAGCTTTTGTACAGCCAACATAAAACCCTAAGTTTTCCCTAAAACTTAGATTGCCCATCACATTTAGGGCATCCAATTAACCCCAAAATTTATAAAATCACTTCCCCCTTATTTCTCCTAATTCCTACAATCAAATCCACTATTAAACTGACCCCAAAACAGCAAATCTGAAATAAATATTAATTTGTAACAACCAAGAAGCTTACAAACAACTGAAATCTTCTAAATCCATAACTTGCTCATTACTCCATATTTTGCCCTCAAATAAATTGCAGAATTTTCTATAAATTAAGAGCTTTCTAAAGAGCTATCATTCTGAATTTTTGAAGCACTACAACTCTTCCAAAACAGCCCCCAAAATCTGAAAACCAGACATTAGGGTTAGGGAAAATTAATTATAAATAATTTCCAGCTCTTTTCTAGCCTCCAAACACACCAAAATATTAGTCCCAAACTTGGAAAAATATGCCAATACAGATCTCGCTCAAAAGACTCCAAAACATGCCAAAACAACCTCCAATGCAAGTCGTTTTAGCTCGACTAAATGCAACAGTGAACAGCAGTAAATAAAACACCATAAACCCTTCCAAAATCACTTAAATTTGAGCCACAACATGCAGATTTAACCTCACAAATTAATGCATCAACATATGAGCCAAGTCGCCAATATTGGAATAGAAAAACAATGCGTAAACACATTCAACGCAAGAGAACACAATGGAGAGAACAAATGAGTCTTCAATATTCTTCAATAATGGATCTAAATGAGAGAGAGTAAAATGCAAGAACTAGGGCATAAATCCCAATACTCCAAGCATGGAGTGAAATCAAATGATCAATCCAACATAAGTCTCACAATGATCCCAAGCCCTCCTTTTATAAACAAGGAGGCACAAAATTCGAAATCCCTAGGAAAGGGAAATCATTAATAAAAATAGTTTATCCTCCCTAGGTGTGGCGTCCCCTTTCTAAAGGTGATTTTAATATTTAAAGCCACCCAACTATTATTTAATTAATTCCTTTTTTTTAATTTTGCATTGTGGGAATTAAATTAAATAAATTACATAATTAAATAATTATTGCTTTATAATGTCAAATGATAAAAATCACTCTCCAGGCAATAATATTTAATTATTTAATATAATTTTTCCCTTGCAACATCCCAAAGCCCATGGGGAAAGATAGGCTAAGGGTCTTCAAAAATGGGGACATTATAGTCACCCATGCAATTGAAAGGACAACCCAGCAATCCTATAAATGAAGAACAAACACTCCATGCAATGGCTCTATCCCAAGCGGAATTTTCTTTTAGGTTGATGGAGCAAGAATTAGGAAACCTGAAGCAATTGCTCCAGGAAAAAGAGAATACTATTCAGACCCTTCAACAAGAATTTAATATGTAAAAATCAAAGACTCTCCAACTAGAAAACCAAGTCCGGGCGCTGGAGGAAACAAATACATCTCAAGAGAAAGAAATTCATATAATAGTCTTGGCAAATGCTCTTAGAGAAAAAGGGCAGGTTGCAACCTCGATGGAACAAAACATTAAAGATGACATTCTCACTTTTTGTGAGGGAAATGCTAAAGCTCAAGCTCAAATCGCAGCATTGCAAAACCAGGTGAAACAATAGGAAAAAGGAACTCAAATTGACCCTGTACAACCTCTTGTTCATAACAATATAGCAAGAAGAACTCTCAATTGGATGAGCAGATGCTACAAGTTAAAGAAAAGTAAAAGCCCATAATGAAGAACTAAAAGAGGAAAATGAAAAACTGAAGAAAGAAAACAAAATGTTGGATAAAACCTTGATTGCAGACTGTCAAATTGGAGAATTTATTTTATCATGCATGAGACCTTCCAATTGTTATGCTCTCTTCCTAAGAGAGTAATTCCTCAAATGGCGGCTCTTCGGAAATTCCAATAACGAACCTCGTGATTTTGAGGATGATAAGTCATTTATGCAGGCATATCCAATTAGTAATAACCAACTTAGGAACCTGCTTTGTGAGATTTTTTTGCACAAATTTATTCTTGGGCATATCAATAATTTCATGATTAATCTTTTTACTAGAGAAACCCAAATTTTTTACTACATTTCTCAATAGCTTCATTAGGGGTCGTTCTTTGTAATGACCCTTTCAAGGGTTTTAACCAAACACACAAAATGCAGATCTGATTTTTAAATTGCACCACACTGTAAGTATAAAAGTAGTGACTTTGTCTATCACCAAATATGGCAAAAAATTACCATAAATCAACTCGCCACAATTAAGTATATATTTTATGGAATATTATGAGCCAAAAACACAAAAATGTTGAAGATCTCACTGCTGGAAATTAATTATGAACTGGAAATTGCAGCCACAAGAAAATTATGAAACTAGGGCATAGAAACCCTCAAAATTCACCAAACTTCATATTTCGGCCTTATAAAATATTACGAATCAGATTATCAAACCAAATTTCTCAAATACTTCACCAAATGTTCCAAACCCTGCCCAAGGTAGGTCGCTCCACCCTAAATAAATCAAATACAAGCTGGAAATGGCAAGTAACTCTCCAAAACAGCTCCTAAAATCGATCCCAAGCCAAGGATAAGGGGTTTTGCCCTTCCCTTAACCTCTAGAAGGGTTTTAGTCCTTCTAGGCAAGTCACATAAAGAGGTTTGCATCCCCAAATGCTAGAACAAGCAGCTCCAAGCTTACTTTGCTCCAATAAGATAAATTGCACCAACTGTAACCTTCAAATGAGCTCTTAGATCTTCTTTTATATCCTTCAATTGGGGCCAAAGTACAAAAAGAAAGGCCGACCTGTATAAGATAGGAAAACACTAAAGAAAGATATAAAATATTAGTAAAAACATAACATAAAGGTGTTCAAGGTTCTCCTCCTTCATTTTTGTTTTTTTGACATGGAGAAGGAATGGCAAGAAAACCAAATATCAGCTCCTAAATGGGAAAAAAGGACATTACAGTCCTACCTTCCCGAAATTGCCTATCCCCAAGCAATTTCAAACCCATTACATTCGCTGCCCCAACTTCTTCTTTTTGAAGATCTTCATCCTCTAATGGTGAAGGTGGCATCCTTGACAAAGCATCCACAACCACATTATGCTTCCCTTTCACATACTCAATGTCAAAATCAAATGTTTGGAGTATACTCATTCTATCACCCACACCTACATGTTCTCCCTCAATGGAGCCTTCTATCCGGATCATGAGAACATCATTCAACATAGCTCGCATGTAGGTTGAGAATAAATCAAAACAGCAGTAAGTCACCTAGGATTCCATCCAAGTTAGCACTAGGGTGGCTTGGGAAAGTGTCTTCACCAATGGAGCTTCACCAATATCCTTGTCATGCAAGGAAACCTTCTTAAATGGCACATGGACACTGATGTTCCTGACTGAAATTATTGTGAAGTCAGCAACATAAAAATGATGCAGAGATAGGACAAACCCATGTGAGCTTTAGTAATATGATAGATGTAGAAGTATTAGGTACCCAAACAAGTACCACAAACTCACCATCTTCAGCTGAAACCCCATAAGCTCTCCCATGTAATTGGGTGAGAAACAAACTCAATTTCTCTTCTTGTTCAACACCTTTATCTGCACATAGAATAAACTTATCAATGAAAACAAAAGTTGCTACCATCATTGCTTCTTCATGCCTTATGGGTATGGTGACAAGCACTATTTCAATGCTTGAAATTATCTCATTTTCTCCTCTCAAGTGATGGGTATTTGAAGATTCATCCAGGTTGTCCCAAACATTGTTGTGAGCATGCATTCTTCCTTCAAAAACCAGAATCCACAAATCTGAAAGTAACTCACCACAACCTGATTTCTTTCCTATTTACAACGGAAATCCTCTTTCCTCATTTTTCCATGATAGAATGCTCTCAAAATATGAAAACTTATTGTTGTTCATGACTGGAAATGGCAGCCCCAAATCTGATTTTTTGCAAACTCATCCCTATACCCATAACATAATAACCACCAAACTGAAATCTTATGGAAAGAACCAAATTTGTGAATACTAAAAATTGTCTTACATGGGCTGGAAAATGAAGATCAACAAGCTCATGATTGAAATCAACAAACATGTTATATCTTAGCACAACATTCTTGCATTCCCTTCTTCCACCAAAATCAAATGCTTGGAATACCAAAATAAGTATTACGGGCTGCGTGCTTTCCGCTGTCCATAATCCCCACAATTCGTTCAACTCATGACTGAAAATGTGCATTCTATCATCCAACGAAATGACAACTGAATATTCATCATGAGGGATTAAAAGAGTTTTGGAAATCTGAAAATTACCATCTCTAATGGCTGCCCCAAACATGCTTATTCCACCCTCAATGCAAAGTGGAACAGTTTTCCAAACTTCTCCAATAATTTGTTGGGTCTTTGGAACCCAAATCATGACCCCAAGCAACAAAACATTATGCATTTGTTGCACTTCTATATCTTGCAAATGGGCTGTCCTATGATACTCTGAAATGCACACCATACTATTTTCCATTTTCCCACAATAATCAGCTTTAACACACAAATGAGGAAGCAACAAACACGAGTGTCTCAAAATTGATGAATCGAAAAAATTACCTTGTTGTAGAAGACGTTTTGGTTGCCCCAAGTGGAGTGTTTGGAAAATCAAAACTTGATTTACAGGCTGCCTATCAGCTGTTGCACCTAACCTCTTCGAATTTCTCAATCTATGCCTGAAAATATGCATATCACTCCCAATTGAAGTGACCATAGCTAAGAGTCCTTGAATGGTGACCCATAATGCCTTGAAAATCTGAAAATTGTCTTTCAATATGGCTGCCTTCTTGTGCCAATCAGCAAGTATGATGAAATGAGATCTGAAAATAATATTATCCATACTTATGTTACAGACCATATCCATTTCTCTAGCATACCTCTCATGTTGACCCACAAATTGACATGTCATAAGCAATGAATTTGAAAGACTTAATCTGATCTTAAAATGTTCATCTCTCTTTGTTACAACATCATCACTCAAACATGACATGCCATCCTTAACAATTCTCCCATCATGATATGAATATGGCAGCGATATAAAAGAAGATAAATGTCATCATACCTTGAGTTGTTCCCCACATGTCTCTTTTCCCATGCCGGTTGAGTAGTGATCGAAAAATCCTCGATTTTTCCAATCTCGTGACTCATAATTTCTAAGTTGGAATCAGCCTTCTTTTTTACCTCAGATTCAACAAATAAAGCTCTTTCCACTTTGTCTTCAACACTATTTTGTTGATACTTGCATGGAACATCTTAAATGTTCTTGTCGGAGTCATGTACACCATTAAATGGCCCTATATTGACTGCTATTCTGAAATTTCCAGCAAGCTTTTCATTGCCATAATTATGCAAATATAATTCTTCTTTCCTTTATCCCATCTTTGGAATGCTTTGAAGATGGATGGGGGCTTCTTGGAAAAGATTATTTTTCCCTTTAGTACCCTTCATCCTCTCATCTTTATTAGAATAATGCTCATCAAACCCTTGAAAACACATATTATGAGGGTGATGCAATAAATTAAATTGCTTACCACTTGTCGCCGATTTGTAAATTCCAACAAACTGAAAAACCCTCATAAGTATTAGGTGAGACCTCTTTTTGAATGGCATGCCTCTCAACCGGGACATCCTGATTTGTAGCCTCAAGAGCCTCTTGTAAATCTGTTTTTCTTTCACCAACTTGCCGCCACACGCAATCATTAGAAACCACAAAAACATCATTTATTTTCAAAGAATCTTTACCTTCATGTTGAATATCAGCTTTCCTTGTTCTTGTTCTTTGCGTTGTCCTCTTTGCACCGCCATTGCAATTTGGAGCTCTTCCTCTCTCCCAGCATGTTGAAATTCCCTTTGAGGTGTTTGAGACCTAGGTCCATGCCTAGCTCTTCCTCTGCACAGATTATCAAACTTCAGATTACGGCCTTATAAAATATTACAAATCAGATTATCAAACCAGATTTCTCAAATACTTCACCAAATGCTCCAAACCCTACCCAAGGTAGGTTGCTCCACCCTAAATAAATCAAATACAAGCTGGAAATGGCAAGTAACTCTCCAAATCAGCTCCTAAAATCAATCCCAAGCCAAGGAGAAGGATTTTCGTACTTCCCTTAACCTCTAGAAGGGTTTTTGTCCTTCTACGCAAGTCGCATAAGGAGGCTTTCGTCCCCAAATGTCAGAACAAGCAGCTCCAAGCTTACTTTGCTCCAATAAGATAAATTGCGCCAACTCTAACCTTCAAATGAGCTCTTAGATCTTCTTTTATATCCTTCAATTGGCGCCAAAGTACAAAAAGAAAGGCCGGCCTGTATAAGATATGAAAACACTAAAGAAAAATATAAAATATTCGTAAAAACATAACATAAAGCTGCTCAAGGTTCTCCTCCTTTTTTGCTTCTTTGCCACGAAGAAGGAATGGCAAGAAGACCAAATATCAACTCCTAAGTGGGAAAAAGAGACATTACATTCTTCTAGTCATAGAGGTCTCCCTGATCTTAATCCTCCTCCTAGTCCTAAAAATCCATCTTTAAATCATACTACAAATCCTTCTTCCAACCACTCTTCCCCAATTGACACCAATCTTGTAATGGTTCAATTGTTGGGGCAAATGGCTCAAATGCAAACAATAAAAAAGAAAAATCTAATCCAAATGCAAAACCAAATCTTACAAATGGCATCTCAACCTCCTCAACTCGTTTTAGGTCCTACTAAGCCTACTTCTACACCTTTGTTTCCTTTAACAACTATGGGGAACAAAATACTCCAACGTCCCATTCACAACAAGGTTCTTCAAACTTCACAAAATGAACCCCTACCTCCTTACATCGCTTCTATGGATATATGGGGCATTTCTCCAACTATCTCTTATGATGTGACAATTGATCTTGCTCTTCACCTTCAAGCTTTCATAAATATCTACAAAGAATGGATTCAAACAAACACTTATGCATCTTCCAAACTGCTTATTAACACCCTCATGCGTGATGCTTTGGAATGGTACAATCAACTTCCTCAACACTTAATCACTAAATTAGAAGCTTTAGTCAACCCTTTAATGAAAGAATTCCAACCCGAAAAATCTTCTACAAAAGTTTATTAACATGACACAATCTCCTAATGAGATCATCTAGGATTTCATAAAGAGATGTAAAATCATAGGAAACAAATCTAACCATACTCTTGACGAACAACATCTTCTATATCTCTTTCTTCAAGCTTTGAATTCTGCACCACAATATAAGGTCCAGTCCTTCTCCCCCGATACGGTGGGGAATGTTTTCAAACAAGCCAGAGGCAGGACTACTTTATGAGATCCTTCAAGCCACTTCCCAAATCATCTAAAATTTCTCTTTAATCTGCTTCTAATGTGATCAATCTTTTCCAAAGGAAAACGCCTTCCAAGGGTAAATCCGTCTCTTTCGTTGCTTCCTCTATCATTCCAACTATTTCAATCACGCGAGATAATTCTCATCATTCGCCTTTAAGCTATCAAGAATTACAAAAAATCATACCTATACCTAAGATTACTCGCATTGATCCTTCTAAACCATTACCCGCTTCGTATGACCCCAACCTATTATGTTGGTGGCATGCAAATGTGGGGCATTCACATGAAAATTGTCGTGATCTACACAAAGTCACATTTGACTTCTTCTTAGGTCGTAGATTTGACCTTAAATCTCTCATTCAAGAACGTTGCGATAAACATCTCTCCCATTCAGGCTCATAACAAAATGTTAAAATGGTCTACAATCTTGGAAAGGCCCCCATGAACAACTTTGTGGGCACCCTTGAGGGGTGTTACGATCATAACCTAATCAATTCTCAATATGTGAATGTGGCCAAAGTTAATTATCAACAAAATCCTGCACATAAAGATCTATTCCTGAAGCCTCAAAATCATTCTCAAGCAGAGATGACACTTGTGAATACTTCCAAAGACCAACCTACCTCTAGTGAGCCCACTCCACCACCGGAGCCTCAACCTGTGGCACCTATTCCTCCACCTCAAGAAAATGTCCTTCCTTCCAATCAAATTTCTACTACTATCAAATGCTCAAACACCTATGATTCTTCTCGGCCTAAGTACCATTATGGATCTTATCAAAGGCAACCGTGGAACTTTTTTGATGAACTCAATTTTATGCCTTGCTAAGATTCCCTTAATGGAACTTACGTCAACTTCTCCTCAACATCATAAATTCCTTCTAAAGCAACTTTGAGATCTCGAAGCTTCTTCACCAACTATTAAAGAAGATCCTTCTCTCCAATCACCTCCTACTTCAATCAACACTATAAACAACTCTTCATAGAATTTCCCAAGGACGACATGGTCAACAATGAAATCCTATTATGAGCTAATGATCCACCTTTAATGTCCCATTTTGGGCTGAAACTGAAAAATAAAGAAATAACACCAATCCCAATTTAGAGTAATCTGATTTCTATGACAGCCAATCAGATAAGATAGATAAGATAAGATAATGTTATTAATGTACAACACATGACCACAAAAGTACGTCAATGGGACTGCAGAGTACAAAGCAAACAAACCCAACAAGAGGACCTAAACGGGTCACCCGAAACACAATGAGAGAAGCAGAGGAGGAGAAGGAAACAACAGAGGCCGAGAGACCAGAAACGAAGAAGAGAGAGATGACAGTGTGGGGAGGGAGCAGAAGAAGGGGCAACATCCCGAACAACATCACCTAACGCTCAAGGCTGGATGGGAGTAACTCGCAGTGCACTGACAACAAGAAGTAAAGACTGTGGCTTGCTTGGGGAGGCAGTGTCCGGGAGGAAGGTGGTGCCTCAAAGTAGGCCCGGTGGATCGTTGTCTATGTGGAGGGGCCCTAGGACATGCATGAGATAGGGAGCCTTGGGTGGAAGGAACGGAGTCATGAGACCTGACGGACCTGGACTGGGGGTCCAGCCACGTGACCAAATGTCGCTTAGCGCCCCTCACTGAGGAGAGCAACAGGAAGAAGGAAGTGATCAGTCTAGTAGCCATCCGTCGGGGGGGGGGGATGGAGGAGCCTATCTTGAAGCCTAATGGCCTCCTAAAGGTAGAGAGCAAGACATCTCTGATCCTAGTATCTGAAGAAAGTCGTGACAGAAGGAAGCTCATGAAACAGGTAATGGAATCGCCCACGAATCTCATAGTAAACAGGACATCTGAATATGAAGTGTTCTTCAGTTTCAACCTCCTGGAGAGAGCAAAGCAGGCAAGTCCACTCCGAACGGTCTAAGTGATGATCAGTCTCAATACGAAGTCAATGTGAGCCCACTCGAAACTGACCCAGAGAGATACGAAGGGCCTGCAACCAATGCCGGGAAATGTACATGGGTCTAAAAATGACCCCATCACGGATCTCGAGAAAGTGTGCCGCATAGAGTTACATCTTCAGACGCAACCCCCCTGAGGGGGTTGGTCCATGTGTGCTGCATGAACTGTCTATAGATATCCTCTCTGATTATCTTGTGAAGATCTTGTTGGTTGGGTAGCAGATGGGCAGGGGCATCCAGAGAATAGCTAAAGGGTGGGAGACAGTCCATCTGGATGCCAATGGACTCGAAGAGGCGTGAAACGCAGGCATACCAGCAGCGAGATCGTCTACTGTGATCCGAGGATGCAATAGCTTCAGAGGAGCAGTAGGCAAGATAAGTGTACCTGTCCTTGTCAACAGAAGAACTAGAATACCCCCGAATACGATGCAACAACAACACAAGGCTGAAGATGGTCTCCAAACGAAAGGGGCAAGCCCCAAACTCAACAAGGATAATGTTGTGTGGAACAGATTCTTTGCACCTAATAATACGTATGAGCATGAGGATCTGAACGCGCTGGATAATGGCCCAATATGAGTCCAAAAGAGAGGGACCCCAAACTTTTGAACCATACAAAACCGTGGGCCTAACCAGGGAATCGAAAAGGGACATCTTAGAAGGAATGTCCTGAAAGTGGTGGCAGAAACACTGTCTCTCAAGAATCGTCAAAGAACCATAGCCCTTATTAACCCGGGGTTGGAGAGTAGGATGGAGGCCAAAACGAGGCCTAGTCAAAAGAATCCCTAGGTAGGTATAAGAGCAAGTGATCTCAATCTCTACACCCTTAAAGAAGAAGTGGAGGTCTGAAGTATTCAGACAGTTGAAAACCATCATTTTGGTTTTCCCAAGATTCACAGTCAACTGTCGATGATCACATAAAAGGGCTAAAGCATCTAGCTACCTCTGAAGACCCTCAGCAGAAGAAGCAAGGAGAACTACGTCATCTGCAAAGAGGAGGATGTAAATCAGAACCTGTTGCAGAAGGCACCCATCACCTTCCTGTATGTGATCCCTAAGAAAATCCTCAAGCTCGTCGATATAGATCCCAAATAAGGTAGGCGAGAGGGGGAAGCCATGTTTGACGCCAATGGTACTCTTGATGAAGTCGGACAAGCCAGCTGAAGTGCGAAGGCGGCCAAGGACCTCCTCATAAAGGCGCATGGTGGCTGTAAGAAAAATCTCAGAAATGCCTATATCTCTAAGCCTGCGGAAAAGGGCTTCCCATGGAAAAGAATAAAAGGCTTTCCGAAAATCCACAAAACAGCAGAAAACTTTGGAAGAGCAGTGGCGAGCCTCTTCGATGATAGCTCGAAGAGTGAGGATGTGGTCGGTAGTTTGGTTAGTCGGTCGGAAGCCTACCTGCCCCTTAGCTCTACATTGGTACTGATCGAGGAACTCAAAAAGTTGCAAGTGAAGAACAGTAGCATAAAGCTTAGAGAATGTGTGACCCACCATGATAGTCCTGTAATTATTGGGGTCGGAAGTGGGCCCCAACTTTTGTATGGGGTGGATGATGTGGTGGGACCAAGAGACTAGAAAACCTGTACAAACCACCTGATTGAGGAGGTCCACAAGATAACTGAGGAGCGTCTGCCGACCATACTTGAAGAATTCCACATGAAACCCTTCCTCATCCCCTGCTTTACTGCAGCTCATAGCAAGAATGGCATTCCTCACATTGGTGTGGGTGAAAATATGGCAAAGGGAGGGAGGGGAATGAACCTGGATGTGGGGCTGGCCCGGGAAGTCATAAAGAGTGGAGGTATGGGTGAACATGGAATTGGGATCAAGGTCCAGGGGTAAAGGCGAATGAAGGGGAAGAATGGTGCGCCAGAAACGTTTAGGAGAGTGGATAAGTGACAGACGAAGCTCACGACGCCTATGAGAGATAAATGTGCGTTTCTTATGTCGAAGGAGGCGACGATAGGCTGACTTTAGGGAGGAGGGAAGGGCATGCAGGAAAGCAAAGCGGAGTTTCCAATGGAAGGCTTTGCATTCCTCATCGTACCATTTGTTCATAGGGCATGTACCATGGCGTGGGGTGGAGTGGGTGACGTGGGGGAAGGAACTCGTGGCCGCCTCAAGAATAGCGCAGGAGAGGGTATTAAACATCTGATCTGAGGTGAGTAAAGTGAAGTGGGGAATGGGGGAGAGAAGCAGACGAAGGCAGGAGGAAACGGTGTCGGGATCCCCTGTGTCAAATTTCCAAATAGTACGTGATATGCAAGGGGAGGGGGTGGGGTCCTGGGGGGGATAGCCTAGAGGGAAAAGAAGAGGGTCGCATGGTCAACAAGAGGGATAGGGGAGACACAAAAGTGGTGTATGTAAGGAATCAAATCGGGGGTAGTTATGACGTAATCAACCACACTGGCCCCACCACAAAATGGTCTGCAGGTGAAGATAGAAACCCTAGCAGCGAAATGTATTTGCACTTTTAGGGCCTCAAACACCATCCAAACAAACTGAAAATAGGTGTACAAATTCTCCAAAATTCTATATTCAATATATGGAACAAATACCAAGCCAAAGTACTCCAAAATATGTCCAAGTTATGAAGATATATATAGCTGTAATTAAATTAATGACAGCATAAATACAGCCCACGATAATGGCCGGAAATAGAGGTTATAAACCCCCAAAAAATATCATGAAGTGTGAAATCAGCCTCTAAAATTATGAGGAAGATGGATATCAGCTCCAAATGAAGAAACGTACCCTCGATGGCACCCAACTCCTCCAAGAAATTTGCTACCCTAGGAGAGGGTCTAAAATTGATGTTCAAACCTTAGCATCTCTTCTCCAATCAGACCCTGGCTGAAAACCAACAACATCACTATCCTTGAAGCACTTAAGAACCACCAATTGAAGGGTTTTCATTCTTCCATTGAACAAGGAAGGGTTTCATCCTCCTTGTATGCCACACCAAAGGATTTTCGCCCCTTAGTGGAAGGAATTGAGCAATCAGCCCAAAAACCATGCAAGTATAATTTTTAACAAGATGATGATCCCCAAATGAACCAAGCAAACCTTCTTTTATACCCCCTTTGCGGCGCCAAAATCAATTAGGGAGTCTCCACCCATGACCGACCTCATAAGGATGTTTGCTTTGTATTTTATCTTTGGCTTTTCACCTTCTTAACCTAGCCGACCTGACTTGTGTAGAAAACCTTTAGGAAAAATACAAATGCTGATGAAAATAACTAAAAAATGTGACAAGTACTTCCCTTGCTCAACTTCTTCTTGCCCACAAGAAGTGGAATGGGCTAGTCCCTAAAACAAATTAGCTTCGAAATGGGGACATTACAGTCTTCCCTTCCCAAAATTGTTTGCCCACAAGCAATTGCAAGTTCTCATGCCCAAGTGCCATCATACCAAAGTGAAGGAACATGTTGTAGTGCTCCCATAATTTGGATCCCGTGCCTATCAAATGAGGAGTTTTTCCCAAACAAACTCAAACACCAACTTCCCCTTTCTTCATTGAAGTCTTCTTCATCTCCGACTTCAAAAACAACAGTAACAACTTCTTCCTTTACTTAATCAGCTGTATAAAAATCCTTCCAAACTGTTATAATCTTAATCATAGAGCAAGAAATTGATGAATAATCAACAGCTTGATTAGCTCATCCATGTCCCAATGTGGCATCCTCATTCTTCGTTCCATCCTTATCAACTAAGGTGGAAGAACATTCCACATTCCTAAATACAAATGCAACTGAAATTAGGTGGGGGCTGCTAGAAATGACGGCAGATTGGCTCATCGCTTCCATAAAAACACTTCCTTTCTCACTTGGGGTAGACAACACCTCATTCCTCAACTCTTGATTGCATTCTTCACTTAACGGAAAACTCGGAAAGGCAAACTTGAGCATCATGCAAAACTGATCCAAAGTCAAACACCTAGAGTTACCTTGTTGTAGTGGCCTCCTTGGCTGCCGAAAAGGTGCTCTAGGTTGCCCTCTTCCTGCTGTCCTAGGTTATTTTGTACCTTCCTCAAAGCCTTTATGTTTCACTCCCAATTCAAGTATTGGAGGGACTCTATTTCTATACAAAATGAAACCTTTTGCAATCACAAACTTGCCATCCTCCATTATGGCATCTTCATCTTCAGCTGCAGTCCTTTGCTCTTCACCATATGCTCGGTGGAAAACAAATCCAGCTGCTCTTTCTTCTTTATTCTTGTGCCTACACAAAGAACAAACACATTAAAAGAAACAAGAGCTCCCAATATCATTTCTTCATGCCTCGTAGGTATGGAAGCTAGCTCTCTTCTATGGCTTGCATTCTCCTCATGATTTTCTTTCAAGTGATGGAATCCCAAAAATCAAGCCATGTTGTCCCAAACACAGCTATACCCATGCATTTTCTTCTACAAAATCAGAAGGATAGTGGCTGAGATCTTTCTTATGACAGTTGAAAACACATCAACAATGATAGTAGATTAGCTTTCATGGGGAGATAGTTGTGTATAGGACCAAAAGGTCCATTAGCCAGCCCAAACTAACTTCTCCCCATAACTCACTAACACCCTAATATTAACGAATAACATTAACGAAGTGACTAATATTTATTTATTTACTAAGGGGGTGTCTCATATATGCGAAGCATGCCTCGACACAATAACAAATATATTAATTACATTGGATCAAATGACCCAACAAAACCCCTTGATCAAAAGCAGTCTAAAAGATGATATGAAGCATATGACAATGAATTCATCCAATAGTCTTTGCCGCACTTGCAAAGTGGCACACTATACATCATGGTACTGATCAACCAATGTCACTTCACACAAAAACCCTCTACCCACGAGTGGTGGCATAAATGATGAAAATCTTGTTGGAATGGTCATCCGCTCTGACCATTTTGTATTGCACTGCAATACAAGCAAAATCAATGTTCACTCGACTACATCAATCCACATAAGGCTTCACACAAAGGCTCGTGAGTGACTATTCAATATTGTGTATGGCACATCTTCCTCATGGCCAACAACACTAACAAACCTTTTCTCAACAATATTGGTGCTAGTCACTCCCCTATCAACTTGTACAATCACCGACAATTGATTGAAGGACAATACATTATCCTCACCCTATAAGGAAAGACGTGAGAAGTCCTTGCAGCAAAAAACATCATCAAAAGAATCTAGTATGCTTCTCATCAATGATATCAAAGAATTGAAAACCAAATGTTGATAGTAAACAACACAACTATCCAAAATTGCCACTATAGAATAACCCAATCTTGGACCTAACAACTCGCTCAAGATGGGAGTGTCATTGGCTCTGACAACCTACCAAATCCCTAGGGCCATGTAAACCCTGAAGTGCAACCTTATTGTCTCTGACAACACAAGTGGGAAACATTTTTATATACAGGGTTTTGAAGCACAACCTTTGGGTAAAAGCAAAGTATTGGTTTCCACTGAAAAATGCACTCACTGTACATTAAAAACACCTTATTACTCCACATTGTCTCAAAATCTCATATGTGGAGATGCCATATCCACAAAATGACCACTCTAATGTGTCAAGAATTTCCATAACCTACAAAATGATTGGTTAGACTATCTCCAAGCAAAATATCAATTGGGCAAAAAATCATTGTAAAACATAAGCCGAATGTACAATGACATGATTCAAAAATGCAAAGTGTACTTTGTGGGTTTTGACCTCTTGACTTCTTAATAACAAAGCTTTACAAAATAATCTTCACTAATTGCTCTATGTATTTGATTAAGTTTCAAGAAGATAGACTTTGTTCTACACCTAATCGCTTGCAAGTTTGATCTACATGCTAAAAGGAACTTCACAAGATTAGAACATAAGACCTCCTACATATAAACCCACTCCATTCAACATTCCCACACATGTTATAAAACCCAAAGGAAAAACCTTTTCTATATGTTGTTTAAGATTTTCCAGAATAGAAAATAAAACAAAAATAGCTTGTGCATTTACAAGGAAAGTAATTTATCTGGCAGAAAAAAAAACTCACAACTTTTGGAAGCGCCCAGCAACAAATATTTAGGGAGGGACCCACACACCTTGGTATGTAAGCCAAAAAAAACAAGATTGAACTTTCCTAGACACTATGCAGTAGAATCAAGCCTAGCATTGGTTTAATGCCATTTCGGTACAATCCAAAATATAGATTTCCACAAACCTTCAACGTCATTTGTTTTATTTATCACACAATATATCAGGTTTGGACGCCTCAAGTCATCTTTCAAGGTCCTTGGCAAGTTGTACACGCCCCTTGCAGATCTAAACACGCTCCAAGAAAATGTAAAAGCTTCTTAATCAGTTTTGATGCCGTCTAGGAAAAATTAAATACTCTTGGCAAATGTAATAGCACCCCTAGCAAATTTTACGTGCTCAAACAAAAGAAAAAGTGCCCAGCAATAGAATGTTCAGATTTTAGATAAAACAGAATGTTTTTCACAAATTTCTAATGCCCCAAGCAGAGATGTAGCACCCCAGGGTGAGTAAAATAAAACATTTTCAAACTTCTCCAAGTTTCTTCCTTTTAAATTGTTCTAGTAAGCAAAAAAGAATCAAAAATCAAAAACTTCAATGAAATTTCTTTTTCAAGCGAAAAGCTTCTAGGGTCTTCCATGGCTTCCACTACTTCAAGAACCAACACCATTAGCTCTAATTAGATTGTTAATAATTTGCATAGGTAAATGAGAAGACAAAGCAACTAAATTATTTTATGGATTTGAGAAAAAAGTTGGGACAATAGTAAAAACTCCATTAATTTCTTTTACAATTGTAAAACCCATGTTATGATCATCCAAATTAAGGGGATTTTTTTTTTTAAACACACCCTTAATGTACAATAAATGTCATTAATGATTAACATTATTATTTAGCTTACTGTTAAATTAACCAACATTATTAAATTATTAATAATCCATCTGATAACATATCATAACCATGTGCAGTTGTAAGGGCATATCCAAATCTCCACTATCTCCCTTAAGTCACTCTAATCGAGTGTGTATACTTGGTTAAATCTTTTTCAGGTTTTGAGAATTATGTTCATCTCCTAAGTGCCTACCTGTAAGACATTCGTGCAGCTTCCATCTATTATCCGACACTAATAAATTAGGGGATTGGTGAACAGACATTGTGGTCAGCTAATACATTACTTTGGCCAAAGTTTCAAGCATTGTTTTGCAAGCTTAGTTCTGAGACCGCACACAAGTCTACGAAACTCATCTTCCGTCACCACACAACCATCTCAATATAGATATATGGATTCATTGTTGTTTAAGAAGGTAAACAAGTTAAGAAGAGGGAGAGTCCATTATCGACTTATTTCCCTAAACAAAGAGAATCCCATCTGTACCATCTTAGAATTCCTATGGGAAACATAGGGACCATGTAATGATGACCCATCATTACGTCCTCACTGCCCTTCCCGTAGCCATCCTAAGTTGGCACTAAGCTAAGATTCTATCGAGATGACGTAGGAACATTACGCCCCACGTTCCATACACTTGGGTTACCTTAGTTGATTAATATAACTAAGTCTTCCTTAACGAGTCGTTTTAAAATTATTATTTCACAATACTCAATAGGTTTCCATAAGAGGGTCTTAGTAACTCAACGAGTTACTAACTAGCATTAGTTCCTCTTCCCGTACTTTTAATCAGCTTAGTAATTGTCTTTAGGTGTAGGTTAAGTATTCGTTTTCCTTACCTAATATTTTAATTACATTTAGTCGTCATGATTAGTCCATTTTACACCATAATGTACATAAACATCTTTAATTCGTTTTCTATGTTTCCTTTTGGTTTAATGACGATATTCCTTCTACTTTGATTATTCTATCTAAATTAATGAAATCAAAAATAATCACATAACTTTAGAAACATTCAGCTTAATTATTAATTCAATTGTAAAGTAAAATATCTACATTTTCAGTTTCAATAAGATAAGTCATAAGACAGACTTATAAAAAAAGGAGACAGGCTTATGAAAAGAGGTTTCTATGGACCATTTAGATGCACATTATGTTGGAATGATGAGGAGACTAAACATCATCTTTTCTTCCAATGTTTGTGGGTGATACCTTTATGGTGATCTCTTGCTAATATGTTTCAGATACATTACTATGGAATTCATTCTTTTGAACAATTGATGAAAGATTGACAAGAAGGTATACCAAAAGGACAAAATTTACTTCCATCTCTATGGACATGCATTTCCTTGTTAATTTGGAATCTATGGAAGGAAAGAAATAAAAGAATTTTCTAGCAAGAGATTAAAGATAGGGGGTATGTGTGGCAAAAAACTATAATTAATATGGCAGAAACTATCAAGCAAAAGGTTTCTCTTACCTCTATTGTTACTCCAGAATGGGCTAATATATGTAAGGTGCTTTCTTTACAGTCTATAAGCTCCACTTTACCTGTCTTTGAAATGACAAAGAGAGATGACTAAAAGCAAACATGGGTTCCTCCTCCTATGCAATTTGGTAAATTGAATATAGATGGGGCTTCCAGGGAATGTTGCGATGGGGGGTATTGGAAGAACTCGTGATGGGAAAGTTGTCTTTATGTTTGCTAAAAAACTGGGAACCACCACTAATAATATTGTTGAGGTCAGAGTTGTTTATCGGGAACTACAAGAGGCTATTAAGTGTGGGTGGACTCAAGTGCGGGTGGAATCTAATTCCAAGATCATTGTTAGGATGTTGACCATTACTGAGAAACAAAGGAGTGCAAATTGGCAGATCGAAAGAGAAATAAATAAAATCAAAGGTCTGCAAGCACAATTTCAAACTATGTAAATCAGGCATATTCCTAGACAAAGAAATCAAGTGGCGGATGCATTGGCAAATTGGGCTCTGGATAATCATGATATAAGTTGCTATGGTGATCCTCCTCTTTGGTGGCCTCAACGGGATCAAGAAGATATGAGAGCTATTATAAAATTAGGCTATCCTCAATGATTTTTGATATGTTTATTTTCTTTTAAAATGCTCTGGATTGGACTAATAGCTTCCAAACTTGGCATGGTCATAATTGTAAAAATATATTTCCTTTGAAATAATTTTTTTTGCATTTAAAAAAAAAAGATAATTCATAAGAACAACTTTCAATTAAGGGATAAATATCGCAATCTTCATTAATAATGATTTACAACAATCAGTAAAAAAAATACATTGGGCCATAATGTCTTTTTAAAGATGGGATGATCTTTTAATCACATAATCAAATTGATTACAAATATTCCTTTCGGATTTATATCACAATAACCTCAAGACGTAGAAACAATCACAAAATCTAATCCAAACAGTTACTTCAAATATGTCGGTCTTTCATGCAAAACTGTAGGAGAGAGATAGATATGGGTCAGTTCATATGAACTGACATGAGATCACATACTCTTATTCTATGATTGGCTAAGATTATTCTTAATCATTAAGTTATAATCGTAAATTCCATAATTTATTCTATGAAATCTAACTTATAAACATTTTCATGAAACCTTTTAATTAAATAAAAACATTGTGTCCGATGTAACTGGATACAACCAGCCAACATGACTTAGACATTTAGACAATAATGGGTCATATACTACATCACAAAACATCATTTAGAAATGTAATAACTCACAATATTTCTCAACTTTCCCGCTACTAATAACAACTAGATATATTTAACATATAGACAGTCAATAACGACCACGATATATTTAACTCATATTTCAGCAGAGTTGACTATATGTATATATATATATGTATATATATATATATATATATCTTGTTTACAAGAACATATACAATCCTGTATAAGGAATCATTTAATCGTATCAAAAGATAACTGAAGTGTCTAGTCCCGAGAAGGGATAGAGAGTCCATCGACAATAAACAAACAAGACATAAGTATATATATATATGTATATATATATATATATTCTTGTTTACAAGAACATATACAATCCCGTATAAGGACTCATTTAATCGTATCAAAAGATAACTGAAGTGTCTAGTCCCAAGAAGGGATAGAGAGTCCATCGATAATAAACAAATAAGCTTCAACTATATTACATATCTCAGAATTAAGTACTAAAAGGAGACAAACCAAATCAGTCATGCTTTACTATCACAAAATCAAGCCATTGTACACATATGTTAACAGCAGTATCCCCAAACTATCCTATACTGAAATCATATACATATTGTATGAAAAGGTTGTTTTCAATACTAATGCAACAAATAATGGAGTTAAACGTTGTTCCTTCATTTCCAGATTCCAAAAATTGAGTCAACAATCAACTAAAAAAGAAGACAATTTACATTTTCTATAACCTTCTTCCTTTCAAGTTTTCAATCAACAAAATACTGCCAGTTTAGGACTGAAATGTTTAACTATTTTCCAAATTTAAAATTGGTATCACAACTAACTCAATACGTCCATAAGGAAGAGGATCCCATGAAACAACAAAATAGTCCTTACTTTTATGAATCCAAATCAAGAAAAACGATAACAACAAGGATCTAAGGAGGAGCAGAAAAACTCGTATTTCTTTTCCCTGATTTCACAATATAAATCAAACCCAAAACCATATTCAAAATGATAATAGCAAAACTCTAAGGAGTTGTATCTAACTTTTATTTCATTTTCTAGGTTCAAAAAATAACCTAAAAACAAACGTATTCATTTCCAGATTTCTCATAATAATCCAACCCAAAACCGTATTCAAAAATGATAACAATGCTCAAAGGAAGAGTTGTACCCAAAACAAGTTTGTTTTTATTTCACACAAACCCTTTTATCTTTTTTCAGATCTCATAATAATTCCAAAACGTATTCAATTCTTTCCTTATTTCCTTTTCCAAATTTTTCATCAAAACCAGAAATGTATACAGTTACAAGATCTCACATAACAATCAAACAAAACATATTCAGTTTCCCAAATTACAAATCATAATCCCAAAAACCATATTCAAAATGATAACAGCAATGCTCTAAAAAGACCTGTAACCCAAGACAATTTTTTGTTTTTATTTCACACAACCTCCTGTTATCATTTTCTAAATCTCGTATAATGATCAAAACCCAAAACCTAGTCAAACTTCAAATAATAAACCAGCACCAAAAACGCATTCAAATTTCTCATAATACTCCCAAGCCAAAAACGTATTCAATTATATCATCAAAATAACAGCAAAGAGTAAGAGTAGAAAAACTCATGCCTATATTTTTTGCCTCCCACTTCTCTGCAATCTTCCCAGTTGAAACTCCAAACAATACGTTTTCTTTCAACAGCGTATTTATCCGATAAAAATGCCATGATAACAAGAGATAACAGTAATAACTCGCATGCAATTGTCACCAAATAGACTTCCCCCAAAAATCCATGCACAGCCCACAATCGAGCTCCCAAAAACAAAACAAATGAAAATGAAAAAATGCGTCTACATGCATGACCTAGCTTCCCAAGGAAGCTAATGACCTCCAAGGAGTCTACCAGCAATAAATTCGCACCAGCTTCTTAAATGCCAAGCCACGTCGTGGATTTACAACCGCCCAATAAAACCATAAACCCCAATGACATCCATTACAAATATGCAACTTAAGTTTAATAAAACTTTCCACAGCGACATAACAATGCCATAGGTACGAATGCCCACATATTAATCTAAACACATACTATGTCACGTAACAACCAAGCCAAGATCCATAACACATAACTTAAGTGGTCTAATGATCGATCAATATGCCATCAAAGCCAAAACACACAGATATATATCTATATATCTGTATATATATAGTTATGTATGTATACAAATATATATATATATATATATATATATTATTAAATCAATAAATCACTATCAAACATATATATATATATATATATATGTTTATATATAATTAATTTATTAAATTATCAACAAACACTTCATTACTAGACAAGTAGTAATGATCTTAATAATTCAACAAATGTATTTTATTAAGTCCAGGATGTTACAACAATGCTCCCAAGATTATATAAGCCATAGTTCGCCTATTCGTATTAGGCGAATATTCGGCAAACCAAAAAAAATTGACTCAGCGAAAACTCAACAAGACTCGGCGAATATTCAGGAATATTCGGCAACTTAAAAAATAGTCAAATTTCTTTTTAAAACATAAATTTTATGAAAAATATAGCTACAAAATGTATCAAATGAGTCCATAAAATGTTGAAGTGTTTTCTATTAGATTTGAATACAAATACAATACAAAATCATAGCATCATGCAGATACAACAATCGGTTGATAAGTGTTATAAATTTTTTATAATTGTCATTGAAAAATATCGTCATAAATTTCATATCTATGAAAGTTACAATATACAATAAGTCACATTTTCCTCTTCCCTGCTCTAGAGAAATATTGGAGAGAGGGTCTAGTGCCTCTACTAGTCCCCACACTCGATTGTGTCTCCTCACTCCTAGAAGGTTGCACCTTTGGCTCCAACCTGGTAGTAGATAGTAATGGCCCCTCTGCTGCATGTTGGAGATCACCTCCAAAGATGTCATCCAATCTAATATCTTTTGCTAGTGCTTCTCCCTCCATAGCTTCCCTCTCAAACGAAGCAATCTCATCCTCTGTGAACACAAAAATTTCCTCTTCTTTCCCAGTCCACCAATTGTATGGATTTATCTCATCTAAATCAATAAGCTCCTCTAATGTGGCCTCCACTTTTCTTGTGCGAAGCTGAAGATTGTATTGCACAAAAACCAAGTCGTTGAGCCGTTTTTGAGTCAACTTGTTTGGCTTCTTCGTGTGAATGGCCTCAAACAAACTCCAATTGCGTTCACATCCAGAAGCACTACAAGGTTGAGATAAAATTCTGAGGGCTAGCTTTTGAATATGCGGGGTATTTCCTCCCCAATCCTCCCACCAAGAACCTATAAACAAGATAATCAAAAGTTTATAAGTAATTAATAAAACCAAATCTGTAACTAATAAGTAAATAAACATTCTAATTTTTATTACCTGGTGTCTGCGTGGTTTTCCCTCGGATAGCTAACCATGAAGAAAAGTCTCTCCCCCTAACATGTTTGTAATTTTGCAGCTCTAAAATAATGAGGTCCCTCGTCTCAACATTTGTTATCATCCTCTCCATACATGTTGAAAGGCCCTCCATAACCTCTCCGTTCACATCTGTGAAGCCGTCGGAGAAGAAAAACTTGGGGTTGAGGTAGTACCCCGTTGCATGAATAGGTTGGTGGAGTTGATTGTTCCACCTCCGATCAATAATCTCCCAAAAAGAGTCATATCTGGCGATATTTCCCCTATAATAGTTTTGGATAGACTCTTTGGCCCTATCCATGGCCTCATAAATGTACCTGATAGGGTTTTGCTCCCCATCAACTAAATGCAAAACCCTCACCAACGGCTCTAACACCTACACACAAATTAAAATGTAAGGTCACAAACTTACAAATAAAGTAAAAAAGTAAATAACAATATATTTATAATTTAACAAATTCAAATAAAGGAATCAACTTGAAATATAAATCGAAGTTTGAAATTACCTTGATGATCTCTATAGCTCTCTTTGCAAATATATCATCAAAACTATCTTTGCAATCCTCTCTCCATCAGCTTTCTTTGAATATTGTGAGTCTAACCATGCTTGACTCACAAACATTTGCTTCAATGATGTCAACAAACTAGAAATACTTTGTAACGTCAAGAAGTTGGTTGTAAACCTTATGACACTGGCTCGAACAAGCTCTTTCCCCTTTGTGTGTTCTCTCATCAAGCTCAGAACCCAAGGGTGATTATATACGTACTTTGTTATGTTCCTTGCATCGTCTACAACCAGCCTCACCCAATCCATTTTGTCTGTCCTCCATAAGAAGGTCAAGGCAATGAGCAACACAAGGAGTCCAAAAGAGTGATGGATGGCTCGAAATAAAGTCTTCTTGGTCCCTGAATCTAAGGTAAAACGTAGAATTTTAGAGGTCATGCATGATTCACCCTTGGCTGGTCATCAAGGGTACTTTAAGACCTACAAACAGGTAAGAGAAAAGTTTGCATGGAAAGGATTAAAAAGGGAAGTGTTGCAACACATTAAGGAGTGCCTCACATGTCAACAAAGCAAGGCACAACATGAATTTCCAGCACGTTTTTTGCAGCCCCTACCAATTCCAAATCAAAAATGGGAGAGCATTTCTATGGACTTCATCATTGGTCTTCCTATGGTCCAAGGTAAGAGAGTCATCTATGTAGTGGTGGATAGATTGACCAGATATGCTCATTTTTTCCCTCCCCACTAAGTTTGATGGACCTTTAGTTGCTGGAGTATTTTTTTAAGAAGTTTTCAGACTTCATGGATTGTCAAAGAATATTGTAAGTGATAGGGACAACAGATTCTTAAGTTCATTTTGACAAGAGCTCTTCCATTTTGCGGGCACAGAACTAACTCCAAACACAAGTTACCATCCACAAACAAATTGGAAAACAGAAATTGTAAACAAATGGGTGGAAGGGTATTTAAGAAGCTTTGTTATAAGGCAGCAAACAACGTGGATTAAATGGCTCTATTTGGGAGAATTTTGCTAGAACACTTCCTCTCATATGTCCATTGGTATGTCTCCATTTAAGGCATGATATGGTTATGATGCATTTTCCTTTGTTGATGTTGTTATTCTGGTTATTCGTGTGTCGGGTGCTAAAGATTTAGTGCAGCAAAGCCAAGATATCATTAAGGCACTCAAAGACAACCTTGCACATGCTCAAAACCAGCACAAATTATATGCAGATCAGCTAAGGATTGAGAGGCCTTTTGAGGTTTGGGATATGGTTTTTTGAAGGCTTCAACCTTATAGATATTCTTCCCTCAGAGGGAAAGGATCTGAAAAATTAAAACCAAGGTTCTATGGTCCCTACAAGGTCACAAGGAAGGTAGGGAAGGTTGCATACGAGCTAGAGCTTCCAGCTCAAAGTAAAATTCATAATGTGTTCCATGTATCATGCCTCAAAAAAGCATTGGGGCAGCATATAACTCCCTCCATGGAGTTGCCTCCTCTTGATAATGAGGGCAAATTAGTATTGGAACCGGAAGTTATCTTGGAAGTACGTGAAAAAAGGTTGAGAAATTGAGTTATCAGGGAGTACTTGATCCAATGGAAGGGGCTACCTCTTGAAGATGTAAGAAGGGAGGGTGCAGAAATTTTAAAACATCCAATTCTACAATTGCTTGTGGGAAAGCAATTCGAGGAAGGGAGGACTGAAATGTGCTTCTTTCTAAAATAACATTTCGGAAGACCCTTGGTCTATTTTGTCTACCCAACAGCTAAGGGGAAAACATTAGGGTGACTTAAGTCATTTTAAATTATTATAAAGTGTCATTTAGAAAGAAATAAATATATAAAGCACTTATAATAATTTTATGACTTAATAAAATAACAAACGTAGAAAAGACAAAAGGCCCATTATATTTTGTATTCCCTCTAGGGAAAAATGTGACTAACCTTAGGAAGGGAAATGGGTGAAAGATGAATTAAATTTAAAAATACATTGAATGTTAATTGGTTGATTAAGTGGTCACCTTTTGAGTCTCTTCTTTCCTTAAAGAGAGAAGTCGACTTGCTTGGAGGTCATTCTATCAACTTCATATTTTCTAAATTTTGGCTTGAGAGCTGAGCTATTGCTGCTGTAATTTCCGAGGACGAAAACCCTCAAGAAAAGTGGAAGGAAGAACAGAAACTCTTCCTTTGGACCCAGCATTTTGTGTGTTGAGGACTCAGAATAAATCTGGTTACTGAACCATTATTTATTTCAGCTAGAGCGACCTAATCTAGGGTCTATTTTGGCATAAAGAGAGGAGTAAAAATTCAGATTTGCTGCTGTGTTTTGAAGCTGGATTCCAGCCACTCAAGATATAATTTTTAGAGCCATTTCTGGGGTTTAAAACCCTTATTTCTAGTTGTACTTTCAGATCTGATCTGCAGATTTCTTTTGAATAAAAATCAGATATTGGAGCTCAGATTTTGATACATTTCTATTGCATTATTCTCCATAAATCAGTACTTTATATTAAAAAATCAGAAAAAAGAGTTGTTTAGCATTTTATGTGGTATTTTCCTTCTATAGTTCAAGTCACAATTTCTAGAAGAAAATAGATCTGCAGTATTCTCTTTTGTTTTGGTGTTCTATTTTCAGTTGGGTTTGTGGTGGAATCCATTGTGCATTCAATTTTATCCTTTTGGGGACATTACAAAACATCATGGTGTCCCCAGATTTCACCCTGAAATATGGGACTACCCATTTAAAAAAGAAATAGTTCTTTTAAAATAACGGGTCTTTTTGTGTTTTTATTGCCAGAAGATGTTTGTATTATGTTAGGATATTCCCAGTAAATCATATGAGCCAATTTCGACAAATACCCAGATGCCCAAACTCATTTTATCCCTCCACCAAGTTGTCTGTGGGAAATGTTTATTTAATAATTTATTAAATAAATAAAGCCCTGTTTGAAATAAATTGTGCTCCGGCTGAATCCTAATGAAGTTTTGCATGCCAGTATCCACAAATTTTAATAGGATTTTAACCGGGAATGAATTAAGAGTTGTCTGTGACTTCTAGCAACGTTTTTTGTTTTTATTTATTTCTTTTGCGTTTTTCTCCGGTTTTCTCATGGTCTTTCTATTTAATTTCCCTGGGTCCGTGCTTTGTGTTGTATAGTCTGTTTAATTGCCTTAAGCATCTAGAGATCATCTACTGACGCAACCCCAGAAGGAATCAGCCTCAAAATGCAAATTTCTGACCAAAAAAGATGAAGTCATGCACAAAAAGCCTCTCCCACGCAAGTCGCATTTTTTGGAATTAATGAGTGTAAGCTGCAATGGGATTTTTGGTAGTGGCAGGCAGGCGGGAATTTCTTACCTGCCTTGCAGCGAACTTTTTCCCATGAAGTCAAAGTCACTTAAGTTACAATGGGAAAATTAGAGGCAGCAAGCAAGCGGGAATTTCTTACCTGCCTTGCACAGTGAAAATTCTCATTATAAAATAAAGAAAAATAGCGATGGGAATTTTTTGTCTGCCTGGCAGGCTAACTTTTCCCACCAAAGAGATTTATGCACCCATGCAAGTCGCATTTTATCAATGGAGGCTAATTTTTATGCAAGTCACACTTTTTGGGAGATGTTTTAATTTGATAATGGGAATTTTGGCAATGGCAGGCAAGCGGGAATTTTTACCTGCCTTGCAAGGTAAAAATTGTCATTATGGAAGTCAAACAACTTAAGTGAAAGAGGGGATTTTTGGAGCTGCAATCCAGGGTAGAAATTCCCATCAAAGTTGACTTCCTATTTTTGGAAATTACCCTTGCTAAAAAATGTGACCCACCTTGAGTGAATAACAATGCATTTAATAATATTTATTAATGGTTTATTCACCTAATTGTGGCGCTATAAATAGAAGGAAAATCAATGCAAGTGGCAGAGCTAAGGAGAAGTCAAGGATGCATGCCAAAAATAAATAAATAAAATTTATTTAAAAGCAACCAGCAACATGCATAATTGGGCGCCCAATTTGGGTGAATAAACATGATTGTTTATTAATTAAATTGCCAGAAATAGGAAGGGCAATTATTAAAAATAGTATGTTGAGGATTATATAAGCATGGGCCGCTATAATAAAGAAGCAATTAATTCTTTTTGCTAAGGATTGCAGCTCAAACAGGTTTTGGCGCTAAGGAAAGGGCGTTTTTGCATCAAAAGGTGTTTTTCATTGCCAGGGAGCTTCAAGGTTTGGCGCCTAAGGTTGGAATGGCTTGATTATTTCTATGATAATTATTTGCATGTTGATATAAGTGCTCTGGTGAATTAAATAATATTTTTGCTTGCTTTGCATGCAAGCAAAACCTCAAATTTTAGGGCAGCAGGCTTTATATGCAGATTTTGGTGATAAAAATCAAGTATTCGTGCCATGGACTCCATCTTTGTCTAAATAAAACTACAGGTATTCATCACAGGTGCTCAAATCAATGTCAGATACATTGAATATATCTTCTGAATCTGAAGAAGTTTCCAGATCTGCACAAATGGATCCAATTGCAAAGGATTTCGACATAATTAAAAGAAAACGAGCTTAGACAAAGTTTGTTCTAGCCATGCTGAAGCATGATGAAAGAGAAGGATCAGCAGAATCATGCATAGCTTCCAGATTTGCTGAAGTCAATGATACAAAAATAGGCCCTGAGCCTATCACCGATTTAATTGACAGATCCAGATCTCATAATTGCAAAGGCTTCCAGTAAAAATTCATCTTGTTTCCAATACAGCCCGTGTAGAAGTCAATGCATGGAAAATTCCTTCCAAGATCTTGTGCATTTGCTCCCAATCTTCCAGCTGAAGCCTCCATTGAATTTACTTTGCATGTACTGGAGAAGAATTGCAAAAGCTTCAAGGATAGAAGGGAAGACAGGTCAAAGGCAATACCCGCAAGAAAATCGCAGTCGTGCATAACATCCAGATCCAGTTTGGTGAGAATCAAAGGCAAAAGAGTCAACCGCATGCAGAATATGGAAGAAGAACAAGACTGGGAAGGTTACAACTTTCTTCTTATTTATTTTCCTTTATTTTATTTTCTCCAACAGTAATTGAGCAATCAATTAAATTATAAAACTTAAGTGATTGGTTTAAAAGTCGTTATTTAAAAAAGTCAATTACTTGGAAATAGGTGGCAGACATGCAAAATAGAAGGTTCTATTTTTCAATTATAAATCATGTATGTCGTGCAAAGAGGAATTCCAGGAGGAAGATTTCCAGTTGTTTCCCTTTTCATAGCTTCCGCATGCGGAAATTCATTTAAATTTTCTTATTTGTGATTGCCCTTTATACACTATAAATAGAGGAAGAACCTACGGGTTAAGGGATTGGAATTTGTAATCAGCATTCTTGTGTTCGAGACTTTGAGCTGAAACCCTTGATAGTTTTCTGCAAGCAGAGGAATAGAGAAGAGATTTCCAGAGAAATTTGTGTCAACGGTGCATTTGTCTCGTATTTATTTCTAGATCTATTCATAAACTGTGTTATTCTAGATCTAGATCTAAAAGTTTCCTTTGCTTTGAATTTTGTGCTTAATGATCTATTTGTTTTAATCTATGTGCATGCGATCAACTCTGTAAACTATTGATTGGGTTGCACATCCTCTCTCCTTTCCCTCGTTTCCTATTATTTTTCTCTTTTGCAGATTTTTCCTTTCTTTTACAGCTGTTTACTTGTTGTAGAATTGTCTAGCTATGGTTCATGAGCTATATACTTTAAATTAATACCAACAAATAGATATTAGGACATATAACTGGCAAAATCTTACACGAGAGCCTCACCGGTAAATGAGGGAGATTTGTCTCATGACTGCCTAGGTTTTCAGTTGTGAAAAAAATCTAGCCAAAATATAAAGAATGATATCTTACCCAAGGTGTTTTGAACATCCTTTTATGGCACATTAGATCTAGGCTTCGGCCTTGACCTTCCTTTCCTCACACCAATGAATTTGGCAAGTGAAATAGCTTCCCAGATCTCACTTGGAAGGGCCATATATTCTTCATAGTTTGTCGTAATACTTTGCCCAATTGAATGCCTTGTTCCCACCTCCAAAACGATTTCTTCCCTTGGAAGGAAAGTAGGCCTAGTGGCTGATCCTTGAGGTTGCCGTGAAATATTAGCTCCGAATGAGCTACCCTCACCATTAGGAACCCTTGGTTCATGAAATTTTCGTAGGGTTAGTGCCAACAAGTCCTTGGTGTCCGCCAATCTCACTTGCCCTTCAATGAGTTTGTTGATTTTGGCTTCCTATAAATCTTGGTGGGCCATGCTAAACTCTTCAACCGGCTGGTTTGATTTCTTCTTCTCTCTCCTTTGATAACAAATGTATCCTTTATCACCCTCTTGCATGAAACCCTTGGGCTAGGAAGATCAAAGCCCTGATACCACTGTAATGTCTCTTTCTACGACTAAATCTGAAAATAAGGGTTTGGCTTCAAACCCAAATATAAGAATTCTAATTTTTGGAACACAGTGATCAAACCCTAGCAGCAAACTGAAATCACACCTTTAGGGCATCAAAACCAACTAAAAATTAGTAAACAAACCCTCTAGGGCAGAGAAATATAACAGCACTTAGGGGCAGCAATTCTCATGCAATATCAAAGCTAAAAATGATAGAGAATGATTCCAAATATTTTAACCAATCACGTAGAAATTATTTCAGCCAATATACTTCATAAATTAAGGAGAAACAAGTGCCAACGCACAGCTAGAATTACTTAAATAACCAGCAGAAGCTTAGCTCACAAAAATAGTTGAAAATGAGGTTTCCAAACCCCAATAAATACCAATGAAATCATAGATCAACCTTATAAATTAGAGAAATTTGAATATCAACTCAAAACACCAAGATGTGCCCTAGAAGGCACTTAAATCCTTCTCCACCCAAGTAGCCAACCTAGGAGAGGGTGCCAAATTGACGTAGAAGGCCGTGATATCTCTTCTTCTTCAATGCCCTAGCTGCCAACAAGCAAGATAGTCTTCTTTGAAGCCCTTTAAACCACCAAATTAGAGAGTTTTTGTTCTACAACCTTGAACAAGGAAGGGTTTCATCTTCCTTGCCACACCAAAGAATTTTTGCCTTGTAGTGTAATGGAATAGAGCAATCAGCCCAAAAACCAAGTAGATAAAATTATAATAGGGAAAACATGCCCAAAATGAATAAGCAACTCCTTTAATATCATATGTTGGCGCCAAAGTCTCATGGAGGGAATTCCCCCATGACCGACCTCAATAAGAAGCTTACTTTTTTTAACTTGTCTTTAAAGCTCTCCAACCCAGCCGACCAACTTCATACATAAAAATACTAAAGAAAAATGTAAATGTTAATAAAAGAAAGACTAAAATATCAACCAAGGACCTCCCTTATTCACCTACTTCTTGCCCAGGGGAAATGGAATGAGCAAGAAGCCTGTAATGAATTAGTTCAAAAAGGGGAATTTACACTGGAATTGCCAAAGCATTCTATAGGGAGACATGAATAGTTGTTCTCTTCATTTTCTCAACAATATCAAGGGGTGTTGTTGCATGTCTTTGTGAATTATGAGTATCCATAACTTTCCTTGGCTTCTCAATGATAGGTTGATGTGTAACTGCAAAAACCTTGTTTATCTCAGGCAGGCGAGGTGAAACCTCTATTGGTTTTGAGCTTTCTCCTCTTGAAACAGCTATCACTTGATCCCTAGATGCCTGAACTTTGTCTCCAGAAGTTTTTTCTTTGATCTTGTATTATAATCAGACCTCACTTGTGGTTGTTGAATTCCCTCATCTTGATTGGTGGCACAAAAATATTCCTCTTGCCAGTAGACTAAATACTCACCAGTTGCTTAAGTAGATGGCGGTGATGGATCATTCGTTGTTTGGGCTGCACAAAAGAATTATGAACTACCAAGGCTTGTGTCACTACTCCACGACGGAAAATGTTAGAATCATGGGGTTGGGAGAAAGGGTAACACCACCTTAGATCTTTAGCCATGTTGTTCTACACGAGGACAATTGATCTATTCAGATTGGTAGAAAATGGGTATGTCTGATTTATAGAACTTGCAAGATTGGTCTAGTTTTGACGTTGTGCTCTAGTGGGTTGGTAGGTTGGGTTATATGGCTGTCAAGGTCTTTGAACGGGTGGGGTTGGCTGCCTTTTCAAATTGGTCATTTCATTTGTCATATTCCTTAACATGACCTTAACCTCATCCAACTCATTAGCTGAGGTACCAAGAATAATTGCCAATGGTTGTACAACAAAAGGTTGGGGCTGGATTGCAGGAGTGGGGGTTAGCTATGGGAATAATGGCATAGGGGGCCCTCATCCAACTCATTAGCTGAGGTACCAAGAATAATTGCCAATGGTTGTACAACAAAAGGTTGGGGCTGGATTGCAAGAGTGGGGGTTAACTATGGGAATAATGGCATAGGGGGCCTTGGAGCTAGCTTACTAGCTTGGATCAAGTTGTTCTCAACTGATATTGCAATATCAAATGCCACAAAAATATCTACACCTCCAATAGATTGGATCATAACAGCAATATCAGAATAAAGAGCCCTAAGATAGTACAAGAAAGATGACTGTGAAGAAGGCCTTAAAAAGTGGGATCTATCCCATGACTTTTGGAATATGTGGTTAAAATCAAAGAAATCTTCAGTAGATGCCCTCTTGATTGTTGTCAGTTGTTCCATAAATGACAAGTAGTCACTCTTGCCTGAAAATTGCCTCACTAAGCATTCTCCAAATTCATCCCATGTACAAATAGAATTAGGAGGAAGATTCCCGTACCATGCTAGGGATTTTCCTTTCAAGGAAGTTGCCAAGAGTCTCATTACAACATCTACATGGGTTATGTGGTGAATTGAGCACAAGTGGATTATATCATTAAGATGGTCAATAGGATTAGCATGTTTCTCAACTGTAAAATAGGGAAGGCTTTTGAGAGCAACACCTGGGAGGTCATTCTAGACATTTATAGCCAATGGGCTAGTAGCATTAAATGCTGGAAAAGTATGATTCCTTGGATAAGCCGCGATATTCAAGGGTTGAAGGTTGCTTTGTAGGATTTGTGAATGAAAACTAGGTGGGGGAGCAGACAGGAATCTTTTCGACTTAGGGGTTCTCTTAGATCTTTGTAGAGACCTACTATGCTTTTTAGGAGACAATTGTAATAGCTCAACAAATTGTTTAGCAGCACTACTTGTGTTGATCCTTCTCATAAGCTATGGGAAGTTGGACTTTGCCAATCAGAGCTTACAAAGTCATCGGGTCTTTAACAAAACAAGTTCAGAAACCGAATAAGAGCTAAGACAACACCAAAACTTAGTTGCATTTTACAAGAACATCTAGGGTAATGATCCTTGACAAAAACCTCACAAAATGGAAATAAAAGGTCTCCCAGGGCGTGCCAAAAATTGTTGGCCGAGATTTGTGTGCACCCCTCTAATTTAGGCAGCTATTCAAGTGTCTGAAGGCCTCTGCAACAACAATGGTAGTATCTCTAAGGTGTGGGACCTTAACCCTTGAGATAAACCTCCAAAATAAGGTTGGTTCCTTTCCTTCAATGCTCTAGATTAACCACTGCACTAATCTAACTAAAATTGTGTAAAGTTCAAGGAGAAAAATTATTGGAATTCGACAAGAAGGGTGATACACCAGAGTATGAAGGGATCACTTTCCCTGAGATCAAGGAAAAATGGAAGAATACAGTGATAAAAGGGGCAAATAAGGGCCACAATCCACACTACATTCTAACAACCTTTAAGCCTCTGTATAAATGACACAATGGACTAAAATTGTGCAAATATAATTCATACACATCATACAATAACAGCAGAGAAGGGTAAGATGCAATAACACAAGCCAAAGGATAGATATAAATCACGATCAACTAAATATTATTGCTTGAGGAACACACAATCTCTCATAATCATTGAGAAGGCAGTGAATGCATTGCACAATTTAAATACAAGGGTCTGTACAAACTCAGAACACTCAGAAACCAATTGGGTAGAATTTTTTTACATTCCAAAGAGGATAGTTTAACTTATGAAACTCATTACATTTATAGAAGGAATTTGAAGATGCCATGGGAGATGCTCAACTTGTTTCACCCTTCCAAACTGCCCCAAAATTGGCTTAGAAGGCAATCTCCCAATCTCATAATGATCCACATCTATAGAGTGCCTTGGATTGCAAGAAAACCTTCAAATGTTTTTTATGTGGATGAGCTCTAACTTAGATCAATGAATGCCCATGAAATCATGGGAGATAGATAAAGAGTGAGTTGTCAAATGTCTACTTTTGGTCATAGTCATGCTTTAAACCACTGATAACAACTCATTTCTTGTTAAACAAACCATTCAACCCATTATCTTCATTTTTGTGAGGGCATGAGGAGAATATACCACCCAAGAAGCATCATGAGACAAAAGGAATCAAACATAAGAATCTGTAACTAATTTGGGCATCACTCAGTTGATAAAACAACTCAAAACAACCTATAACTCTATCATTAAAATCTCCCAAGTATCTCCATCATTCCTCTCAAAAGTGATCCTTGAGTAATGCCCTTTGAAAAACCCTTCCAATGAGACCAGTCTCATGTCAAACAGAGCTCTAGATCAAAAGACATGAGCAAAAATCTAGTGCCTTGTTTGAGTCACAACTCATATTCAAAAATGGTTGTGAGCCCCAAATCTGGTTATTTGATCACAAAAAGGCTTTACCATGATCCAAACCCACCTCCAATGTGTAATTAATTTCAATATCTTTCCAACGGTACCAATTTTGTGGCCCCCATCAAAAGTTATGGCATTTTGAAGATTCTTGTCAAAGTCACGAAAATCATCTATAGTGTGAATTTTCAATTCCTTCATAGTGCGGCTTTTTGAGCGGACTTGGAAATCCTTCAATGTGTGGCTTTTTAGCGGAATTGGAATTCCTTCAATGTACGGTTTTTTGAGCGGATTTGGAATTCCTTCAATGTGTAGTGTTTTGAGCAGATTTGGAATTCCTTCAATGCATACTACTCCTTTGATCCGTGGGATACTATGTGGATTTTCACTTTCACATGGCTTCTAGCTTTCTACGGAATTTCAAGCATTGCGTGAAAATTCCAGTGTTCCTCGGAATTTTAGGCGACCATGGGTTTTTAGGATTTTGTGGATTTTTAGGAGCCCACGGAATACTGGGAACCCCTAGAAAACTACAAACCCACAGAATACTAGGAACCTGTGGAATACTAGGAACCCCATAATTTCAGGGATCCGCAAAATTTTAGGAATGCCAAAGCAAGGAAGAAAATGGTTAAGTCCTTGACTATTTTGAACTATAGAACCCTTGGTCTAATCCACAAATAATTTGAACAAGCTTTGAGGCATCAAGGATCAAGAGTGGATTACTAACACTGATCAAGACCTGCAAGTCTTCACTTTTTGCAACTAGTTTCCCAAAAATAAGCCAGGTGCTTATTTCGGCAACATTGGACATTGTTATACATTATTGAGACATTATTTGCTTATACAAGCCTTTGCTACTTATATAGCTTCCTTATGCGTGTTTCTACTATTTTGTGTTGTCATGTCAAGAATTCTCTTGTCTTGGATGCACAAATGTTTTGTAGCTTCATTTACCTGCACCTAGGGGCAACCCTTCCCCATTTGGGGCATGTCTACACTCGATTCATCTTATAAGTTTTACAAGTGTTATCTTTCTATATCATGTCATTGATTGTATCTAGCCACTTATATTGCTTATACATGTCTTGCTCTAGCTTACCTTTGAGTGTTTGCCTACATAAATATTGGACATTACGATACATTATTGAGACACAGTTTGCTTATACGTGCCTATAATATTTATATTGCTTTATGTTGTGTGTTTCTACTTTTGTGTGCTTGTACGTGTCGTGTCGTCATGTCAGAGGATCATCTTGTTGGTCGCCATGGGATGGTTTGCTTGTGTCCTTCTTGACCATGATGTTTGTTACACATTTTTACTATATTTACGTACTATATTGGTTGATGCCCGCGCTTGAATATAAAATATGCTATGAATATAATATATGCTATCATATGTTTGGTGTTGTGATACATATTACACACAATACTACTTTGTGTTACTATGCTTAATGTTATATTGCCATGGTACGTACCATGCATCTACTTGGGCTATTACTATCGCGTGCTTCATTGCTATATCTTTCTTGTTACATTGAGACACACCCGCTCTCTTCAACCTTCACGATGACATTATACATACTATTTGTGCTTTTGATTACATGCTAAATATTGCGCTTACATGAAATCTTTGTTATGTTTACATATCTATACAAGTCTTTACATATGTGCTTTTACAATGATTATAGCTTTTGTGTTACATTTCATGCTTGTTGCATGCGGTGTGCACAACTCTTTCCTTTTGAGATGAGTGATATGCAAGAACATCTCTCACCTCAATAGGGGGCATACAATTGGCTTATTATCAGAGATTCAAACAGTTTTCGAAGATATTGTACAATTTTAAAATAGTTACCAAAGAGGTTATACAAGTTTTCAAACAGCTTTCAGAGAGATAATATAGTTTCATTCGATTTCGATGGTGTGATGGTATCTATGTACTCATATTTTGTCTGCTTCTTTGGCCAAGAAGTACACTTAAGCCTCTCAGCATTGTTTTGGATCGAAGACATCGGAAGTTCTACATACAGTTGGTTCAAGTGTGAACCATGACATTTCCATGTGGCAACAACATTTCTCCATTCAGTGCTGCCCTATCTACAATTGGAAGTGGCATCTCCACAGTTTCAGCAGTTCAGTATATCCCTATCTTCACTTAACAAGGGCATCTACAGTCCAATGGCAGTTTCAGACAATTTTCGCCACTTGGGGAAAGCAAAACCTCGTGACATTCTCCAAAGGTTTTGAAAGAGACAGCGTTATTTGCATACCAACAAGTGTTTATTCCTTTCCTCATCTCAATTTTTCAATGGTTTCAAGATTTTTAAATTGGTTATAATGTTTTCACGCTATCGAGACATCGATCTACTTGCATTAATAATACAAGAGTATCCAAGGTGTTCACACAATCTTGCATTGCCCAAAACCAAGTACTAGTATGTTTGTGTAGATTAGGTTGTGATTGTAGATTTGGTCCTTGGGAAGCATCAACATTCCAACACTTCAAGGGCATCAAATAAAAAAAAGGATATTAGTTTCAAGCATCCACAGGGTTCCAAGTGAATTGGTTGAGTTTCTCAACAATAGCTAGAATCTGGTAAGTGGGTGTGTTCATTGAACGGCTAAAAGTGATGGGTCTCGAGGAAAAGGAAAAACGTACCTAAAGAACACCTCAAAAGCAGAATGTGATTGCATATTTGGATTTTTCTCTAAACGCTATACAGTTTTAAAAAAAGGAAACTTGCTTTTGAGGTCGTATACAAAAGCTATGGCCCCAAAAGTTCCAAAGTTTTGCTTTGTTGCAAAATCACCAATCTGGCTTAAGTGGTGGTTGCAAAATGGCTTCGCAACAATCGGCCTGCATAAAGGGGCGGTTTTGCAACTGCCGGTCTGCATAAAGGGGCAGTTTGTTAACCACCACTCTGTTTAAGATAGCATTTTTGCCCGTGAGGAACACAAAAAGAGAGTAACTGCCAAAAATGATTTGCTTTCTCTTCTTGAGCATTTCTAATGTTCTTAGGAGCTCGAAGAGACTTCAAGTTATCAGGGATGGAGAGAAAATTTGGATTCTTGGAATGGGAATTAGTTTTGCCAAGCAAAGAGGCAGAAAAAGAGCAAGCCTTGTCAGAGATCAGTTAGAGCTCGTTGGGAAGGGTGTGCTGTCCAGAACTGAACTGCGAGATTTTTCAAGTCCATGAGGAATTGTTCTATATTTACTATCATCATGTATGTTTTCCATTATTCAATAAAATAAAGTGTGTGCATGTGCAATCTCTGCAGTGTGTTTTGAATTCAATGAGTGTGAGTTGTACTTCCGTATATGAGAGTGTGCGTGCCTGAACTACCTAATTAGTAGCTCTATAGTGTTAGGTTGTAGGGCTAAGGCTGCCATTGATTCGGTCCCCTTATTCCTGTCAGCATCATTTGGTATCAAAATAAGGTTTTCCTTATTGGGTTGAGTCTTGAAAGGCTCAAGAGTTTGCTGCAGGTGTGAGAAATTCCCATAACTGTAGAGATTTGTGAGAGACGTTGAGTGTTCTCCATCTTAATAAGATGGGTAGAGGACATCGAGTCATGAATCTGGCACATAGAGGAGGTCGGAAACTTGGAGTTGTAGAATTGGCAGAGATATTGGGAAGATTCCAATAAAGATTGGTGTCATGTAGATTGCACAAGGTAGGAGAGTTGTGCAGGACATGAGAAAATATGACGGTGAAGCGCCCGAAGTTTACAATGAAAAATTGGTTGCTAGTATGGGAAAAAGAAGTAAGTAAAAGAGGAAAAAAATTGTAGAGGAAGGTGCAGGCATATCTCCAAATGTAAGACAGCTCATACATGAAAAAGAAAAGGAATTCAGTTTCCATCATGTGTTAATGGATAGAGAACAAATAGTAGAGGAGATGGCTTCAAAAAGTGTCAAAAAAGACAGGAAAAGTGATTCAAAGTCACAGTTCGGAGAGAAGGAGAAGATGTTAGATGAGATGGTGTCCATATTGTATGCCTTGAAAAGAAGACCAGCGAGTAAAGAAAAGGGAATTATTGATAAAAAGAAGCTTGTAATGCAAATAGAAGATCCCAGCAGAGGAAAGAGACCAACAAAGATCATGGAGGAAGAAGAAGGTGAGCCTAGAGGCAATATCCCTTTCTTATCAGGTAGAGAGAGCCCAGATGATTTAACAAGATGGATAATGGAACTGGAATGTTTCTTTGGAGAAAAAACATATTGAAGATCACAGGAGGGTAGAGCTCACAAGCACAAGATCCTGCAGAGTTGCAGGTGTGTATTTGAGAGATCTCCATGAGAGGAGACAATAAAAAGGAAAATAAGAGGTGGAAATATGGGAACATTTGGTTGCCAAGTTGATGGAGCACATATTGCATCCAAGAATGCAAGCAAAGTAGTAGAAGAAGCTTCAAACCTTGTAACATCCCCATTTTAAGATACCAGAACAAGGGAAATTTTTTATTTTTTATTTTTTTGATAACGTTCTCTGTTATGAATCACAAAATTCAAACACACGTTCAAGTTTTAATAATTGTTCTCTGCCCAAACAACACAGTTTGGATCACACAATTTCTTTCTAAAACGAATGTTCCCTGTTCGCATATTTACAATATGGAACACACATTCAATGCCATTCAATCTTATAACAGATTCTATATGCTGCTGTAAATGACTCGAGGAAGTGCCGATCTTCCATTTTCATGGCTCGGAGTTTCAACGATCCTTCATTTCATGACTCGGCAACAACCGATCATTCATTTCATGACTCGGCAACAACCGATCCTTCATGTTTGTTTATGAATAGTATATTATATATACCTGTTCTCATAACCGTTTCCGGTTATCGAAGTGATCCATTTAAGAAGCCTATCTGAATATTTGTTACTGATATTCATCTGACATCCTGCATCTTAAATTAAGTGATAAGGACAACGCAACCAACAATTGCGATACTTTGGCCAAAGATTTTCACATGCTTTGCATGATCATATTCCTGGATGTGATACACATCAACGGAATAAGTCCTTCACTTCACTTCACCTGTTATCTAGAATGGTCTTTCCTGGTTCCTACCAGTCCTCTTCGTTTAAGGTCAGTTTTAAACTTCCAATTACAGTTAGTAATATGAACGAATATAGGAAGTCACTCCCGGTAACTAAAGATATGCAGACATACAGTGTCGTTTCCCCACGACCCCGTGTGTCTAGTTATCTTTAGTATTCCGGAGTCACTCTGTATACCAGATCATACTCCTATCCCCTGTCCACAGTTACACATTCAGCCTATGTATTCTTGATGTTTTAATTCGGGAGGGCATTGCAATATGTCAGCTGCAACAGTGTGTCGTCATGAAGACCCCGTCTTCATGGAGATACCTTGCTGTAGCTGGCGTATGCCAATGTCCTACAGAATTCCCCCATCGAGAATACACATCCTACTCAAGTGCTTAGGATACGATTTAATAATTAAAATCAACTTTCAGCATCCACGATGATCCCTTGATCCTTGTTTCCGTTGCAGTTGCATATAGCTAAGAGGGACTAAACCGTCCATTAGCTTGCTATGCATCTTCTCCTTCGTATCGAAGGGCTACATTTCCCTACTTGGTTCACTTCTTAATCATTGGATTAAGCAGTCCGTACCGACGGACGTGATAAGTTTAACCTATTAAACTTAGCCAAGATTTTCCCAACTGCAACTAAATTCAGAATTCTAGCTTATTAGACGTCATTCATACGAGGTCTAAATTCCGAGAAATGTATTCATTTGTTCTCCTTAACGTTATATAGTTAAGGTCCATTAGTTGTGGATATACTTATCCTATATCCTTATTCTGAATTCAGCATACGAGATCATTAATGGAGTTCGAAAGCGAAGTTCGAGTATTCCAAAGTTAATTGATATTCCTTAGCTCCTAAGCTAATCCTGAATACCTTTCGATTATGGAATCATATTCTTCCTAATCCTGTTTAATGTCAATTAAAATTTCATCTTTACCCAAGTATGAATTAATTGCATTTTTCAACTTAAAAGTTGCATTTAGGTAAGAATAGATATCAGTTTCCATTTAGCATCCATCCAAGGACAAATAAACAAATCCAAATCAAGAAATAACATTATATTTCCAATTTAGTCAACAATACCAAACTGATATAATTATTAAAATATCACACTTGTAATTGTATTCGACAATCCATGTCATAATCTGTACATTTGCCAATCCAACTAGATGGGCATGGTTTACATAAAACATCCATACAACTCATAGATAGAAGAATATATTTTCTTCTTTTCACAATTCCTCGAAGAGGAATAAAAGCGACAATTACAATACATCATTCAGCTAATCAAGAAGCATCAGAAAACAGCCATGTCTTCATACTAATCAAATTCCATCTGCAAAATGAATTGCACGGATCAGTTCAATGAACTGAGCATATTAAGCACTTATCCTTAAAATAAGGTGCTTCAACTAACTGTCTCAATAAAAGAACCCTGCTTTTATGAAACGACAGTTAAACATCAATCACGAAATAGGCACAAAAGAAAGATCAGCATAACAACTGAACTATCAAAATATCATCACAATCAGCCAAGGAACTGCTGTCCCGTTTCCACATAATCATTACAAGTATCAATTCACAATATTTGTAAAGTTAGGAATACAAGTAGCTTACTGCATATATAACATACAGTTATCCTTTCCACGCCTTTCATTAATAATAAATGCACAGGATGAAACTAACTGAAATGTAAATTCATTACTTTCCTTTCAATTCGTGCATCACATTAGATTCCAAACCATCAAGTACAGACAAGAATGCGAACAGCAATGCATATAGTTGCTCCCATCTAAGCACTATAAAAATTCATTATTCACAAATTACCGATTTCCAACTGAATGAAGGAAGAAAATATCATTTTTCCAAGTCATTCATTCATATCTCTATTTCTTTCCAATTGGCTGTTCTGAAAATGGAATCCAAACGAGACAATCAAAATAACAGTTCAGAGTGAAACTTACAAAATCCATTCGGAATTCACTTTCCGGCAGCAAGAATAATTTCATTTATAATCCGCTTTAAATGAAAATAGGGAAGAATTCATCATCCATATCCATACTTTATTTGAATCAGGCTCATATGAAAATCCAAAACAGGTTAGTACCTCATTATGATCATCCAGGATCAAACAGTACAAGGATGCAAACCATATTTTTACCATACTAAAAGAAACCATATTTCTTTCACTGTATGCTAAACAGATAACAGTTATACAATCATGCAGTCTATTAATCTCATGATTTCCAAATTCCATGAACGTAATCCCGTTCAAAATAACATATTATTCATTGCTGTTACCTACAGCATTCTGAGATTAAGTCATAATCACCAAAACAATTCGACCTTACAAGACCGATCAGCATTAGTAAACACAACTAATCATCATACCTTCCTAGCAAGAAACAGTATATTTCTCTATGAGTTCAGAAGGAAAAACTACTTCTTTTCCAACTCTCGCAAACACTCATATAAAATTCTAATGCCCATTCCTTTAAAATACAAAATACCA